>OY754918.1:10588259-11788259 GCA_963576535.1 Plemyria rubiginata | reverse complement strand
ATTTGTAAATTGGTTTATTCATGTTGGTGCCAATTCTGTTGTTTAATTTTCTTAAAATAACCTAATTTGACAGCACTATAAATATTGCCATCCCTTTCTAAAAGACCGAAACAACAAGGAGAGCTATAATTTTAGAGCTGTCAGATTAGGTTAGTTTAGGATAATGCAACAACAGCATCGACACCATGCTATTTTTTAATAATTTCCAACTTTAATATCGAAACGTTTGCACCTGTAAAAGATTTATTCCACGTTTCGTACCATGTTCAGTTATGCATTACGTCCCAATTTATTTTATTTCGTTCTCCCAGGTGTGTCCCGCTTTCCCCTGTACTCTCTATTCCCGGCCCAGGGTGGCAATCGTCCTACTTTACATAAAGGTAAGTTTTGTTTTCACCTGCTTATTAAGATTATCATACAGCCATGAAAAGCATGCAAATATTATCATCCTACTAATATTATATAAACGCGAAAGTTTGTCAGTATGGATAGATGGATGGATGTTTGTTACTCTTTCACGCCGGAACGGCTGTACGGATCTGGATGAAACTTGGCAGAGAGTTATATTATAGTCTGGAATAACACATAGGCTACCTTTTATTCCGTGGGAATACCGGGATTTAAATCTGCGCGGGTGAAACCGCGGGGCGCAACTAGTACTTTAATATAGAAATAGAAATAGCACGACTTTGATCCCCAGACAAATTATACAGGGTGGGCAAAAAATCGAGGATCAAACGAAACAGGGTGATTGTTGTGATGAAGTTGGGGTTAAAAATTTATCTGCGGCATGCAGAAGCTCTTACTTGATCTTCTTAGAAGTTACGACTACTTTGGTGTTTTTGAAGAAAATACCAGAAATTTCACACAAAAATAGTCGTAACTTCAAAAAAAGATCAAGTGAGAGCTCTGCCGCAGTGATATTTTTTATTACAAATAGTCCTAACTATCATCCTGTTTTGTTTGATCCACGATTTTTTGCCCAACCTGTATATCAGCTCTTAGTACCTCTCTTAGTACCAATTCAAGATTCTTTGAGGATATGTCTAAAAAGCTCTTAGTACCAATTCAAGATTCTTTGAGGATATGTCTAAAAAGCTCTTAGTACCAATTCAAGATTCTTTGAGGATATGTCTAAAAAGCTCTTAGTACCAATTCAAGATTCTTTGAGGATATGTCTAAAAAGCTCTTAGTACCAATTCAAGATTCTTTGAGGATATGTCTAAAAAGCTCTTAGTACCAATTCAAGATTCTTTGAGGATATGTCTAAAAAGGGGTCTATCCAGGGCAGGTACTACATCTGGAAACACCACATTTTGCAGTCGTTTGTATATTCCATATTAGACAGATTGCAAGCCGACCACCGCGTATAATATAGTGCGCATCACGCAAAAAGAACGCCGGAAAGAGGGTGTGTGATGGCGCGAGTATTTTGTATGTGTAAACACTAACACTGTTTTCCAGCGTTCTTTTTGGTTGACGCGCACTATAACTATTCTCCGATGTTTTCCCATCGTTTTAGAGCAATGGCATGAATTTGTTGCCGTTTGTTATAACAAACGGCAAATTCATGCTTCATTAACTAAAGAGCAATAACCATTGCGGTCGTATGGACAACGCTAGTGGCATTTCGATCTAATCGTTTCGTACTTTGTAGGGCACGTAAAGCATTCGTTAACAGAAGGCCTAGAAATTGAGGATAAGGAGGATACTTAGATAAGTATCTGCTGAATTTCACTCTTACCCCCGGTTTCTGAAAGCGCGATCAACATTAATCGGCTGTAAATTCACTTGCTATCTCTATCCAATTTGAAATAGCTCTCTCTCTCTCTGAAATAGCCCGTGACTTGACATCCGATTAGTGTTGATCGCGCTTTCAGAAACGGGGGTAACAAACAGTTCTAAATTGAAAATGCCCCTGTCAAAAATGGTTATAGATAATGTCTATATTTGACACCTGTTTCCCATAATTATAATGGGTATTCCTTTTTACCCTCTGCTCGTGGGAATAAAAAATCAGTCTGCGTGACTTGGCTACATTATATTACCCGTCCTGGTCAACGGCTGTCAATGAAACCATTAAATATAGCAATCCTATTAAATCTATGTGTTCTATACATTCGACTAAATAACTCTGCCAGACTGAGAAAAACCTGGACTTGCCAGCGGAAGATTATACTATCTTTGCTCGGCAGAAACAATTTTCCTATAAGGGTCTCCTGAGCAACAAACGAAGCTAACGTCCAGGTTCTAAATATCATCGCTATAATCACGGCAGACCACGGTCACCGTTCCTTAGAGATCCATGCTTAACTAGCGTGCGCCCTACCCGCCTGGGGCGACAGGCGTGAAGATACGAAATGACTGACAGCCAGATGTCGGTACCGTTGGATACAGTGTCTCATGTTATGAGAGCTTGTGGTCCAGAATATCTCCCACAAACAGATCAATCAATAACGGTCTTTATGCTGTTCAACCACAAGGATCACTTTAAGTGAGACCATAGAAGGCCTAGGCCTTCCAAACTAACAACAACAACAAGACCACCAAATCGGTTGTCACTTGGTGTGCCTAGGCACCGATAGACTACCGATTTGGTGGTCGTGTCTAGTCAGAAGACAAGCTAATGTCATTTTCATACAATTAAGAATTCAAAAAGTGGATTTGGTCTAGACCCCTAGTGTTTGCTATAGAATCATAATGGATTCATTTTAATCGTCTCCTCAAAAATAATTAAAGACGACAAAATATCTTCGCCATGGTATCAAAAAATACTAACCTATTTGGAATACCAGCATTATTTTGATCGTTTTAAATAATCCTCAAAACAGACAGGCACAATCATCTCAATTGTATAATAGTAGACATTTGAGGCGCTCGCATCAAAAGTGGTTCAGCAATTATGCGCACGTCATGCGGGCGTTTGACTGACATGACAGCATGACAGGGCGACTCCTGGCTGAAGGTTATGGAGTTTGTCTTCGCAGTAATCTTTAATACTAAATTATGTTCATGTAGTAGTGGATGGTAATTCATTTTGTGTCTCCAAATTAACATTTCAATGGTGGTATGAGGCTTTGTGAAGGGCCCTTCAGGGGAAGTTTTTTTTATACAACTAGCTGATGGAACAAGCAGATGGCCCACCTGATGTTAAGTGGTTACCATCACCTATATATAAAGCATTGCTTGTAAGTCACGCGTCATCCATCAACTTAAGGCATACAAATGTTAAGCCTCATGTGCCTGTAATTACATCGGCGACCACACTCTTCAAACCGAAACACAGGGTTGCTGCTTGACTTCAACGGACGAGCCCTACTACAAAGAGCTCTACTACTCTTAAAGTGCCACCATGCCTTACTGCCGCCAAGCAGCGCTGCTGTGTTTCGGTTTGCCAGTGCTTTGCTAGTGATAGTACCACTTAACATCGTGGGCAATACGCTTGTACCATCAGAAAGTTGTATTAAAAAAGTGATAATGTAAACCCGTGCGTTGCGGAGACAGCCCAGTTGTATAATAATCATACTAATGCGTCAGCCCTCACGATAAGCACTGAGTGACATCCGTAAAACGCGGCCAGCCGCGCTCCTTGCATTTCATTTGCGTTAACCAAATAAACTTACAGCGAATGCAACCCGTACTGGCATATTAATAAATTGTCAGGAATTCATTTTTGTGTTGCGCCGTAAAGGGGTTACTTATCCTACTACTAATATTATAAATGCGAAAGTTTGTATGTATGTATGGATGGATGTTTGTTACTCTATAACTTAAGAACGGCTGAACGGATCTTGGTGAAAATTGACACAGAGATATATTATAGTCTGGACGTATTCTTTTATCTGTGTCTGGACACACACATAGGCTAATTTTTATCCCGTGGGAATACCGGGATTTAAATCTGTGCGGGTGAAACCGCGGGACGCAATTAGTGTAAAATATTTGGAAAGACAAAGTAAATGGGAACGCGCTTAGAGGGCAAAGCGGCAAACTGCGTGACAATGTTGGTAGAAATGTCATTGAAGTGATAAAACCTGAGTAGACGATACTCGTGTTTGATGAATTGCTAGACGATCAACCCGTATTTTAACTAGAAAAGATTTTTTATCATAACTCAAGGGCTTAAACTATTTCTGCCCAACAATTTTTTAACAATCGTGATATAACGAAATCGATGAACTTTCTTTCATCAATTCAATTACTTTGAGCAAGAAAAGATTCCTATTTTCCAATTTGAAATTCTTGACGCTTTGGAGGATTCCTAATTAAGCAGAAGTAGATTCTGTAGCATCATCCTTCTAATAAAGTGCTCTCTTGGAGCTTATCGAGCTAGTTTCGGAAGATTTGGCCAAAACTTTTTGTCAAAACGTTTTGGCTGGCATAAGTTATTAATAAAGTCAGTCAAAATATGTTTATTCGATAAAATACCAAGGACCATCTTGAAACGAAAATTTATTTGCATCTATTGGCTGGTCGTATCCAAAACCATTCCCGTTTAAATCCTTTAAAAAACCAGTATCTGAGATACAAAACCCTCCTGCTTTCTTGGTATAATAGCCAATTTCTGTTCAATTGGACTACGTGTTTTTGACTTATATTCTACACTTTTTAAAGGTCTAATATAAAGTTTCAGACTGTATTCAAGTATAGTAGTTTAGTAGTAAGTAGTTTGTCGACCTCTGTGGCGCAGCGGGCGAGAGTCCGCCTGCGACGCTAGAGGTTGCGGGTTCGATCCCCGCCTCGGAACAAATTTGTGTACGATCTGCAGAAATTTGTTCCGTTGGTCTGGGTGTTTATGTATAATAAAAAATATCTATCTATGTAAGTATAATATAATGTATTAAATATATCAGTCATCTAGTACCCATAACACAAGCTTTGAGTAGCTTACTTTGGGGCTAGATGGTGCTGTGTGGATTGTCCAGCATTATTTATTTATTTATTTATTATTTATAGTAAGGATTAAAAACTTTGTTTAAGATATTACTCAATTATTGTAAATATCAAATAACGGCATTCTTTTAAGAAATAAGATGTGTCGTAATGTTTCATCCCACCGCATGGTCGGTTATAATGTTCGTAATTAAGAACCGAAGTGCGAGGGTGCAGAATAAGCCATACCAACTACTGGCAAGCCTCACTCTTCGAAGGTATCGGCTGTAGGTACAAGCGATATTACAACTTAATCTATTGCATAACAGTCTATATCTCCCTACAGCACATACCCAATGCGTGATATTTCCTGACTGGTCTTCCAGAATTCCGTCACACGCCCTTTGATATATAACAAGCTATACTGACGCTTAAAGTTAGGACTAGACAGCTCTTATTTCATTGAAAATTTATTTACAAAGAAAATTACAACTACTAGTTACAATTATTTACAAAATGTGCAAAATACATATGAAACAGTTGAGCTATCTGCAGACCGTTGCAAAGGATCTATAGATAGCTCGACTGATCCAAATCAATCTTATTTCATTAGACATAACGATGATGACAGAGGTCTGCGCCTTGATAACGACACGGATGAATCTAAATGCTCCGTACTATTAAAATGCTAGTGGATATAACGAATCAACCTAGTTCACCCCAGAGCCAACTCTTGAAAGTCCATTTATTACTGCACAGCCATCTTACACACGGAGTATGCGCATAAAACTCAAGCTAAATTAAACCCAAAGATGATGGCTCAAAGTTTATTTGCCATTGCACAGCAGTTTGAGAGGATCAGGGTGCACACATGTGCGCGGGAGTGCTGTCGCAGTCACGTAGTAATTAAGGTCTGTCCCTTGGGCCCGACGGAAATAGATTCTTTGTTGCGCAAATGTTCTCACAGAATTCGCTGCTGAACTAATGAGGATGGAGAAGCTTGACGAAAGATTCTACAATGAAATATCTTAGTACTAATTTATTTTATACTAGTAGCGCCCTGCGGTTTCACCCGCGTAGTTTTAAATCCCGGTATTCCCACGGGATAAAAAGTAGCCTATGTGTTTTTCCAAATATAAAATATCTCTGTGCCAATTTTAACCAAGATCCGTTCAGTCGTTCTGGAGTTATAGAGTAACAAACATCCATACTTACAAACATTCGCATTCATAATATTAGTAGGATACCAGAAATAGACGGACATATTACACAGTGCAATCCAGCTCCAAAATAAATGATATGATGGAGAATCTACTTCATACGCGCAGAATGCTGCATTGATCCCATATAATATAAGTCGAGCGTCTGGAATGGATATATTGAAATCTCGAAATATTTGAATATACCTACCTCTGGCTGAGTTTTTAATAGGATGTTATTTTCGAAATATCTCACTGCATAATAAACAGTATTAATATTTTATATCGTCGTCACGCCACCGACACGGAATCCTCGTATTATATTATATCGCAGAAATGAATGTGTGGGCGTTTAGTCATTGATACCCCAGCTTCTAATCCTCCTATTGTAGCGTCTGTATGCTTTGAAATGCTCGAAAAATACCATTGAGGTGTGACGTCACATCTCTTGACAAAAGCAGCCACAGTCGATATTGTCGATATTGTTATTTGTGCAATCAAATTGCACACAGTTTGGTATAAATTTTATTTTGATCGATGCAAGTTTACCTACTCAAATGTTAGCTTTACTATTTTTAGTACATAAGCAAACTTTTGAGTAAGAAAACCTGCATCGATGAAAATGAAATTTAAACCAAACTGTGTGCAATTTGATTGCACAAAAGATGGTTGTTTTAGATTTTTCAAAATTGGGATTTTTGATTTTACATCTTTTAAAATGACGAATCGTGCGAGCGAGAGGAATATTAGGTTTTGTCAACGCCTTAAAAAACCGCATCAAAATCCGTTGCGTAGTTTTAAAGATTTAAGCATACGTAGGGACATAGGGACAGAGAAAGCGACTTTGTTTTATACTACGTAGTGATAGATAGAATAGATAACTCTTTATTGTTCACCACACAGAAAAATAGTACTGGGTAAAAGCATACAATTAAGTAAAACAATGGGCGACCTTATCGCTGAGAGCGATCTCTTTCAGGCAACCTTGGATAGATCAAAACTTATCAGAAATTGTAGGTACTCTTTTATTCTTTATTCTTAATTGTACACAAAATGATTTACACAAAAAATACATAATAGTCATGTACAAAGTCGAGCTTAACCCTAGCTAAAGTTTTCTTCCAGCAAACCTTAGAGGATAGAGAGAGCTGATTGTATTAGATTAGATAATATTTATTCTATCAAAATATTAATTAGTTACGATTGTTCGCAGTGACCGAAAGCCTGTTCTCGACGTCTCTCTCTGCGTTCGGAGTGCCGACTCCTCCGCCGAACTCTCCGTACTCGCCGCTGCAGCTGGAACTGCTCAACTGCTCGCAGAGGATTCTTCTCACTGACAAGTAAGTAATCCTGTCAATCAAAAGGTTGTCTGGGAGAAATCGCTTTCAGCGATAAGACCGCCCATTGTATCTACTAATTTATTTTTTACTTTTAAGTGTTCTTCTTTTTGTAAATTTTGGTGTACATTAAAGAATTTTTCATTCATTTCATTCATTCATTCCAGTTTCGGAATGTGCTGTTATGTTATGCCGACGATTGTCACTAGCAATAGTCCGGTCATAGTACAGTCCTAACATTCAATAATTAAGTAAAAATAATCAATCAAAAATGTTTTGCTAAGCCAAACCAGTCTGGTCGATGAAAACGCACGGAAAGTCTGTTTGTTATCTGGAATTTTTAAGACAAGAGTGAATAAGTGTATTATATAGCTAAGCGTGCTCCACCTTAGACTGCATCTTCACTTTACATCAGGTGAGATGGCAGTCAAACGAATAGCTATTATACAATAAAATAAAAGCTGTAGTAGAGATTCTGTAATCATCTGTATTCCTGGAAACGTATAGAGATTAATGTTGAGCAGTGGAATAACACTTTTTCGGGCCATATTTCCATTCGCAATGCATTCGAGACCAACACCCCTAGTTAATTGAACATTAATCGCAAAACATGCCCAATACGATCTAGATTCTCATTCCGGTGTCCGATATCGCGAATAAACACAATGGTTTTGTTGCAGCCAATTTAGTGTGCTTTGGCTAATGGCATTGCAAAATGATAGTTTTTAATGGAGTTTTTAGATTGGTTAGATTCTGTTGTTGCATTAGCCTTACTAAACCAATAATATTGACGACCTCAGTGGCGCAGCGGGCGAGAGTCAGCCTGCGACGCAAGAGGTTGCGGGTTCGATTCCCGCCTAGGAACAAATTTGTGTACGATCTGCAGAAATTTGTTTCGTTGGTCTGGGTGTTTATGTATAATAAAAAATCTATATGTAAGAATATAATGCATTAAATATATCAGTCATCTAGTACCCATAACACAAGCTTTGAGTAGCTTACTTTGGGGCTAGATGGTGCTGTGTGGATTGTCCAGCATTATTATTTATTATTATTATTTATATTGATCGGCTTCCGACGAACTGCATATAGAGTTCTAAAGATCTACGTGTCGGATTATACTGGTTTCCTTTACAAAGGCAGAACTACTACTGTGAGGCAGGGTCGATATAAATTGTGTTATTAGAGCCGAATTCACAGAATTTTAGGTCGCAAGGTATGGTTACCACTTAACATCAGGTGGGCCATCTGCTTGTTCCATCAGCTAGTTGTATAAAAAAAAAAAAAAATCGGTTGACCCAGCCTCCGGGAATGCAAATTAATGGACAGATGACCTAGTCTCTCCTGAATAACTGGCTGGTTGGTTGTATAACCCGAATTTGGTGCACAAAAATATACGAAGCTCGTAGCTCAAATTTCATACAAAAAAGCCTTTGTGTTTTTTTACTAGCTGTACTCGTATTCACTAGTTCGATATCAAAATGTTAGTTATCAGACGTTTTAGAGATAAGTACCCCCACTCAACCATAAATCATTATGTTTCATAGGAAGTCAGCATCCTGCTAAAACCACTTACCTTCAGCTTTCGATCTATGTTCAAGAAAACGAAAGCTACCAGCTAATGCCAGCTAAATAATATAGCTAGGAGATATATCGATTTGACACATTTTTGTTGCACCTAGTAGTGTGCATTTTAAAGTCGAACATAGGTTCTTTTTGCTGCCTGCCGGCCAAATCCCAATCAAAACTGATTCTTTAGTCTGAGAGTATCTCCTCGAATATAGGGGTTTTTGTTTTTGCTGCCTGCCGGCTAAAATCCCCATCAAAACTGATTCTTAAGTCTGAGAGTCTACTCCATATGGAACCTAAAGTTGCGACTTAAGAACTTGTGTGTTCTGCCAGTCAGATTGAAGATGATTCTGAAACTGAAAAACTGAAACAGCTTCACGACTTTGATCCCCAGGTACGGTAGATATCCCTTCAGATCTCCCAGTACCAAGTAGGTACTATAATTTAAGATTCTTTGAGGATGTCTAAGGGGGGTAGTCAGAGGTACGTCCAAACATTACATTTGGCACATACCCACATTTTGCAGTAGTTAGTATTCCATACGTGACAGGTTGCAAGCCCATCGCCGCTGTTAGAATACAAACTGGTTTCGTCACGATGTTTTCCTTCACCGTTTAAGAGCACTGGCATTGCGCACATAAATTTTTCGATAGAAAAATCCATTGGTGCACGACCGGATTCGAACCTGCGACCTTACGATCGGAAGGCGGGGTCACTCCCACTAGACCACCGGTGCTCCTTATAATGCATTAATTTCTAGATTAATTTCTAGCTATTTCTAGATGATTCTTATGTTTGAAAATATTCAATCGCATAACCTTTAAATTGCGACTAAAGCAATTGTGTGTTCCATCGAACAGGGACCCAAACAAGATGGACGATAAGATCGGCAAGTGCATGCCGGATTTATGCTGCGTGGATCCTCACCAGCGGCAGCTGATGGAGTCCCTCGGCGTGATGCAGCCGCTCAGCATCAAGACGGAGCAGGCGAAGCGAGCGTGCAATACGTGCCTTACCAACTCACCCAAAAAGGTACAGACAGGATCCATTGAAAATATATTTGCCATCTATATATGGTGGTAATTTACTTCAAACGTTATGGGATTTTTTTTTTTTTTTTTTTTATACAACTAGCTGATGGAACAAGCAGATGGCCCACCTGATGTTAAGTGGTAACCATCACCTATAAACAAAACATTGCCCCGTAGGTCACGCACAATAGGAACGTGCCCTACGATGCACTGCCCTGCGTCCATCAACAGCGATATATTTTGTTTCCAAAAAAACAATTCTTTTTCATTCCAATTCACACTGTGCTTAGGCTTCATGTTAGATAGAATACCAACCAACATCGCATACACATAATGAAGTAAAATAAAAAAGCTATGTTGCTTCCAAAGGTAAAACAGAAATACGGTACAGTCTTCTCTCTGGAAGTTTTTTATTTGGCAAAAGATTTCATTCCAGTTGCTATTTTTTGGACGTCTTTCCACCCAATTACATCAGTAGAACGGTTTCAAAGATAACTTGAGAGAATAAATTTTATCACACTTTGTACTTTACCGAATTCGAAATAATGTGGCAACACGTTCAACGAACAACTGACAAAAAATGTAGGCTTCGGTCTCGTTTCAGACTTGATCATTGTTTTCGAATGCGAGCCTTGCATTTATTTTACAGGCGCGTCTCGCTGCGCGTCCTAACAAAAAAAGATTTGATAGTAATCTCTTGCGAACCAGTCATTGTTTCTCCAAACACCAAATTATACGAGAGCACATTCGAATACCGTTTCTTTTTCATTAATTTTATGCATTCCCTAACGTTATCCTCGCCAATGGGTCTTTTCATTATTCACCACCATTAGCATATTCTGTCAAAGGGAAACTAACTCAACCTACTTCCCAGGTCATTCACACCGACGGTGGGTGCAGTCGCACTAACCCCGTCACCTGGCTCGGGGTGGCTGGCCAGAACGTCCAAGTGCAAGTGAAGAGGGAACCTCAACATATGCACATGTCGGAACTGGTAGCTGTCAAACTGGAGCAAGCGTCTCCGGGGAACAAGCCGGAGCATCCTAGCATACCGTCGTCGCTCAATAATGGTGAGTCGCCTTTTTCAGGCTTATGTTCGCCTGTTCCTTTAGCGGCTTAGGAGAACTTGGTCAGTCGGACTTACAATCATCCTGATCGAATTGTTCTTCTTGTAGTTTTTTTTTGGATCTCGATTCCTGGTAAGTACTTTTATCGGAGAATCAGTTATCAGCGTGCTAAAAACTACGCGAAATTAAGTTTTATGTTGTGCCTATTTTGATAGATTCGTGATTCGCTTTTGCTGTGCGTAGCATCGGCGACCGTATGCAAAGGGGACTTAAACAAAGTTGACCAGCTATTCAGTAGATCAATGTGGCCAGCGAACAAGTTCTTGTCCAGTATAGCTACTATACTATTATGCTAGCCTTTTGCTTTCGTTGAAATGTGGGCCTCGCTCAATCCAATTAGAGTAGTGTCTGACGGAACGAACTGATAGCGACTTCTTGGAGTTGGAAAAAAACTGGACCTCCCGTCTATCAGTAGTATCAATAACAACTGTAAATCTAATCTCTCATAGTGTTATGTTCGCCTGGTAGTTTTGGTAGCATTTGTCAGCTGCTACGGCTCTACGGCTATCGGCTACAGGAGCGTAGCATTGATAAACTCGGTAGTTTTATCAATGTTGCCCCACCTACATTTTGTTTGCACGATGCGAACGCAGCAAAGTCCGTAAAATTTACGTTATACGATATATCTGCAATGCGAATGCTGACTAGGTATCTAACAAAAGACAAAAGCAACAGACGCATAGGGCCTTACTACAAAACGGTGTTTAACTTTAAACAGTGTCTAAAATTAGTTTGCAATTACGCAATGGCAAGAGATGTCAAAAGCTTAGGCAGTGTTTAACGTTTGCCTATTTTTTTTGTAGTAAAGCCCCTAACCTCTAATGCTTTATGACTAGACTATCAATCTGTTTCATTTATTCTGTTAACATGGACCGAAATGTAATCAAAACGCTATTAGGTAGGTAAGGACCAACAAAAATCTAGTTACTGGCCACCTCTCTTAAAAAAAAATATGCAATTGTTTTTAACCATGAGTTTGTAATCGCAGGCTCGATTCCCGTGGGCATCGCGGTCGCGCGACAGAGAGTCGGCGATGCGGGTCTCCTTGCGGCCCTCTCCCACAAGGACAACCATCGAATGCACGATATGGGTAAGTTATAGATAAAACCTATTAACCTGTAGCGAAACTTCGACGCAAGTTGTGTATTAACCGGCCATGTGTGGTAGGTACTAGGTATTACCTACTCGACCGTTGGCGATCGATCGGACGGACGGACGCAAACACCTCTCACTCGAGTATGCTCTCCTGGTACCGCTATATATCCACAGTGATGCGCTTTGGTAATGAAAATAATTATGTGCTTGTTATAATGCTATGTATTCTGTGGTAAAGGTCAAATCAAGAACCTACCTATTCTAACTATTGCAAGGGAAAAGATACGTAAAGGCTTTGAGCTACGAGTAATTTTTAAAAAACTCGCCGTGTAATCAGATTCATCGAAAAATCGTCGATAAAAGAGTTCTTTTGCTGGCCTGGCTGGGGCGGGTGTGGAGATTTCAATATTCAAAGAAGCCATGATGAATAATAATTTTACTATGACCTTTCTCTTTCTGTGTCCTTAGCCCTTACTAAATGATAATATTGATCGCGCAAAACAAAATAGTCGGAACGATAACAAAAACGAATACGACGTTAAATAAACATAACGCTTTAATTTGTAAAAGCTATTGATTAAAATCTACTTAAATATAACGTTAGGTATTTATTGTAATATCCACCTAGTATTCATTTATTTCGAACTTTGACACGATCCACACCCGAACTCCTTAAGGCTCCGGTGACAGTGGCTCGCAATTTCGAAGTGCGATTGGCTATTATTTCATTTTATTTCATTTCGGGGAGGTTGTTTGAAAAAATAACTCTAGAGAAACACGCATAAATACTGTTCGAACACAAATAATACAATAATATAAGGGAAACATGCCCGAATCAGAAATCATTTTGGTATTAGTATGTTTGGTCTTACGTTTACCTAATACCAAAATGATTTCTGACTCAAGCACATTTCCCTTATATTATTGTATTATTTGTGTTCGAACAGTATTTATGCGTGTTTCTTTAGAGTTATTATTTCAAACAACCTCCCCAAAATGAAATAAAATGAAATAATAGCAAATCGCACCTCGAAATTGCGAGCCGCTGTCACCGGACTCTTAAGTACAGGTTGCTCCATTTTTGCATTATTATTTTTTTGAATGGAAAGCCAATTTTTTTAAATAAGTGCAATTTAAAACGAATCATGCCAAAATAATTTATTTTGCAAGTTCCCTTGCTAGATTTTTATCCAGTCAATTAAAAAGTTATTACCGATTAGCTGCAAAACGCGAGGAACTCTTTGTTTATCGTTTTTGCTAAATGGCAAACCCCACTCTTTACTTTTTTACCTTATAATTTTGTACTCGTTAAAGAAGTTGTTAGATGCTACTATTTAGAAGCTTTATCGGGCAACAAATACTCGTAGAAAGTGCTGCGTCATAGTGAATTTAACACTGCTTGTGTTTTTTTTAAATCAGCGATTTCATTCACAAGGAACTTAATTTCGATTTCAAATGTGTATCCTACTAATATTATGCATACGGTGGCGTCTTTTGAGTTTAAAGTAAACGCTATTTTCGAAAATTATGGCAAGAACAATTCAACTGTTTGTCTTTCTGTTCTAGAGTCAAGCATCTAGCTTGACTCTAGAACAGAACTACTATAATACTACTATAATACTATAATCTACTATAATCATAATGAGTTAGGAGTAATAATCGTTATTTTTAAGACTTATGACTGGCTTAAATTAAAAAAGCTACTTTATATAAGGGCCTTATCACACTGGCGATTTGCGAGCGAGTTCAAAGCGAGGCGATTGCGCGGCGAGCACGCGGCGACTACGCCGCGGGCGCGCAGCGAGCTCGCCGCGTTAATAACAAACGCCGCCGACGCCATTTTGTACACTCGCAACAACAGACCGCGCCGCCCACCCCACTTCAGTCGTATCAAAGACACGAGTGTGACCGGACATAGCGGCGTTGATAGGGTCAATTCGTTCGGTTCGTCATTAATACAATGGATATAGAGTTATTTATAACTGAAATTCAAAATCGTCCCGTTATATGGGATCAAACAAAAAGAGAGTACAGTGATCGGAATTTAAAAAAACAGGCAGCACATAGTAGTCGCTCTCTCCCAGTCGATTACTTGATAAGGGATCCTCCCAAATTCGTCGTATCTGCTTTCGTTTTCGTTTCCTGCGTCTTCGAAGTAACAATGCTAGCAGCAGTGTTTCCTCGTCTGAATTCATTTTCTTACTGACTGTGCAAAACGCGTATCGCACGCCGCGAGCTCGCTGCGCGCCCGCGGCGTAGTCGCCGCGTGCTCGCCGCGCAATCGCCTCGCTTTGAACTCGCTCGCAAATCGCCAGTGTGATAAGGCCCTAAGAGGTCCGATCCCTGAATCGGTTCTCAATAAAAAATTCATGAGATTTTCATTATTAATCCGGAGTTATGCCTTTAGGCGCCGATGTTTGATTGAATATGAATTGGAATCGATAGTTTGAATCGATATCGTTTAGTAGCAGCTTACACGCCAATGCTACTGTTCAGCCACTGTCCATCGCGTGTGGGCTATCTGCAGATTTGTTTTTTAATCTCTCATTAGTGACATGGTTTGGAAATGAAATTGTTTATTGCTAAAGTTAGTTACACATCAGTTTGGTAACAGGTATGTTATTAATATCAACATTCGCTATTTTTTATAATGCTTTTGGACAAAATACAGAAAAGGTTATTTTCAATTCATGTTTTCCCCATCTTTTTTGCAAAAATACAATTTTAATGAGATGTATTCAATAACACGGCTGTTATTACATTACAGAAAATACAAAAACATCATTATAACTATTCAATTTGTTATGAAAATGTTTTGCTGATAGTTTTAGTTAAAACTGCGGTTTTCCTCCACTTATAGCCACGACATTATAATTTATATTAATGTGAAGTATACGCAGAAATGTTATCAGTAGACTACTAAAACTTAATTAACTGAAACGCTGGTATGAACAAACGACTACAAATATTAATGAAACCCAACGAAACGATAGTCACGCAGTCTGCAGAGATAAATGTGAACGCTTTCCCATGATTTAAGGCAACTATCCCGAAATAAAGTGTTTGGTTCGGCCCCTTCGCACAAATCAGCAGTGCAAGTACCGTTCTTATCGATCGCTTAATTTGACATTTAGAATTGTCAAAATTCGTTAAAAATGGTTTTATCCATTGTTGAAACCATTTTTAACGAATTTTTGACGATTCTGAATGTCAAGCGATCGATAAGAACGGTACTTGCACTGCTGAGTCGCGTATAGGCGAAAGTAGAAATCTATAAACAGTTCATGGGGATGATAAATTGTTTGGATTTTCTTCCTAAATGTCTTATTCTTTGGGTAATAAGTACCAATAGTGTTAATTATACTATCGAACTAACCGACATGCTAATCTCGTAAATCATGCTATGTCGAAGCTGATGATTCTCATGTGATTCAAATTTAAATGGTACAAATTTGAGTTAGTTCTGACAAGTACCTAGTTTTTGTGATATTATTATTAGTATGAGTGTATTTTCCAGTGTATTTGAAGTAGGGTGTATATTGCTAATACTCTGGGTTACGTGATAATATCTAAAATGCCGCAAGCGTTGAAACTAATTATAAGTTAGTAGGTTTGGAAGTCTCTGGGCGACTGCACAACTCGCAACATTTCTCAATACCGATAAGGGTAGATAGATAGATAGATAGAAAATACTTTATTGCACACAACTTATGGATACAACAAAAAAACAAACTTAAAACTAAAAGTACAATGGGCGGCCTTATCGCTAAGTAGCGATCTCTACCAGACAACCGTTGGATGAAATGGACTCAAGAAATTTAGAAGGGGTCCTTGTGCGCGTGGAGATAAATAAAAAGAATTTGTGAATATACATACAAAATACAAAGAAATTAGAAACCATATATGTATACATACATATATACATATATACATAAATACTTACATTACCTAATCATAAATACATACATACTATACCTACTACAATACATATAGCTAATATACATTTATTATTAAAGAAACAAGCAAGGGTACAGTGTGAACTGTTCTTAGCATTGGGCTACAGCTAGTATACCAGTTATGTCTCTCCATATAACCGGTGAGCTGACCTTTGTAAGCGAGATTTATGGCAAAAGCGCGGCGTATCCGACAATTATATGCTAATCGTTACTGGACCCGTTTCAAATGAACGTTCTGTACTACGGTATAACATTACACTGTTATATGCATTGCATTTAGAACGATTCTGACCGTTTTGACGACCTCAGTGGCGCAGCGGGTTCGATTCCCGCCTCGGAGCAAATTTGTGTGCGATCTGCAGGAATTTGTTCCGTTGGTCTGGGTGTTTTCTATGTATATAATAAAAAATATCTATGTAAGTATATAATGTATTAGATATATCAGTTATCTAGTACCCATAACACAAGCTTTGAGTAGCTTACTTTGGGGCTAGGTGCTGTGTGGATTGTCCAGCATTATTATTACTATTAACTATTATTAAAAAGTTATGGTAATATTAGGTACCTTTATTGTGCACTACACGCACTCTGTTTTTAGTATCTACACATAGTGTGAGTCAATGTCTTGTGCAAAAAAAACCATCTACGTATATTTTTATGCGTATTTGCTATTTTGCGTGTAATGTCATCTATAGAGTTTACGACGTTGGTTAGGAGTGGTTTACGTTCTACCATCTGACATATGAATTTGATGCTCACTCGGGGCCGTGACCTAAATGTCTCAGATTACTGTGGAGAAGCCAAACAAGTCACGGTTTCAACTTTCAATATCAGATTCTATTTGCTCACACACACACTCATTTTCTGCCTCAATCACTATTTGCTGTAGTATATGTACTAGCTTGTCATTATAATTTATGTGTAGATATATGTGTTATTATTTAAGTCTGGATCTTTGGACATCTGAATAAAACAAATTTTAATTTTTAATTGAACATGTCATTGTAATCAATTTGATATAGGTATGAGCCTTATGCACTATGATCGTTTGCAGCGCGAGCTCGGCTAAGACAAGGCACCGGTGTCATACGGTCAGGGCAAAGTATCTTCTATGTCATCCCAACTAATATTATAAATGCTAAAGTAACTCTGTCTGTCTGTCTGTCTGTCTGTCTGTCTGTCTGTCTGTCTGTCTGTTACGCTTTCCCGCTTAAACCTCTCAACCGATTTTGATGAAATTTGGCACAGACAATCTTTAGACCCTGAGAAAGAACATAGGCTACCTTTTATTGCGAAAAAAAGAGATGAAGAGATTAAAAGTACGCAGACGAAGTTGCGGGTACCAGCTAGTAAAGAATAAAGCCCAACATCAAGTTTTGACGTTTCACGGTTTGGGGAAAGGAATCTCCTATTTTCTTAGTGAATAATGCCCCTGAAATGTTTGACTGACGGAAATCGAATATGGCAGCTAGAGCATCTTGATATTTAATGTCACTCTCGTGGTAAAGCGGAACTCAAAATTAAAAAAATATATTTTACTTGCAAGATTGAATAGCGATAGGGTTTCGCAATATTGCTTTCGAAGAAGGATCATACAAAAGACTAAGAATGCTGTAATAATAGCCCTTCTGTTCGTAAATGCTTTGTCGCTTGGAAAAATTTAAGATCTCAGTATTTTTATTTGAATAAACACTATAAGCTAAATACACACTAGGTATAAGCACTACGAAACTTTTAACAGCCTAATTGTTTTACATTATGTATTACTAGTTGCGACCCGCGGTTTCACCCGCGCAGATTTAAATCCCGGTATTCCCACGGGATAAAAAGTAGCCTATATGCTATTCCAGACTATAATCTATCTCTCCGCCGACTTCATCCAGATACGTTCAGCCGTTCCGGCGTGAAAGAGTAACAAACATCCATTCATCCATACTTACAAACTTTCGCGTTTATAATAGTAGTAGGATTTAATAACCCCTAAATTGCTATATCCAACTTGATTAACCCTTAAAAGAACTTACACGCAGGTGGTTAATTATTACTTGTTTCAGTGGTAATTGCAATTATCGGTTTGTTATTCCGACATCGGTGGTTCCCGGTTATCGATCGCCGCTGATGGTATCGGGACGTGCGTCGAATGCGATATCAATCGACTTGTGATTCAATGATAATCATGAAAATGTCCTTATGATAATGATAATGCGATCTTTGTTAATAATAATCACCTTTTTTTACTATCTTGAGTATACATCTATTTATTATAATAAGCTTTCGTGTGTTTCTTCAATAAATAAAATAAATAAAAAATAAATAATGCTGGACAATCCACACAGCACTATCTAGCCCCAATGTAAGCTATTCAAAGCTTGTGTTATGGGTACTAGATAACTGATATATTTAATACATTATATACTTACATAGATAGATATTTTTTTATTATACATAAAAAACACCCAGACCATCGGAACTATTCGGAACAAATTTCTGCAGATCGTACACAAATTTGTTCCACGGCGGGAATCGAACCCGCAACCTCTTGCGTCGCAGGCAGGCAATAATACTACACAAGCCTTTAAATGGCATTCTTCCTACTAATCCTACTAATGTTATAAATGCGAAAGTTTGTGAGTATGGACGGATGGATGGATGGATATTTATATCTCTATAACTCCAGAACAGCTAGATCGGCGGATCTTAGTGAAAATTGGCACAGAGATATATTATAGTATGGAATAACACATAGGCTAATTCTTATCCCGTGGGAATACCGGGATTTAAAACTACGCGGGTGAAACCGCGGTGCGCTACTAGTATTATAAACATGAAAGTTTGTGAGTATGGATGGATGTTTGTTATTCTTTCATGCCGGAACGGCTGAATGGATTTGGATAAAACTTGGCAGAGAGATAGATTATAGCCTGGAATAGCACATAGGCTACTTTTTATCCCGTGGGAATACTGGGATTTAAATCTGCGCGGGTGAAACCGCGGGGCGCTAGTATACTTATAAACTCTCTTTGAGTAACCTCAAGTGGTTTCTCCTTTAGGTTGTTTAACACTGTTTGTTATTTTTATTACCCGTTGGCAATAGTTCAAACATCTTTTGATACATGTTTGTAAGAGGCCGTAAGAGCTGTAGGATTTTGATACATGTTTGTAAGTAAGGCCGTAAGAGCTGTAGGTATTTCGAAATCGATGACGTCATTAAAAATTCACCAGGTGATGCAGGCACCTAAATACATCGTTCAATGATGAATTTCACGAATTCAATGAGCTGGAGTCATGCGACGTCACGGCTCAATCGATAAAAAGTAACAACGCCCTCACTTTTGGCTACCCTCACGACTTTAGGAACAAGGTTCAGTTTCGCTCGTATTCCCGACCTATTTATACCACCTGCCTGAATGCACAATTTAACCCAATGACGGTGCCCGGTATTCAATGACTGTATTATTATGCAACTTGTCACAATTTACAATTTAAATGAAGCTGGAAAATAATTTTGTTAAATAAAATTCAGTTAAAATGTTCGTGCGCGGTTAACTTAGAGTGCGTAATTGATAATTTGTTAAATTTTTAATTGGTTAATAAGGTTATTATAGTAGCTATATAACATAATTATGTTCAAAATAATTGTAAACAAATAAATTTCCATAAATCCTCCTTCTTATCGTGTTAGTACACTTAAGGAAATCACAAAGATTTTATAATGTAATAAGTACTCCGGTGGCGCAGTTGGTAGCGCAGCCCCGTGTCAAGGGGAAGGTCGCGGGTTCAAATCCCGCTCGGAGAATAACTTTTGGGGCATTATAAAATCTTTGTGTTACTAGTTCTTTCAAAACAGTGCGGTGAAAGGATTTGCAGTGAGCCTTAATGAGTCTATTTTCAAGCAATTATTATTATTAACATGCAATTACATAATAATAGGTATTTATACTCTGAACTGAACTCGGTTAACTATAAAAAGAGTTTTTAACAACGAAAATAATTAAGCAAATATTTTTGTACGTAACTTTTCATTATATTAATTCTTTTAAGCCGATTATTACAAGATCGTAAAAAATAATTCAAAACAAAAACATCTGATAGCAGCCAAGATAAGATAGAAGGTAGAAAGCGGCGCGGGCGGATCCGATCGCAAGACTTATTTACACAACAAAAACCAGCCAATTACATGCTAATCACAGGCGCAACGCAACGATGAAACCAGCCGCTCTGGCGTCATGTGAAACAAAAAGTGTGCGTGCCGCGCTGATATCAATTATATTCTGTGCTGGCATTATTATAGTTTTTGAACACGGCAACACGCTGTATGTGAGTGCAGTCGCTGATTGCTCGTGGACTGTGGCTACTATCAATTGCTGTTTCATTATAAACCAACTCAGCCTTATTATAAACAAATCAAACCTGGGTTTAAACCTAGCTCAAGTCACGTTTTCTTATTATAAACAACTTAAACCTGGTTTATCTCATAAATTTAGGATCATCTCAGGTTTATCATTTTCGTATTACAAAAGACACTTTAGTCGAAGACTACATAGTACCTGAGATAGTCCATGATTCATCATCACAGAACATAATCATTCAACAAATATCCACAGACTATAACAAATTATGGCAATCAATCGTTCATTCATTTTGGAATCACCAACTTATCTGAGCCGGTCTGAAGTTAGCCGCTTGTGCATAAATGGCCAATAGTGAATCGAGAATTCTCTAAACAGCTAACTTCAGACCGGCTTAGATAAGTTGGTATAACTGTACTCTCTTGCCGCAGGCTAAAGTCATATGCGCATACTACCTCGTCTTTCGTTTTAACGAATCAATTTTTAGTTTCTCTTCTTGACTCAGATCTCCGCCTTTTTGTTTTAAATCTCGTTATCAACTTGATATTGACAAATTCGTGGCAACCCATGCGTTTTGACATTTCAAATTTAGATCGGAGTCTAGAGTTTGAAAGGTATGTTGGATAATGCAGTGCTACAAGTTGTTTTATTGAATAAACTTATGTGGGAGACCAAATAAAATTTGGCAAAATGAGATTTTTATTAGTTAGACCATACTTAAACTAGGGGTCGTTCGGGTTTATCTTTAAACCGTGGTTTAGGGGATAAACTCCGTTTTATAATAACGTCTGGTCTAAGTCTTTGATTTTTCTATAGAGCAGGGACCAACTTCGGTATCAAAGTTAGACCACGGACCAGTTAGTCCTGGCTTAAGCCTAGTCTAACTCACATTTTTATAATAAGACGGACTATGTTTATCCTACGAATATTATAAACGCGAAAGTTTGCAAGTATGGATGGATGGATGGATGGATGTTTTATGGATGGATGGATGGATCACGTCGGAACGGCTGAACGGATCTGGCTGAAACTTGGCAGAGAGATAGATTATAGTCTGGAATAGCACATAGGCTACTTTTTATCCCGTGAGAATACCGGGATTTAAATCTGCGCGGGTGAAACCGCGGGCTGCAATTAGTATTTTTATATTGATTTAACTTGGCGCTTTATCATGCTGGTACAATGTGGTAATAAGACATACAACTATTAATACCACAGTTAAACCTTTTATAGAGTCATGATCATGAGAAGGAATATAAACGGCCGTGATTAAGGTACGAGTAATATTGTTCAATACATCCGTCATGCGTCTTACAGGCACGTACGAGACACGCTTTATATCAATAACTAGTTGCGCCCCGCGGTTTCACCCGCGCAGATTTAAATCCCGGTACTCCCACGGTATAAAAAGTAGCCTATGTGCTATTCCAGACTATAATCTATCTCTCTGCCAAGTTTCATCCAGATCCGTTTAGCCGTTCCGATCTGAAAGAGTAACAAACATCCATCCATACTCACAAACTTTCGCGTTTATAAATTAATAATTATATAATAAAGTAGGATAATAGCTTATATTTAGATTAATAGATGATCCGGTACCTAAGTATTTTGAATGGTCTTTGAAGCATAAATATGAAAACTAGCAAAGCTAACTTTTTGGAAGAAAACTTGTTTGGATTAAAATTTTAATGTTGCTGAACTTAATAGGCACTAGCTGACTACTAATTTAATTTGAATTTCAAGAATGAGTTCAGCGGCCTTGTCCTAAAGCTTCAAATTCGTCTTGCCAATTTTCATCTCGTGCATCTCTCTTTGTTGGTAATCTTTTCAGCGCCGATGAGTCACTCAGATCTATCTACCAGGGTATAAGGCGATCGTAGGCTATATTCAAGCGGTAGTAAAGTGCAGCGTATTTCTAAGCATGTCCATGTCTATAATCCCCCGCGCGCCGTCACAAACATTTGGCGCTATACCCATATCCTGTGTTGTCAAGGATAGGGCTGGCAGGTACATTCCTAAGAATGAATTTAATATTTTAGTTTAGATTGACTTTAGAGGTTGATTCGTTTGTTACTGTCGCGACGTCTGTCTGTTTGTTGTTCGTTTTAGAACGCCGTCAATTTGTCGGATTCTCCTACATTAGCGAAGCTTTTTGTTTATTCAAAGATTTTTAGATATTTAGTAATATTATAAAATAAATCAATATTAAAGTGAGTGTGAGTGAATGTAATACTTTTTTTGTTTAATAATAATTGACCGAGCGAGCGAAGCGTCTCAGTTTCCACATTGGCCAAAAATGCGTTTGTCCGGATGTCTGTCTGTCTGTCTGTCTGTCTGTCTGTTCTCCTCTACAGGTCGCATTTTTCAACCGATCTGGATGAAACTTGGTACACAGGTTATATGACTTATTAGAATTTTTTTGTCGTCGGGGATTTTTGATTGGAGGGGTACTTCCCCCAAAAAAAAGGGCAAAAAGGGGGCTATTTCATATACTGGATATCTCCACCAAATGAGATCCGATTTCGATTATTCTTTTTTTATTTGAAAGGTAGTAACTATAAGTTGGTCTGATAAAAGTTTGGCGAAGATCTGATAAGGATCTTCAGCATGATGAACAGGATAGCTCATCAAACCATCGATGGTTTTCAATCAAATTTGAGGGAAACACAAAGGACCTCATTCTACACAAGATGATGCAAAAAAAATCAAAAAGATCAAAAAAAATCACAAAACGGAAAATGCACTTGCACATTACATTCCTCAAATAGCTCACTTTTAGTATGCTCGCGAGGTCTACAGCTCCCAGAGCCACTAGTTTATTTATTGAGGATTTAGTACATATCTACATATACTTAAACAGTTTTTAGTGGTGTCTTATATTATCTAAATTTCTTGTTGTTGGTAGCTTAGGTATTCTTTTTGTTTTATTTATTTACCTAGTGTACATTTCTTTGTAAGTATGTAAATAAATGTCACTAATTACCTCTCCATTCTGATTTGAACCACTTGACAACCCTAAGAGACACCACGCATAACGAAAACAGTCAAGATAGATCCCCTCGACCCGCCTCGCAAGGGTCGCATGCTGGCTAGATAACTCCTGTCCGCCTCTGCGCCCCTGGTACATTCCGTGACGTTTCTATCGACTGGCGCTGCTGTCTACGTAGAAAAAAACTGTTTAGAATCCGCCCTCGATAGATGGAGCGATACGAGTTGATGCTTGTTACAAAGTATCCTTGTGGTTTGGCACAAGACCAAAGTAATAACCATTAAAAATATTAGAAAGGGTACTGTACAAGTCTTTTACATTCTTTCCAGCGGTTTCAGTACCAAAATAAGTTTTTTTATGAAATACGTATATAGTTTGAGTCTCATCACGCTTGTGTAAAGTTTTGTTAATTATGTATTTATGTACACATACACCTACTTACTGAATTCCCCATGCATTGTATTAATACCTTTTTCAATCATATCTTTGAGAATCTTATTATATTCATCAATCGGATCAATGCTGAAGCGTAAAAAGTTGAATCGAAATTTCTCATTTTGTTGAAAAAAAAAACAAATAATCACAAGTTGATATAGCTATCGTTTTATTTGTCAATGATTTAAACGAGCAAATACAAACAAAAAAATAAAGAGACAAATACAAAAGACAATATTTCTGATTTATGGTTTGTTTCACAGAACATAAAATTATTTTGCTAGACGATAAAATATGTTTTTTTCAGTTGTGCAAGTTCAATACATCTCACTTCTTCAAACAAGTTATCAACACCCCACGTTTCAAAAAGCAATATATTTTCAAATTTGCTAAAACGTAAGCCTAAGCTTTGTAGTTTCAAAAAGCTCCCATAAAGTTTTCAATTCGGTAAATGCATGCCTACAATTTCGTACGAAATAACCCCTCATACCTATAACCCCCTTACTTAGAACTATTTCAAACCCTATTTCCGAAGCTGTTAGGTTTAAATATGCCTGGCAGTGATTTTGTAAGGACCGTCTCCCCCTGTGATATTTGGACAAAAATGTTTACTTCGTTATTACGGAGTGCATGTTCACATTTATTTACATTCATAATTATAATTCTGATAAAGTACGTGCGGTTGTTTGACAATAAACAAACAAGTGGATACTCATTTTGGATTTTAATGGAATACCAACACTCAATCTACGTAATATTACAGTTTAACATTGTTTTAATGTGAAGATAGTCAGAGTTCCCAAATCTGCTGAATTACTTCTCCAGGGTGATAGTGATGAAATCAGAATGCAACAAAACTTATAAAGCCACCCTGTAGTAATTATGGAACTGATGTTGAGCTTATACGAGAAAACTGTATTTATTTACATAAATTATGGTCACCTAAAAACGTATGGTACAGTCTGGTACAGTTTAAAGTTACTGTACAATTAGGTATTTTACTGTAGTCAAACTGGGTACACATTTTTCCTGTAACCCTGTATTGTATATCCTACTAATAATCCTACTAATATTATAAATGCGAAAGTTTGTATGGATGGATGTCTGTTACTCTTTCACGTAGGAACGGTTGAACGGATCTAGATGAAACTTGCCAGAGAGATATATTATAATAGTCTGGAATAGCATATAGGCTACTTTTTATCCCGTAGGAATACCAGGATTTAAATCTGCGCGGATGAAACCGCGGGGCGCTAACTGACCGAGCGAGCGAAGCGTCTCAGTTTCCACATTGGCCAAAAATGCGTTTGTCCGGATGTCTGTCTGTCTGTCTGTCTGTTCTCCTCTACAGGTCGCATTTTTCAACCGATCGGGACGAAACTTGGTACACAGGTTATAGACTTATTAGATTTTTTTTGTCGTCGGGGATTTTAGATTGGAGGGGTACTTCCCCCAAAAAAAGGGCAAAAGGGGGCTATTTGATGTACTGGATATCTCCACCAAATGAGATCCGATTTCGATTATTCTTTTTTTATTTGAAAGGTAGTAACTATAAGTTGGTCTCATAAAAGTTTGGCGAAGATCTGATAAGGATCTTCAGCATGATGAACAGGATAGCTCATCAAACCATCGATGGTTTTCAATCAAATTTGAGAGAAACACAAAGGACCTCATTCTACACAAGATGATGCAAAAAAAATCAAAAAGATCAAAAAAATCACAAAACGGAAAATGCACTTGCACATTACATTAATCAAATAGCTCACTTTTAGTGTGCTCGCGAGGTCTACAGCTCCCAGAGCCACTAGTGGTATACAGAAATCGGGTTTTTATTTTTACACTGTCTTTGTATCTCTCAACCTCAAACAAAGTACTGAACAAAACACAGAAATTAAAAAATAAACGCGCGAATAAAATACATTTCAGTTCAGCGCAGCGCCAAAACTTCAGGTTTGTTTGGTCAATCCACTAGTTTTGTTCGTGAACCTCCTCGTCGCTTCTGCTGCCCTGGTACAAGTTTCGTCTCGGCATCGACCTGCGCCACAAAAATGGACTTCCATGAATTTTCGCCGTTTCGTTTATTTAACTTTATTTCTGTACAGCTAAAGATAATTTTCCAGTGACTTACGGAATACCTTTGGCTGAGCAAATTAAAATCATCTTGTGCAGCATCCAAGCCTACTTGATCTCGTATAAAAGTTGTGTAACTCTAAACATGATTTTATTTTGAGCGAACGTCCATTGGTTTGAATCATGGACCCATGGGTCCACGAACCGAGGCCTTCAAATTTCAGGTTTGCTATTTTAGAATCACCCAATTGATTACCAGTAACTTATTGTTATCGACGTTTTATTCTTTTTCAATGAATCTAAAATCAAAATGTCATGAATAATACCATTTATATATGTACCTACATACGATATTATTTTAAAGTTTGAAAATTATAGCGATGTTTATCTTCAGTCATTGGGTTATCTTTAGTGTCGCGCCGCGCAGAGGCGATCTATTTCCGATACGCTTGACTATTACTCTACGCGCATCGCCCGTTGCGCTTGCGGTGCGCTAGCCACGCGGCCTGTCTAGACTATTCCAATGGGAACTTTTATAGCTGACCTAGATTTTCTAATTTATTAGGAAAACTGTCAGGGCTTACATAACATTTCTACCACACTAACCACCCCCTTTTCTAAAATAGTTTAAAATAATAAATTTTAATGAAATAGTCAATCAAGCTACTTCATTTTGTGAAAATTTTCATGTAAGCGCGCGCAGCTTTCCATGAAAAGCAGAAAATTAGCTTTCGGTCGGAAAAGCCTAGCTGCTGCATCCGGGTCACTAGCGTCGGATAAACCCTTTTCTTCAGCGCGCGTGATACTAGGCGAGCAGCAGACGCGAGGAGGTGTTCGGAGCGCGCCGCGGTGCTATTAGCTGTGCGAACGAGCGAGACCCGCTGACGCTTGGAATGCGAGAGAGGGAAAGAGACGCATTGTACGTTGAAGGTCACCTGATAGTGGTGTAGAGTAGTGCGCAACAGAGGAAAATAATAAAGATTGTTGTTTTTACACAGCATAAAAGATACTGATTTTCAATTTACATAAAATAACAAAAAGATTGAGTAATAATATGTTTAGTTTGCACCAGGCCTGGGTCACAAATGCATTTTTCTTTTTATTTATGTTTTGACCTAGGGTTCCATTATGTTGCCTGAGTGCTATATTAATTATGTTTTATGCTCTCTAAGGACCTGTCTTTACCATATTATTGGAATTTTTTTTTAATCCTTTCATCCTTTCTTAAGCATAATAAAATCTAATTAATGAAGATTTAAACTGAATTAGTTTTATTATAAACTAGCTGGTACCCGCGACTTCGTCTGCGTACTTTTCGCAATAAAAGGTAGCCTATGTCCTTTCTCAGGGTCTAAAGATTGTCTGTGCCAAATTTCATCAAAATCGGTTGAGAGGTTTAAGCGGGAAAGCGTAACAGACAGACAGACAGAGTTACTTATAATCGCATTTATAATATTAGTATAATATTAGTAGGGGTAGGGATCACATAATTCGTAATTTTTAGCTGGTCTGACTGTTCTGTGCCTACTCTATGCAGCAACAAGCGGTTGGAGCGTGAGACAGTGACGTCGCGCTACGACGGAGCGAGACCGCGATACCAGCACGTGCTTCCTTTCATAATCTTCTTTTTGGCTCCTCGCGTCGCTGCAGCTCCAATATTACATCTCATTGTGGGAATTTGTTTCGTGAGAAAATAGCGGTTTTGTTTTACGCTTTACGTTTGTTTTTGGAACGGTTAAGTTGATAAAAAAACGTATTGAGGCAGCCAAGTCGAGTTTCAGTTAATTCTATTTTCTGCTCTAATAACTTCTCTCTTTAATTTAAATAATAAAAATTGGTTTCAAATGTCGATTTTGATTTCTATCTCTCCTAGTTATTACTATAAAATACAGTGGCAATTTATGTAATGATGTCTAAAACGAAATTCTTAGAAAGTCTTCACATAAAATTTTTAAGTTTATTACTAAGATTGAACCTGTGGATTATGGATTGAACTAAAACTGACTATGTCGGGTTAGATAAGTCTAAATGCTATCAAAAATACTAGAAACAAAACCATTAAATTAATTTCTATGTGACAATTGAAAATCCCTAGAAAACTCTCTAATACCAATTTCTCACAATCCTTCAAGGTTTGCTAGAAGATAACTCTTTGTACGGTTAAGCTCGCCTTTGTACATATTTTATTACTTAAGTTTACCATAATAAGTTTTTACTGTGTGCAATAAAGAATAAAACAAAATGGCTGGTTGTGTTTTCAGGCATTGTTAAAAATAATAGGTTCAAGTCATTCTATAGTAGTCGGTCTTAGTAAATAGATCTATTTATCCAATTTACGGTCACCCATCCATACTGACGTTAACCTAACCAGAACGAGCGGGCAAACCATGAGCAACTACGAATGTTTATAGGTACTGCCCAGCTGATATTAACTGGTTGAACCGGTCTGGGACCCAGTTCATTTGCATTGTATTTATTCGGGGCCTTTGTCTACGACCTGCTCAGCTTACCACGTTCCTAACTTTCGACCTTATGTTAAAAGTTCCTGTGGCGCGTCGGGAGATAGCTCGGCTGAAACGCAGGGGTTGCGAGTTCAAACCCTGTGAAATGCGAAAATATTTTCGTGTTCCCCAGTCATAATCGCGTCATTATTGTTTTCAGATACCGAATCAGGATTTTCCACCAGGTCAGGGTCAAAGTTCCCGACCCTTGACCCCGCAGTTTCTAGACCTTGATAGTTTTTAATTGTAGAGACAAAAATGTTTTAATACACAGACCACTGGTAGGTTAGGTTACCTTCTATAAGTAAAAAAGTACTGTCTTTCCTTTTAATATTATTATTATACATTAAGTATATGTTATTATTATTATTATACATATTATTATTATAAATCTATTGCGCACTAGGTATAAAATCATAAAATATTGTGTAACCGACTTTCGGGGTTTCAAAACTGGAAATATCTTCACTTATCTTTAAGCCCAGCTCACCAATCTTCCCCCAGAGAACTGGTAATCAAAATAAACCCGTTTTAGTTCAAGCATTTTAAGATACCTAGACAAGATAAGATTTAATCCTACTAATATTATAAACGTCAAAGTTTGTAAGTAGGTATGGATGGATGGATGGATGGATGTTTGTTACTCTTTCACGCCGGAACGGCTGAACGGATCTGAATGAAACTTGGCAGAGAGATACACTATAGAATGGAATAACACATAAGCTACTTTTTATCCCGTGGGAATATCGGTTTCACCCATGCAGATGGGTGAAACCGCGGGACGCAACGCTACAATGGTATGGAGTCGGAGCAGTCGATTCCTTCTCCATTTCTTTGTATCATTCGTTATCCAGTACGTTATGCCGGTACTCTCAAACGGTGAAGGAAAACATCGTAAGGAAACCGGCATTTTGTACAACCTAACAAATTCTATAACATGTGTAAGTGCTCGAAAGGCCTCTTGAGGCTCACTTAGTCATTTCACCACTGTTTCGAAAGTAACAAGTGACATGCTAAGAAGAGGAAGAATTCGTTCTCCTTACTCAGTTCTCTTTCGCCATCCAACTTTTTAAATCCTATTACGACTCTTTCTATACCTTACCTTTATTAGTTTATTTTATTAAGCCACTTCGCTTTATGATTCAGTCTTTAGGGAAGCGTTATTGTTTTGAACTAACTTTAGGGCCTGTATCGTCGTTCTCGCCTCGGCTACCATACCGACAGTAAGCAAAGCTATTTACTTTACAATTTGTAGATAAACATGTAGTTTCTGATTTTTCTTAATATTCTTATTATTATGAGAGTTTCATGTCGATGTCAATCTTTCTTTCACGACATGACAACGGTCTTTTCCGCTATTCTTAGTCTGTTTCTTCTTGTATATATGTCTTCCTTGTTTGCTTCTGATTAAATGACTTTATTTAGCAGTAATTTAACTACCTGGGGTAAGGAATACTTCCTAGGTAGGTAAATAAATAATAAATAAATAAATAATAAATAATGCTGGACAATCCACACAGCACTATCTAGCCCCAAAGTATATATTATACACGTCGAATCTGTCATGCGAGTTAAGTCCTCTTAGACGAGGGGCAGGAGAGCATACTCTGGGCGTTCATTATGTGTAGAGAAACTAAGAATTCTCAACTTATTGGGCCTTACTACAAAAAAATAGGCAAACGTTAAACACTGCCTAAACTTTTGACATCTCTTGCCATTGCGTAATGGCAAACAGAGACAGCGCTAATTTTAGACACTGTTTAAAGTTAGACACCGTTTTGTAGTATGTACAACCCACAAAGTTTAATTATTGGGTAACTTGTTAATTTCGTAACACACGTGTGGACGATTGCATCAGCGTCATCTTTGTGTTTTGATCCAGGCGCGGACGCGCAGGCGGCCATGACGGTGGGCGTGGCCAACATGCTGTGCGATGATCGCTCCGCCCCCATGGCGTGGCCGACCGCGCCCCAGGTCCCTCCTCCCGCGACCCTCTGGCCCTACCCGAGCGGTAAGTCACCTCCTACTTTATTCTGCGCTCCTGGTAGCTACGCGCCAACTGCATTGCGAGACCGCGCACGCCGTTTCACGCGGCCTACATTCTTTGAAAGCTCATCTATCTCTTTTTATTGCTCTATTTAGAGAGGGATAGAATAAATTTGTGCCAAAAGTCATGCTGTTTGGTATGACGCCTTTATGTTCATGATGCTTTGGTAGCGGCATTGCAACTGTGGCTCGTCCAAGCGAGCGGTCGTGTGACCGGTTGGCGTAGTGCGACCAACTTGCGGTTACCGCTTGTTTTATGATGGAAGTTCATAAGAAGTAACCATTTAATTTGGCTGGATTGATGATATTACGCGGTTGCGTGAACCAGCTTTGGTGATTTTTCTTACATGCTGATAACATCTTTATAGAAGTAAATACCTACGTATAAAAATTTATTTCACAGTTTCAGCGGGATAGAACTTTAAAGCCGGCAAGCTTCTAACTCATTGTATAATTTGACGCTAACGGAACGTTTCCTTGCTTCGTTGAATCACTGCTAGGTATAACCACACAGGCACGTTGAGGCCTTCTGGTGGCCTAAGGTCACCGTTACCTACCGGTTTGAAATTTTATACATCCGACTACAAAGGGGTCTAAGTTAGTTTTATACCTATCTTTCGATTTTGTTAGTGCCTTTCAAATACAGGTTACCTACCTACTTCCTAAATGAAATCACTGTGAAATTAATGCGATGGTTCTAAGAGGACCTTCGGTCAACAATTTTTGATCGAAGGGTATTATAATACTCGAAAGTTTCGATCAGACCATAATATAATATAGAACTGTATATAATTGCGTAGAGATTGGTATATTTTCTGGAGGCATTTAGAATTGCTATCAAAGAATTAATTTATTCATAATCATCATCAACCTATCAACCTCACCTCACCTGACACCTCAGTGGCGCAGCGAGCCAGAGTCCGCCTGCGACGCAAGAGGTTGCGGGTTCGATTCCCGCCTCGGAACCAATTTGTGTACGATCTGCAGAAATTTATTCCGTTGGTGTGGGTGTTTTCTATGTGTAATAAAAAATGTTTATCTAGGTATAATGTATTAAATATGTGTGTAGTGTAGTGAGTAGCTTACTTTGGGGCTAGATGGTGCTGTGCGGATTGTCTAGCATTATTTATTTAACCTTTGTTAATCCAGCAGTGGCTGGACGTTGGTTGGTCTCTCGTATTAATTTATTCAATTCATTAAATTTTTGACAGCGATAGCATTTTTAATTCCGAAAATTCCTGAACCCACACCTGCTTTAATGGGTCTTTTTATCCCCGAGTAACCCGATCCCGTTTATTATGTTCGGCGTTTCAACTCACAAGTTTTTTTTTAGCCTTTGGTTTTTTCTCGGCGTGGATGAATTGATGACGATAAGGCGTACTACTTACGAAATCATTTGCCATCAGTGTTGGATTTCTCATTTTTTTAAGCTTAGGTAATCGTAGTTTCTAAAGTCATCTGGTCATTTAAATGGCCTTTGCGATCCTACCTACGTATAGGTAGGTGTAGATATTATATTTTTGGGGAAAATTATGGACATTTAAAAACCAAAAAATTTGGTCAATCTGTAACCATTTTTCGGTTATTGTGGTTAATTTTTATTATTTTTGTTCATTTAAACTTTGGAACTACGGTTCCAAAGTTTAAATCCTAAATAATATTTCTAAGAATCACAGTGAAAAATAATGTTTTTTTCCATTTTTTTTTCTGATTTTTCTTATGATGTTTACAATCCATCCTGTCGATCCCGTCGGAAGGAATATGTTATGGCTCTAGTATATTTTTATTTATTTAAATAACGTGGTGTCTAAATACTAAGATACAATTTTCTCAATCATCTTAACTTAAGATTAAAAAGCCCTTATAAAATCGATTAAAGTTTCTATCTTAGGTAGACCCAGCTCCCTGATGCGTCTATTTGTTAAGACCGGAAAACACGGGGCAATGAAAATCAGAAGACGACAGCGAAATGTTTATTTAAAATAAATCACAGCATCCGCACTAATGAACTCCAATCGGCATTAAAATCGTGTGAAAATAACTCAAAAACACCGGAACCATCGTTCACCCGCATCCAGCCACTAAATCGCTCCGAACTCGTTGAACGGAACTGTCACTTCCACACCATAAATTATCCACCATCAAAAAACAAAAAAACTTATCGATAATATTGCAGCATGCGTACAACCCTAATTTAGCTCGCCCCGCCCTCTCGCCCCGCCCACATCTCGTCTCAGCCAATCAGACCGCGGCGCCTCTTCAAAGGCGGTTTCATCTTGGCCGCCTCGGTTTAGTGTTGGGAATTACTTTTTTGTGTTTTTCTTGTAATAACAAGTTGGAGTAATGGGGATTTTTGTTGGGTTCCGTTTGTTTGGCGTTTGACACCTCACGCGATTTTTGAACGCGAAAAAATACGCAGCGGCTCAATGTACATTGATTGATTGGTATGACTTGCGCTTGCGACTGCACGTTCTCGTTTTCTTTGCGAGGGGAATGACAGGGCATCAGATAAAACTCGAACGACCACTTTATTTTGGTGAAAAGGCAGTATTTTTCTGGGCTATGTGCCAAATGTAACTTACCACTTGAATGTATCTTTGACTGAAATAAAATGTTTATCCTAGACCTGTGATAGGTATTCTTACGATAAAAAGTTAATAAAAACGCTTCACCATTTTTTTCCGGCGTTAATTTATGGATTCTGTCTGTCATAGGTACCTATTGACAAGACAATCTTGTCAGTGTCCTAGTAACTAGGTACCTAGGTAGTAATTACCTATATAGAAATACTTTTTATAGTCAAGTCATTCCACATTAGTCGGTCGTCGCTTGTATTGAAGGGAATGGCCGTTTTTAATTCTATAGGTAATCTCTCTCTTTAGTAGCCTTATCGAAATGCATTTTTTTTAAATTGATTATTATAATATAATATTATTATATTATTTATTATTATATATGTGTCCTGCCGATCCTTACATATGGTGCCGAAACATGGCCACTAACAAATGAGCACGTGCACAAAATCAAAGTAGCCCAGAGAAACATGGAGCGCGCCATGCTAGGCATCACACTGGTTGACCGAATACCCAACGTCGAAATTCGACAAAGAACTAAGGTCGTGGACGTGGGTAGGAGGATACACCAGTTGAAGTGGAAATGGGCAGGCCACTTGGCTAGGCGGGAAGACGGTAGATGGACAAAGAGAGTGACTGAGTGGTGGCCACGCGAGTCATAGACCACGAGGCAGACCACCGGCCAGATGGTCTGATGAGACAGTGGGAGTCGAGTGGATGCGGTTGGCGCAGGACCGGAAAGAGTGGCGTGCTAAGGAGGAGGCCTATACCCAGCAGTGGGTGAATGTGGGCTGATTAGATAGATAGATTATAATATTTCAAGAGTAAGGTAGGAGGTAAGTACCTCTACCAAGGAACATAGATAAAAAATATTCAAATTCCTTGACCTCTACCTACCTACTAACTAGGTACCTACTACCTAGGTACCTTATTACTTAGGTATGTATTGAATTCCGCGCTTATGCACTCAGTTTTTTACAACCCTCGCTACGAAACGACTAGAATCCTGAGTGCAGCTAATTCAAGCTCGCCCTATTAACATTCAATAGAGGTCATCAATCGGTTGATGTTTTTCAGCATTAAATTATAGCTATGCTAATGAGCGTCCTACTCACTCCCCTTTGTGTGACCCTATGTTGGTCTCGCTCTTTCGCGCATCGGGAATAATGCATTAGTCGGTAGTTTGTGAATGGGATTTTTATAAGGTTCTGTTTTTAGCTAACAAGTTAAGGGTCCGGCGACAGCGGCTCGCAATTTTAAGTCGGTTTTCTTGAGTATTTAAACAACAGGTCCAGCAGGCAAAATAAAAGTTCTATTGTTCCTTTTGTTGACTTTGATTCACCAGGCACGGTAGATATACTTTTTTAACGTATCACTCGTTCTTTCGAAACAGTGTGGAGAAAGGGTTGTAAGTGCGCCTCGAAGAGGCTTCTTTCGAGCACTGGAAGAACTCATACAAGTTGCTAACTACTATATCTATAGGTACTTCAGCATCGAGAATGTAAAGTACCACCCAAGTCCGGTGTTGCAAACACAAATTGTTCTCGATGGGAATCGAAGCCACGGCCTACGGCGCAGAAGGCAGAGTTACTACCACCTAAGCTGTAAAAGCTGTCAAAATGGATGTCAAATATTTTTTCCACTATGCCCCACTATATAATTACTATTCCCCGTATCTATCCGTAGGTACCTAACTAGTGGCTCTGGGAGCTGTAGACCTCGCGAGCACACTAAAAGTGAGCTATTTGATTAATGTAATGTGCAAGTGCATTTTCCGTTTTGTGATTTTTTTGATCTTTTTGTTTTTTTTTGCATCATCTTGTGTAGAATGAGGTCCTTTGTGTTTCTCTCTGAAAACCATCGATTGTTTGATGAGCTATCCTGTTCATCATGCTGAAGATACTTATCAGATCTTCGCCAAACTTTTATGAGACCAACTTATAGTTACTACCTTTCAAATAAAAAAAGAATAATCGAAATCGGATCTCATTTGGTGGAGATATCCAGTATATCAAATAGCCCCCTTTTTGCCCTTTTTTTGGGGGAAGTACCCCTCCAATAAAAAATCCCCGGCGACAAAAAAATTCTAATAAGTCATATAACCTGTGTACCAAGTTTCGTCCAGATCGGTTGAAAAATGCGACCTGTAGAGGAGAACAGACAGACAGACATCCGGACAAACGCATTTTTGGCCAATGTGGAAACTGAGACGCTTCGCTCGCTGCGCTCGCTCGGTCAATTTATAAGTAAGCTTGAGTATAGGTAATCGATTTACGAGAATCGAGTTTCCGGTGAACGGTGCATCGATTTTGATGCAATTTGCATCCACAAGCAGGCCGTATTAGCAATCATTATAATAATAATAATAATAATGCTGGACAATCCACACAGCACCATCTAGCCCCAAAGTAAGCTACTCAAAGCTTGTGTTATGGGTACTAGATAACTGATATATTTAATACATTATATACTTACATAGATATATTATATATTTTTTATTGTACATAAACACCCAGACCAACGGAACAAATTTCTGCAGATCGTACACAAATTTGTTCCGAGGCGGGAATCGAACCCGCAACCTCCTGCTTCGCAGGCGGACTCTCGCCCGCTGCGCCACAGAGGTCGCCATCATAAGCCCCGAGTACCAACGTCATTATAAACTGTTGGTACTCGGGGTTTAAACACGTTTCAAAATTCCAAGTATTTTTTTTATACAACTAGTTGATGGAACGAGCAGATGGCCCACCTGACGTTAAGTGGTAACCATCACCAACCAACCACCCCAACAAAGCATTGCCTCGTAAGTCACGCACGATAGAAACGTGCCCTACGATGCACTGCCCTGTGTCCATCAACTTAGGCATACAGATGTTAAGCCTCATGTGCCTGTAATTACACCGGCGACCACACTCTTCAAACCGAAACACAGCGTTGCTGCTTGGCGGCAGACAAAGGCGTGGTGGTAGTACTTCCCCGGACGAGCCACACACAAAGAGCTCTACTATAAAAAATAATCTACTCTTTTAAAATAATTGATATAGCTAGTTTCTTTTTAGTTTGTAAAGATGCGCAAATTGAATTGAAAACAGCAACTACAGAGCTGAATGTCGTGACAGAAATGTGGGGCATACCTCGAACCGCACCTAAATGAACCGCACCTAGGCGAAGCGCACCCAAGTACTTTTGCGAAGCGGGTGCGATTCGCCTAGGTGCGGTTCGAGGAATGCCCCGAAATGTTAAGTTACAAAAATGTAATTTTGATGCTCCCAAAAATGTAGTTTTTATAAGAAACTTAATTCAATGATTTTATAATCTTCAAAAACGTACGACGGACTGCGAGGCAATAATTTAGTAAGTATAGGTGATAGTTACCACTTAACATCAGGTGGGCCATAAGCCTGTTCTATCTGCGGGTAGTATAAAAAACTTGAAATTTTTAGCGTTACTCAAGAGAAGACAATAAGATCCCAAATTCCCAATGTGTGGACATCTAGGTAGAAATGTAAGTATGAACTACTTGTAGTACACTGAACAATTCAAATCTATGTGCATTCAGACTACTAAAGGCACTAATCAATTATATCTGTGATACGTGTTGCACAGTCAGCGAAACTAGCTTAAGAACTCGTAAAGGTTCATACTTATACCTACCCTCAACTGAGCTCTGTTACTGTTTGTTCCTTTTTGTAGTCCAGATATGGCAATTTTATTAAAATCTTTGATTTTTATAGATAAGGGCATGTATTGTGGGTATTATGTGTCCACTAGGTTAGGTAAATTATTGCACAAATATACAGGAATTTCTATGACTTTATTAATTTCATATTACTTAAGGCGTTGACAACACCTAACATTTCTCTCGCTCGCACTATTCGACATTTTGAAAGATATAAAATCACAAATTCCAATTTTGAAAAATCGCAAAGAACCATTTTGTGCGCAATCACATTGCGCATAGTTTGGTAAAAATTACATTTTGATTGATGCAAGTTTTCCTACTCAAAAGTTTGCTTATGTACGAAAACTAGAAAAGCAAACTTTGAAAACTTGTATCGATCAAAATGTTTTTTTTTACTAAACTGTGCGCGATTGCACACAAAATAGTTGTTAGCGATTTTTCGAAAATGGGTTTAGTGATTTTATATCTTTCAACAAGTCAAAACGTGCGAGCGAGAGTCACATTAGCTCTTGTCTTCGTCTTAATATTTTCTCCCAGTATTCTTTTAAACGTCGCGTTTTCTGTTTGACAAAAGCCTTTTCTTTCATACGTGTAATATCTAGCTTCTTTAACCATGTTATTACTTTGTGGACCGTACTATTACTTAGTATCCAATGGGCGAGCTTCCGGTGCCGCGTCGGCATGTTAATATTTCGATGGGAATTTAACTGTCGTGGTTGTGGTGTTCGTTTGTAATGAGCCTAACGGACATGTGGACGGGACTGCTAAAATATCTTCTCATATGACTTCATCCTATGAATCCATTCATGTATATGTATTTCCCAATGCAGTCTGCATTGGGTTACTTGACTTACGTCGTCTTATTCAGATAAGAAATCCTGTACCTGCCTCAGCAATCATAAATGTATACATGTTGTAGCAGTCATGTAACAAACGTTTTACACTTTCCCTAAAACTGTCTTAATTACATCCACAATTTTTTGCCCAATTCTGTGTTCTGTTAAATATGATAGCGTAGTTGAACGCTAGTTGCCAATGAGACCCTCACTTGAAGCAGTCTTCTTTTCTGTTCCAGGCCAACTGCCGGTATCCATGGAGAGCATGGTGATGGGCGGCGTCGGAGTCAACAGCCTCGGCTCCATGGGCGGCGGCGTGCCTTCCATGGGTGGGTTCCAGCTCGTCCGGGAACCCACCTCTGGGACGCTCATTCTGCTGCCAGCTCCGCCTGACCTCCCCCACACAGTGGTCTGGGGAGGGATGCCGTACTCATCAGCGCCGCTTCTGCTCCCTCCTCAACCACACCCATCTCACCACCTGCAGCTGCTACCCGGAGACCTGCTAGCGTCCACAGCAACACTCCAACACACTCACACTCATTCAACAAGACTGGTGACCTTAGCACCAGCTCCGGGCCCTCAGCCCCATCCAGCACATAAAGTAGACCCGAGAAAGCCCATAATACAACCCATGCTAACGCCACATCTGATCAAAATTGAACCTGAACCTCCTCAAGAGAAACCTCAGCCGACGTTCGCACCTGAGCCTGTTCCACAGCCAATGATGACCCATATGTACTACCAGCCGGAGTTCAATGAGCAGCCATGTAGGAGCCAGGCGACGTCACCAGCAGCGCCTCCCACCCCACCCCCGGAAGCCGCAGAAATACCAGCCCACAGAGATGCGTCGAACCAGACAGACCACGTCGAAGACGAGGAAGAAACACCCAATAACGCAGACGATGATGAGAGGGAGGTAGCGTGTGTAGGTGTCGCCCATTTCCCAGATGACTCGGTCCAGAGTAGTCTACCGTCGATAGAATCTGAGGAGTCTTCGGAATTACCTGCTTCGTCAGTTGTTTCTGGAGCTGTGGAAAAAGCTATAAACGCAATAAACGAATCGATACAGAACTGTAATTCGAACAGTGGCAGTGGTGAACTGGTCATAGATATGAGCCAAACAGATCCCATGGCTTCTGTACCAATGCAGCCAGCGAGGCCCGTGGTAGACTTGAGCGGATTGGAACTGTTATCCAACAGTATTGAGCAATTCGAACGCACCACCCCTAGTACTTCCATGCCTACATTAGAGTCTTCACCTTTGACAATAGACACGAGACCAACCAAACTTAGCATTCACATTAAAACTTCACCGAAATCACCGCCCAGAACCGATACAGATCCTCTTAGAAGGTTCGAGTTCCCTAATCCCAGTGCCAGTGAAAGGGCCAAGCCCTCTTTAGATGGTCTAGGATTACTTTGTGCGTTAGCGGAACAGAGGTTCATGGAAGAGGTCGTAGACAGGCCGTCAACATCACGCCCGTTCATAAAAAGCGAATTGTTAAGCCCCACCGATGACAGGGAAAGGTTCTCAGAATCCTTTGGTAAAAAAGACAGACATAGACACAAAGACGGTGACTCTTCCAGTGAAAGACGAGGAAAGAGAAGCCAAGATCGAGAAGAGAGATTGAGGCACAAATTGGAGAAGGTTAGGCGTCATAAGAGAGAGAGAGAACGGGATTCAGCTAGAGGTGGAGAATTAGAAGCGAGCTTAAGACGAGTAACGGCCTGTCCGTGCGGTGGCGTCCCTTGCCCTCACACTCAAAGTGTACCGTCAGCTCAAGCCCTCGTCAATGCAATGGAGAAAGACATGCGTGAAAGGCTCCAAGATTTAGAGAGACAGTTCGATGAGAAAAAAGCTCAAATTAACGCGCTGACACCAGTGACTGTTCTGCCAAACCTTTCAAGCTCATCCACACCATCCACGCCAGCTTTATCCCCAGACTCCGATAGAGGGTCATCTAAAAAACGGAAAGTAGGTAGACCAAGGAAGGTGTCCAATCTAGACTCCACGGAAACGATAGTGGCCAAGAAACCCAAATCAAAGAGTAGTCTCGTGGGCTACTTGCTGGCTAAAGGAAAGCTCAAGGGAGGTATATTGTGTACGAGAGGTGATCGAGAGGAGGTCAACAGGACTAGTAAAGTCCGGCCGAAGCTAAAAGCTGAACCGATTTTGAAAATCAACTCGGAAGAAGAACGAGATTATAGCTTGAACAGGTCAGCTAGTTCTTCTATGGAGAGTTTGAATGAAGTGCGGCAGAAAAACCGAGAAAAAGTCGACCGTCTAGCAAGAAAACATTCGCGAGATGACTTCCCCGAATTGGAGTTCGCGATTCGTCGCACTAGCGCTTCCAGCGACAGTGAGAAAGAGAGGCGACGAGCCAAAAAGAGACGGAAGAGTCTAAAATCTAAGGAGAGATCTGAATCAGGTCCGAAGCCTACCTGCCCGCCTGCACCGACTTCCAGCTGCGTTCTCACCGAGGATAAGATCGATTCTTCCCCGAGGGTCCTCACAGCCATGGGGGGTCTCTTCTACGCGGGCAAATTGAGTGCAGTGACTGCACCTGACGTGTACGCCATAACATTGGACGGAGAGAGGGGCAACAAACCACACATTTTGTCGAGAGAGGAGACGCTAAGAGATGCTGTAAGTAATATTTTGACAACTACACATTGATCATCCTGTTTTCGCTTTTAGAAATACTTAACTCCCTGTTGAAGCGTGGGTTCGACCCCGCCGACAAACAAATATTTTATGCGTCCGCGTGTTCCCTATTATTTGAGCATGTTATTCTATGTTTTGATACAGTACTTACATGGAATTGTAGTGTGGGTACTCATACCTGGTACTTCGAAAATATATAAAAAAACAAAAATGGTGTTTCAGATCCTAGAAGTGAGCCCCTTGTCAGTATCCGAACTGCCCTCCGGAACGAGGGTCTGCGCATACTGGTCGCAGCAGTACCGGTGCCTGTACCCCGGCACAGTCGCGGTCTCGTCTCCAGACCCTCACGACGACAAGTTCGTGGCTGTGGAGTTCGATGATGGAGACTCCGGGAGGATCGCTATTGAGGATATCCGGTTCTTGGAGCCGAATTATCCGGTTGTTGGTGAGTCGGAATAGATAAACTCTTCAGACAATTTCGAAAGGTACTTTTAGTTCACGTCCATATTTTAAATTTAACTAAATGAATTTTGTCAGTTGAGATATCTCTAAATCATTTGCAACGGTCTGCTGGTAGCTGAACTCATAGTTAGTTAGTTAGTTAGGTTTCATAGTTAGTTTAAAAATAAGCTTAATTTTTTTCTTTATTTCTACTTTCCAGAATACGAAAACCCATTGTTCACTTTGGGCAAGCGAAGAAGAAACACCAGCGTCACAGAAGACAAGAAAGCAATTATTACAGCCAGCATCGCACCAGCCACCATTGACCCAAAGCCATCCACGTCAGAAGCCGCAGCCAGCCCTGACGACGACCGACCCAAAGACCGAAAGAAGCTCAAGAAACACAGAAAAGACAAGATCAAACGTCACTCCAGCGAAGAAGACCCCACCGACTACGTCAAAAAGAAGAAGAAGAAGCACAAGTGCTGCGAAGACCATTGCAAGCATAAGAAGCATCATAAAAAACACCATCGGAAACACAGGAAGAGGCACCACTCCAGCTCCAAAGAAACCAGCTCCTCAGACGAGCAGAAAGTCTCTCCAGATTTCGCTGACAACAAGTCAGAAGACTCCGGCGACTCTGGAGAAAGACTGTCTACTCTCATAGCGGTAGAAAAGTCTCCCGAGGAAAAGATGAAGACTGTTATAAAGAAAGCAGTGCTTTCTAAAAAGTGTTTAGTGAAGACTGCAGTTTTGGACTTCGGTACTTTGAGCAAGTACATCAAGACAAATGAGGAGGAGAAAGACAACTTGAAGGACAGTGGGATATGCATGGATGATGATGGTCCGTCTACAAGCGACGCCGCTAAGAAGGTAGGCTTTTCTACATCACCTACCCTATTAGTTTCTTTGAGTCTGAAAGTTTTAAAATTAGCTAAGCCTTACTTCTACAAACCTTAGTGCTATTTAATTCACATCGTTATGATTTGTTTTTATAAATAAAAAAACTGGATGAAGTGGTGATTGCAATTTGAGAAATAATGGAGATTTTATAAGCTCACTACATAATAAAACAAAGTCGGTTTCTCTGTCCATATATCCCTATGTATGCTTAAATCTTTAAAACTACGCAACGGATTTTAATGCTGTTTTTTTAATAGATAGAGTGATTCAAGCGGAAGGTGTATATGCATAATACATGCAAAGCAGGCACCCGTGCGAATCAGGGGCGCGCGGGCGGGTCGCTAGTTTCAATAATAAAATCTTGGCCACAACCTGGCACTGGTTTAATACATACAATACAAGACTAGACATCCTCATATCTTTGATCTGTACGAATGTCTCATGGGTGTTAGTCGGAGGTACATCCAATGGTTACTTTTGAGCACATGCTTACTCTTGAAGTTACACGTTATCGATGAAGTCACAGTTTAATAATAAAGTATTGATGGCCTTAGGAGTGTCTCCCTGGAGTAGCATGGATTCGATTCCTGTGGGGAGACAAATATCACATGGAGTTAATTATCGCTACCTATAGTTTCATCATGCCGTAGAGGCGTAGACCAATATAGTTTTTTTTCAGTTTTCAGTTCTTCTAGTCGTGTCACTAGTTTCTTGGTGACAGCCCTCATAGCTCAGTTGGTAGTAGCTCTGCCTTCTGCGCTGTAGACCGTGGGGTCGATTCCCATATTCGCTTTGCTTATTTTGTTGCCAGGAAGTGTTGTGTGGATAGTCAATCAATAAAAAAACACTTGAAAGGATTTAACATTAACCTAAAAACATGATCTAATAACAACACTTTAAATTCCAGAAAATAAAACGGCGAACAGTGTCCGCGACGTCATCGGACGGCGCCGGCGCAGGCGGGGTGTCCAAGATGGCGGCGTTCCTGCCCGGAGGCGCCCTCTGGCGGTGGAGCGGCCCCGCCTACAGGCGGACTGCGCGCCCGCGGCACCGGAAACTGTTCTATAAGGCTATCCAGAGGGGAGAAGAGGTGCTCAATGTAAGTACTCCTATTAGAAGAGGACTTCTCACTTCTACCACTTTACCAGTTACCACTTCTTACCACCTAGGCTTCGTCTGAATACCAACGCCGCACCCAAACTATAAAGGTACAATGTGCATATGCATTGTAAAGCTGAGAAAACGACTTTTTTGACCCTACAAAACGACGCTTGGGTAACCTCCTATCTATTTACCTAGATGCTAAATTATTTTCTTTTAGTTTTTCACCTTCTGTTATTGTTACCCGGACTCCCGTGGAAGTCGTAAAAGGCGACTAAGGGAGCACACCGGGACATGAACAGCAGCATTTCCTGAGAAAACACCATCCGCCTGCCAAGCGTGGTGACTATGGCAACTCTCCCCCCAACGGAAATGGATAGGGAAGGACTATGTCCAGCAGTGAACTTCTGTGGGCTGATGATGATGATGATGATTGTAGGATGCAATGTAACCTAAAACGTAATGTTAAAACGTAATGTACATCGCAATCGCAGAACGCGCCTGTGGATGAAAGCCTTCATGGCTTTTAACCCTCATCTAAATTTGTCCCAGGTGGGCGACGCCGCAGTATTCCTGTCAACGGGCCGGCCGGACCGGCCGTACATCGGCCGCATAGTGGCGCTGTGGGAGGCTCGCGGCGCCATGGCGGTGCGTGTCAAGTGGTTCTACCATCCCGAGGAGACCGAGCCGCGCCAGGATAAACTGCACTATCCGGTGAGGACTGTACTCTTTCTGAGATCTACCATTTAGTACCTGCATTATCCGAAAAGGACTGTAGTCTTTTTGGGATCTACTATTCAGTACCTACACAGTTCGGCCGTTAACAGTTGAACCCCGTTATGAAATAAGCTCATGACGTGATCCCAAGGCATGGTGGGCATCCTGGCAACACCATGTGCTATGCTGTGTGAGTTATAGGTCAACTTGTAGAAGCTAGTTTTTTTGAGAACCTTTTTAAGATAAAATAACAGAAATACATCATCTGTGAAAATTTTAACTGTGTATAGCCCGGTTCATGAGATACAGCCTGGTGACAGAGGACAGACAGACAGCGGAGCCTTAGGTTCCCGCTTTACCTTTTGGGTACGGAACCCTAAAAAAGACATTGTCTTACAAAGAATTCGTCCATCATTTTCGCTTACTTCTACATTTTGCATTCATACCTGACACTCTTCGTCACATGACTTTCTTCTCTACCATGCTAACAACGCAAGAAATACACTCCTTATTTTTTCGGGAGGGCAACCTAATATCAGAATATCTGTTAGAAAATCTCGATTTTTTTTAAATTCTACAATTCCGATACCATATTTGGGGATTTCAGCTACCTTTACATTTTTCATCCTAATCCATGACTAAGCGAAGCTTGTTACTTATTCCACCTCTTCCATTCCAGGGTGGTCTCTTCGAGTCTCCACACACGGACGAAAACGACGTCCAGACGATATCCCACAAATGCGAAGTGCTGCCTCTAGCGCAGTACAAGGAGCGCATGGGCGATGACCCGGTCAAGTACAACAACGTTTATGATAACAACGACGTGTACTACCTAGCGGGGCACTATGACCCCACTCCGCAGACCTTGAGAATGGAAGCTGATATACCAGTGGAGAACACCCCTTAGGGCTTCTAGTAGCCTGGTACTTTTAAGGCGAAGGATATCGATCGCGGTTTTTCAAGATCTCCTAGAGATCTTTGCTCTCCTGGTAGTTTGGCTGACGCGATAGAACCTTCTAGAGCTCTCAGCTTATTTGTAGTTGTCGTGTCGACCGAAAATGAACTTTACTGCGACCACTGAGAAATGTAGATACTCACTTGATGTATTTGTGTAAGTGTAAGTAATAGAGCTCTGTGCTCCCAGGGTTGTTGAAAATGTCATTGCGATCTAGGGACCTTGTGGCCGTGACGTCATCGTTTCGGCAGTTCGTTTCCAGTGAGTGCAATAAGTCTTGATCTTTTCAATTTTATCGGATTTTAGTATCGGTGTTTAGAATGTTACAGTAGAATATTTTCGCCAATATTATGTGTGAAGATAGTAGCTTGTTAGGTATAGGTACAGATCTTATAACGTAGGTTTTGAGGCTCAATTGTGACATGATCGCCCCGTTATTGACGTATATCGTATATCGTCTAGTTACCCCTGTTATGTTGTTGAATGGTATCTGTTGGAAAGTTGCATGTGGGCCGAGTGAACACAATGGCGGGTGACGGTCGGACGACCCAGCGGTGATATGTGATTTATTTTTATACATTTAACGCTGTAATCTCAGTGTACAGATATCTGTATAATATTCTATTAGATTTTTACGTACCTATACGTATTTTACCTACATCTATTATTGTCTATCATGAAATGCAATACTACCAGCTAGTCCCTTATTTTATTCAAAATTAACCAGTGATTTATATTTTGGGAAATAATTGGCGTATATCGTTCTTGCTGTTTGTTATTATTGTTTTACAATTATTTTTATCTTGGTTGATAATTTTATGTTGATTGAGAAGTATACTTTATCGAAATGGTGCTAGACGCTAACTACTCCTTTAATTTACTGTAGTTAGATTTGTATATAGAGAACCAGATGTGGATGTTTCGTTTATAGATTTTTTATTACATTTAATGCTTGTACTCTTAAATCGTTGCCATCTTACTCTAACTTTTTTATCATTATTTTTATGTATTATTTAGCGTGTATTTTCCACAGGGTATGTTAAACCCTTCTTTGAATCCTTTCATTATTCATATCTTGGAATAGGCGTAAAGGGACTGAAAAGACAGGGAATGTAGGTAGGGAGACCACGCGTAGGTCAGTAGGGTTAGGTTTTGTATGGCCAAGATGTTTATAAGAAAATGTTGGAAATGTAAAGACACTAGTACCATGGTTTATACAGTAAATGTATGTTATATTTCATCTTATTATTCAGTACTTCCAGTGGCAGATTTATTATATCGTTAGCTGACATTTTATAAAATAATTAGCAAATTTTGTTATATTTTACGAAATTCCCATCATTTATTACCTCCTAGTTATTACATGGGTCATGTAGGATGCAATTAATGATGAACATATGCCTCCAACAGTGCACTTTTGGTGTTATTATTGTAGAAATAAGTAATTTAACGAAGTAAGTTTAGTTCCTTAAATTAATTTTATACCACAAAACTATATTGGACAAAAATTGAGACAATTATTATAAGTGAAAAAAGGCGAATTTGGTAATAAAATTGTGAGTGGTATTTTTATAATAATTCATAGTGATTTTTTATTTTTAAACTTAATGTGAAGAAAATTAAATAAGTACAAACTTGTTAATGAAGTATATTTGGCTCGGCGGCCCAAAGTATGTATGTGTATACTAACATGGAAATATTCAGCAAACCTAAAACAGCCTTCTATTATTATAGACTGTTTAGAATTTATGAATTATCCTGTCAAACGTAGAATGTATTCTTTATGGGAAAGCCATGGATAGATTTAAAAATTAATAATATATCAGCATTGATTATAAAGATTATAAATAAATACGCTTTAATAAAAATATTTTTGGCTGAGCTATTGTGTTTTATTAAATAAAACCCGTAGATAGTCTAACCAGACTTTATTTGAATCCATAATACATGTCTGTTAGTAAATTAAATAAAAAATAAATAATAAAATCACTTAAAAGTAGTAACAAAATCGACGTAACATTTAAGTAGCATCTTTCACATTAAAAATAAAGTTATTCCTATGATCTAACCTTAAAATAACTTAAACCATCTGAAAACCAGCGCCGCTTCACTTGTGGAGCGGCAATAAGCTGAGATGGGGCCTGTTTTGGATCGCGCGCACATGCACTTGGCACGAGCTGATTTGCACATTCCATCTACTATCTACATACGTCCTTCTCTGTTTTTATTTCTACTTTTCCTGTTTATTCTACTTACTGTTTTTATCCTGAAATTGTTCTTCTTTGTCTTCTCGTGTTTACTTTTCTGTCGTGCTTCTATTAATGTTTTTATTGTATTTTCTTGTTTTAATTATTATAAGTGTATGTATCGTGTGTGTCCAAAATAAATGTATTTTCTTTCTTTCTTTCTTTCTTTAAACTTAAGTAGGTACATAAGACTAAACCTAACCTAAAACCTTCAGGTTTAACTGACAGTTAAAACTTATCCGTTCTAACTGTTAAGTTAAAATGTAGTGTAGGCTATACGAGAGCTGGAAAGTCAACGTGTGTAGACACAGGGATATCAGTAACAGTGTAACAGAACTGTTTAGTTTTAACTGTAGGTCTGTACTTAGCGGGATTAAGATTTTTTTATTTTCCCGATTTAGGTTCAACAAATAATTTCACTCTTTCCATTACTGATGACTTCATAAGTGTCGTCATCTATGATCTTGTAGATGTCTTGCCGGTAGTGCTTCAGATTGTGGAGGAAGCGGATTGAGGATTCTTCTCTGATTTTCGTGAGCACTGATGGTAGACCCTTTGTGTTGGCTTCCGCAGCCAATGAGGCGTAGTATTTTTCCTGTAACAATCGAAAAAGTGTTGTTATAACTTTTTCAAGAAAAAACGAAGAAAAATACTTCAAATGCACTCGAAAATAACTCAAAAATGACTCGTGAGATTTCAAATGAGATCGCCCATTTAAATTTGAGTCAGAACTCAAATTTAAATGGACGTTCAGCAAAAGCTATCGAAAGCTAGTGTCAACTAAAAAAATTAGGTAACAAAAAAAACAGTCGAATTGTTATAGGGGGTCGAAAATGGCCTGAACTGCTTCGAGAACAGTACGGTCGCCGTGCCGCGATTTTGCTCGACTTGGCGAGGGCACTACCGCGCCTTGCCCCCGGATACCGATAGTGGATTGATACTACGCTTGTTAGCTTCCGATTATACTCGTAACAAACAAGCGTTATATTGAAAACGGCCTATGGAGAGGCACTAGAGATAACCTTTTCTGATAAACACAGTAAATATTGCTGAGTACTGAGACATTACACTAGAAGCATTTGCAAGGATCGGTCAACTCTGCTAGAAACACTGTGAGGAAATTGAGTGAATTTTACGTTGGACAAAAACTGTGAAAAGATCACGTCATGTCGGCCGGACTATACAACGAACCTCAGCAGAGCCGCATGGCTTGCTTTCTCGGTGCTTATGCGTCCCTGGTACTCTGTGTTTTATATTTTGTTATGTTATTGTTGTAAATAAATGTGTTTATATTTGGTGTTTTAATTCAACAAAACGTCCATTTAGGTAAGCTTTTGATGCCAATTTCTATTGAAATCTACACTAATCTAAACAAATATTCTTGGAGGAAACCTTTGTATTTTTGTATGTAACGAATACTCCTGCTGGTCCGATTTCAATAAAATAAATAAATAAATAATGCTGGACAATCCACACAGCACCATCTAGCCCCAAAGTAAGCTACTCAAAGCTTGTGTTATGGGTACTAGATGACTGATATATTTAATACATTATATACTTACATAGATAGATATTTTTTATTATATACATAGAAAACACCCAGACCAACGGAACAAATTTCTGCAGATCGTACACAAATTTGTTCCGAGGCGGGAATCGAACCCGCAACCTCTAGCGTCGCAGGCGGACTCTCGCCCGCTGCGCCACAGAGGTCGTCTTCAAAAACTCTTTTACCTTATGAATATATTAATCCTTATCCAAATAAACCATTTCGTGTGCAGTTGTTTCAATACCTGTAGATTAATTCTTGAATTTTTGAAATTGGACTTACCATTTAAAACATAAAAATATATCGCTATAAAAAGCGAACGTAGCGGGCAAGGCGGCCGAGAACGGGGGCGCCAAGCGCGGGAGAAGTGCGTGAAAACTATGAATAAGCTAAGTTTATCTTAAAATGTTGAAAACATTTATGTCCACTCATGCGAAGCTTGGACAGGCCGCTAGTCTTAAGTACTAGGTACCTACTGTGTATGAAATGAGTACCTACCTACGTAAAATCTTTAAATGTTAGGCAGACACAGAACAAAATGAGTGATTGATAAGTTATGTATATGAACTTAAATTTTGATCTAAATGGATTTTGAATCAGAGGTAAGAAAAGAAAACCATAGCAGCCTTATTATAAACAAATCAAACCTGGGTTTAAACCTAGCTCAAGTCACGTTTTCTTATTATAAACAACTTAAACCTGGTTTATCTCATAAATTTAGGATCATCTCAGGTTTATCATTTTCGTATTACAAAAGACACTTTAGTCGAAGACTACATAGTACCTGAGATAGTCCATGAATCATCATCACAGAACATAATCATTCAACAAATATCCACAGACTATAACAAATTATGGCAATCAATCGTTCATTCATTTTGGAATCACCAACTTATCTGAGCCGGTCTGAAGTTAGGCGCTTGTGCATAAATGGCCAATAGTGAATCGAGAATTCTCTAAACAGCTAACTTCAGACCGGCTTAGATAAGTTGGTATAACTGTACTCTCTTGCCGCAGGCTAAAGTCATATGCGCATACTACCTCGTCTTTCGTTTTAACGAATCAATTTTTAGTTTCTCTTCTTGACTCAGATCTCCGCCTTTTTGTTTTAAATCTCGTTATCAACTTGATATTGACAAATTCGTGGCAACCCATGCGTTTTGACATTTCAAATTTAGATCGGAGTCTAGAGTTTGAAATGTATGTTGGATAATGCAGAGCTACAAGTTGTTTTATTGAATAAACTTATGTGGGAGACCAAATAAAATTTGGCAAAATGAGATTTTTATTAGTTAGACCATACTTAAACTAGGGGTTGTTCGGGTTTATCTTTGAACCGTGGTTTAGGGGATAAACTCCGTTTTATAATAACGTCTGGTCTAAGTCTTTGATTTTTCTATAGAGCAGGGACCAACTTCGGTATCAAAGTTAGACCACGGACCAGTTAGTCCTGGCTTAAGCCTAGTCTAACTCACATTTTTATAATAAGACGGTAGGAGTTTCCTATGGTTCAAAAAGTATTATGCTCAAGTAGCACGACTGAAAGCAACTACCTAATGTACCTCTCGCTCGCACGATTCGACATTTTGAATGATATAAAATCAGTAATCCCAATTTTGAAAAATAGCAAACAATCATTTTGTGTGCAATCTCATTGCGCGCAGTTTAGTAAAATAATAATTTTGATCGATACCTACAAGTTTTCCTACTTTCTAGGTACTTATGCGTTCATGTTCTATTACAGTGTTAGGTATAAAAAGAATCAAAAAAGTTATTGTAGGTTAGAACTTATTATTGTTCTACCTATCCTTGTCTATTAAAGGCAGACAGCAACGAGCTGTTTTGAGGTTATCATGTCCTTAAGATCTGAAGGCACCTACATACCTAGTTATTATAATATTATTATTATAAAAAAAATGCTGGACTAGTAAGCTACTCAAAGCTTGTGTTATAGGTACTAGATAACTGATATATTTAATACATACATACTTACATAGATAGATTTTTTTTATTATACATAGAAAACACCCAGACCAACCAGATTATATAGATCAGTAGGTATATAGCATTTGTATTTATTTTTTAATTTATTCGAACTAGGAAAATAACTCAATTTTAAATATTAAAATGGATTTATTCTTAACATTGTTGCATTACATTATTTACAAACTACTTACATGATTCGAAATCTAACAGTTGCCTAATTTGAAATAAGTAATACACGGTAATATTGTTTAAAACACTAAATAAATGCAAAAAGCCTGGTCAAGCGTATAAAATAAACAGTAGCGGCCCCAACATCTTTCCTTGGGAACCCTTCCGTTTGTAACAAATGCCATTAGCCATTACCAAGCCTTCGTACAATCGAAATGTTCAGCATCAATGACGCGGTAGACATCATTCCTATACTCCGTCAGATTGTGGAGAAACTTCTGACTGCTGTCGTTGTGTATCTTGGTGAAGACCGGTGGTAGAGGGGCGGTACCGGACTCCGTAGACAGAGACACGTAGTAGCCAGCCTGGGTTTCATAAACAACACTGTCTAACAACCCCAACTAGCAATTCTGTACCCTAGAGATTTACGACGAATTGGTAGGTAACCCATCCAATGGGTAAATAACCGGTTAAATTTTATGAACTCTGTCAAAATCGATTTGATATAGAAGTATGTTAACCCAACTCAATTTATTAATGTTCCTAACAGCAGAATTGCTAGTGGATCGAAAAAGTTGTCTGGCGTTCGCAAAGGCATAGATGATGTTTTTAGATTATTTTGGGAAAATGTTCCGTATTTTTTTCTTTCGGCAAAACCTGATCTGAGAAGGAACAGTTCCATCTTGTTTCTAACACCTTTGAAGTCTTCCATTTGGCGAACATGAAGAAACGGCAGGCTTGGTTCCCAAGCCATTAGTTTTGTCTGTTCTTCTATGCTTGGGGCTTGGCACCTAGCTTCTAGACCCTTTAAAGTTATCTTTAGGATTTAATGATGAATAAATTCCTTTTGCCTTTGAATTTGAGTAGATTTGTTTATTTATTCGGATCTTTTCATTCTTCCATATCATACGCTTGAGCGTCAAGCTAGCGAGCTAATTAATTACATTAGTATTTAGTATAGAAGTATGTCTTACCTGATCAGGTCCCATCATATGCGCCTGTCGCTTCGTGTACCCCCTCGACGCACGGTCTTGCTTCTCTTCTTCCCAGCTCACCATCATCTGCGCTGGTGTCGGCAGTTTGAAGGTTCCGTTCATGGAGCGGACGTAGTAGCGTACCTGGATGCAGAAACGTATGATGTAGGCAATATTTCCATTATTTTTCTGTCCTTCTGCTGACGTTTTCAGGCGTTTACTAGCTCTTCATTAGATTTTTCCTAATCGACGGCAGATCACATTATTTATAAAAATGATTGCTAAGCTTGTAGGTAAGTGTATATTTAATATGCCCAATTAAATACTTTATTCCAATTGTTTGAATGAAACATTTAATTTTACGTCCGAATAAGGCAGACTGCTTACTGTTTTTGTACACTTTATTTATATAAACCACCCTTAGCACTATCCTGTTTACAATAAAGATAATTTGTAGTTAGTTTACCTGGAGATCGAACATGGAGAAGGCGCAGACGTAGTAGGGCACGCCGATGAAGCACATGGAGGGGTGATTGATGTTCACCATGTGCTTGTAGAGCGGCTCTACGCAGTTGTCCTCGACCACCACCTCGCAGGAGCGGTCGAGGAACGGGAAGTTGTACAGATACCCTGGAAATAAGCAAGGTACGTACACTAAAAACATGGAAAATACATAAAAGACAATTGAAAAAAAGAAAATAAAGAAAGAAACATTTATTTGACACACAACACATAGAAATAACAATATATTTAGATATTAGATAACAAACAGTAAAGAGATTGAAAAGCTGAAGAATACAAAAACAATGTTTGAGGCCAATTTGACTCCTCCCTGTTGTGCGGGCCAAACAGGTCCAAAAAAAGATGTTCTTCATGTAATTTTTGAACGTACCTCGGACATCCTCAAAAAATATACCTAGAGTTAGTAGGTACTTGGTATAGGTCGCTTTTACACTGCGGGTAGTCGGTGGATGGAAAGGGCTCAGAATCGTTCTTCCTGGAAACGGATAGGGGAGGCCTATGTCCAGCAGTGGACTTCTATAGGCCGATTGATGATGATGATGACTTGGTACAAAGAGATCTTAGACTTAGGTATCTAATGTGCGTCCATTAGATAAATTTGAAAATAGATGAGTAAAATATGATCAATAGAGAGAAAACTCACCGGTACACAGGAACACCACATCAACATCTTCTTGAGTTCCATCTCGAAAGAACGCCGTCTTCCCTTCCAGCCTCACGACATCCGGCCGCTGCACCAGATTCTCCGGGAACACTGTCTTCGGTTTCTCCTCCAGGTGGTGGCTGAGCACCACTTTGGGAGCGACGCTGGTGACCTCGAGGGCGATGTCCATGCCGGAGGGACCAGCGCCGATGACGAGGACCCGCTTGTTGCTGAAGATCTCTGGGACGCGGTAGTCGTGGCTGTGCATTACGTCACCTGTGGGTGGATATAATGGCTAAGCTTGTAGGTAATAATGAACATCATAATAAAGTCAATATTAATAGTCTATACAGACCGTATGCCGGAATATTCATAAAACTATAGTAAGTTACCTACTTTTACCGTTTCACTTTTTTGGGAATCGAACCTGTATCTCTATCGCATCTAACGTCATGTGTCGCACCAGAAATAATCCTACTAATATTATAAACTAGTTGTGCCCCGCGGTTTCACCCGCGCTGATTTAAGTCCCGATATTCCCACGACATAAAAAGTAGCCTATGTGCTATTCCAGACTATAATCTAATTCTCTGCCAAGTTTCATCCAGATCCGTTCAGCCGTTCCGGCGTGAAAGAGTAACAAACATCCATCCATCCATCCATCCATCCATCCATCCATCTATCCATCCATCCATCCATCCATCCATCCATACTTACATACTTTCGCGTTTATAATATTAGTAAGATTCTAAAGTTTATAAGTATGGATGGATGTTTGTTACTCTATAACTCCAGAACGGCTGAACGGATCTTGGTGAAAATTGGCACAGAATATAGGTAAATATAGGTTAGTATGGAATAACACATAGGCTACTTTTTATCCCGTGGGAATACCGGTATTTAAAACTACGCGGGTGAAACTGCAAGGCGCTACTAGTAATAAATAAATAAATAATAATAATATTAATAATAATGCTGGACAATCCACACAGCACTATCTAGCCCCAAAGTAAGCTATTCAAAGCTTGTGTTATGGGTACTAGATAACTGATATATTTAATACATTATATACTTACATAGATAGATATTTTTATTATACATAGAAAACACCCAGACCATCGGAACAAATTTCTGCAGATCGTACACAAATTTGTTCCACGGCGGGAATCGAACCCGCAACCTCTTCGTCGCAGGCAGGCTCTCACCCGCTGCGCCACAGAGGTCGTCAAATAATGCTGGACAATCCACACAGAATGAGTGAATACCTAAATAAGGTTTTTGAAGGTAGTCAAACCTGGTTCGTGATCACTATGAGCCAGGCTTGTTTCTCTCTGGTGTTGTGAACAAGAAAAACCCTATCAATAAATGGCTTGATCTGAGCTTTCATTTCGTAAGCACTTTAGAAACCGGTTAACAACGCCGCCTACCTTGGAACTGCTTCAGGCCCGGTATGCTGGGTATGAACGGCGTGTTGTAATGCCCGTTGCACACAAACACGTAGTCGTACTCCCTGGTTTCGCAAGCTCCCGTCTGCATGCACTTGAATGAGACGTCCCACACCTCGCCCGAAGGTCCCGCCTTCGGGGTCACCAGCTGCACGTGGGTTTTGAACTGGAATTAAGTAGATAGATCCGTCTTAGTAAACAGCTTTTGCATTTGTTAGGTGACTAGCATCCGCCTGCGGCTCCGCTCGTGTAACCCCGTGGTATGAAGTCAAAATCAAAAGGAATTTATTCAATTTAATCACAAGGGATACTTTGAAACGTCGTAAAGCTAAGTGAATCTAAGTACCAGTGCCAAGCGAGAAGATTCAGCCTAGAAGAACTGGCTAGGCTGGCACTAACAGGTTGGTTTGGTTTGGCATTACCGTTCTTTTGTATGATCATTGTTACAATATATTTTTTTTAAATTTGCAAAAGTGGATGGCCACTTGGGCATCACGGTTAGCCGTGATACGGATTTACTGATGGCTCGGAAGCTTCTGCCAGACTTTTTGTGAAATTACCTTAATGTGTTCTGTGACCCCATGCTTGTCAGCATACATCTGCAGAAACCTCAGCATGTCCTTGGAAGGGAGGTACGACTTCTCGCTCTCAGGGATGGGAAAATCGGGGAAACCCATGATCTCCTTTGGGAGATTCGTCCTGAAAAAATAATAGTAGAAATTTTTAGTTATTACTTCGTATAGGCATAGAATATAATTATAATTAGAAATAACCATCTGGTTATTTCTAAGTATCTCCCCTATAATCATATTCTTCAATTAGGCTGAATTTGGGTCAAATAATCTTATTTAACCCAGATTCAGCCTAATTCTTAAAATTCAGGGATATCACTTTTAAGGATAAGACCGCCCATTGTATATCACTCAGATGTTTTTTGTTGTTCTGTTTCTGTGTAATTATTAGGTGGTGTACCTACAGTAAAATATTTTCTCTTATCTATCTACAACTAATTGTCTTAGCCCAGACGTATGGAGGAACCGGGTTTGCAAAGGTTATAAGATAACGTACCTAATGCCGGGTGAAATGAAATAACTGATGCAATCCTGAGCTAGAAAACACGTGGTCTATGACAACTTATTCTTGTTTTTGATGCAGCAGTGTTGACAAAAAAATTGTAACCGTGTAATTACTTATTTCATTATTCGCATTTTTTTGCGCAGTCCTCACAATTCATAAATGTGGGCCGGATTTATGCAAATCCGGCCCAAAGCAATACAGCTTTGATCTAAAGTATTAACTTTAGATCCACAAGGAGTGCTGTGACATACATAGAAAAAAAGTAAAAAAAAAACAAAAAAGGTTTTTATTTAAAACGAAAACAAAGATTTGGATAAAGATCATGGTGCATGGCACAGTGCTGAAACAATCAAATTCAAAAAATTTTTTTTTCCAAATAATAGAAAAGAAAAGGTATCGGTTACCATGTATGTTTATGTTTATTTCAGACAAAAAAGAAATACATATGAGTTGAGCCATACAGAGGTCTTATTCTAGGGATGTTAGCTTATCAGGCAATCTGGCACACTCTGGTTACGGAACATTACCTTCCGTGCTAGTTAAAAACTGTGTTACGGCAAGGTAAGTGCTTCTCTCCCCAGGTGCTACTATTTCTTGTACCTATCTAGTGTAACAAAGTCCTCCCGATGATTATACTTTAGCGCTCTGTCGAAGGTCTCCAGTAAGTCCGTGTCGTTGTTGTTGAGAATAGTTTTCTTTGCCTTTCCAAATATATCCTTCAAGGATCTAAGGACATCCTGCTCTTCCTGGTGTAGGCTCTCAAAGTGGACCATGAGTTGCGATGCAGATTTCAGGTCGGCCTTGCATATTGGACACAGGAACCCTTCCAAAATCTCTTCATCGTTAGCTGCAGCCATGGTTTCCGTATGGCTTTGATAAGCGAAAAGAAGAAAGCTACTCGTTTAAAATTGTTCTCAGCATACCGACCTAGCCACGTGGTAATGTTCGAGAAGAAGAATCGATAGAAAGAATAAGACTACAGCGTCTGGTCATCAGCATTTTAACACGAGGTTAACCCTGAAGAAATTGCAACTGCCGGATAGCAACATGTTTACAGAAACAACTCGTACGCACCGCTGGCTGCTGACCTAGCGTGCACCGCAAGTCTCGGCACTCAATTAAATAATTCAGATAATGCTAGCGTCACCGGTCACTGAGGCGATATAGGTACTATACAGTACCTACCTACTAAGGGTTAGTGAAAAGTAAGTTCGTTTTTAAAACCTATCTGGTGGTCTATCTAGTAAGAATGACACCGCCTGCTGATCGTAAGGTCTGAATACGGATTTACCTCTACCCATGGATTTATCTCTTCTTGAAATGTATGTGTGCCACGCCAGTGCTGAAATGTGCGACAGAGAAGTTCGACGTTTGTCCGCCAAGGAAACCATCCTAGCCTTAGAAGGCTAGGATGCCTAAGAAGGCATCATCAAAGAATCTTTGCGTTGGTTCTTGGGACCAGAATATCCGACAAACAGCTTTAAGACTTTGGTTCTCTGATACGGTAGATAAGCCTTCGGATATTCTAGTCAGGTTTCAAAAACTGACGCAAGATTCTTTGATGATGCCTAAGAAGGCTAGGATGGTTTCCTTGGCGGACAAACGTCGAACTTCTCTGTCGCACATTTCAGCACTGGCGTGGCACACATACATTTAAAGAAGAGATAAATCCATGGGTAGAGGTAAATCCGTATTCGGACCTTACGATCAGCAGGCGGTGTCATTACCACTAGATTGACCACCGGCACCGCATAGGCGAACTTACTTTCACCTAACCCTTACTGTCCTAACAAATAAAATTAAGATGGCGAGTAAAATATCAGAGTCAAAGCTGTACTCAGGCAATTGAAACTATTTGAAATACAAGGATCACAGCCACAGACAGTCAGACCATTCTTCTCTACGAATATATATTTTCCAACAAACAAAAACAACTCATGTCCAAGATAACCCAAATAGGAAGAAGGTCTAGAGCCACTAACAGTTCTAACGCTCGATGGTGCGATAGCTCCCCGACCTCGTTATCTGCCCAGGGGTCACGCACTACGCCTTGCCAACAAGATTTTCGTGAGTTTTTTTAAAGTTGTTTACGGCTGTCTCGTCTCCTTTGTTTGGTCTGTAAGCATTCCTAATCCAGGTACAGACAGAAGACAGACCACGCAAATAAGACGGGACCACAGAGGAGCAAATTCGAATCTGACGACAGAAAGAGTCATCGTAAGTCTTTGTAGTGATGGACCATGCACCTAGTCGTAATAAGATTTATCTGAATAATACATAGGTAGCGATGATAAGATCGCTAATCAGATATCATCATCTGGACTAGCCATCAAATTCAAATTTCAAATTCTAAATATCTTTATTCAATAAAATCACAAGGATCATCTTGAATCATCATCATCGTAAAGTGGGATCTAATAGTGGAAGGTCCTGTTGGATTATGTGGAATCGCATTTTAAAATCCAGTTAGGTACTCTTAGTGAAGTATCTACAACTCCTCTATTTCGTGAAGACTCCTCGGAAAGCTCATCAATTTTCTTTAAAGTGAAGAGAGAGAAGAGCGGTAGGGTAGAATCCTGGTGTATAGGTATTTGAAAATTTGTAAGCTGAGATTGACTAAACGAATTTTTGAATCACTATGGATTAGTGATACATAGTTGCAATGATATACAAAGTTATCGAAGTTCAAGCTATCAATGCCCATTTCGACAAGTTCAAACAGCAAGCTATCAATGCCCATTTCGACAAGTTCAAACAGTAGACTGTGTTCAGACACGTGGTCATCACCCACTATCTCAAAGTCAACACCTCGATAAATAATTGTAACTTATTTGTATTTGTTAATTACTCTTTTTTTTCAGTTTTCCTATCGTAAGTTTAAGATGACTTACAACCGGTTTCTAAATGCTCGATCAAAACTAATCGGCTGTCAAGTCACTTCCTATTTCAGCTTTTGATTCAAATTAGATAGAGATAGCAAGTGACTTGATAGTTTCAGAAACCGGGGGATGGAGAAATGTAAGAGGCGCCAATAACTTTTCAGAATCTGTGTTTTTGGCCTCCTTCTAGTACTTAGCCACAACTAATAAAATGAGACTTTTATTTTCTCATAGTGGGTGATGAAAAGTAGAGTGTACTACTCGGGAGCAAAATATATTTTTGGCTCGGGCGACGTACTTTGAATCCCTCGCTACGTTCAGGATTTATTTTCTTAGCGAGGGAGCTAAGCTCGGGATTCTACTCTAGAATCCTTCGCTCTGGATTCAAAAAAGCGCCCTCGCCGTAAAAATATGATTTCGCTCCCTTATGATACAATCTACTATGGCCATCTTGTTAGTTGAATATAATTTTAAATTTTTATACAACCTGTTGGTGTTATATAAAACCCGCAGCCAACAAGCAGATGTTCCACCTGATGTAAAGTGGTCATAATTCTTTACACTCATCATAATTTATCGAGTATAAGGACCGTGTCGTCAAGGTTGGCCACTGACACTATATATTATAGCTAAACTGTAAATCTAAAATTGTCGTTTTGGTGTTGAGTTTGAGAAAAGAAAAACATATCTGTAAAATAAGTGTCTGCAGTTTTGTTTACAATTATCGTATCTTGAGTTTGGTCGGAGTATAATAGGTAACTCCTACCTCACACGATCTACTCATAATCATAATTTTTCTAATCACTGTAAAGTTGAATGAACGGATACCCCTTGAAGTTTGTAAAACTCAAGTAGTAAGTTATACCCCAAAGCACCTATCATCTATTACCTCTCACTAATAGAAAACCACACACTACGTTCATTCGTAGTAGATCGAATGCTTATTCATTTTCTGAGGGTCTCTACTGATGGTCATCTTTAAAATATCTCCATATCTAGGGAAAGACTCAATACAATTTCTACCTTATCGATATTGAAGCAATCTTCTTCATCCCATAACGTTGTACCGTACAGTCGGTTTCATCAAATACCTAGTTCTTATGCCGTCATGTTGGCAGTAGTTTACTTAATTATGTAGATACATCTTGGCGTGTTAAGGCGTTGACAACACCTAATATACCTCTCGCTCGCACGATTCGATATTTTAAAAGATATAAAATCACTAAGCCTAATGATATTTTTACTAAACTGTGCGCAATGTGATTGCACACAAAATAGTTGTTTGCGATTTTTCGAAAATGGGTTCAGTGATTTTATATCCTTCTACAAGTCAAAACGTGCGAGCGAGTCACATTAGCTCTTGTCTTCACCTTAAGACTATTGATAGAAAGGGGTTCCAACGGCCTATGAACTATTTGATAAAACGCAATCTATCTATTATTAATTAAACTGGCGACTCGCCCGCGCGCCCCTGCTTCGCACGGGTGCACATTGTTTTTCTACTATATCATGCATGTATGTCTGTAATTCTTTTTATTTATCTCCACGCACACAAGGACCCCTTCTAAATTTCTTGAGTCCATTTCATCCAACGGTTGTCTGGTAGAGATCGCTACTTAGCGATAAGGCCGCCCATTGTACTTTTAGTTTTAAGTTTTTTTTTTGTTGTATCCTTAAGTTGTGTGCAACAAAGTATTTTCTATTCTATTCTATTCTATGATATGACTATACAAACCTTCCTTTTGAATCACTGTATTAAAAAAAAAAGCATCAAAATCCGTTGCGTAGTTTTAAAGATTTAAGCATACATATAGGGACAGAGAAAGCGACTGTTTTATACTATGTAGTGATCAACTACTAAAATATATCTTCTGCCAACATACGAACTAGGTGTGATGAAAAGCATTCTACCGACTTCTCTCCTAACCAGCAAAGTGCAGGTCTACTAACCTTAAGCTCTTGTACATGCTGGTATGGATCGGCAGGCCGAAGTCATCGTATCCGACGGTCTCGGTGTAGACCCAGGTGCCTCCCAGCTGCCCCGCTTGCTCCAACACGTCCACACAGCTGACTGAGGACTCCACGATGAGGTGGCGAGCTGCGCAAAGCCCTGCTGCGCCGGCGCCGATTACACACACCCGAGACATTGCTGGAATAAGAAAGTCTTACGATATTAAACATATACAAACTATGGCATGTAGAGAGGATGGACGAAAGGAGATTAACGAAACAGGTGCATCAGGCGAGTGTGAATGGGACTGTTGGGAAAGGAAGACCTCGGAGGACGTATCTGGATCAGATAGCAGACGTTCTAGAGAAAGGCCAAACCGACGAGAATGTATGAGGAATGTTATGAGAGTGAATGAAGCGAAAGAGGTATGTAAGGATCGTAGCAAGTGGAAATCCGTGGTATCTGCCTACCCCTATGGGAAACAGGCGTGATTTTATGTATGTATGTATGTTTGCGGAGGCACGCCTTTTTATATGTAACGATGGTTAGCGGTCACTGTCGTGTCTATGGGCACCAACTATACCAAGGGTGTTGTCGTTGCGTTGCCTACCCTAAAGGACTTTGTTAACATTTTTTTCTTGAAGATTTAATGTTGTATCTTGGCGGAAAAACCTCCGATGGTAGTTCATTCCACAGCGTTGAGTATGGGGGAGAAATGATCGTAAGAAACGGACAGTGCGAGAAACCCAGGGTTCAAGCATATGGATGCGCTTGATCCCGGTGCCGAGGGGAGAGGAAGGAGTTTCATCGTACGGAAGAAAATAAACCGATAGGTATGACCTGCCCGTAATGTCTTCCATTTATGTCCCGATAGTCTCTAATTTAAATGGGACCAAATGACAAGCACCAACTTTTAGTTAAAAAATATTCATCAAAATCGGTTCACCCAGTCTTCTTCTTGTCGTGTCACTAGTTTCTTTCGAAAAAGTGTGGTGAAAGGATTTTAAGTGCGCCTCAAAAAAAAGTTATGTAGTAATTCAAAAAAATACAGTCGAATTAAGAAATCCTCCTTTTTTGAAATCGGTTGCAAAGAGGGTGAGGGTGAGGAAATGTTTGTAGGTAGGTATTTACTCTAGACTCTAAGTTAGTGCCAGTGCTCTTAAACGGTGAAGGAAAACATCGTGAGGAAACCAGTTAGTATTCTAACAGCGGCGATGGGCTTGCAACCTGTCACGTATGGAATACAGTTAGTATTCCATACGTGACAGGTTGCAAGCCCAACTGCAAAATGTGGGTATGTGCCAAATGTAATGTTTGGACGTACCTCTGACTACCCCCCTTAGACATCCTCAAAGAATCTTGAATTAGTACCTACTTGGTACTGGGAGATCTGAAGGGATATCTACCGTGCCTGGGGATCAAAGTCGTGAAGCTGTTTCAGTTTTTCTAAGTTAGTAGTAAGAACACTGTAAAAAATATTTTGTTTTTGTCATCAAACTGCTCCTCATGTCAGGGCCATAGGAAAATTTGAGTTATCGCTTGTTTTGTTTACATCCCGAGAAATGCAGCCTCGAATGATTTACGAATTGTCATAATATTTGTTGGATAACTTTATCGGACAAGTACAGTACTAGGTAGTACCTACCTTTCAACTCATGTGATCCCTTAGACCAGTGTTTTTCAATCTTTCTGAATACGAGACCCCTATATGGATTGAAGAATTCTAGCGACCCGCTTCTCACTGAAATTGTGTTTTACTGTAGAACTTTTTGTCTTTTTCCTTATAAGGCAACACCCCGAGGAAGGCTTCGTGTGTGGCTTCGTGTGTGACCTCTAGGGGGTCGTGACCCACAGATCGAAAAACACTGTCTTAGACTGTACGGTCTGCGACAGAAAACATGCGAAAAAATTCGGACTTGGAGTACTGTTCTTGACACACTGGTAGTTTGTTTACGTGCGAATGTAATATTAAACCTGTGTGAAGCCGGGTGGGTTAGCTAGTAAACTATAATCGTAGAGCAGCGGAAGTCGATAGAATGTTGTTAGCCTGCCATATTTGGAAACTGTATATTCCTTGTAAATTGTATTTTCCATTACGATCTGATTATAAATACCATAAGGTACCTTACTCACTCTAAGATTTCCTTACTGAACTTTCCAATGCATAATACTGATTAGGTATTCAGTGCGCGCATACCTAGGTAATTCAGTATTCAGTATTCAGTATATTTACTGCATTATTATGTATGTATGTATGTAATTAAATAGTAGGTACCTATTATTGTCAATAGCGATTTATTGAATTAATTGTACGATGTAGGTATGTAAGTATGACCTATGATTGCGACATAATATTATGCATGTTACTACTATCTCTTGCTTATAATAATGTAGATATTATCTACATCTAGCTGATTGCTAGGTTTACAATTTAAAAAGGCAAGCAGGCAATTAGTTAAACAACTTATCACTTGCTTCTCCGAGACTTTACTAAAACTAACAACTGACTAAAACTGACAACTGAAACAGAGACTGTTGTAAACGACTTTTCATAAAACGTTGTATTCAGTGATATATTTTTAACTAGCGACCCGCCCGCGCGCCCCTGCTTCGCACGGGTGCACATATCATGCATGTATTATACATATAAACTTTCCTCTTGAATCACTATCTATAAAAAAAACCGCATCAAAATCCGTTGCGTAGTTTTAAAGATTTAAGCATACAAAGGGACAAGGGGACATAGGGACAGAGAAAGCAACATTGTTTTTTTATACTATGTAGTGATAGTGATTGTACCTATCTTTAAGACTGTTGGAATGTACACGAAGTTTTAAGAGGACTGTTAAAAATCCCGAAAGGGGGCATGCGATAAGAGGCGGGTGCTATACAGGTAAAGGGCAGACTGAAGGACACGGAGCGTGGAGGTTTAAAAAACCTAAGAACAATATTTATTTTCTTGGTAAACCCGACCTAAAAATTAAAATTTCATTCAGTCATAGTCAAAATGTATTTTTTCAATAAAATGTCAAGGATCACTTTGGTGACTCTAGGTCCCAGTTCCACGCTAACAAAGCCTAGAAGAACAGCCAATAAACTCCGGCTTGGTTGATATCGCTCTTTTGCTTATTCATTTGGACACTGAAAAAACATTTGGATTGGTCACGGTAGATGATACCCCTCATCTTTTAGAAGTACCAAGTAGGTATAAAATCAAGATTATCCAGGTGTCAAAAAAAATTGATGTTTTCCGCCACTGTTTGAGAGCACTAGCGTTGCGGACGAAAAATGCATCGGTGCACGACTGGATTCCTTTAGACCTTAAATCACTCCCACTAGACCACTTGGTGCTCTCAAGACAGCACTTAGGTAAGTACCTACCTAAGTACCTACTAGAGATAATGACGCGGCCTTGCCTTGTGCACAGTGAGAGGGCTCAAACTTAGCTCAGACTAGGTATGCCTTTCAAGTAATCAGCTGACTTGGTTCATCGAACTTAGAACTTATCTCGGTAGGTATTTGGATAATGTTAAACTGGGCAGTAAGATACCTACATAAGTTACGTACCTACCTAAATAATGATTGAATTAAACTTCCATAGATTACCTTCACGTTTTTTTATGATTTATCCACAGAACTATCCTAGAAAGTAATGCTCGAAGTAGAAAGTCCTTCAGGGTAGGCAACGCACTGACTGCGCCCCTGGTGTTGTTAATGCCTATGGGCGACGGTGACCGGTTACCATCAGGTGGGCCGTTAGCCAGTTTGCTTATCTTTTACATAAAAAAACTAAATCGAGATGTTCTTCTATGGTTCTGTGGTTTTATCTTTGTTTGGTGTGTCCAATACAGTATTTTTTATTGTTAAATGGGAGATTAGAAAAATATATTAAAACACATAAAAATATAGTTTTCTTGACATTATTTCATGGTAAAATAAACATAGGTACCTTATACAAAACGTATTTTAGGTACTTATTTGTAGAAAAAAAATCCAAATTTTTGAAATATTTTGACATGCTTGACACCTCTAAACCCTCCCCTTACCGAACGACTTAATTAACCCATGAACCTACCTTTAGATGTGTGTTTCATATCTGGATGGTTATTTATTAACAGGTTCCTGGTAGTCAGTTAACAAGATATTTTAAACCAACTGCTCAAAGCATGTCATGGGTCCCTTCATTTACGTTCTATACCCTCACTGTCATTACCAACCCTTAGAACACATAAAAAACAAACCACTCACCAATTAAAAACTAAACAAGTCACAACTGAAACAAAATATCACACGTAGGTAACGACTGAACTGATTGACTGGTCTTTCGAAATAGGGGTAGGTGAGTATCACAGCAAGTTAGAATCGCGAGTGAAGCGGTGGACGATCGCCAGCCTATTTATGTACGCGGTGTTTTTGTAAATAACGCGATCTCTCGCAGGATCTGTGATGAAAATACGAAGAATCCTACTACTATTATAAACGCGAAAGTTTGTAAGTATGGATGGATGGATGGATGTTTGTTACTCTTCACTCCATCCATACATAGTTTAATATACACAACAGCCTGTGTAAATGGTTATGGGTTATTTGTTATATATATGATCTATATTCAGTTTGGCTTCTGACCAGAGGGCCTATCACGAGTTTCGGTGCCGACCGGTGCCGATCGCCTGTCGCCGCGATAGCTTCGCATTTCCTATGAAAATTAGACAACGGCATCTAGCGTATTCTTTGAGAAGCATCAATTGCGATTACGAGTGCAGTGTAGACCATGAGTGTAGTGTAGGTTCATATCTATGTAGTGTGGGTTCATATCTGGGTCGTGTAGGTTCTAATTTGTAGCGCTGTCAATCGTAGTCTACACCGGTTTTTGACCGTTACAATGAAAATTGCGACCACGAGTGACAAATAGCTCCTTTACGACGGCGCCTTTACGACAGCGCGCTTACACCATGAATTTCGGAGTGTGGCCGTGGTGTGGCTTGGTGTGGCTATACTAACTGTGAGATAATCGATGTCGTGTGATGAGAAATATGAGTGCGTGAAATTGCAACGAGTCTTCAAGTAATTTTTTGCGAAGAGATCTGAAAAAAGTGCTTTGGTATGTTTGCTTTGATACCTACCACGCCTGAAGATGGAGTGAAGAGTTGAGAGCTCGAAGAGCTTTCGATCCTGTGTGTGAATAATCTTTCGGCTATGAATATAGAGGATTCAGCGCTATCCGCTCTCCAGAAATGCCAGAAACCTTTGTCAAGAGGTCACGCATCTATGTTAAGCAGCGTTTCACTACCAAACAATTAAAGGTAAGTTTATTTTTGCTTGCCATGTCATAATGAAAAAAGCTTGCCGGCTATCGATTGTTATTTTTCTCCTTGAATCACTGACCATTCTATTTAAAAATGAAAGCACAATAAAATAGGTATAGATAGCTGCCAACCTCGTAAGTATTCTCTGCTTCCAGACTACAGAAATTTGCCTTTCCTTTCATTTGTACTCAAGTCATGCATAATGCCTAACGCAGGATACCTAGTACCTACATAATTAATTGTAAACAAACAAATTCTTTTTGGTGCTGTTTTCAAAAATATTTGTAAGCATCATTTTACAGAAGTAGAGTTATGTACCTATTAGGTTTAAATTATTGTAGAATCTGCAGAAAGATCTACCTAGGTATGGTATGGAAGTGATTTTTAGGTTAAAACTGTACTATTTGATTTCAGGTTTATCTGGATACCCATGACCCAGCATCTGATGTGCATATTGCATCATCAATTTATGTACAAACTTATGTGTGATGCAGAATCCACACAAGGAGTGTTCAACCGCAGACATGTCAGGACCAGAGTAGTAATTGAGAAGCAGACTTGATAAAGCTTGCACAATTTCACTAATATGAATAGTTTTTGGGTTTCTTGACCCCGCAAGAAACAGGTACACACCTTCATATTCTTATTACTTATAGCTTTTTATTTCTACATTACAACATTTTGTTATAAATGTTTGTTAGTATTTTTTGCTTAATCGCTAAACACTCGGGGTGTTAATGAGAGATGTGGATCATTTGGTGTTAATAGTTTTTAATAATTAGCAATAAGTTGGTAGGTTTAGTACTTATGCAGTTGATAATAAACTAGAAAAACTCAGTTTTCTTCTTCCACTCTCCGCTATCATTCATCGTCTCAGTGCTCACTACTTATTCATGCCATCTTTCACTCAATGCATCCATCTTTTCTTAGGCCTGCCACTTGTTATAAAACCATCCATATCTATTTTCAACACTCTTGTAATAAGGCAATACAAAACCTCAGCATGCTTCCATTTTGCTATACCATAATAATATGATGGAAGGGATGTGATATTTACACCTAGGAACTATGTGTATACATATACAATGTGAAAGCAATAAATGTATTGGTTATTGAAAGTTTACACCAGAAGTTTAAGGCTTTAAAATATGTACATAATGTTACCCGGCTGCATGTCTATAATGCATTCATAGCATCTTTAGAATGGCTAGGCATTTCACTTTTTTAGACATTATATTAGACCACCCACTTGGAGTCCAATACAAGCCTATGCATTCATTTATTATATGAATGCATTTGATTAATCTGTGTATTTTACATTGTTACAGGTTACTACTATTATACTCCTATCGAAGCAGAAAATTTACAATGTACCTATCATTCACCACTAAAACTCTGCTGCTTACCTATCCACATTTTTATTTAAAAACTGTTATTTTATATTAGATTCATCAACACTATTTTATCATAAAACTACAATTTCATATTTAATTTAGCTAATAAGTCATATTAGTATGTGAATAAACTACCTATTTAACCCTAACCCTTATAATTTTTGTAGATATTTAAAACAAGAAGTTTAGGCAGATGTATAACTTTATTAAATTGTTCAATCATCAAATTGTTCCTCAATTTAAAAACATTGAGGTGGTCCGTTGATTTAACATTCCGCTCCAGCCACTTCTTGGTAATTCTTGTTCAGAGAGAGATCTCATGTCTAAAACAAAATGAACCAAAGTTAGGCAGTTATACATATACATAGTAAGTAGAATACATAGAATTTCCACCAAGAAAAGCATGGTCCGTCTGGTCAGGTTACACTGTGGTGTGAAACTTAAGGTTTATGTACCTATCAAACCAATTCATTTAGTTTTGGATGTAAAAGTTCACCTAAGTAGGATCTGGATGAAACTTAGCAGAGAGATAGATTTATACTTAGTCTGGAATAGCACATAGGCTACTTTTTATCCCGTGGGATTACCGGGATTTCAATCTGCGGGGGGTGAAACCGCGGGGCGCAACTAGAAAGTTATATGCCTACTCTGAATATACGAACAATTTGTACTTACGCTCTATTTAATTATTTTAGGCACGTTTACTAAGTATCTATAGACCGGTTGATTAAAGTGAGTAGAATCAATAAAAATTAATTTAGTAAACAAAACTTTTTTTCTTCTTCTTCTTCTACCTGGTTAGAGATGTGTCAACTCGAGTTGGACATAACTCGAGCTAAATTATTCCTAATACGAGTCGCATCAAGCGAGAGAGCGACAGCGCGATTCGTTCAAGGTGCGCCCTAGCATACCACGCGCCGCTATCTCGCTCGCACAATTGAACATTTTTGAAGTATAAAATCATTGAATGTAGTAAAATCGCATCCGATTAAATTGTTGTCCATGACATTACAAAGATTCAGATAAAGTAAAATTTTGATCTAAACAAGTTTTCATACATAGAAATTAGAAAAATAAAAAGTACCATGATTAAATCGTGTGAAAACTTGCTTGGTTCAAATTTTCAAACTGAAACTGAAACAGCTTCACGACTTTGATCCCCAATCACGGTAGATAATTATCCTCTCAGATCTCTCAAGTACCAAGTACTAACCTCAAGATTCTTTGAGGATGTCTAAGGGGGGTAGTCAGAGGTACCTCCAAACATTACATTTGGCACATACCCACATTTTGCAGTAGTTAGTATTCCATACGTGACAGGTTGCAAGCCCATCGCCGCTGTTAGAATTCCTCACGATGTTTTCCTTCACCGTTTAAGAGCACTGGCATTGCGCACATAAATTTTTCTATAGAAAAATCCATTGGTGCACGACCGGATTCGAACCTGCGTCCTTACGATCGGAAGGCGGGGTCACTTCCACTAGACCACCGGTGCTCTCATTGGGTTCAAATTTTTGTTTTGTTTAATCTTCTTAGATATCAGTTAAGTTGATTCGACTTAAGGTGATGACAACAGCTAATGTAACTCTCGCTCGCAACTATTCAAAATGATATAAGATTAAATTCAATAAATCCATTTTTGAAAAATCGCAAACAACCATTTTGTGTGCAATTACATTGCGCACGGTTGTACGTTGTGTCGAGCGAGATAGCTGCGGACCGTATGCTGCCCCTACCTACTCTCGCCATCGCATCGACATTTTTTTGCTTCACCAATGTCAAGTTTAGCAATGTTACTTGTCCTAACATAGAGTTGTAAGGAGAAACAAATAAATAAAAACTAATTTGTAAAGCCCGCCCGCTCCACAGTCTTGCGAGAACACCAGAAAAACACGAGAAAGAGAATGTGGAGCCTCGTTTATCGTGTTTTTATCGAGTTTTCGCGAGAATGAAGAACGGGTTTAAAAAAAACCACATACTTAGTTTCGTTCTGCAAACTCGAGTCGTATTACTCGAGTTATCTCAATTTCAACTCGATTTAACTCGAGTTGGTGTTTATCCCGAGTTGGCACATCACTCCTACCTTTTCAGTGCATTCCAGTGCTGCCAATGCTACGGCAATTGCCGTATTCTACGGCTTTCAGGCCAAAGAATCAAGAATTCCTACAGCCTTAAGCTTGTAGGCCGTAGCAGATTCTACGGCTTTTTGCAAATCTTACGGTAATTAATCAATTTACGGGTTGATATTTATGAAGAGGTAATAAGAAAACATTTGTTTTTTTATCACTTCATAGTATAAAACAAAGTCGCTTTGTCTGTCCCTATGTATGCTTAAATCTTTAAAACTACGCATCGGATTTTAAAGCGGATTTTTTTAATAGATAGAGTGATTCAAGAAGGTTTATATGTATATATTGGTTATATATGCACCCGTGCGGGCGGGTCGCTAGTTCAAACAAATAGAGATAGTTTGCCAACATTACCCAAATGGTGCTATTTATAGGCTTTTAATGTTTAATACGTAATTTTAAACGTTTTAATTTTTTTAGGCAGTGCCACGGCCCATGTTGGTAATATTCCTTAAAAACACGGCTTTTTTACCTCATGTACATGGCCGCCTAAAAATGTTCATTGGCAACACTGGTGCATTCTTATCAAGGAATTTGAATATGTCACTAGACATTGTACTTGTATTCAAATTCCTTGATTGTGTGCAATGTGATTGCACACAAAATGGTTGTTTGCGATTTTTCAAAATTGTATTTAGTGATTTTATATCTTTCAAAATGTCGAATCGTGCGAGCGAGAGAAATATTAGGTGTTGTCAACGCCTTAAATACTTTTAAATCAAGTCAGTCCTTAGTCAAGTCACGTCATTTGTTTCGAAGAAAATGGTGTCTGTTTTCTTCAAATCATTCGAAACATTTGTCGGTCAAATCACTATATAACATAAATACACTTTAATTCCAAATGCTTACAATTTGCGCTAAGACCTCAAGTAATGAAATCAACTTCTTCCTTGTTTGGACAGGTTTTCAATGACATGACACTAACATTAACATTAAAATGTCATGCCACATCTAAGCTATGTCCACGAGTCTGTCAAAACCACTCGAAAACCATGGTTTCCATGTAGGAACAACTCTAGTCCTTGTAAAATAATCCTATCTGTCAAATTTGAATATCACTTCCGGCTTTTGCGAACGATCGCGGCCGCGAAGGTTCGCAAAGGACGATAGACGTCAGCCACACTGATCTAAAAATCTGGTGTAGATCGTAGATCGTAGTGTAAAATGGCTGTGGATCGTATATACGCAAGCGCCAACCACACCAAAGTCGTGGTCAGCCCTCAGTTGTTTGTTATAGTGATCATGATAATGATTCTAGAGTATCAAAATGATATTAAGTAATAGGTTCTAATTCAATGATAGTCTTCTATCTATTTAGTAAAGGTACTGACACACATGCTTATTTTCGAGCTAAAAGCATGCTTTTTTCGAGCCTTGCTCAATAAAAGCACGTGTGAACAGGGCGTGCTAGTAAATGAGCATGCTTATTTGGTCGTACGTCGGTTGATTTTTGAGCATGCTCAAAAGAAGCATGCTTATTTTTGAGCATGTGTGTCAGTACCTTTAAGTGTAAAAACATTCTCGAACAATAATCAGTGTTAAGGGCTGACTACCGTCGAACGACTCCTCACTCCTCTTCGCATTAACAGCAGTAGGTACTAGTTGACCTAATGGACAAACTAATACAGATGCATGCACATAAAGTTATTAATTAAATATGAAAAGCTGTTAAATCTAGGTTATAAATAGTTATGATTATCTAGGCAATTTAATTGTTTTACCGGTAAGATCCCACACCTATGACAGTGTACGGATTTTCACGGATGATACAGTAACAAACCAAATTATAACGCGCGTACGAAACTACTTACTTTTACATAGCAATTACTATTTAAAAACGAAATCCAAAAAAACTAATTTCGGATAACAATTGACACAGACTCACGCGCACCTTACCGACGTACCGCATTACCATACACACACTCACTATCACTATTTTTTCAACTACTTCCCTTAGCCGCTTCAAAACAACTAAATCGTACGAACGCTCAACTCAAACCAACTGACCCTTGTCTTTTTTTTTTTTTTTTTTTTTTCGAATGGACAAATGCTGTTGATCGATGAACGATCCTTACAGCGCTACCGAGCAATGGCGAGCGCGGAGGGCGCTCAACCGGTATGGTTAGGATGGGGCAACAAACGCAAGGGCACCGCTATGGTACGACCTCGGCTTGGGCTGTTGCCAGGGTGGGGGTTTAGATGATCTAGATTAGGCCCCGAGTGGGCGGGAGCTAGGAGACGTCTACGACCCCGCCGGCGGGGTCGGTGTATGTGTGTAGTGTTTGATCTGTTTGTCCAGTCTGTCGGGTTGGATGGCTCGATCGCCTCCGCGTTAGCGGCTGTGATCACGTCATCTGGGTCACCTAGGATGTGCCTTGGTCTACGGAGGGATCTATCAACGGGGGGGTCAATGGGATAATCGGGTAGCGTAGAGACTAGAGGGTTCGGGTGGTGGGGAGCCGAGTCATAGTAACGCCTAGCGGCGAGCTTAATGAAATCGGCAATCGACTCGAGACCTAGATCGCGATGGAGATCGATGTTGCGCATATACCACGGGGCACCAGTGGCTTTGCGCAGGAATCGATTTTGGACACGTTGGAGGGTGGTGATGGATGATGAGTGGGCGAATGCCACAGATGAGTAGGTCAGTATGGGACGGATGCAAGTTTTGTAAAGGGTCACCTTATTTCTAAGGGACATTTTACTAGCTTTGCAGAGTAAACTATGGAGGCGACCAAGGATGAATTTGGCGCGGTTGCTAACTTTGACCCTTGTCTTGCGAAATTCCTTGCTTATATCCCATCGACACCGTAAACTCCTGTCTGTCAAATGGGAAACTCCACCATGCATTATTCCGAAATCCAAAATGTTCTAGAACCCTACACACTTGTCAAAGAAAGGGTATTTTACGATGAAGTTAAGGGGCAGCATACAGCGCGCCGCTATATCGCTCGCACAATTGAAATTTTAAAGATGTAAAATTACTGAATGTACCTAGTTATGTAAAATCGCAATCGGTCAAGTTGTTGTCAATGGCAATAATGGCCATACAAAGATTGAGCGTAAATTTAATATTGACCAAGCAAGTTTTAATACATAAAAATTTGAAAATATAAAGTCACATTTCTAAGTGTGAAAAGATGCTTGGATCAAAATTTTATTTTCGCTCAATCTTTGTATTGCCATTTACAACCACTTGACCGATTGCGATTTTACATAAATACATTCAGTAATTTTACATCTTTAAAAATTTCACTTGTGCGAGCGAGATAGCGGCGCGCCGTATGCTGCGCCTTAACGCAAGTATTGCATTTGTGAATTCCCATTTTTCGGTTTCCATTGCGTGTCAAAAGATCCCTTAGAATTGTGTAATTTATCTTCTAACTAAACCCTTCCTAAAACAATGCAAATTGCACGTTCGCAGTGACTCATTGTTCTACAAAATAAATGTTATGTTTATGTAGAATCAACCAATACCCATAATTTTTTTGTTATTGCTTGTTTCCTTAAAAACCAAAAAGGGTTCGTCTGTCAATAACTATTTCTTTGTTTCCCCAACCCATCTCTATTCACGGAAGCAAAAAATCTCAATCCCTTTAAAATCCATTGTTCTACTGGCAAATTCTAGTTCTGGAAATTTCGATTGTTCGATGCATTAATTATCTATTTAAAATATTTGTTATTTTGAAAGGAGTCAACCCTGGCTCGTTACAATAAGACAAAATTAAATGAAAAAACAAATAGAGCATTTTTCTCTCATGTGATCGGCATTCCCCCATCTTCCCGTCCTAGGTATTTCATAATATAATTAGGTATTATGTACCTACCTAGATTAAACAAATCATCTTTATTTTACTTTTGACAACCTCAGTGGCGCAGCGGGCGAGAATCCGCCTGCGACGCAAGAGGTTGCGGGTTCGATTCCCGCCTCGGAGCAGTGTCCGATCTGCAGAAATTTGTACCGTTGGTCTGGGTGTTTATGTATAATAAAAAATATCTATCTACGTAAGTATATAATGTATTAAATATATCAGTCATCTAGTACCCATAACATAAGCTTTGAGTAGCTTACTTTGGGGCTAGATGGTGCTGTGTGGATTGTCCAGCATTATTTATTTTTTATTTATTTTAGACTAGTTGCGCCCCGCGGTTTCACCCGCGCAGATTTTAATCCCGGTATTCCCACAGGATAAAAAGTTTCATATAATGCAATTCCAGACTATGATCTATTTCTCTGCCAAGTTTCTTCCAGATCCGTTCAGCCGTTCTGGCGTGAAAGAGTACCTAACAAACATCCATTCACCCAAACATTTACAAACTTAATAGGTAAGTAGGATTTTGAAAGAAATGATAACTCTTTTCTTTGCAGATATTCATCGCTCTAGATTTTTTTTTTTTTGATTTTTTTGAATTTGATTTGCAAAAGTTTATAGTCAGTGATAAAATAGATTCAGGTACCTACACCTGGATCTATTTTGTCAGTACAAATACTACAATGTACCTAACCCCATTGCATCAGATTATGGTACATATAGGTATCTACCTCAACAATTAAAAATAGTAGTAAGAGGCAAGCCCCTAACCCCATGAGGCATGATGAAACTTTAGTTCGCCTTGCATTGCAATATGAGACGGCAATATAACGTTCTGCTTGCATGGCATTAGATGAGACGGCAATATAAACAAACAACACTCCGTCTCTTTCTAAATGATGCAACCCTGTTTCTTGGTGTTTTAGTAATGTGTATTTTTAATTAATTCATTGATGTTGTGTGTCGTTTTCTATGAAATTGTATGACGCAATGTGACATGTTGTTTCAACTTTTGTTTACTTTCGTTGCTGTTGAACAACAATAGAACAATTATCTAATAGAACTATTTATTATCTATGGTAGTGTACGGTCGACCTAGATTCTGGGTGGATCATCCTAGGTCCTAGATATCCAGCCTCTTCAATACAGCCCCTAGGCATCAAGAGGTTTAAAGGTACTGACACACGTGCTCAAAAATAAGCATGCTTATTTTGAGCATGCTCAAAAATCAACCGACGTACGACTAAATAAGCATGCTTATTTATAAGCACGACCTGTTCACACGTGCTTTTATTGCTCGATATAAGCATGCTTTTAGCTCGAAAATAAGCACGTGTGTCAGTACCTTTAGGAGTGCAGATGCACTGCCTATCATCATCGTCATCAACCTATGTTAGTCCACTGCTGGACGTAGGTCTCTCCCAAGAAGCACTGCCTATAGTATGCTAAATCTACATCATGCTTTGTCTCTACACAAATCTTGTACCTTTTCTAAATAACATGAGTTCACTTCACCCTACGGTTGTTTAGTAGAGATCGCTCTTTAGCGATAAGTTGTGAACTTGTGAGCAAAAAAAGTATTTTCTATTATCGCCTATCTTCTATCTACGTATTACCCAGAACCCTATCAGACGGATGCAGCTAAGTTTCGGTGGGCGGGCGCCGCCGCAGTGAGGCGGCTGCCTGACCGTAAAACAGTTTTACGAATTATAAGAAAGTATTTTCTGATGCAATCATGAACCGTCTTGCAACAGTGGGCTAGAAGAGACGGTCGATTTCAGTTGATTCGAAAGGTCCGATCAAGAATTCGAAAGAAATTCACCCGAAATATAGGTAAGTACCTATTTTTTAACTAAAGTAGGTATCCCATAGGTTTACTTAGAATGTACAATAGTAGATGAACATCTAAATCCTATCCTGATCCTTACTAATATTATAAATGCGAAAGTTTGTAAGTATGGATGGATGGGTGGATGGATCCTTACTAATATTATAAATGCCAAAGTTTGTAAGTATGGATGGATGGATGGATGTTTTTTACTCTATAACTCCAGAACGGCTGAACGGATCTTGGTGAAAATTAGCACAGGGATATAGTATTATTATAGTCTGGAATAACACATAGGCTACTTTTTATCCCGTGGGAATACCGGGATTTAAAACTACGTGGGTGAAACCGCAGGGCGCTACTAAACGCGAAAGTTTGTAAGTATGGAAGAATGTCTGTTACTCTTTCATGCCGCAACGGCTGAGCGGATCTGGATAAAACTTAGCAGAGAGATATATTATAGCCTGGAACAGCACATATACTACTTTTTATCCCGTGGGAATACTGGGATTTAAATCAGCGCGGGTGAAACCGCGGGGCGCAACTAGTTCCATAAGAGTTTCAAACTTTTTTTTTATTTGAATATCCACCTTGAGCCTAAATACTTACATTACAGTTGCACACCTACGTTGCATTTCTTTGCAAAAAAAAAATTATATTGAGTAACTGCAACTGTCAATATACTTCTGTCGCAGATTGCAAAAACTGTTTTTGACCGTTTTATTTTTGTTTTGATCGTATTTATTTGGTGGTCTGATCAGTGACGTGGGTACTTTGCTTTATTTTGTTGTTCACTGTAAATGGGACAGTTGTTATCGATAATGTATCTAATAAATAATAGATGCCGTAGGTATATTTCGACCACGCTGCACGTAGGTAGGTAAATTAGTAAACTCTCTTATTAATGGATGTTTGAAATGTGTGTGTGTCTCCAGCTTCCTCATATTGAAAATGTAATTTCTATAAATGCCAATATTTAAAGCATAATTAGTGCACTCATAGATTTGAATCATAATTTAGCTGCCAAATAAACAACGATGCTATAAGCTTATAATAGTGTGTAAGCTGGAGTAACATGTCTCCAGCTGCCTCAGTCAGTGTGGGCAAACGGCTAATGATAGAGATATATAGTAAACGCAAGGATTTAGTACCAAACGAATTAGCGAGGTACCAAAAATTTCAGGTCTGTAGCTCGGAAACTCTTCGAGTTATAAGACTTGATCAACGTGTAAGCTGGAGTAACGATACGTGAAAAAGCATATGCTCGTTCTCTGGAATGGCTGGAGCTAGCAGGTTGCTTTAAGTCTCCAGATTTAGTACCAAACGAATTAGCGAGGTACCAAATATTTGAAGTGTTTCTGTTCAAAACTCTATGAGTTACAAGCTTTTCCAGCTTTTTTTGTTTGTCCAACTTGCACATGTTGGATCTCAGCAACCACAATAGGTACAGACTCGGTTGATGTCTCTGAACCGAGCTATGAATTAGTGCACTCGGTACCAAAAATTTGGAATCTCTAGGACAAGCAGTTCTGTTGTAATCAGCAAAATAACTAATATTATGATGAGTTACAGAATACCAGATAGTTCCATTTCGACCAGCCTTCAGTTGATAGTAGCTCTATCTCTGTCACTACAGCGAATGCGTCACACTCGTACCTACTGATGCAATCAAGGAATTTGAATATATCTGTCTGTATTCAAATTCCTTGGATGTTATTTTGCTGATTACAACAGAACTGCTTGTCCTAGAGATTCCAAATTTTTGGTACCGAGTGCACTAATTCATAGCTCGGTTCAGAGACATCAACCGAGTCTGTACCTATTGTGGTTGCTGAGATCCAACATGTGCAAGTTGGACAAACAAAAAAAGCTGGAAAAGCTTGTAACTCATAGAGTTTTGAACAGAAACACTTCAAATATTTGGTACCTCGCTAATTCGTTTGGTACTAAATCTGGAGACTTAAAGCAACCTGCTAGCTCCAGCCATTCCAGAGAACGAGCATATGCTTTTTCACGTATCGTTACTCCAGCTTACACGTTGATCAAGTCTTATAACTCGAAGAGTTTCCGAGCTACAGACCTGAAATTTTTGGTACCTCGCTAATTCGTTTGGTACTAAATCCTTGCGTTTACTATATATCTCTATCATTAGCCGTTTGCCCACACTGACTGAGGCAGCTGGAGACATGTTACTCCAGCTTACACACTATTATAAGCTTATAGCATCGTTGTTTATTTGGCAGCTAAATTATGATTCAAATCTATGAGTGCACTAATTATGCTTTAAATATTGGCATTTATAGAAATTACATTTTCAATATGAGGAAGCTGGAGACACACACACGTTTGAAATACCTATCGATTTAGTGTCATCTGGTTTTTTTTATCGAGAATTTAATCTAAATTTAAATTAAAAGTTAAAAAAAACTGTGTCACAGACATCAACGCCCTCCTCCGATAAAAAGTATGGTAGGTCTACTAGTGGTCTCATGGTAGTGGGCCCGTCTCCCAATCTCACTACACTGTTTGAAAGAAACTAGTAGTGGGCTCAAACCAGTCTTGAGATTTATTCCTGTAAAAAAATGCTTTGTGTACCGAGCCACTTTACTATTACCTATGTATGTAATCAAATTGTAATGATAAATGTGTTTTTGTACAATGCACGAGCACACCGCGCTGCTCCCGGGAGAACGCAAGCGGATAGCATCCGGTTCGGACCAGTGGTGGGCGCGCTGGCTCCGACCAGAGGTTATCACAGGTTCGCGCCTGTGCCCGTGCCGACCCAATTACTAAGCGTTCGCTTACCAAATACCTACCTAAGTGCATGTGAATAGGTAGGTACCTACACTACCTAGGTATCTGTTTCGTTTGTGAATTTGCGGCACCTATCACTTCCTGACCGACATAATAAAACAATAAGTAGGTATTCCGACCTATGAACTTAGATTCTGTTAGGCGGTCTACCTACGCAGAATATATACCTACCTACCTACTTAGGTAAATCTAGATAGGTAGGATATCTAATAAATATGCCTTATTACCTATGTAGATTTCCGTGGTACCGCGCCGGCCAGTACGACATGCCGTCGCCGCACCGTTTTGGAGTTGGTATTTACTGGATATAATTCTGTTCCAAAATATAAATTTTGGAACAGAAAAACCCATTGGTGCATAGGTACCTAAGGTTTTGAACCCAAAACCTTAGGTTTTGAAAGCAGGGCTGCTACCACTTAGTCTTAGACCACCAGTGTTCTCGGTCAATGAGAATGGCTGATTATTTATAGGAAATAGGATAACCTTCGATCAAAAGGATACGGTAGGAGATGCAATGTTCGTCAATGTTGTGTTGTGTTGATCTAGCATTGCTCATGCAACTAGTGCGATCTAGCGGTGGTTGACAAAACCCTTAGTTTACTTTCACTACAGAGATGGCGCTTATTGCAATGGCTGTCTGAACCTGGGATAGTGTATCCGAACCTAGGAATTTGAATACAAGCATATATTCCTTGATCCGAACAAAAGTCCTCAGCTGTCACTATCAGCTGTCATATTCGCTGTCAAATTGACAAGACAAAGGCAATTTGTGTTTGTCTTGTCAATGTCAAAAAGTTTAAAAAACGTAAACAACAACAAACGAAAAATAAAATATAAAAATGCAAAATTTACTTTCCTATTTATGCGCTGGCTATATTTTATTTATATGATGGGCTGTGATTTTTTTACGTAGATTTAACACAATTATGGACGCTGATGATCCTAGAACACCGCTTTTGGGTAAGACTTACATTCAATACATGATTTAGTAGAGTAGGGATTTGCAATAACACGTACATAGTTGCTCAACGTGACTGAACTATTATCTACTTTTGCTGATAATCCTTAGTATGTTAGGTAATCGATACCTATGTGGCAATGCTTTGATTATAGAGTTACCACATAATATCAGCTGAACTATCCACATCCTGCTTTCTCTACAATGATCATGGATCAAGGATTTGCCACACTGAACGCAGTCTGCGGTCAGGTCAAATTGGATGTAGCCTGCATTATGTACCAACATTATTGTCGGTCAAGCAACCTGCAATACACAAGTAATGTGGGCTGCATTCAATTTGACTTGACCACAGCAGGCACATCCTAAAGTATATGGTCTGCCAACATTGCCTAGACATTAGACAACAGACTATTTTGCAACAAAATCAAAATATAAACAGTGTTTATTCACTACAGTCATAATGATCGCTTTCAAAATTGACAAGTTAATCAACTTGAGACACCTGTTTATTGCTAGCAAATATTTAAATATAATTGAGATAATGGAATGATGTTTAAAACTCATTCTTGTATTGTAGAATTATTTGTATCTCATCTTGTGATAAACTGGTTGATACTAAAGATAAGTTTTTTACAAACAGTGTTATTCTGTTGGCACAGTGAGTCCAAGACAAATATGAGGAGATGTAGATTAAATCACACTACCAAAAAACTCAGGCCATTTATAAACAGCCTTAGACTTTTTTTGTGTGATTTTCCACCTTCAATCTGAAATTTCCTTATTCAAAATGTTAGAGGGTCAAGAGATGCCAAGCATGGCACAAGTAGATTATAAGTAAGTAGTTTATCCATACTAATATTACCTATAAATGTGAAAGTTTGTAAGTATGGATGGATGGATGGATGTTTGTTACTCTATAACTCCAGAACGGCTGAACGGATCTTGGTGAAAATTGGCACAGAGATGTATTATAGTCTGGAATAACACATAGGCTACTTTTTATCCCGTGGGAATACCGGGATTTAAAACTACGCAGGTGAAACCGCAGAGAGCTACTAGTTATTCATATACATTTTTTAAGAATGTAAGAAAATTTTCTTTGTATTATTGCAGATAATTTGTATTCATACAGTGAGTGTCAAGGGCAGCTTTTCACTCATGCCCTGATTAACAGAACTTTTTTGTACCATTACTGCCTGTGTCAGGATATTGTAGGCTTACCAAGTACCAAGACCATTTCCAATCTTATTTATTTTCCTGAGTCTATATAGTAATAGTAGCTCTCTGCGTTTTCACCCGCTTAGTTTTAAATCCCGGTATTCCCACGGGATAAAAAGTAGGCTGTGTTATTCCAGACTACCTAATATCGTTAGTTAGTTTTGTGGCAAATTATTACTGCTATTGTACAGCTGTCCTGCTTAAGATTTATGTGTGAACAAGACAGATATACAATTGCAGCTTGTATTTGCCATGATTTCTAGCCCGTTTACTTTCCTTGTTCAATATGGTACTTATCTATGTATTATAAGTAAGATGGCCCCTAACTCCATCAATGACATTGTAAAGGTTATGAGAAGTTGGTTGGAGGAGGTTTAAAGTAGTTCCAAATTTAGTTAGACAGCCTTCACAGCTCAGTTGGTAGTAGCTCTGCCTTCTGCGCCGTAGGTCGTGGGTTCGATTCCCACCGTGAACAAACATTTGTGTGATGAACATAGATGTTTGTTCTCTGCCTGGGTGTTATATAATATTATAAGTATGTATTTACAAAAAAAAAGTATAATAAATAGTATATCAGCTATCTGGTTCCCATATCACAAGCATAAGCTTAGTTTGGGGCTAAGATAGTGCTGTGTGAAAAGTCCACGAATATATTTATTTATATATTTATATTTAAATCTAGACAGAACCTGTGTAACAAAATTATCTAATAAGATTAACATACAAAGCAAACTGGCTAAAATCTCAGATATCGTAGAGCTGTAGCAAACAACTTAGGTATTTACTCTATAGTCTGCCATGATTATTTTTAACTGACTATGAACTGGTTCACAATTTGACTGTATGTTTGTTACACAATATCCTGACCTGTTAATATATTTTTTGTTTGGTTGCAAAAAACTTACATGATTAATTATAATAACGTTTTTATCTGGACCCTATTTTATCTGACGATACGGTTTTTTCAATAGATACAGTGATTTTGAATGAAGGTTTATAAGTATAATACACACTCGTGAGAGGCCGAGGCAGGTCGCTAAGTTTGTATATTACAGGATCTCTGAAACTTATAAACTCGGTGGATTGAAACCAAAGCCTAACATGCCAGAAACTGTTGGCTTTGAGATTTTTTTATCTAAACTAGTAGTTCGCGTAATTTTATTATTTTGGGTACCTAACTTTTTTAATTTTTGCCCCCCTAAAAAACTCCATATTTTAATAACCCCTCATCCGATTTTACCCATATACGTACCAGTAAATTTCTCAAGTACAAGCTATCGACCTACCAAATTTTATGCAGATGATCATGGTTCTCAAGTTATCGTCGGACATTCATACATACACATAAAATGCCAAATCGCCCAAGTTGATTGTAAGATTTTCGTTCGCTTCGCTCACTCAATCAATAAAACATAGCTTGAACTGTGTCCGCGTGGACAAGGTAAAGTAAAAAAGGTAAGTACACGTGCTGAATGCTAATTCACATTCAGCACATATGTAATGTAACTCATTACATCGCCGGCCTCCGTGGAGGACGGTGCTCTAAAGTTACGATTAAAAATCTTCGTGATAGCTTAGTGCGGCTGTGTGCAGTGTAAAAACAATAGGAAATACATCATGATTGTGATGGAAGGTCGGTGAAGCTAATGGACTTGTCTGTGACTAACTTACGATGCTCGATTGTAAATAATTGAACAAACACTAATTTATTGACATTTTGAGAAGATTCTCATTGATCAATGTCGTGGAGCCGTTTTTTTGTCAATTAGGGTGCTTATAAACGGGCTAGTTTCGTGGCAATTTATTGCTGCAATTGTATAGCTGTCCTGCTTACGATCTATTTGCGTGAACAAGACAGATATACAGTTGCAGCTTGAAAGTACCGCAATTTCTATAAAGCGTTTAAGTGTATAATTACAATAATGGAAGAATGATAAGTGCGCGAATTTTAAGGCGCACTTAAAATTCTTTCTCCACACTCTTTCGAAAGAAACTAGTCAAAGTTGCCACTACAAGAAGAATGAAAGATTCGTGAGGCTCCTTTTTTCGCATTATTTTAATTACACGTTCGTTGATGAATCCTAGGTATTGCACAGCCCAGTAGGGCACGCCGGGCAGCCGCCAAGCTCTGCAGCGTGGACTCCTGGAAGAGACGACTTCCGATCACAATATGGCTGCCAAAGTACAGCTTCGAGTTTATGCTGCGCGACGCTATAGCTGGCAAGTTCCTTATTTATGTTTTCCTTCTATAGGTATATCTACACAGAATCGTGGTAGATGGCACAAACTAAGGGAGGCCTATAACCAGCAGTGGGTGAAATCGGGCTGTGGATAATGATGATGATATAAATAAAATAAATAAATAAATAATGCTGGACAATCCACACAGCACTATCTAGCCCCAAAGTAAGCTATTCAAAGCTTGTGTTATGGGTACTAGATAACTGATATATTTAATACATTATATACTTACATAGATAGATATTTTTTATTATACATAGAAAACACCCAGACCATCGGAACAAATTTCTGCAGATCGTACACAAATTTGTCCCAAGGCGGGAATCGAACCCGCAACCTCTAGCGTCGCAGGCAGGCTCTCGCCCGCTGCGCCACAGAGGTTGTCAGATATACCTACAATTAGCTGGTATAGAACAGTAAATGGCCCATCTGATTTTAAGAGGTAAAGTCAAAGTCAAAATATGTTTAATAAAATCACAAGGATCATCTTGAAACGTCTTAAAGCTAGGTGACTAGTGCCAGTTCCACGCGACCAACGCCGAGAAGAACAGGCAACAAACTCGGCTTGGTATCTACCGCTCTTTTTTATGATCCTCGTTACATTGTGAAATTGTTATATTACCTACACAACATCTTGAAGCTATATCATCCCAACCAATTGCCTCGTAAGTCACTCACGATGACATGGCCTACGATGCATTGCCCTGCGTCCATCAATTTGTGTCTGTTAGTTCACCGGTAACCACACTCTTCGAACCGAAACACGACAACGCTGCTTGGCGGCAAAAAAAAGCGAGGTGGTCGTACTGAGCCCTTCGGAAAGAGATTTTATCTTTTGAGTTTATTAGAGGCAGTTGAGAGCACTGGTGACAGTAATCGACGCAGTGCAATGCCAATAGAGCACGTCCTGTTCAGCATTTAGGTGGGCCATCTGCTTGTTCCACCATTATTTCTCTTTAAGGTGAAGACAAGAGCTAGTGTGACTCGCTCGCACGTTTTGACTTGTTGAAGGATCAAAATCTCCCATTTTCGAAAAATCGCAAACAACCATTTTGTGTGCAATCACATGGCGAACAGTTTAGTACAGTTTAGCTAAGTGTGTAATAGTTTGGTTTAGTGTTGTTCCAGTTTTTGTACTTAAGCAAACTTTTAAGTAAGAAAACTTGCATCGATCAAAATGATCGATGGTCTGGGTGTTTACTATGTATAATAAAAAAATATCTATCTATGTAAGTATATGATGTAATAAATATATCAGCTATCTAGTACCCATAACACAAGCTTTGAATAGCTTACTTTGGGGCTAGATAGTGCTGTGTGGATTGTCCAGCATTATTTATTTATTTATTTATCGATCAAAATGATTTTTTTACCAAACTGAGTGCAATGTGATGATTGCACACAAAATGGTTGTTTGCGATTTTTTATCTTTTAAAATGTCGAATCGTGCGAGCGAGAGGTAAATTAGGTGTTGTCTACGCCTTAAAAAAAGAGAGTAAGATCTGTCCTTTTTCCTTAAAAATAAGCAAAGTAAAAGAAAATACTTGAATTTGTAACAAATTTTACACTTCCGATTAGGGTATTCTAATCTCGAGCTGACTTCCAAACAGTCTGATTACACCAATTACAGCTAAAACCAGTTGTTTACATAACGAGATAAATAATCTGAACATGAGCACATTAACCTACCTGCATAATAATGATAAACTGGTTAAACCAGTGTTTAAGCGATTACGTAACACGATGCTTGGGTTTACACTCGCAAAAAATTGTCCATGACATCGTGGAAATACATTTAAAAAGATTAATTTATTTTGTCAGCGAAGTGAATATATAAATAAATATTGGTGGACTTTCCACACATCACTATCTAGCCCCTAACTAAACCAAAGCTAATATGGACCAGATAGCTGATAATATCCTCTTTTTTGTAACTACTTAGTTATTACTTTGAATATTACCTTATATGTATAACACCCAGACATAGAACAAACATCTACGAGTATGTTCACCACATAAATGTTTGCTCTCTGTGGGAATCGAACCCACGGTCTCCGGCACAGAAGGCAGAGCTACTACCAACTGAGCTGTGGAGGCTCTCCAGGGAAGGTCTTAGACAACTTGGACGATGTGACATTGTATGTTTTTTATACTGCTAGCTGTTTAAGGAAAAACAACTTTCTTGCAAGTCACACCAGATATGAATCTTCCCTAGCGTTTTGTGCCTGCAATTTCACCGAAAATCACCCTCTACAAACCGAAACCACATGCTGTATAATATGCAGTTTTATCACTAAAAGCTTCTAACGGGCCAGCCAGATATAATTATCATCATTGGTTATATAATATGTATAGTGCGCGACACGCAAAAAGTACGCCCTAAAGAGGGTGGGGGGATGGCGCGAGAACTTTGTATGCGCAAACACATCCCCTCCACGGTTTTCCAGCGTTCTTTTTAACCTATACCTGATCAATTTATTAACGCTCTGCATGCTCGCTGTAAAACACTTTACGTTATGTTTAAAATTAGTTATTTCTCATTAAGGTGAAGACAAGAGCTAATGTGACTCTCGCTCGCACGATTTGACTTGTTGAAGGATATAAAATCACAAAACCCAATTTTAATTAATAGTAATTTAATATCTTTCAAAATGTCAAATCGTGCGAGCGAGAGGAATATTAGGTGTTGTAAACACCTTAAGTGAATCGTTAATTCTTTTGAGGATAAAATTCTTTAACCACATATCGGTAAATCTAAAAGCTTCAATGCAATTTTAAAATTATTAATTTATCTTTTCAGGGATCACTGTCGGTTTGACGTCCATACCTCAAGGCATAGCTTACGCTATGGTAGCTGGCTTACCTCCACAGGTGTGTAATTTTCATGATTCTGATTTTTTTGGTAGAGTAGAGGTCCTATATATTTTTTTATAGAAATTGATTCAGAATTTTTTGGAATAACTTACTGAAAGAAGACATTATTAAAAACAATTTAAACTGCATTCATAGAAATTTCCTTGTATAGGAAAGTAGTAGTGTAGATAGATAGATAGATAGAATATTCTTTATTGCACATAAACAAAATGTATCGTACATAGGCGAACTTAATGCTAGAGAGCATTCTCTTCCAGTTAACCTTTGTGTAGTTTTGAAAAAACTGAAAGGGCAGTGCACACACATGGATGATGGGAGTTTTTTTTTAATAATAACTAAACAAAAATAGGTATCAAATATTCGATATAGGATTATATATTAAAAGAAGTAAGAAGTATACATACATAATAAATATTAAAAATAGGTACATAATAAACACATAATCTAAATATATATAACTCAAAGGTGACTGACTGACTGACTGACTGACTGACATAGTGATCTATCAACGCACAGCCCAAACCACTGGACGGATCGGGCTGAAATTTGGCATGCAGGTAGATGTTATGACGTAGGCATCCGCTATGAAAGGATTTTGATCAATTCTACCCCTAAGGGGATAAAATAGGGGATGAATGTTTGTATGATTTCCTTGGCGCGAGCAAAGCCGCGGGCTCAGCTAGTACATTATATTACTATGAATACATACGGTAGGTAGGTACTAACAAATGCATATTATTATAAATACTTATAATAGTGTATAGGAACATAAAGCTCCTTTTTGTGTAACACGTTTCCAGGTAGGTCTGTACTCGAGCATTTTCCCCGGATTAGTGTACGCTCTGTTCAGCAGCTGCAAGGACGTGACTGTGGGTCCGACCGCGATCCTAGCCGCGCTGCTCGCCAAGTATGTAGCCAAGTCGGCGGACTTCGCTTACCTGGCGTCCTTTCTGTCGGGCTGTGTTATAATGCTGCTGGGAGTGCTGCAGTTAGGTATCTATTGTACATTTAAACAAGCAATCCTACTAATATTATAAACGCGAAAGTTTGTAAGTATGGATGGATGGATGTTTCTCTTTCACGCCGGAACGCCTGAACGGATCTGGATGAAACTTGGCAGAGAGATAGATTATAGTCTGGAATAGCACTTAGGCTACTTTTTATCCCGTGGGAATACCGGGATTTAAATCTGCGCGGGTGAAGCTGCGGGGCGCAACTAGTTCTTGTATATAATGTATGTATTACTAGTTGCGCCTCGCGGTTTCACCCGATTCGCAGTAGAGATAAGAATTAGTAAAAAAAGACAATTTTTGCATAGCTTGAGGATAGATGGCGCTGTGATAACTACCAATTATTAATTTATATTCCAGGTTTTCTGCTAGACTTCATATCTAAGCCTGTGATAAGTGGTTTTACGACCGCTGCAGCGCTGCAAATCAGCGCTTCTCAGCTCAAATCCTTGTTTAGGATAACAGGTAAATATACATCTATATGCGAACTTAATGCTAGAGAGCATTCTCTTCCACTTGATCTTTGTGTAGTTTTGAAAGAACCGAAACATGTTTTGCTATTATATTTGTTTATCCGTATATTTTGTAATGTACTAGTTGTGCCCCGCGGTTTCACCCGCGCAGATTTAAATCCCGGTATTCCCACGGGATAAAAAGTAGTCTTTGTGCTAATCCAGACTATTATCTATCTATCTGCCAAGTTTCATCCAGATCCGTTCAGCCGTTCCGGCGTGAAAGATTAACAAACATCCATCGATTCATCCATCCCTCCATCCATCTATCCATCCATCCATACTTAAATACTTTCGCGTTTATAATATTAGTACGGATATTTCCAGGATCGTCTGGCGGCACGTTCATAGGCGCTCTGATAAACTTCTTCAAGAACATCAAGACCGTCCAACTGTGGGATACGGCGCTGGGCGTCGCTTCTATCATATCATTGTTACTGTTGAAGGTAAAAGTCATAAAATTTATCATTTAGATGGATAGTATAACTCTTTATTGTTCACCACACAGAAACAAAATACAGGGTTAAGGCATAAATCTAGGCAAAGCAATGGGCGACCTTATCGCTGAGAGTGATCTCTTCCAGATAACCTTGGATGGATAGATCTAATTTAAAAACTAAAGGCGGTGTAGTCACTAACGGAGAATAATTAAAATTTGAGGACCTATATACTAATCATTATCTAAATAATCTACTGAGTACTTACTAGCCTCACGACCTTAATCCCTAGGCACGGTAGATATCCCAAAGATATATTTGTCCCAAATACGAGTTCTTGATTCGCCGGGACGCCTGAGGCGCGGGCCACATCTTAAGGGGCAGCATACGGCGCGGCGCGCCGCTATCTCGCTCGCACAATTAACGTTTTTTAAAATATTAAATCAATGAATGTAGTTATGTAAAATCGCAATCGGTCAAGTTGTGGTCAATAGCAATACAAAGTATGAGCGAATAATTTTTTTTGATACAAGCAAGTTTTCAGACTTAGCAATGGAATTTATGTTTTTCTGATTTTTATGTATGAAAACTTGCTTGGATTCAAATTTTTTTGTCATCTAATCTTTGTAATGCTACTGACAACTACTTAACCGTTTGCTATTTTACATAACTACATTCAGTGATATAATACCTTCAAAAATGAAAAATTTTCAATTGTGCGAGCGAGACAGCGCAGCGGCGCGCCGTATGCGGCCCCTTAAGGCGAAGACAATAGCAAATGTGACTCTCGCTCGCACGTTTTGACTTGTTGAAGGATATAAAATCACTACTCCTATTTTCGAAAAATCGCAAACAACCATTTTGTGTGCAATCACATTAAGAGTAGTAGAGCTCTTTGTGAAGGGCTCGTCCGAGGAAGTACTACCACCACGCCTTTTTCTGCCGCCAAGCAGCAACGCTGTGTTTCGGTTTGAAGAGTGTGGTCGCCGGTGTAATTACAGGCACATGAGGCTTAACATCTGTATGCCTCAAGTTGATGGACGCAGGGCAGTGCATCGTAGGGCACGTTCCTATTGTGCGTGACCTACGGGGCAATGTTTTGTTTATAGGTGATGGTTACCACTTAACATCAGGTGGGCCATCTGCTTGTTCCATCAGCTAGTTGTATAAAAAAAAAAAAAAAAAAAATAGTAAAAAATCATTTTGATCGATACAAGTTTTCCTACTTAAAAGTTTACTTTACTAGTTTTCGTACATAAACATCAAATTTTCGTGCAAACTTTTGAGTAGGAAAACTTGCAACAATCAAAATGAATTTTTCTCCAAACTGTGTGCAATGTTATTGCACACAAAATGGTTGTTTGCGATTTTTCAAAAAAAATAGTGATTTTATATCTTCAGAAATGTAGAATCGTGCGAGCGAGAGGTACATTAGGTCAACGCCTTAGTAAGCATATTGGCCACCAATATTACTTTAAAAACTTAGGTTTTGTATATAATTGAACGTTCCAGCGCGCCGTACCGTCAGCGCCGGCGAGCGCGTCGCGCGCGCGCGTCCGCGCCGCACGCGCGTGCTTGTACGTGATGCGCGCACGGAACGCATTGGTCGTGTTCGCCGGCGCTCTGATAGCTTACTGCCTTTATCTGAAGGGACTTACGCCGTTCGCTTTGACTGGTGAGAGCCTTTTAACTAATTTGTGACTATATCTAATACCTTTACTATCTGTACCTACTTATGCTAAATTAACAACTATTGCGTTCTTTTCTGTTCTGTTCTGTGCTATTCTTTAAAGGAGCAATTATTGTATCTTATTTTCTGAATCTCGGTTCATAAACGATTTTCATGTAATTTAGTATGCAGGGGGTTTCGGAGGTGATAGATCGATCTAGTTAGGATACATTTTTAGAATTTTTTTTACATCAGTTTTATCAGGCAATGATTAATCCAACTTAAGCATAAATATGACTTTCTGACATCTATTTGCGAGTTGATACTATAGTATTTTTATGCTACTTCGGTAAATGGGCAAAGCTCGGTTACCAAGATATTAAAAATCTTTATATTTGTGTGGTCAATCCACATGATAATGTGTAATTTCCAGGTAAAATCGAAGGCGGTCTACCCCACTTCGGTCCACCGCCTTTCACCACGGTGGTTGACAACAGCACTCTCGGCTTCGACGAGATGCTGTCGCAGTTCGGGGCTGAAGGACTGGTAATGCCTCTGGTGGCTATCCTGGAGAGCATCGCCATCGCTAAGGCATTTGGTAAGAAAAGGTAAAACGCTGCTATCAGCGTCTTAACAGCCAGTAACTTCTCGCACGTTTATGAATAAATAAGTGAATATAAACGTTATCATAATTTGTACCTGTAATTAATACCTATGTCAAATGTCTCCTCAATTATTCTCGTAATAATTTTTTCTATCTATAGATTATTCTAACACGCTCATGAGACTAACTACCTAACACAGGATATTCCTGGGGTGGGAGTTAGTGTTCTCATAAATGACAGTTTGTAAAAATAAATAAAGTTTTTAGTTTTCTTTACTTTATTTCATTATTTCTTTAAGATTTTCAAGACGCATACAATCGTCAATCGATCCAGACTTTGTGTTGCCTGCTAATATTTTGACTTTACCTACATGTTGACAGTTCAAGGTACATTTAACAAGTTATTAAGTTTAAAAGTCAACCCTATAAGCTTAGACTATTAATATTATTTTTGTGTATAATTTTATAGCCGGAAGTACCCCCGTGGATGCCACCCAAGAGATGATAGCATTAGGAGCCGTGAACCTGGTGTCTTCCTTCTGCCAGTGCATGCCAGCTACTGGCTCGTTCACTCGCACGGCGCTGAACCATGCCAGCGGCGTAGTCACACCCGCGGGCTCTATATTCAAAGGTAAGTCTTCCTTCTGCAGAGCATGCCAGCTACTGGTTCGTTCACTCGCACGGCGCTGAACCATGCCAGCGGCGTAGTCACTCCCGCGGGCTCTATATTCAAAGGTAAGTCTTCCTTCTGCCAGTGCATGCCAGCTACTGGCTCGTTCACTCGCACGGCGCTGAACCATGCCAGCGGCGTAGTCACTCCCACGGGCTCTATATTCAAAGGTAAGTCTTCCTTCTGCAGGGCATGCTAGCTACTGGCTCGTTCACTCGCACGGCGCTGAACCATGCCAGCGGCGTAGTCACTCCCGCGGGCTCTATATTCAAAGGTAAGTCTTCCTTCTGCCAGTGCATGCCAGCTACTGGCTCGTTCACTCGCACGGCGCTGAACCATGCCAGCGGCGTAGTCACTCCCGCGGGCTCTATATTCAAAGGTAAGTCTTCCTTCTGCAGGGCATGCTAGCTACTGGCTCGTTCACTCGCACGGCGCTGAACCATGCCAGCGGCGTAGTCACTCCCGCGGGCTCTATATTCAAAGGTAAGTCTTCCTTCTGCCAGTGCATGCCAGCTACTGGCTCGTTCACTCGCACGGCGCTGAACCATGCCAGCGGCGTAGTCACTCCCGCGGGCTCTATATTCAAAGGTAAGTCTTCCTTCTGCAGGGCATGCTAGCTACTGGCTCATTCACTCGCACGGCGCTGAACCATGCCAGCGGCGTAGTCACTCCCGCGGGCTCTATATTCAAAGGTAAGTCTTCCTTCTGCAGGGCATGCTAGCTACTGGCTCGTTCACTCGCACGGCGCTGAACCATGCCAGCGGCGTAGTCACTCCCGCGGGCTCTATATTCAAAGGTAAGTCTTCCTTCTGCAGGGCATGCTAGCTACTGGCTCGTTCACTCGCACGGCGCTGAACCATGCCAGCGGCGTAGTCACTCCCGCGGGCTCTTATTCAAAGGTAAGTCTTCCTTCTGCAGAGCATGCCAGCTACTGGTTCGTTCACTCGCACGGTCTTCCTTGTGTATTTATTTACCTTATTTTACAAGACCTTATCATTTTTTTTTCAATTTTTAATTAGATTTACAGTGTTTACTACTGAATACTTTTCAACTGAATGCAACTTCAGTTATCGAGCAGGACTCCTGATAGTAATAGTCAAACCTGTTAGATGGAGCCACGGTCGCATTAGTACCGTAGTAACATGTCCAAGAGTTATTCATCGAGTGTGATTAGTAGTGTGGCGCAGTTGGTAGCGCAGTACCGTATCAAGGGGAAGGTCGCGGGTTCAAATCCCGCTCGGAGAATAACTTTTGGGACATTATAAAATCTTTGTAAAGACCTTATCATGACCATACAAAAATGTCATGTTACCGTGAGTCTCTTGCCTGTCCTTCTAGGCTTTGGTCGCGAGGAATTGACGTTAGATTCACCCTGGAACTCGTTTCAAAGCGATCCTACTGATTTTACTAAGAAAAGACAGTTATGTCATTTCTATTATTACTACTATACTACTACTACTACAACTTATTGCAATAGATAATATAATATTAGGCCCTTATAATGGTCGCTGAGCGCGCCAATAGCTTATCAGACCGATTAGTCTGTTGCTGTCTCTTCTCGTTTGCATGAAAGCCTTTATAAAATGACAGGGATTATGAATAAGAGGGTTATTGTTCTGCAGCTAGCCTGGTGCTGCTGGCTGTGACATTGCTGTCCGAAGCATTCTTCTTCATCCCGCGCGCGACGCTCGCCGCTGTCATCATGGTAGCCATGGCTTCGCTGATAGAACTCGATATAGTCGGCAGGCTGTGGAGGAATTCCAGTAAGTATGAATGGAACTCCTTGCCGGCGTCCGTTTTTCCGATGACCTATAATTTGGAAGCTTTCAAGAGAAGAGTGAACAGGTATATTCTAGGTAAACGTGCCACATCGTCGACCGCATCATCACTTAACATCAGGTGAGATTGCGGTTAAACATTGTTACCTATCAGTTGTAAAAAAAGTATGTATTACAAATTGTTATTGTATTGTTTGTTATACACCATTACTGCTGATACAGCTTATACTATAATAGACCAGAATGTTAAAAAAAAATATTTATACCAATTCTAGAAAAAAGCTTATTTTATTCACTGTACACATGAATAAAAAAACTTTTACTCACTAGTGAGTAAAGGTGCTATATCTCTCTCCCTCGCTTAAACAGAATGAAACCAATGATACCAATAATAAAGCAGATAAACTTGTACCAAATTGCTCAGCTAGTGACCCAGTAGGTAACATCTGTTTGAGGCATGAATCGAACATGATAAAATAAGTAAATGTATTTGTCTCGTGTTTTGCAATAACTAACATAAATTTTTGAGATTCTAATTCTGTGTCGCACTAACAAATAGGATTTTGTTATGATCTGAAATAAAAGGAATTATTGATTGATTGAAGTCACGACCACAACCTAACACATTTACTCACTGTTCTGGTGTTTGAATCTAGAGCGCACCAATACACGACCTTCATCCCAATATCATACAACCTCCTTGTAAAAATACTAAGTAACTAAGATTTTAAAATGTCCCAAAAGTTATTCTCCGAGCGGGATTTGAACCCGCGACCTTCCCCTTGATACGGGGCTGCGCTAACCAACTGCGCGAAGGTAGCGGGTTAAAATCCCGATCGCAGAATAACTTTTGGGACATTTTAAAATCTTTGTGATTTCCTTAAGTGTAGTAAACACTATAAATCTAATAAAAATTACTAAGTAACTCATCGAAATTCGATTGGTCAACAAAGAATAACAACCGTTTTATGTTCCATTTTAGTTAATGTAACCTTCCTTTTTATTTATTTAATGTTTATTTTTGCATAAATCGTTCTGTTTCTCGTAGTCATGATATAAAGTAAAGTAATATATGCAATTCTTGAATTAAACGTATTTATATCGAGGGCTTTGAATCATGCGTGTCGCTCAGGATTCTAACACTTGAATCACTTGCTTCGCTCGTGATTCAATGAGTACTTAATTGTTCCAGAGGTGGAGTTGGCCGTGTACGGCGTGACGGCAGTGAGCGGCGCGTGCGCAGGCCTGGAGTACGGCATCGCGTGCGGCGCCGCGCTCGACGCGCTGCGCGTGCTGGCGCGCGCCGCGAGCCCGCACTGCACCGTGCGGCACTACAAGGTACAGTGAGCGGCGCGTGCGCAGGCCTGGAGTACGGCATCGCGTGCTGCGCGTGCTGGCGCGCGCCGCGAGCCCGCACTGCACCGTGCGGCACTACAAGGTACAGTGAGCGGCGCGTGCGCAGGCCTGGAGTACGGCATCGCGTGCTGCGCGTGCTGGCGCGCGCCGCGAGCCCGCACTGCACCGTGCGGCACTACAAGGTACAGTGAGCGGCGCGTGCGCAGGCCTGGAGTACGGCATCGCGTGCGGCGCCGCGCTCGACGCGCTGCGCGTGCTGGCGCGCGCCGCGAGCCCGCACTGCACCGTGCGGCACTACAAGGTACAGTGAGCGGCGCGTGCGCAGGCCTGGAGTACGGCATCGCGTGCTGCGCGTGCTGGCGCGCGCCGCGAGCCCGCACTGCACCGTGCGGCACTACAAGGTACAGTGAGCGGCGCGTGCGCAGGCCTGGAGTACGGCATCGCGTGCTGCGCGTGCTGGCGCGCGCCGCGAGCCCGCACTGCACCGTGCGGCACTACAAGGTACAGTGAGCGGCGCGTGCGCAGGCCTGGAGTACGGCATCGCGTGCTGCGCGTGCTGGCGCGCGCCGCGAGCCCGCACTGCACCGTGCGGCACTACAAGGTACAGTGAGCGGCGCGTGCGCAGGCCTGGAGTACGGCATCGCGTGCGGCGCCGCGCTCGACGCGCTGCGCGTGCTGGCGCGCGCCGCGAGCCCGCACTGCACCGTGCGGCACTACAAGGTACAGTGAGCGGCGCGTGCGCAGGCCTGGAGTACGGCATCGCGTGCTGCGCGTGCTGGCGCGCGCCGCGAGCCCGCACTGCACCGTGCGGCACTACAAGGTACAGTGAGCGGCGCGTGCGCAGGCCTGGAGTACGGCATCGCGTGCGGCGCCGCGCTCGACGCGCTGCGCGTGCTGGCGCGCGCCGCGAGCCCGCACTGCACCGTGCGGCACTACAAGGTACAGTGAGCGGCGCGTGCGCAGGCCTGGAGTACGGCATCGCGTGCTGCGCGTGCTGGCGCGCGCCGCGAGCCCGCACTGCACCGTGCGGCACTACAAGGTACAGTGAGCGGCGCGTGCGCAGGCCTGGAGTACGGCATCGCGTGCGGCGCCGCGCTCGACGCGCTGCGCGTGCTGGCGCGCGCCGCGAGCCCGCACTGCACCGTGCGGCACTACAAGGTACAGTGAGCGGCGCGTGCGCAGGCCTGGAGTACGGCATCGCGTGCTGCGCGTGCTGGCGCGCGCCGCGAGCCCGCACTGCACCGTGCGGCACTACAAGGTACAGTGAGCGGCGCGTGCGCAGGCCTGGAGTACGGCATCGCGTGCGGCGCCGCGCTCGACGCGCTGCGCGTGCTGGCGCGCGCCGCGAGCCCGCACTGCACCGTGCGGCACTACAAGGTACAGTGAGCGGCGCGTGCGCAGGCCTGGAGTACGGCATCGCGTGCTGCGCGTGCTGGCGCGCGCCGCGAGCCCGCACTGCACCGTGCGGCACTACAAGGTACAGTGAGCGGCGCGTGCGCAGGCCTGGAGTACGGCATCGCGTGCGGCGCCGCGCTCGACGCGCTGCGCGTGCTGGCGCGCGCCGCGAGCCCGCACTGCACCGTGCGGCACTACAAGGTACAGTGAGCGGCGCGTGCGCAGGCCTGGAGTACGGCATCGCGTGCGGCGCCGCGCTCGACGCGCTGCGCGTGCTGGCGCGCGCCGCGAGCCCGCACTGCACCGTGCGGCACTACAAGGTACAGTGAGCGGCGCGTGCGCAGGCCTGGAGTACGGCATCGCGTGCGGCGCCGCGCTCGACGCGCTGCGCGTGCTGGCGCGCGCCGCGAGCCCGCACTGCACCGTGCGGCACTACAAGGTACAGTGAGCGGCGCGTGCGCAGGCCTGGAGTACGGCATCGCGTGCTGCGCGTGCTGGCGCGCGCCGCGAGCCCGCACTGCACCGTGCGGCACTACAAGGTACAGTGAGCGGCGCGTGCGCAGGCCTGGAGTACGGCATCGCGTGCTGCGCGTGCTGGCGCGCGCCGCGAGCCCGCACTGCACCGTGCGGCACTACAAGGTACAGTGAGCGGCGCGTGCGCAGGCCTGGAGTACGGCATCGCGTGCGGCGCCGCGCTCGACGCGCTGCGCGTGCTGGCGCGCGCCGCGAGCCCGCACTGCACCGTGCGGCACTACAAGGTACAGTGAGCGGCGCGTGCGCAGGCCTGGAGTACGGCATCGCGTGCGGCGCCGCGCTCGACGCGCTGCGCGTGCTGGCGCGCGCCGCGAGCCCGCACTGCACCGTGCGGCACTACAAGGTACAGTGAGCGGCGCGTGCGCAGGCCTGGAGTACGGCATCGCGTGCGGCGCCGCGCTCGACGCGCTGCGCGTGCTGGCGCGCGCCGCGAGCCCGCACTGCACCGTGCGGCACTACAAGGTACAGTGAGCGGCGCGTGCGCAGGCCTGGAGTACGGCATCGCGTGCGGCGCCGCGCTCGACGCGCTGCGCGTGCTGGCGCGCGCCGCGAGCCCGCACTGCACCGTGCGGCACTACAAGGTACAGTGAGCGGCGCGTGCGCAGGCCTGGAGTACGGCATCGCGTGCTGCGCGTGCTGGCGCGCGCCGCGAGCCCGCACTGCACCGTGCGGCACTACAAGGTACAGTGAGCGGCGCGTGCGCAGGCCTGGCATCATTACGTCAAAGGGTAAAACGGGACCCTATTACCCCGCGGCCACACCACCGAGAAATGGTAATAATTATCGCGGTAATGCGCGTTGAACGTTGGTGTGACCACGACACGCCGTTGCTTACCGCGAGAATTTTACAATTTATGTGTGTATGTGTTAAATGTGAACAATTCGGGTCTTCTACTTCAATTTGTATTTTACAAATAGGTCCATCTGCACAACCGCCGAGTTTGCCTAACTTTTACCAAACATCCTGTATTTGATTACAATATATCTTGAGACCCAAGATACAGGCTTTTCGCCTAGTTTGGGCCTCGCCGGTAATTATTAATATATAGACACATCGCTCTGGATTCAAAAAAGCGCCCTCGCCGTAAAAACATTATTTTGCTCACTTATGATACAATCTAACAATTGTTATTGTTATAGGTGGGTAACCAAGACTGCACCACCATAACAGTTTACGGTGCGTTTAGTTACGCGGCCGCCTCTCGAGTGGGAAGCACCCTGGGCGGCGACGCCAGGGTGCTCGTCCTCGAGGGCAGCCTGATGGAACACGTGGACCTGGGAGTCGCTGAGGTCAGTTCGATCATAAGGATCATTTTGAAACGACTTAAGGGTCCGGTGACAGCGGCTCGCAGTTTCGAGGTGCGATTGGCTATTATTTCATTTTATTTCATTTCGGGGAGGTTGTTTGAAAGAATAACTCTAAAGTGACACGCATAAATACTGTTCGAACACAAATAATACAATAATATAAGGGAAATGTGCTTGAGTCAGAAATCATTTTGGTATTAGTATGTTTGGCCTTACGTTTACCTAATACCCAAATGATTTCTGACTCAAGCACATTTCCTTTATATTATTTGCATTCGAACAGTACCTATTTATGCGTGTCACTGGATAGTTATTCTTTCAAACAACCTCCCCGAAATGAAATAAAATGAAATAGTAGCCAATCGCACCTCGAAACTGCGAGCCGCTGTCACCGGGCTCTTAAAGTTAGGTTAGATTCACCAGGTGCCGTTCCACGCACAGAATTGTATCTAGATATAGAAGTGTGCGTGCCGAAACGAAGTACCGGGGACCTCCTTGCTCGCCGCTAACTTCATTTCTACATCAGTTCACTACCTTGTCAGCTGTTGTTTATTACTTACTTTTCCTTTTTCTGTTAGATTACTTAATGTATTATATAGCTTCAATAGTGTATGTATTTTATTACATTGTAACGAGGATCATACAAAAGAGCGATAGATACCAAGCCGAGTTTGTTGCCTGTTCTTCTCGGTGTTGGTCGCGTGGAACTGGCACTAGAGTCACCTAGTTTTAAGACGGTTCAAGATGGTCCTTGTGATTTTATTGAATAAACATATTTTGACTTTGACTTTAACGAATGAATAGAATCGGCTTGCCGCGTGCCAACCGATTCTTTTGACTCGTTTCCGCGCAGTTTATATTCCCCATCACTAAAATACACTCGTGACGTCAAAGACCCTACGCAAAATGTTACGCGCTCGGTTTCCAAACAAGTCGAAAAACTCTTGACTTCTATCTAGAAACGGTAATGCTTGGCCACGCGTAACTTTTTACAGAGAAATCAAATTTTAATAAATGTAATTCCTTTTGGGACTAACTTACAGGTATATTCTATCTATTAAAAAAGAATTAATAAAATCTGTCTAAAAAATAAATGGCTTTCGTTTCTTAGGCACGGTAGATAGTCCCAGTATCAACTCAAGATTGTATGTCTGGGGTTAGTCAGAGGCTGAATGTATTATTCAGTATTCACTCAATAACTAATATTTCCTTTTGTTTGGTTGTCATCTTTTTTTTTTTATACAACTAGCTGATGGAACAAGCAGATGGCCCACCTGATGTTAACTGGTAACCATCACCTATAAACAAAACATTGCTCCGTAGGTCACGCACAATAATAACGCGCCCTACGATGGACTGTCCTGCGTCCATCAACTTGAGGCATACAGATGTTAAGCCTCATGTGCCTGTAATTACACCGGCGACCACACTCTTCAAACCGAAACACAGCGTTGCTGCTTGGCGGCAGAAAAAGGCGTGGTGGTAGTACTTCCCCGGACGAGCCAAACACAAAGAGCTCTACTACTCTTACTCATCTAAATTCTTATTATTGAGGGGTACGATTTTCGTTACCTGTATGTTTTGTTATAATAATGTAAACACGTTATTGGTTGTATGATAAATATCTAAGTATCTACAGCTCATAAAGCTGTGGATTTGGTTCAAAAATAAATAAATAAATCACAAGGATCACTATGAACGTGTCCCAAACTCAGGCTACAGTGGAATTAATTTGCAGAACATGGTCTCCGTAATCCGAGACCTGGAGCAGAAGAACCACCGATGCTTGCTGTGGAACTTCAAGGAGAAGCATCGGAGGCTGTTGGTGGACCTCGAGCCTGAGATGGAGGGGAAGTTCTACTCTGGACCCAGCGTCGACCAGCATATCTTAGGTAAAACTTTCGAAACTATAATCGTTGTAGTAATAATACGAATTTTTAACCATCTTCAAAAAAAAAGAAGGTAAGTTCGTAACGGACTTTAAAAAAGGAAATATTTTTTTTACCTAAGTAATACCTAATTCCAACGATTCAATTTCAATGTTTTAATAATTTCATCAATTAAAATTCAATTATCAATAATTTCAACACTGTGTCGTAGATATATCAGCGAAAGCTGCTCGTCTATAAATAAAATAAATAAATAATTTATTTAACGAAATGAATAACTACAGCTTTCATACACATATGTGATTTAATTTTTTTTATTGTTTCAGGATTGGAACTCACCCGATGTTGATCAACCCCTAGTCTGCTTAACTATTAGCTCAACTTATACATGAACTAGCAACCCGCCCGCGCGCCCCTGCTTCGCACGGGTGCACATATCATGCATGTAACATATAAACATTCCTATTCTATCTATTAAAAAAATCGCATCAAAATCCGTTGCGTAGTTTTAAAGATTTAAGCATACATGGGGACATAGGGATATATCCCTATACATAGTCCCTACTACGTAGTGTATCACTAGTTCTGTCGAAACAGTGTGGTGAAATAGTTTTAAAATCTATCATGGTTATGAACATAATTTTCCTTTAAAACGGCATATTTACCATGATATGAGTTAAATCAGTTCGACCCGTGATCATGGCGCATGAAACTATGCCGAAATATCGGGAAACAATCAAACTCACAAATCAAGGTAAATATCCCGTTTTAAATGAAAAATAGTGTGGTGAAAGGATTTGAAGTGCCTCAGGCGGTTCCTTTCGAGCATATGTTTTTGAACTTTTTAGGTTCTACGATATGATGTTTTCCTTCACTGTTTGAGAGTACTGGCTGTTCTGAAGGCATGACCGGAAATCGGAGGATCGGAAAGCGGGGCCTACTACTACACCACCAGTGCTCTATGTTTAACTTTTAGAAAAACCGACTTCAAAGGCACTGGAAAATACACTCATACTACTATAACTCAAAAACGAATCGTCAGATGTTACTCATTTAAATGGGACCACACGGGAAGCACCAGATTTCAAATGAAAAAAGAATCATCAAAATCGATGCAGTCGAAAGTTTTGACGTACCTTGGAAAAAAATTGTCTAGTCGAGTCGAAATAGTTTTAACCCACTTCAAAAAGAACCATATCTTTGAAGTCGCTTAAAAGTTGTATGAAAAGTCTCTTTGCATTGCAGCTGTAAAAGGTTAAAACAGCAATTGAAACTGCCTCCAGTTTTTAATTTATAATTTAATAAGCCAAATATACTTAATAGAATAGAATATAGGTTTATTTGACGACAACACAGAAGAAGCATACAGACAAGAAAGAACAGAAAAAAAGGCAGTAGGTAGAGAATACACAGTAGTTAACAAACACTTAAAAAATAAAGATAGCCTACACACAAATAACAAGCCTCTCCCTGTGTGAGTCAGTCAATAAGGTAATAGTTATTATTATAAGCTATAAATGTGATACTAACCATTCCACAAATGGCGAATTCAACTAAACTAGAAGCTTTGTACTTTGTATAAATAATTCCACATCTACTTCACACTTGCCTTAGATAAAGGCAGATTTTTTTCATTTTACGTAAAGCGTAAGATATGATCGAATTCCCCTAAAAATACTTTTCTGCCAATGTGCTAGGTAAGCTAGTTATAAATATTTGTATAAATGATTTAATCAACCCAGAAATTAAATTTATGTACCTATAGGTAGTATTAAAATGAACATAAAATACGAATTAATTTTTCGAACCTAATTCATGTAAACGCTATAAGGACGTTAATTATTTCAACAATAGCCTTCGTATTTTAAAAATGAATTATAATGTTTATGTTATGTTTAGAATTTTAGTAAATTTTATTTACAAAGGTTATTTTAATAAAAATGTTTAAAACAAATTTCTTTTTGCTTTCAAATGCTACAAGTAAATTGATAACAAGTCTGCTAAAACATTAGTTATTATCGCCGCTGTGCACGCCACTGCGGACGCAAGTTGATCGCGCTGGTGCGCTTTTTAGCTCCGGAGTAGGTAGAGGTCGCGTCAACCAAAAAGAACGCTGGAAAACAGTGGAGGGGATATGTTTGCGCATACTTAATACACTTGCCATTACACCCCCTCCCCCTCCTTCCGGCGTTCTTTTTGCGTGACGCTCACTGTACAAATAAACCACTCAGAACAAACATCTATGATACAAATTTTTAATCTCGGTGGGGATTGAACCCACGGCCTACGGCGCCGAAGGCAGAACTACAACCTAATGAGGGCTGACATTCACTGGTGACCAATATCTAGCACCCCCTCATTATTTGCGTCCTTTCTAGTCAAAAAGTCAAAATATATCCTTCCTACTAAAACTATAAATGCGAAAGTTTGTTAAGTATGGATGGATGGATGTTTGTTACTTTATAACTCCAGAACGGCTAAACGGATCTTGGTTAAAATTGGCACAGGGATATATTATAGTCTGGAATAACATAGGCTACTTTTTATCCCGTTGGATTTAAAACTACGCGGGTGTAACCGCAGGGCGCTACTAGTTTATGCAATAAAATCACAAGGATCACTGAAACGTCTTAAAACTAGGTGACTTGGTGGCAGATCCACCAAAGCCTAGAAGAACAGGCAACAAACTCGGCTTGGTTTCTACCGCTCTTGTATGACTGGGCCTCTGTTTCCGTCCTTGCGGTACTGTTGACAGTACAGTACCGAATAAGCATTTATCCCAAGGGACTATTTGAGCCGCCTGTTTACAAATCCTTAGCGAGATCCGAGCGATTTATTTAAAATCGTTAACCGTAATGGATTCGACGGTGCTGTGTTTACACGGATTAGTAACTAACGCAACTAGTTGGTTTAGTAAACAGACACATGACAACATCTGTATGCCTCAAGTTGATGGGCGCAGGGCACTGCATCGTACGGTACATTCCTATCTAGCGTGACTTACGAGGCAATGCTTTGTATACAGGTGATGGTTACCACTTGACATCAGGTGGGCCATCTGCTTGTTCCATCAGTTGTTCCAAATAGTGGGTGCTGGTTAAGTTCAGTCGGTCATTCTAATAAAAAAAAATTACATTATTTCAAACTACCTAGTACTTAAAAATCAATTAGTCAGATATAGCCTATATCTGACTAATTGATTTTATATCATATAGGTCCTATCATATAGGTAATATCTATATGCTATATCATATAGGTAATAGGTTCATATAATTTACCATCTACCGATTCATATTTTAATAACGTGACAGGTTGAAATCCCATCGCGTTCATTTCATCCATCACTATTCGTGTTCACGTGTTCTTTGTATTTGAGAAACGTGTTTTTTTTTATTTCCTCAAAATACGACGATGTGTAGTGACCCTACATCTGTACAACATCGGGGCGACAGACAGTCCACTCTACCGGCTGCCTATCCGAAGAAGAACCAGCTGCCCACGTGGTCCTGGAATGCGAGGGCGTAGCCTCCCAACGACAGCAAATCCTGGAACCCCCAGGTCTCCAAGCCTGTGAAGCCCCCAGGAAGCTTCTGCGCTTTTGGGAGGAGCTAGGTTGGCTACAATTGTAGCCAGATCACCCCTCACGCATAATGGACCCACCCTATAGAGTCTAAATGCGGATACAGGAGTCCAAAACAAGCCCCTAATTCGCTAATGTTAGATTTTTTTTCGGAAACAAGAATTAGGCAAATACACGAGGAAATAAAACGTGAATACCGAATAGCGATGTTAAGGCTCCGGTGACAGCGGCTCGCAATTTCGAAGTGCGATTGGCTATTATTTCATTTTATTTCATTTCGGGGAGATTGTTTGAAAAAATAACTCTAAAGAAACACGCATAAATACTGTTCGAACACAAATAATACAATAATATAAGGGAAACATGCCCGAATCAGAAATCATTTTGGTATTAGTATGTTTGGTCTTACGTTTACCTAATACCAAAATGATTTCTGACTCAAGCACATTTCCCTTATATTATTGTATTATTTGTGTTCGAACAGTATTTATGCGTGTTTCTTTAGAGTTATTATTTCAAACAACCTCCCCAAAATGAAATAAAATGAAATAATAGCCAATCGCACCTCGAAATTGCGAGCCGCAGTCACCGGACCCTTAACTGCCATCACAAGAATTCAAGCCAGTAAAATCAGATGAATCATTTGAATCGTCTTTATTTGACGGTATTCACTATTATCATAGACAAAGCCAGAATTATCGTTCAGATTTGAATTTCTCGTCGACAATTTCAGAGCGATCAGATTTGAAAATCTTGTTGACAATAATTGTAACGTCTGTAGCAATCTAAACGATCCATTTTCTAAGCCCCAGTTAAAATTCAACAATCTAAGCCCCTGAGTAATGGTACCTAAAAGTGGCTATCTATATAAAATACAAGGTGTAATATAGATTTTAATATTTTCCTAAAATAAACTTGAAAATGAATGACTTAAGTTTGATAATAGGTACCATACATACCCAATTCTTTCGTGTTATTTTTTTATTGACCTAGTAGCGACCCGCCCGCGCGCCCTTGCTTCGCACGGGTGCACATATCATGCATGTATTATACATATAAACCTTCCTCTTGAATCACTCTATCTGTAAAAAAACCGCATCAAAATCCGTTGCGTAGTTTTAAAGATTTAAGGCTCCGGCGACAGCAGCTCGCAATTTCGAGGTGCGATTGGCTATTATTTCATTTTATTTCATTTCGGGGAGGTTGTTTGAAAGAATAACTCTAAAGTGACACGCATACGCATACTGTTCGAACACAAATAATACAATAATATAAGGGAAACATGCCCGAATCAGAAATCATTTTGGTATTAGTATGTTTGGTCTTATGTTTACCTAATACCAAAATGATTTCTGACTCAAGCACATTTCCCTTATATTATTGTATTATTTGTGTTCGAACAGTATTTATGCGTGTCACTTTAAAGTTATTCTTTCAAACAACCTCCCCGAAATGAAATAAAATGAACGAATAGCCAATCGCACCTCGAAATTGCGAGCCGCTGTCGCCGGACCCTTAAGCATACATTGGGACATGGGGACATAGGGATATAGGGACAGAGAAAGCAACTTTGTTTTATACTATGTAGTGAAATGATTTATCGTATCTGTACCTACATCATCGTAACAACAGAAGTTCTTCATGGAACACTTGCTAAACTTGCTTCAGAAAATGTATAGAACTTTAGATGCCAGCTTGATGTTGATGATGACATATTCTGCGACACCCTGTACATCTTCAGCCGAACCAACAGCGATTAGCGATCGTTTGCAAACGTTTCGATGACAGACACAGAAATATTCAGTATATATTTAAAATGCAAAACAGGAGAAATTATTTTATGACTTAGATTTTACTAGTTGCGCCCCGAGGTTTCACCTGATAAGAAGTAGCCTATGTGCTATTCCAGACTATAATCTATCTCTCTGCCAAGTTTCATCCAGATGCGTTCAGCCGTTCCGGCGTGAAAGAGTAACAAACATCCATCCATCCATCCGTACTTACAAACTTTCGCGTTTATAATATTGTAGTAGGACGAGTAAATTGCAAAATAGGGATAAATACCGCAGTGGTGTAGTACAGCTCTGCTATATACGCGTCACGCGAAAAGATCGCCGGAAAGAGGGGGAGGGGTGTGATGGCGCGAGTATTTTGTATGTGCAAACACATTCCCTTCACTGTTTTCCAGCGTTCTTTTTGGTTGACGCGCACTATACATACCAGTAGTAATTTATCACCATTACTATTTCTGCCCCTAAGGAGCGCGTTGTTGTATTTTGGTTTGAAGGGTGTGGTTGTCGGTGAAATTACAGTCTCATCAGAAAGTAAGAAAGAAAGAAAATAGATTTATTTGAGATACAACAAAAGAAGAAAAGAAACAGAAGGGACTTATACAGAATTACAGACTTAAACAGAACTCGGACTTAACATCTGTATTCCTCAAGTCGATGGATGCATGTTAGTGTATCGTAGGGCACGTAACTATCGAAAGTGGATTGCGACGAAATTATTTATTGTGATGGTTACATCGCTACATAATATCTGAACCTATGTCCCTATGCATGATTAAATCTTTAAAACTACGCAAAACCGCATCAAAATTACGATTTTGATGCGGTTTTTTATTTTTAATACATACATGATATAGTAGAAGAACAATGTGCACCCGTGCGAAGCAGGGGCGCGTGGGCGGGTCGCTAGTAACATACAATTAAATATCGGAGGGGTCATCTGCTTGTGCCAACAAAGTAGAATATTTTGTTAATCAATTTATTTTCCAAATTAATTTTAATTTTTCCTTTATTCTAGCAAAACAACCCTGGATTAGTCATGCCGCGCCACAGCCTGATAAACAACGTAGAAAGTACATAGTGAAGTATTCAAGACGTGCCATCCTGTACCCGGGGCACGTACTATACGTAATTCACGTGCCTGTAGGGTGACCATGCTCTGAAATATCCTGGCGAAAATTCCGGACAAAATAGATGGATAGATAACACTTTATTGCACACAATGATACATAATAGATAGTTCTAGGCTTAAACTATAAAGTACCTATAATGGGCGGCCTTGGTAAGTAGGTACCTAATAAAAATATAGAGACAATACTTTGGCACTATACGTAATTCACATGGCTATAGGGTGATTTACTATCTTCTGAAACGAACTAAAGAAAATTCCCATCAATATAAGGTAATATTACTTAAAAAAATGGCGTCAATGCTCTGCAACAAATGTCTGTCTTTTGGAGCTCAAAAGTTCAAAACTGTCTAAATTGGCAGACCGTGCAATGAGTAGTCGAAGGCACGTCGAACGTAGGTAATTTGTCTCGTTGATAAAAAACTCCGTGGGTCATAAAAACCCCGATATATCCGCATTGATACGGACGGATGGTAGCCCTACAATCGTGGAGCTCTAGTTGGTTTGGGGCCAGTCGGTCGGAAGATAACGAAATTGGGCTTATTGTCTTGTAAGTGCCTCTGTTTGCGCATAAAATAGTACTTATGTACCTTTCGGAGCACCCTTTTGCCATTTGCTGTGGTCATCTTAAGTATTTAACGAAGCCGTAAGTTTCTTGCTACTTCTTCTTCTACTTAGTCTAATGTTAACATGGACGTTTTTTATAAAACTTGCTGATGGAATCTATAAACAAAGAATTGCCTCATAAGTCACGCACGATAGGAACGTACCTACCCTACGATGCACTGCCCGGCGTCCATCAACTTTAGGCATACAGATGTTAAGCCTCTTGTGCCTGTAATTACACCGGACTACGTCTGACTATAATTGTGCCTATCCCCTCATTATTCTCGATGAATCTTGAAGACCTGTTACTATGACATTGGAACCATTTGGAAGGGATATCTTGCTGGGAATCAAAGCCGTGAAGTGATTAAGACCACAGAAATATATAGAAAAGAAAAGAAAGAAAAATAATTTATTAACCCAATAAAAAAGAAAAAAAAACAAAACAAAGGTACCGACAGGTAACAAAAGATAATAATTTATAGACTAAAAAATAATAATAATAGAAAAACCAAGTCCTGCATGGTGAAAATTATGGGCTAATAGGGCCCTGGCTCAGTATTTGCTGCTCCGTTACCCTTTTTACAGGTAACGGCGCAGCACTGGTATTCTGCCAGGGCCTTGAGCGGGTAACACCACGGGTAAAACAGAAAACAAGAAATATAAGCTAAGCATACAAATTAAAACATAATGCGATAATACATACTTATACATTATATAAAAAAAATAAAACTATTAACTAAATATAATGCAAAGTCAAAGCCATCCACATATTAGCAACTAGCGATATTATTCTAGGCATATTAGCGATTATTATTAGCGATATTATTATAGAGATAGTTCTATGATTGAGGCTTCAACCACACCTGGGGCATTATTCTCTATCATATAGGAGATTCCTTGCCCCAAACCGTGTAACGTCAAAACGTGATCTTGGGCATTATTCCATAAGACATAAGAGATACTTCGCCCTAGCCGTGTGACGCCACAACGTGATCTAAACGCAAACGTGATTGGATTGGTAATGACGTCCCTGCGCGTAAGTAATGCGGGATCGTCAAATTTTTACGTCAAACGAGAACAAAGCCCGCTTCGCAGTCGCTTACTTGTGGTCGACCCTTTTGTCTTTTCATTATTGCTTTCCTTAAAAAAAATGGAAAACTATTTACATATAAATAAGGTAAAGAAATTCTTACGATCTTTGTTATTTTGCGACATTATTTAATTATCGCTGAGGCTAGTTTCTGTGCTCGCCGCAGACATAATTCATGGCATTTAGCTCCTCGCCCGTACTGGGATGTAAATTTGTTACAATGTTGAAACAGTTTCTAGTTTTGTGTCCTGAAGGACGTTGTAAATTGAATACAGAGTCGCAACTACAAAATTTTGGGTCTTTGAATAAATTTTTACATTCAGTTATAGTTAAATGGCTATGTACTTACAAAAATGAATAAAATGTTTTCGTTTTATATTACTCGATAGAAGGCGTTGAAATAATAGGTAAAGCATTTTGTAATTTTTGAGCAAAGTTAAAAAAATAACTGAGTAAAATAACAACGAGAATGAATACCAAGAAACTGCCATGCTAAGCCCATGATGAAACTCACGAAACGAAGTGTGAAATAAATCTTTTCATTCATTTATTTACTTGCTAAAAAATTATAAATAATAAATAAATTATATTGGTTGACATTTTCACACAGCACTCGCCCCAAACCAAGGATTTTGAATACTACGTACACAAACTAAGCCAATTCTTGTGATAATTATGGGCATGGGAACCAGATAGCTGATATACTACTTGTATACTTTTTTTTGTAAATACATACCTACTTATGATATTATTACATCCAGACAAAGAACAAACAATCTCGGGGATGGAACCCACAGCCTACGGCACAGAAGGCAGACCTACTACTAACTGAGCTGTGAAGGCTGTCAAAACTAAATATCTAGTTATTTGGAACTACGTTTTTTTTTAAATCTCGAAACATTTTCCCCTCATACTAATAGAACTACTAGTAGGTAGTAGACCTACTAGAAAATTATGTGAAAAATGTGTGCAATTAGATATCTGTTTAATGTGATGATAGGTACTATGCCATGCTGTTTGCCATAGTTTTGCTATTGGGTGTGTCTGGTCACAACGAACACAGACCAAGAAATTGGGTTGTAAACTCGGGGATTTCAAAAGGAGATTTTAGGAATTATGTAAGACTAGTGGCGACCGGGGTTACGCTATCTTGGTATAGCGGTGATTTCTATCATGAATATTTAAAACTTAAACAGCTGGGTTCTAAAAGTTTTTTTAATTGTCCTACAAAATAATTCATAGCTGCAAATAATTGAAAGCACTAGGACCCATACCCTTGACATTTCTATTTGAATACAGAACTGACTAACTGAACACAGCATTGTTCGCTTTTATGTCCTTCATTTTTATTTGCTTTGTGTAGTTTGAGTATCTATGTGTTCGTATCTCAGATAGGTCAGTAAACCTCTATCGGCGCTATATTACGTTCGACTGCGAACTCTACTTTCTAAGAATAATTTAACCCGATTTGGTCAGTGATTTCGAAAATCGTACAGTCAGCGGCATAAAGTATATTATGACGCTGGCAACTTCTCGCTCGCAAGTTTTAGCATTTCAGTAGATTTAAATTCAGTGAATATACATAGTTATAAAAGTACCAGAGAATAACATAATCAAATTAATTCCTCAAGCAATATTTTTGCGAAATAAATTGTTTAACTGGTTTTCGTACATATTCAAACTTCAAGATAAACGGAAAAAAATATTTGGATCAAAATAAAATTAAAATTAAAAAACCCTCGCATTCTGAACGCTCGATTAACACTAATCGGCTGTCAACTCACTTGCTGCCTCTATCTAATTTGAATTAAAAGCTAAAATAGCAAGTGAATTGACAGCCGATTAGTTTTGATCGAACTTTCGGAAACCAGCCGTTAATCTTCTTTAAAAAATATTGAAACGTGCGAGCGAAAAGTACTCCAGAGATTTTCAGCGCCTTAAATTGACTTTTTCGAAGGTCCTAGTCCAGCCTAGTGTCTCTCTACTTAAGGTGGAGACAAGAGTTAATGTGACTCTCGCTCGCACGATTTGACTTGTTAAAAGATATAAAATCACCAAACCCATTTTCGAAAAATCGCAAACAACCATTTTGTGTGCAATCAATCGCATTGCGCGCAAAATGAAAGTTTTACCAAACTGTGTGCAATGTGTTTGCACACAAAATGGTTGTTTGCGATTTTTCAATATTAGGTTTCGTGATTTTATATCTTTCAAAATGTCGAATCGTGTGAGCGAGAGGTACATTAGGTGTTGTCAACGCCCTAAAAAAAACATTCGTCGGTGACAGTACCATCTCATTGCGCAGGCAACCTGCGTCCGGCGACCCGTCGTCCCGTGTAATAAATTCAGATTAGCGGCCGCCGGCTCAATAATAAGACGACATAACTTGTTTGTGTCCTTTCTTGAGCCTTTCCTATTGGGAGTTTCTCTGGAGACGAATTGATCATGTTACCTGAAAGAAACCACTGTAAACGACTTTTAGGCAAAGCTTGGTTACAACAAAAAAACAAATTTAAATTTAGCTTCGACACATCCTTTACAAACCGACAACGCAACGCTGCTTGGCGGCAGAAATTTTAGTATCCTAATATGGATAATATTTCTAAATAAACCTGCTTACTCACTTATTCTATACTGATGCCTATATTTATTTCTGCGTGGCTGTGGTCAAATAAATGTACATTTTATATTCTATTCTCGATACACCTTCTATCAGTGAAGAGGTTACGCTATAAGTGCCTCCTAAGGTTTCTATGAATAATAAATACGTTAGGCTGTGTACGTAACTCAGTCAATAAACTAAGCAACTTTATATTCCCATGGCTCTTTTAGTATATAAATCAGTCTTCTCGAATGGAAAAAGAGAATTTTCCGCCTAACGAAAAACTCAACAGGTCATTGGGCATAACAGTTGGTTACAATTATGAACCCGTAAAAGGGTACACACAGTGTACCTACACGTCGATCAAAATCTGCGATGCTTTTCGTGGCAACGAGAACTATGGCCAAAAAATCGTGGATCAAACGCATCATGGGGTTAGATGGGGGGTGACCCCATCAAACCCCTAGATGCGTTTGAGCTGCAAAATTTTGTTCTACGGAAGGTCCTTAAGGTCAACCCCTGCAGAGTTACAATTTATTACCTACGAAATTCCACAAAATAGTAGGTAAAGTGTTTGTAAAAAGAGATACACGATATTGCATGTGCAAGCCACATTTTCATAATCAATATTTGAGCCTTGTAGGGGGTTTGTAGAACTAGAGACGCCGTTGGCTTTACTCTCTTTTAGTGTATTCCGTTTGTAAATAATCAATTTGTGGCGTAGTGTAGTTATAGAGGCATTTCTCTGAAAAGGTGTCAAAGTCAAAGTCAAAATTGGTTTATTCATTAAAATCACAAGGGCCATCTTGAATGTGTTTGTGTACCCAATATCTATATTTATTATTTAACTAGTTGCGCCCCGCGGTTTCGCCCGCGCAGATTATAATCCCGGTATTCCCACGGGATAAACCCTATAATGCTGCCTAGCCATATTTAAATAATGCTTGTTAATGTTATTATTATCTGTAAAAAATTCTTACCTATAATGTCTAATCTTTGTTCTCTTCTGATATGTATGATACCTGTTTTCTATTAATTCCAAGCCTAGCCTAAGCCAAGTATATGTTGTGTGTTCTTTGTGGCAAATAAATAAATGTCTATGTCTATAAAAAGTAGCCTATGTGTTATTCCAGACTATAATGTATCTCTCTGCCAAGTTTCATCCAGATCCGTTCAACCGTTCCGGCGTGAAAGAGTAACAAACATCCATCCATCCATCCATCCATACTTACAAACTTTCACGTTTATATATTAGTAGGATTATTTATTACGACACATTAGCGACAGATACATAATACTAGAATATATAATCTACATTAATTGTAAAGTAGGGAATATAATGCACCGTCACTTATGTGTACAGCATTGACATAATATTGAGGAAAGAACAGGAAGACAGAACTGACAAGAAACATACGACTTACTTCCCCCAAAATTTTCTAGGACAGCTCACTCAACTCGAATCCTTTGCCACCTGTTTCCATTCCCCCTTCCTCCTCGCGTCGTACTCCTCACTACTGAGGCTAAAGGTCGTGACCCCCTCCATGGATCACTTTATCATTCACAACTCTTCGCCATCTGGATCTGTTGCCGGCGACATGGATAGCTTCGTGGACCTTCGCATTGTGATGTGCAAACCAAATCCACACTACTCTCGATGTGTCGAGAGATTTGGTTTGGGTTTTCCATACAAACCATCGCAAAGAAAGCAGTCCCAATTACACCGTAGTGGCTCCATGTTGTGATTGATCGCTCGGCCGCCGCCCGGGGCGACGTCGCGCCATCTGTCGGCCGACAGCGGCGTCCTTTCAAGAATCTTGTTAATTTCCCTGATTTATCGCAGTGCGGTTCGGCTGTGGCTATTTTTTGGATAGGTTGGGATTTATTGGGTTATTTTTGTGGTTGTTTGGGGTATGACAATGAGGATTATGAAGTTGTCGACAGAATATTTAGGTGCCGCACCGATTTAGTTATAAAAGCATCGCGTTCAAAGTCAAAGTCGGAATGTATATTTTATTTGAATCAAAAGGATTTTGAAATGTCCGGATGCCAGGGATCACTAGCGGCCAAGTTGCAGAAACCAGTCCGTCCACCAAGTGTTTCGGGCGTCCGTTTTTCATAGGAATAACGGACGCCGGTAAAGAATTCCACTCTTTCGCTGTTCGAATTAAAAGTTGAAGTATTTCAACCTATCACAAAGCAATAAGGCCTCAAAACGGCTACACCTGACAGTAAAAGCACCTATTTTTTTATTTTTTTATTTGATAGACAGTCCTTTGGCCACAATCTCACCTGATGGTAAGCGACGATGTGGCCGACGATGGAGCAGAACGGTCTAGAAGACACCTATTCACTCTTGCCTTGAAGATGCCCAAATTATAGCGATCAGGAAAGACAGACGACGGCAATGAGTTCCACTCCTTGGCGGTTCGCATAATAATAATATAATAATAATGCTGGACAATCCACACAGCACCATCTAGTCCCAAAGTAAGCTATTCAAAGCTTGTGTTATGGGTACTAGATGACTGATATATTTAATACATTATATTCTTAGATAGATATTTTTTATTATACATAGAAAACACCCAGACCAACAGAACAAATTTCTGCAGATCGTACACAAATTTGTTCCGAGGCGGGAATCGAACCCGCAACCTCTGCGTCGCAGGTGGACTCTCGCCCGCTGAGCCACTGAGGTCGTCAAAATAAATGTGGACGCAAAGCGCTTAGTGCGAAGGCGTGGTATATGTGTACCAGGAATGGGTGGTACTGAGCCGTACGCCTAATCGTCCTGTGGTGGAAAGGAAATAAATATAACAATCTAACAATCTGTGTGTGAATGTGTTACGGCTTTTAACTGTAATCCTATGAGCCTAAAGGGTTATGCGCACGGTCGCCGCCAACGGGTCTATTGCGTCATGATCTAATAATGTACACGGGGTGTAGTCGTGGTTTCATAGGCGCATTGCGTACTTACCTACTATTTTAGCTGTACTTTGGTTTTATTAGGACCTTTAAGTAATAATAATAATAATTTATTTATTTCAGAAAACATTGCACATAAAACACAGTAATAAACAAGAAAAATAGTAATAATAACCAAAACATTTATAATCTTGTTAACGGCTGGTTATTATCGTGTTGTAGACAGAACCTACACTAAGTCATAAAGACTTGTGTTGTAGGCTCTGCATTCCTTCCAGGTAACGAAAATAACGTGTAGGCCATACATAAGTTTTATCAAATCAAACAAAAGTTCTAATAAATAACAGTCAACTACTCATTGGTATCTGAAGAGTATAATGCCCTATGATAAATATCATATTCATATTAATAATTCAAATTGATAAATAATCAAAATACTACAGGAATTTATATTTAATAAATTCATTGCACAAATCAAATAAAATTATCAATCAAATCCAAATAAAATCCAAATGATTATACATGCCCAGATTAAAAAAATAGTGTGTGGGTACGTTCAATCTGCTCCTGACTGAGGTGATAGTTGGCGGTCTCTTTATTGCACCGGTCTAGTGGGCGTGTTCCTATGGTCGTGGGTTCGAACCCAGTCGTGCGCCATCCGATGTCTTTGGAAAAGTTATGTGCGTAATGCTAGAACTCTCAAACGGTGAAGGGAAACAGCGAGAAAACCAGTTAGTATCCTAGCAAGTGAAAAAGTAAAGGTTCGCCCACACCCACGCGTCCGTGACGCGGGAAGCGGGACGCGATTCGGGAGCGTCCACGAGCGTCTGTAACGCGAAACTTAACTGCACACCTGCGCGAGAACACAGGACACAGGCCTTAGCCTGTGTGTGTGTTCTGTGTGTGTGTGTGTGTGGTTGAAACCACACCTGTCAAACTTGAAACGTCTCGTAAACAAATTTGCTCGCGTTGTGGTCGCGTAGTGCGCACAGCGCCATAGATAAGGTATGGTAGCGTCCGCTGCGCGGCAGACGCTCCCGCTTCGCAGTCGCTTTGGTCGCACACGTGTGGTTGAAGACTTAGAGTCAGCATCAAGGCTAATCACCGCACTAGCACCCTCAATCTACGACAAAGCGAGCTGGATGAAACGCTCAGCCGAAGCCTGCAGCCGCTGATACGGACACTTAATTGAAAAACTCTTGGAAATCTTTCCAAGATTTTCCGGATTGACGACGCCGGGTTCGTGACCTTATTATACTGTAGCTGGTTTGGAGATAAATCGTTTGATAATCGCCCTGAGGAAATTGTCTTGAAGGTGTCAGAGCTTTTTTTCTAAAATTAAAAGCCTTACAACTTGGAATTTGTCACGTATTAACTATACTCATCTTATTTGGTATATTAGTATTTATGTCAGCTATAACTCGGCTTAGTGCTGTGTGGAATATCTACCAATCAATATTTATCAATATAAAAAAGTAAGTCGTGCTCGAAAGGAGCCACTTTGAGGCGCAATTGGAATCCTTTCACCCAACTCACTTGCTATTTCAGCTTTTACTTCAAATTCGATAGAGATAGCAAGTGACTTGACAGCCGATTAGTGTTGATCGATTCAGATCAGATCGATTTCAGAAACCGGGGGTTAGTGACACTACAAAAAGCAGACTGCAACATGTGGGTATATGTCAAATTTAATAGTTTGAACGTACCTCTGACTAGCCAGGAACCAGAGGACGTTATTGACCGGCCCGCCAACCACATCCTTCAAAACGAGAAAGCAACGCTGCTAGTCCGCCGAAATTATACTATTGTGTTTAAAAAGTGACATTTTACAGCAGAACTTGTCTAGCCACGCTTATGGACCTGTCAGCACAAGTTACGAAGCAGACACCCAATATCTTGATACGGTTATATTGCGAGACTGAAGCGTTCAATACTTCATTCACCCCTCGTTTTCCCAAAACATAATCAAACTATGCCAATTTCAAGCCTCCATTTAGAACAAAGCCCGTCCAATTGTGTTACGGGCACGGCCATATTCGCCGTTCTATCATCGGGCGCCGAAAGCGTTTCCTCTACATTCTACGGATTACCACCTAATAACAATTCGAAGCTGGCCGCATGGTTTTTACTCTTTGTTTCGTGGTAAGGTGGGGTGAGAGAGGGTAGCTGAGCGATAAGCGGCAATGTTAGTCATAAACTTTGTAGAGCTCTTTGTGAAGGGCTCATCCATGGAAGAGCTACCACCTTTTTTATCGTCAGCAGCGTTGCTGTGAATTTGAATTTTAGATCCTCGTATGTTTGTATGACAAATAAATCAATTTTCTTTCTTTCTTTCTTTCTGTTTATAGAATGTAGTTGCCGGTGCAATTAAAAGCACATGAGGCATTATACAGATGTTGATAGATGCAGGATAGACGCTGGACAGTGGACGCACTTTTTTTTGATAGTTACCACTTTACAATAGGTGGGCCATTTGCTTGTTCCACGAAACTGGTGATTTCACTGGCTCACATACCCGTCAAACCGAAACACAGCAGCGCTGCTTGGCGGCAGATATAGCAGGAATAGGTAGTGTACTTCCCCGGGCGAGGCCTCCACAAAGAGCTTTACTGAAACTGAAATAGGTTCACGTGCTGTTTCTGTTTCTGGAAGATATCCATTCGGGGCCTTTAAGACCTAGGAGAGAACGTCAAAACGTCTTGGGCTTTATTCTTTACTAGCTGGTACCCGCGACTTCGTCTGCGTACTTTTAATCTCTTCATCTCTTTTTTTCGCAATAAAAGGTAGCCTATGTTCTTTCTCAGGGTCTAAAGATTGTCTGTGCCAAATTTCATCAAAATCGGTTGAGAGGTTTAAGCGGGAAAGCGTAACAGACAGACAGATAGACAGACAGACAGACAGACAGACAGACAGAGTTACTTTCGCATTTATAATATTAGTTGGGATTAGTTGGGATAGCATAGGATATGTTTTGCCTAAATACTTTGACGTCATAGCGTGATCCAAACGCAAACGCGATTAGATTGGTCATAGTGAATAACGCCCCTGTGATCTCTTGGTATTGTACCAAGTTTGGATTATTTGAGGGCATCCAAGAGGGTTAGTAAATAAATAAATAAATAATTTGTTTATTGTCAATTAATTGTACAAATAGATAATAACAGTTAGAGATAGGTCCAAACAATACAGCTCTACTACTCTTAGACATTGAAACAAGACTGGTAGACAATGCTATAAACATTAAGTCCTCCTAGAATTATATTGTGTGAAACTTTTAAATAAATATACATTATTACCCTAAAAGTGCTTAAAACGACAGATTACAGCTCGATAACACCTAAAAGCCCGATTAAATTATATTAATTTAGGTAATGCTAAACAGCCGTCGCTTATCACGCGGTCCTACCGAGAAACATGACAGTTAGCGCTTCGACCGACTCGTTAGACGCGAGTAATGCGATTTTAACTTTCCTCCTTCCAATGATAAGAGGCAATTGCTCCTATTACGGACTTTGGGAGAGTTAAGACAGTATGTAATCGCCTGGAGAAACCAGAATCACAACTTGTAACTTTTACACTTGTTTGTGGCATTTTAACATACATTCTTGCCAAAAGTATCAAGAATAATATAAAAAAGATTGTACTAAATCAGGTATTTAATCTCCATATTACAAGCTTAGCTTAGTTTTTTTTTTGAGGTTTTTTGAGTGTGGAAGTTGGTCTACTGCCCTCAACTTTTGCACTGTCCGTTATAGTTCTGTACTCATGCACAAACAGACATTACAAGTTTATTAGAGGTAATGTAGGGAAGTTTTTCTGTTCCGTGACGGGTGGTAGTTCGCCCTGCCTAATTAGCGATGTTGAGGATAAAATAGTATATATTGGCACTGGTATAACAAATAATAACATTTGGGGGAACGAAGAGTTGCTTTGGGGGATGAATAGTTGCTCTGTTTTTGTTGATAACTAGACGGTCAGCCTTTAGCAAAAAAATATACGATTTTTTGTATTTATTTTTTTACTTTAAAGTAAAAAAAATAATAAAAAAAATCTAACCTAACCTAACAACAAAGCGTTCTAGAAGACACCTATTCACTCTTGCCATAAAGACACCCAAATTGTAGCAATCGTTTGATTTGTACTTTTGATTTGATAGGAATCCCTTTCTGATAATAGATGGCGCTTTCCTCAATTATAAAGGAACTCAAAGTAAATAATGGTAAAATAAAGCGTGTGTGTGTCTCCAGCTTCCTCATATTGAAAATGTAATTTCTATAAATGCCAATATTTAAAGCATAATTAGTGCACTCATAGATTTGAATCATAATTTAGCTGCCAAATAAACAACGATGCTATAAGCTTATAATAGTGTGTAAGCTGGAGTAACATGTCTCCAGCTGCCTCAGTCAGTGTGGGCAAACGGCTAATGATAGAGATATATAGTAAACGCAAGGATTTAGTACCAAACGAATTAGCGAGGTACCAAAAATTTCAGGTCTGTAGCTCGGAAACTCTTCGAGTTATAAGACTTGATCAACGTGTAAGCTGGAGTAACGATACGTGAAAAAGCATATGCTCGTTCTCTGGAATGGCTGGAGCTAGCAGGTTGCTTTAAGTCTCCAGATTTAGTACCAAACGAATTAGCGAGGTACCAAATATTTGAAGTGTTTCTGTTCAAAACTCTATGAGTTACAAGCTTTTCCAGCTTTTTTTGTTTGTCCAACTTGCACATGTTGGATCTCAGCAACCACAATAGGTACAGACTCGGTTGATGTCTCTGAACCGAGCTATGAATTAGTGCACTCGGTACCAAAAATTTGGAATCTCTAGGACAAGCAGTTCTGTTGTAATCAGCAAAATAACTAATATTATGATGAGTTACAGAATACCAGATAGTTCCATTTCGACCAGCCTTCAGTTGATAGTAGCTCTATCTCTGTCACTACAGCGAATGCGTCACACTCGTACCTACTGATGCAATCAAGGAATTTGAATATATCTGTCTGTATTCAAATTCCTTGGATGTTATTTTGCTGATTACAACAGAACTGCTTGTCCTAGAGATTCCAAATTTTTGGTACCGAAGGCGGGGTCACTCCCACTAGACCACCGGTGCTCAGACTTAAGCAGTGCGCAAATGGATACACTTTTGTGTCTCCATTTGCTTAAGTCCGAAACCAAAAGTTTTTCCTGTGATGAATACTTAGTAGTAGGTACAGCTCTTTGTGAAGGGCTTGTCCGGGGAAGTACTAAAACCACGCCTTTTTCTGCCGCCGAGCAGCGTTGCTATGTTTCATTTGAAGTGTGGTCGCCGGTGAAATTACAGGCACATGAGGCATTACATCTGTATGCCTCAAGTTGATGGACGCAGGGCAGTGCATCTTAGGGCACGTTCCTATCGGGCGTGACTTACGAAGTAATGCTTTGTTATAGGTGATGGTTACTTCTTAACATCAGGTGGGCCATCTGCTTGTTCCATCAGCTGGTTTTATAAAAAAATACTTACTATTCTTGTCCCTGTCGTGTCCTTCTTTCGAAGTGCGGTGAAAGGGTTTTAATTACACTTCAGATAGGCTCCTTTACTATTCAATATACGGAACACTTTCAGTATTTCAACTCTAATTCATTCTCCATTTCATTCGTCACCGGAAAATACTAATTATCTCGAAAAATATGCATTTAATTCACCATTTGTCTACTAATTGTTGTTCCATTGTGCGAGCTCTGAGGGTTTTGTTTCGTGACTAATGAGATAAGTGACTTCCTTCTCATGGAGGCTGTTATTTTACGAGAATTTAGTAGATTTATGTATGTAGGATTGTCGTAAAGCACGTAGGCGGTCCTACGCCGTAGCACGCTTTTGTAGCTGTGGTCGTAGCGTTTTGGAAGAATGCCGTAGAGTGACTATGAATAAATATGACTGTGGTGACTCAAAAGGTAATATAGTCAGTCACATAAATAGATTGGTTTACTACGTACAAATATACCGTGCGCGTCAACCAAAAAGAACGCTGTAAAACAGTGGACGTTTGCGCATCCAAAATATTCGCGCCATCATATCGCCTCCCCCTCCCTTCCGCGTTCTTTTTACGTGACGCGCACTACCTACTTTGTAATTGACTTCAAGATACAGAGATGGCTCTAATTTAAATCAAGTTCCTAGTTTATATTTCTTAGAACTAGTTCGCGCTTTACAAATAAAAAAATCATATATCGTGTGGAACTGGCGCCTAGAGTCACCTAGCTTTTAGGCGTAGTGATCCTTGTGATTTTATTGAATAAATACCTTTTCTGGAATCTAATTACCTGAGAATTATTTTTCATTAATATTCGAATTATATGCCTACTACTTGTGTTTAGAGAATTTTATTATTATACTTACTTAAAAAAGTTGCATGTCGGTTATCGACGATGTTTGTGAGACCACAATAAGACCATAACTCACCATACTTCAGGCAAATAAATACATTTCATTTCATTTTGACTGTAACTTTATAGAACAGCTAGCTAGCTAGCTGATCCCGCGGCTTTGCTCGCGCTCGTTTCCTTTGAAAATCTCATACAAACTTTCATCCCCTATTTTATCCCCTTGGGGGTAGAATTGATCAAAATCCTTTCTTAGGGGATGCCTATGTCATAACATCTACCTGCATGCCAAATTTCAGCCCGATCCGTCCAGCGGTTTGGGCTGTGCGTTGATAGATCACTATGTTAGTCAGTCAGTCACCTTTGAGTTATATATATTTAGATTTTGATGCTGCTACCACCCGCGGTCTCGTTTGATTTTGAATAATTATTGTCAAAATAAGGTTTCTTATTACATTTGTTCATTTTCTACTCCATTGCCGAATTGTTTTGGATTAAAACGCAGCTTACAAATATAGAAAGAAAGAAAGAGGAAATAAAGAAAATACATTTATTTTGGACACACACGACACATACACACATACACAAAAAAAACTACTACGATAAATATGCCAATCCAGGTTTGAAAATTGGTTCAGTGGGTAATGCGCGATTGAGCCACGTCGAAATATGTGAGCAGGGTATTTAGAGGTCTATCTAAGAGCTTGCAAATTCGAAGTAACGAAGCATGTATGTAAATACTCGTAGTTAGACGTACTCGTACCCTGCGGAGGCTTTTGTTTAGAGCTCGTTTGTCGGAATGACGCGCGGCTGGCTGCGACGGGAGCGTGAGCTCACACAGCGGTTAGCGAACGGTCTTACACGGAATACAAAGCGATTTCGTCGGCCGATAGCGGAGAGAATTATTCGGATGTTCATGTGCCCACACTGTTGCCGGCATTGGAAGGAATCCCAATTATCCCAACAAGTTCGGACTCGTTGGTTGATTGGCTGTCATCGGGCGTCTTCGGATGTCATCGATTGTAGTGTGCGAGCTCCCATCACTAACAGCGTTTACAACAAGGAATTTGGATACTAGAGTCCGCATCACCACTGAAGTCTTAAGGCAAAAGTGGGAACTAGATTAGTAAATTTTCAATTTTTATTTTTATGCAATGAAAATAGAGTTCAGAGTTCTGTAAAGTCTGCGATGGCAGCGCCGCGTCTATCAAACTTCAGTGGTGGCGCGGACTCTATGTACAGTTTACAACTATGTCCGTGGCATGCAAACGTCAGCTCTATCTATCTGTCTCTCTCTCGCTTTACCTTTCGCGTATTGCCCATGTCCCTGCGCATTTAATTTTGAGCAGTGTAAACGGGGTGTTATTACATTCGTGTCGTTGGGCGTTCGGACGAGTTCAGCCGAAGACGCCCGAATATCAGCCGATAGCGGTTTTGGTGCATTTCAGCCGTTAACCCGTGCTATCAGACAGTTCATTTTCGTCTTTAATTCCGCACTTTTCATTCGAAAAATCTTTGAACACAAAATGAAACAATACAATACAAAATTATTTAGTAATACCCCATGTACCTACCTGTATAATTGAATAAATTCAATAATGAATCACTCGCCCATTTTAACATTTTCAAAGATAAAATAACAAAATGTGAGAAGTCGCAAACAGCCATGTTTCTGAGAATAACTAACGAAGGTTCAGCAAAAATATGATTTCATCCAAACCAGTTTCATTTCCATGAAATTTGTATCATCAATACGAAAACTAGAACGGGTGTTTTGGTAATTGATTACTAAATCAGTTCATTTATATCTTCGAGAATATTGAAATGTACGAGCTTGAATTGTTTGACTTCTGACTTGGCGTTCATCAGATAACAGCCCTTACAATGTTACTGTTATTGTTGTTTTATTTAATAAAATTGATTTGAAAAAAATTGTTACTGTTATTTTATTTAATAAAATTGATTTCTATTGTTTTTAATAATTAAATTATAGGAATAAATATATAAGAATTATATCAAATATTCAAGATTCTGGCAATGAACAGATTTGACTTAATTTGAAAATGGCGAATAGTTCGCGGACCGGGACTGCGACTTAACCTGTGCTATAAGTATAATAAATCACGGACTCTTTGTCGGCTCCGCACGCAAGCCGAGATGTCTGAATCATGCCGCGACTAATTCACACGAAACCTTTTGTCAAGGAAGGGATTGTTTTCATTACAAACTTCCGTATTCCTGAATATTAATAGTGTTTATCTACTCTCATGCATGTCATAAAATTCGAATTATAAACGTCAAAACGAATTCATATTGATATACTTTATAAACGCAATACCGTAACCAAATTAAAAAATTTAATTATGATACAGCTCCTCATACAAAGATAGTTGTATAAAATAACTTTTTTACCGTAACGATACAGTTCTTTTTCTTTTTGGAAAAGGCAAGGGTCTTGAAACCGTACAGCCAAAGAGTTTGATAGTCTGTGGCGACGGCGCGGCGCGGCGGCGGCGGCGCAGCGCGCGCATGCGCTGTTATACGGTTGGTTTGGCGCCAAATGATACGTTTTGTTTCAGTCAACTGGATTTCTTACTAACTTTGATATTTTATTTATTAGGTTCAACACTAATGTATGATAGTAGATAAAGTAGTGTATGAAACTGCACATAACTAGGTATTAAAACTCTCGTGGGATACTATTAAAAACTGGTTCATGTACCTAATGAGAGTTCTGAGGGGAAATCTTATTGGAATTTTTGGTCCTTAGGTACGGTTACATAGAGACCACAGGTTCTAAAACTAAAACAATGAAACAGTGCCGTGTAGGTAAAGTGCGCGTCACGCAAAAAGAACGCTGGAAGGAGGGGGCGGGTATGTGATATATATGTATGAGTATTTTGTATGCGCAAACACATCACCTCCGCTGTTTTCCATCATTATTTTTGGTTGATGCGCACTATATCAACTACCTTTTCTAATCATCCTGCTTGTTAAATATAAAAATAATATTACCACCGGTAAATAAGCTTTTTATGACCTAATAATAATAATGCTGGACAAACCACACAGCACTATCTAGCCCCAAAGTAAGCTACTCAAAGCTTGTGTTATGGGTACTAGATGACTGATATATTTAATACATTATATACTTACATAGATAGATATTTTTTATTATACATATACACCCAGACCAACGGAACAAATTTCTGCAGATCGTACACAAATTTGTTCCGAAGCGGGAATCGAACCCGCAACCTCTTGCGTCGCAGGCGGACTCTTGCCCGCTGCGCCACTGAGGTCGTCGAATGACCTACCTAATATTTAGTGGTTACCATCACCTCCATCCCAATCCAAACCATCCAATCAATCCAATCCAGTCCATCCCAAGGTTGTCTGGAAGAGATCGCTTTTAGTGATAAGACCGCCCATTGTATATCACTCAGATGTTTTTTATTGTTATGTTATGTGTAATTATTATGTGGTGTGCAATAAAGTATTATCTATCTATCTATCTGTCACCTAACAAAGCGTTGCCTCGCAAACGACGCACGATATGCAAGTGCATATTATTTTGCCCTACGACGCAATACCCTACTTCTATTAACTCGAGGCATACTGCCTATAATTTCACATCAGCAGCGTTGCTTGGCAGAAACAGGCATGGTCGTGTAATTCTTCTCCGGACGAGCAACACACAAAGAGCTCCACTACTTTACTATTAAGGCGGTGACAACACTTAACATTTCTCTCGCTCGCACGATTCGACATTTTGAAAGACATAAAATCACAAATTCCAATTTTGAAAAATCGCAAACAACCATTTTGTGTGCAATCACATTGCGCATAGTTTGGTAAAAATTACATTTTGATTGATGCAAGTTTTCCTACTCAAAAGTTTGCTTATGCACGAAAACTAGAAAAGCAAACTTTTAAGTTGATTTTTTTACTAAACTGTGCGCTATGTGATTGCACACAAAATAGTTGTTTGCGATTTTTCGAAAACGGGTTTAGTGATTTTATATCTTTCAAAAAGTCAAAACGTGCGAGCGAGAGTCACATTAGCTCTTGTCTTCGTCTTAAATAATTCCTGTAAGCGAATGTTTTCAAACTAAGTACCTTTTAGTTAAATAGTTTTGCGAGTTTGTAAGTCGGTTGTGATGGTGTCATTTGTTCATTTCGTGGATGGTACAAATAAATCCTACTACTATTATTATAAACGCGAAAGTTTGTATGGATAGATGGAAGGATGTATGTTTGTTACTCTTTCACGCCGGAACGGCTGAACGGATTTGGATGAAACTTTGCAGGGAGATAGATTATAGTCTGGAATAGCACATAGGCTACTTTTTATCCCGCGGGAATATCGGAATTTTAATCTGCGCGGGTGAACTGCGGGGCGCAACTAGTAGAACATATTTTGTTGGGCCGCTAGATATACAGGCTGACTCGAAAACCCTTAAAGCTCAGTTGGTACCTGAAAAATGAATGAATGAAAAATACTTTATTGTACACCAAAATTAACACAAGAAAAAGAACACAGAACTAAAAAAATAAAGTAGCAAGTAACTTCTGCGCCTTCTGCGCTGAAGAACGTGGGTGCGATCCCAGCACAGAATTAACAATGAACATTGAAATGGGTTCTCTGTCTGGGAGTTATATGATTTACAAGTTAAGTAAGTATGTATTTACAAAAAAAGCATAATATTATATCAAAGTCAAAGTTAAAACATGTTTATTCAATAAAATCACCTTGAAACGTCGCCAGTTCAACGCGACCAACGCCGAGAAGAACAGGCAACAAACTCGGCTTGGTATTACCGATCTGTTGTATTATCATCGTTACACTGTATTATGTAATATCAACTATCTGGTTCCAATAGTATATTGCAACGGTCTACGGATAGCTTAAGTGTTTCCATGTGTAAATACTGTTCATTGTAATTTTCTTTGTAAATAAATATTTTTCTCTTCATAGGGAACGTACCCATACTACGTGACCTATTTTTTTAGTTTTTTCGACCCCTCCCTCCCCTAATGACCACTCGTAGTATATCTTTAGTTTTCACGTAGTAATTCATAATTATGTTTTTTAATAATTTCACAGGCAAAAATAGAAAAAAAAAATAATCGTCTTTATTGCATAAGACTGCATGCATACTTAAATTACTAGTGAATTATATATTATAGAAAAGAACAACATTTGTGAAAACATATTGCTATACCGTATGTAACTTACAGTAACTTAATTTAATAAAAATACGAGATTTCTCTCAGTAAAATCGACTACGTGACAAAAACCTGAGCCACCCCCCCACTCCTGTGACTGACCGTAGTATTTTAAAGACTCCGCTCCCCCCCCTAAACAGGTCACGTAGTATGGGTACGTTCCCATATCATCCTATAATTATCCAATGTAATAGTATGCTTCAGCTTATATATTGTACCATAACCTGAAAAGCAAAAGTTGGTAATGTCATTACCCACTCGAAACTCTCTCGTGAGTTTTCGACGATATGCTCTCATGTAATGTAGCCCCAAGTAAATGAAGAGACGGATCATTTTCAATGACATTCTAGCTGAATGAGCGATTGTTCACAGAAGTTTCGGGTAGCATGTCCGGACCTAGTCCGGATTACAAAAAACTTATTATACACTAGAAGAATACTTAAATGACTATGATGCATGTCTTTAGCGTTAAATAAATTTGGATGATTGTTTATATTGGTCTGCTCCTCTCTATTGCAACACCCTAACGGGGTACATTATGTATTGAATTAAAATTATTCAGTCATAAGTCCTGACAATGTAAAATCTACATACATAATAGTGCAATAAATATACTGAATACTGAATACCTTTTGTTAACCACTAAGACTTATTTTGAAACGACTTTTTTTACAAACAGCTGATCGAGAGAAGTGATAGGTTAGCGTGGAATAGGCATGTCATGGAGGAAGAAAGGAGGGAAGAAAGTTATGTTACGAGAAGTGTGTTAGATACGGCTGCAGAGGTTTTAGGAGAGGCAGGTCAAAGAAAAGATACATGGACTAAGTGAAAGATGACATGTCATGAGTAGAAAAGGAGTGAGCACCGAGATGACGAATGATAGAGGAGAGTAGAAGAAGAAAACCTGTTGTACCGACTCCATGCGTGGGATAAAGACAGAAAGATGATGATGAAGATTTAGATTCCCATAAACCAAATAATATATTCTGTAATTTCCTCGTAACCACGAAAACAGCATAAAATCCACACATATGTATTTAATTAGGTGAGTGCTGTCATTTCTTCTCCATTATCTGCGGTACATATGACTTCATTCGGAAACCGATACCCGTTCACGTAACTTCCTTACGCGTACAAAAATAAGGTTCATTTTCGCTTATACAGGCTGTGAAAACATTTTGTGGAGAACTTGGTTCATTATATTGGAATTGAGATGCTATACACAAGCTAATATCGCTAAGTAGCCATCTTTGTGATGTTATCGCACGATTAGCGATGAAGCCAGAATTACTACCGAGGCTTGTTGTATTATGTAACTGACATCACTTTTGTTTCATTGGTGTTTTTGTCCTTGAAACTGGTCAGATTATATGAGATACTTTTTATGTACAATAGATCAGGCTCTTGTTTTACTAATTTTTGTACATAAGCAAACTTTTGAGTACAAAAATAATTGTATCGATTAAAATGTTTTTTTTATGAAACTGTTTGCAATTTACACAAAATGGTTGATTCCAATTTTTCAGAAATGGGTTTTGTCATTTTATATCTTTCAACACGTCGAAACGTGCGAGCGAGAGATACTTCGATCTTGTTAGTAAAAATAGGTAAATAATGACTTGAAGTAAAAATAATTGCGAGAGAAGAAATGTATCATGTTTATACTTAGAAACCAAAAGCTTCGTGTATCCCGACAAAGAACCCTTTTACAAACTCACTACATTTCATTTACCGTTTCTTTTAGTAAAGCCTTGGTTTCTATAAAGCGGTGACCGTCTTATAATGGACGTAGTAAGTAGTAATAAACATGATGTATTTCTCTCACTAATTGATAATGGAAGAAGCAGATGGAACACCATCTTACATGCCTTGTTATGCTACTAACCGGCAAGAAGAATATATATCCTGAAGATGCTTCGAGAGAGGTGAAACACGTGTCGAAGTCTAATTAAGTTTATTCCAGCTTAAGGAGATTAGATCAGCGGATTAGTACTACATATTGCTTTGTTCAAGTTAATTTTTATTTAACAATGGACTTCCGCAAAGTCACGCCTGAGTCAATTAACTACTAACCGGCATTGGCGTCTTTTACTTTGAAGAGTGTGTGTGGCTTAACATCTGTACCTAATGCCTCAGGTTGATAGAAATAGGGCAGTGCACCGTAGAACTCGTTCTTTATGAGGCAATGCTTTGTTTTATGTGATGGTTACCACATAAAATTGCTAGTTCATAGTCCATTCATTCATTCATTCATTCAAAATCAAAGCGGTGGCCCCTTTTAAGAAACCCAAAGCAGCAGTTGATATTTTGCCTGTTTCTTCGAGAACAGGAAATGAGAGGAACGGAGGCTAAGTTGCAGAAGCTGCGGATATCCGGTTAGCCTCCACTGAAGGCTACTTTTTTACCGGGAGGTACACCACGCGAGCGGAGCCAGGGGCAGATGCTACTTGTACTTACACTAGCTTCTGATGACAATAGCATTAATTAATAATAATACAAAAGCTTGTGATTGTGTATTTTTGGTCCATATGTAGTCTCGATGAATTTGGATGAAATTATATCTAAAATTTTCTGTTTTTTTTAGATATAAGGATAATTGTTGTAGCAATATTTTATGTTCGAAACAGGCAGACTGGACAACTTTTGTGATCAATTTACAGTGTTCTACAAAAAATATTTTTATTCTTATTTCTTAGGTAATTTAGTAAATTTAGGTAATATCTTAGGTCATGTCGTAGTAGTAGTCATGTAGTATTTATGTGTAAGAATAGTCCTCCTGTATCCTGGGTACCGTAAAGCGAGATTGAAAAAAGGTGAATTTGTAGGATATTTGCTCAATAAATATTTAATTGGGTTCACGGCCCGAATCGATACACTTTCAAGCGTCGCCGTGTCGCGGCATACTAATGATCCTCACCTTGGGAGTTATAGGGAGAAATGTAAACACTGAAACGTTGTACATTATAGGTAGGTAGGTCGGTATTTTTTATATGTCCTACGATGCAGTGCCCTGCGTCGATCAACTTGGGGCATACAGATGTTAAGCCTCATGTGCCTGTACACCGGCGACCACACTCTTCAAACCGAAACAGCAACGCTGCTTGGCTGCTTTGTTTTTAGTTTTTTATACAGTCAATGGCGGTGTTGTGTGAGACCCGTGAGTTCTCAGCCTCTTAACTCCCGATAGATGCGATATCGAGTCTCCTTACAAATACTCAATACATTTAATTGCTCACATATTTTGGTTCAGTTCTGGCACATACATAACATAGATAGATATATAGAAAATTCTTTATTGCACATAAACCAAATGTACCGTACATAGGCGAACTTAATGCTAGAGAGCACTTTCTTCCAGTTAACCTTTGTGTAGTTTTGAAAAAACCGAAAGGGCAGTGCACACACATGGATGATGGGAGTAACATATCTATGTTCTAACATCTGTTGGGTTTTAGTAAGTATCACATGGACCCTGCATAAGGTAACGTGAGGAAGGCCGAGATTTTTAATTATTACGTCGAGGTTAATATAATAAGGAATTATTGATATAGAAACAGTCAGTATTTGGGTCATGGTATTTAATACATACCTAAGTCGAATGTTAAATTATAAAAGGTCAAAGATAAATCTAGGTAATTATTTTAGGTTTAAGTTTTATGTTAATAATGTTAATTTAAAATAACACATTACATATTTAATTATAATTTATTTATTTTTACACAAATGTATCCAGATATTAAATCACTATCACTATCATCACTATACTATATATACCTAGTATAAAACACAGTCGCTTTCCCTGTCCCTATGTCCTTATATCTCTATGTCCCTATGTATGCTTAAATCTTTAAAACTACGCAACGGATTGACGATGCGGTTTTTTTAATAGATAGAGTGATTCAAGAGGATAGTTTATATGTATAATACATGCATGATATGTGGACCCGTGCGAAGCAGGGTCGCGCGGGCAGGTCGCGAGTTGCTAAGAAATAAATAAAAAATACATTGTAGGTAAATAGACAAAAGACAGCGGCCTGAAACAAAATACAAAAACAAAGCTGAAGACTTCGGTTACTGTATGGATTGTAAAGTATCTTATCCCAAATTCAGTTCAGCTGGACATACTGCAGAAACGAAAGGCCTTTATACCTCAGCACAGCTAGCCTACACTGTGCCAATAAGCTTCAACGACATAAAGGCTACCGTGCACCATGTCGGTCAAAGAGCTCATTGATGCAGGCTTTTACGTAATTAATCCGAATGTCAGTGGCCGCGCCGAAACGTCACACACCGCTTTGTGACGTCACGGTGCGCAACCAATCTCGTAATGCGAGAATGGTGGGGCGCGCTAGTATTTTGTCAATTTCAAAAACGAGAGATGGAAACGAGGTTTGAAAGGACTCGATTATCGAAAATATGAAATTGTAACATCATATCTATCTAGTTCACACGGATACGATTCTAGCTATAAATTAATATCATCCCTGAACTAAACAAAACTATGGCAACGCAAGCTGATATATATCTTTGTACAGTTTTTTGTTATTAATTATAATAAAACATATGTCCCTATGTATGCTTAAATCTTTAAAACTACGCAACGGATTTTGATGCGGCTTTTTTAATAGATAGAGTGATTTAAGGGGAAGGTTTATATATACCTATGTATAATACGTGCATGATAAAGTAGAAAAACAATGTGCACCCGTGCGAAGCAGGGGCGCGCGGGCGGGTCGCTATTAGGCACTATCAGTACATAGTATAAAACAAAATCGCTTTCTCTGTCCCTATATCCCTATGTCCCCATGTCCCTATGTATGGCTAAATCTTTGAAACTACGCAACGGGTTTTGATGCTGTTTTCTTAAATAGATAGAGTGATTCAAGAGGAAGGTTTATATGTATAATACTTGCATGATATGTGCACCCGTGCGAAGCAGGGGCGCGCATGCGGGTCGCTAGTATATGATATAACATAACACCCAGACAGAAAAAACATCTGTTTGTATAACAAATGTTTGAAAAAAAAAATGTAAAACCCATTCTTAGCTCAGCTCTAATTATTTTATTTTTATTTTATTTTACTTTATTAGGAATAACAAACAGTTGATACATTGTAATCTTAATTTACTTATTGTTACTAAAGATTGTATGAGTAAATGTACAACCCACTACGTTATCCACGGATTACTAAGAATAAATAAGAGTTATTGAAGTTGTTGTGAAGCTAAGTTTTTGAAATAAAAAGAAGTTAAGTTATGTTGCAATAAAAGTTTGTAATAAAAGAAAAATGTTTTTATAGTAAAAATAGTAATAAGCGTGTGCAGCAATTCATGTTGTACATTTAGACATTAAGTAGCATATTTTTTTTTAGCATATTAGTAGGTACCTAATACAAAACATTTCTTCCAAAAAAATAACACAAATATATTTATCAATAATACCTATTCACTCCCGTGGTAATATTGAGAACGCCTTAATACGCCTTAATTTATTACAGAAATATTGCTGAATTTCTGAATGCTATTCGAAATACATTCTTGTTCATTTACGAAAAATTATTTTCCGAAATGTTGGCTCTATTAGAAGATAATGAAAACTTTTTCGTTCAGAATTATTTTTAATTATTTGTATATCACAATCAATATAGACAGATTTTTATTAGAAGATTACATCGTACACCAAAATACATGTACCTACTAGTTTATTTTATTTTATTTCTGACTGTCCATTGGCCACAATCTCGCCTGATGGTAAGCGACGATGTAGCGAAGTAGTTGAAATGTATGTTGAATGGCAATGCAGCCAGTATCTTGGGCACGCTTCCGACTGGCACTGATTTGGATCAGTTGAGCTATCTATAGATCGTTTGCAACGGTCTGCAGGTAGCTCAACTGTTTCATATGTATTTTGTATATTTTGTTCATTTTGTAAATAATTGTAACTATTAGTTGTAATTTTCTTTGTCAATAAAGATGTTGAAATTAATTTAAAATCATTTCACCACTCTGTTTCGACGGAAAAGAAAGAAGTAGAAGAACTTAAAGTAGATGAAAAATGACAAGGTTGAACCTTGTAGACATTAGAACGTAAAATGTTATAGCGGTCGTCCTGTGATATTCTGCAAACAACAAAATCACGAAGAGTTTCACGTAGTGGGGCTGCGCTCCCTTCAATCACGAGCTTCATCTCACTTACGCTGACATTTTCCACTGCCAAAACATTCACGCGGGTTGAAATTGAAAATTCACCGCGGATTCAGAACTCAGCAGTCACTTGTCACGGTTTGTTGGCTGTTCTTCTCGGCGTTGTTCGCGTGGAACTGGCACTTAGAGTCACTTAGGGCCTTTCTACAAAACGGTATTAAACAGTACTTTAAACAGTATTTAAAATTAGCGCTGTCTCTGTTTGCCATTACGCAATGGCAAGAGATGTCAAAAGTTTACAGTGTTTAACGTTTGCCTATTTTTTTGTAGTAAGGCCCCTATAGTTTTAAGACGTTTCATGGTGATCCTTGTGATTTTATTGAGCAAACATATTTTGACTTTGACTTGGGTGAGTGCTGCTACCAGAAGCATTTCTGTGTGATGTAGATGAATTGTGAATAATTTAACTATTTTTTGACCGTGACATTGACTTCACACTGATACTCTGGGCACGCTTAAAAAATCATAGGTATCAATTAAAAGACTCAATAATATTAAAAAATGTTTCTTATCACGACCTCTGTGGCGCAGCGGGCGAGAGCCTGCCTGCGACGCAAGAGGTTGCGGGTTCGATTCCCGCCTTGGAACAAATTTGTGTACGATCTGCAGAAATTTGTTCCGATGGTCTGGGTGTTTTCTATGTATAATAAAAAATATCTATCTATGTAAGTATATAATGTATTAAATATATCAGTTATCTAGTACCCATAACACAAGCTTTGAATAGCTTACTTTGGGACTAGATAGTGCTGTCTGATTGTCCAGCATTATTTATTGATTATTTATTTACTATCATCAGTCATAAAAACATAGGTATACCTACTAGTATTGCAAAAAAAGAATATTAATAAAATCGATCGTCACTCAGCTCATTGCAACAAACGAATAACATAATATTCCTTACATTCATATTAATCTCAAAATATAAAAAAAATAATCATGACTTTTGATGGGAAGTAAAGAAACAAAAGTACCTATCGATAAGCTATTCTCCAATCATAACATCTCAGATCGCGATCGTAAAAATCACACAAAATAGGTTCGTGTCGGCGGCAGCCACGACGCCCGGCGCAATCGCCAGCCGGATGACGTGATCCGGTCCGGATAAGGCGCAATAGACAAACCCGATTACAGATTTCTCTTGACGACCGATTTGAACCGCCACTAGGGGATCTCGAACTTAAATCGAGTTAAACCTGAGCCGGCCGGAAGGATTACAAACACGATTCTGTTTTATTGAGCGATACTGTGGGATTTGACAGCCTACGTAGCTCAGTTGGTAGTAGCTATGCCTTCTGCGCCGTAGGTCGTGGGTTCGATTCCCACCGTGAACAAACATTTGTGTGGTGAACATAAATGTTTGTTTTCTGTCTGGGTGTTATATAATATTATAAGTATGTATTTACAAAAAAAAAGTATTACAAGTAGTATATCAGCTATCTGGTTCTCCCATATTACAAGCATAAGCTTAGTTTGGGGCTAGATAGTGCTGTGTGGAAAGTCCACCAATATTTATTTTTATTTATTTATTTTATTTATTTAAAGTCTACCAAGTCTTTGCCTGGCAGGATGGCAGGACGACATAATCGAGCTAGCTGGCAAGGAATTGACAAAGAAAGCGAAGGAAAGGAGAGATTGGAAGCTGTTGGAGGAGGTCTATACCCGCCAAGGGGTTCTTAATTAGATTTAAGTATTATTGAAAACAATTTTTGTAAAAGAACAATAAAGGCTTTTTTTATTTGTGTCTTTGCCTGGTAGCGGCTTACATCTAAATTAAATGGTGGCACTTATTGATAGTAGTCGCGCTTTGGTTTGCTTTTAAGTCGGCTTATTTGTGTAAAAGTCCAAATAACTCGAATGCCGGCGCCACACATAGGATTCAACTTTGCGTTCTTGCTCTAATTTGAAATGTCCAATATTGCACCAAACTTTATGTCCAATAACTGTCAAAGATCGATCTACGCATTGGTGTATTGGATGCAACAGTATAACTTGGAGCGAATATAATAAGTGTGGTGCCGCAGAACAAACTGTCTGCGAACTGTGTGTGGTGTGTTTTCGTGTATTTGCGTAATCAACTTGTTCGTAAAAAAATACACATCCTAGGATTTTGGTACACGAGTACGTAATGGCTATCTTATCGGGATGAAGAGGAACAGAGTCAAAATTAAAGTCTAAATGAATTTTTACACACATAACTCACTTAATCTTAGAGCTATTATTAGAGATAGGTGATTTTAGACGCCGGTTACATGCATAAAAATGAAATATAAAATAAAATATTCAAGCAAGACAAAAATAAATAATAAGAGTAGTAGAGCTCTTTGTGAAGGGCTCGTCCGGGGAAGTACTACCACCACGCCTTTTCTGCCGCCAAGCAGCAACGCTGTGTTTCGGTTTGAAGAGTGTGGTCGCCGGTGTAATTACAGGCAGATGAGGCTTAACATATGTATGCCTCAAGTTGATGGACGCAGGGCAGTGCATCGTAGGGCACGTTCCTATTGTGCGTGACCTACGGGGCAATGTTTTGTTTATAGGTGATGGTTACCACTTAACATCAGGTGGGCCATCTGCTTGTTCCATCAGCTAGTTGTATAAAAAAAAATAGAATATCTTCTTACAAATTATATTCAGATCACGTCATGTTATAACGCACGTGTGATGTGAATATTTGTAAAAATCTTGGCTGTATGTGCGGCAAGGCTCAGATATCCTTAAAAATTATTAATTTGCTATGGAATCACAAATATATGTAAAAATGGATCTTCTTCGTACTAATCGTACTGGTACCAGAACAGCAGTGCGAGTACCGTTCTTTTCGATCGCATAATTGACATTTAGAATTTTAAATTTAAAAATGGTTTTAACATTGGATAAAACCAGTTTTAACGAATTTTGACGATTCTTAATGTCAAATTAAGCGATCGATAAGAACGGTACTTGCACTGCTGAAGGGATATCTACCGTGCCTGGGGATCAGCTGCGAAGCTGTTTTAGTAAATTTTTCTAAAGAAAAACGAGTCGAAAAACGAAATCATGGTATAAGTTGGTGACATGAAGGACCCGTGGATACGAAAGTGGGGATTTACCCGTGGCAGCCCTTTGTATACTCGTAATAAAAGGGATGACCAGTAGGTATCTACTAGTAGGTCTTTTTTCTGAGACCTTTTTCTTGTTTCTTTACCGACTTAAAAAAAGAAGGTTCTTAACTCGAATATGTTTTTTTATGTTTGTTACGCGATCTTTATGAATTGATTTTGAAGATTACTTATTTGTTTGGTAGGTCATATTTCAAAGCATATAAAAACATTATCTAATTTGAGTCAGCGCTTTTTGTTAAAAACAAACAATACTTACAACTTAATGACATTTTTATTTATAGTTCTTTTCAGCTATTTTTTTTTCAGTTTTTGAGGTCGATTTATTTTACTGGTGTGTAAGGGTTAACTTTACATACTTGCTACTGTCTTTGGCTTATCTCGGGTTTTGTAATTTGTAAGCTAAATGAAGCATTATGCGTAGCTCGCTTGGAAGCTGTATTTAAATTAGTTATTAAAGGTAAGAATGTATACATTTTCAAATTTCATCAAATTAGACCCTAGCTGTATCGGCGTTTTTGAGATGCCTAAAATCACTTTTCACCTTTACATTATTTATAGATAACTAGCTGGTACCCGCGCCTTTACATTATTTATAGATAACTAGCTGGTACCCGCGCCTTTACATTATTTATAGATAACTAGCTGGTACCCGCGCCTTTACATTATTTATAGATAACTAGCTGGTACCCGCGCCTTTACATTATTTATAGATAACTAGCTGGTACCCGCGCCTTTACATTATTTATAGATAACTAGCTGGTACCCGCGCCTTTACATTATTTATAGATAACTAGCTGGTACCCGCGCCTTTACATTATTTATAGATAACTAGCTGGTACCCGTGCCTTTACATTATTTATAGATAACTAGCTGGTACCCGCGCCTTTACATTATTTATAGATAACTAGCTGGTACCCGCGCCTTTACATTATTTATAGATAACTAGCTGGTACCCGCGCCTTTACATTATTTATAGATAACTAGCTGGTACCCGCGCCTTTACATTATTTATAGATAACTAGCTGGTACCCGCGCCTTTACATTATTTATAGATAACTAGTTGGTACCCGCGCCTTTACATTATTTATAGATAACTAGCTGGTACCCGCGCCTTTACATTATTTATAGATAACTAGCTGGTACCCGCGACTTCGTCTGCGTACTTTTAATCTCTTCATCTCTTTTTTTCGCAATAAAAGGTAGCCTATGTTCTTTCTCAGGGTCTAAAGATTGTCTGTGCCAAATTTCATCAAAATCGGTTGAGAGGTTTAAGCGGGAAAGCGTAACAGACAGACAGACAGAGTTACTTTCGCATTTATAATATTAGGTGGGATTATTGTTAGGGAAAATTTGTTTTAACAATGTTTTGAATTCTTGAATACTCAGAATAAGGCATATTGACAGCCTTCATAGCTCAGTAGGTGTAGATTTAGAGTATAGACGAACTCAGTGTCGCAGCGGGCGAGAGTCCGCCTGCGACGCAAGAGGTTGCGGGTTCGATTCCCGCCTCGGAACAAATTTGTGTACGATCTGCAGAAATTTGTTCCGTTGGTCTGGGTGTTTAAGTATAATAAAAAATATCTATCTATGTAAGTATATAATATATTAAATATATCAGTAATCTAGTAGCCATAACACAAGCTTTGCGTAGCTTACTTTGGGGCTAGATGATGCTGTGTGGATTGTCCAGCATTTTTTATTTATTTATTTTATTTATTTATAGTAGAGTATATCTAGAGTAGGGTTTGTTTTCTGTTTGGGTGTTATTATGTATTTATGTAATTATTTACAAAAAAAATATCAGTGATTTATCAGCTATCTGGTTCCCTACAAGCTTTTTTTAGTTTCGGGCGAGATAGTGCTGTGTGGAAAGTCCACCAATATTTTATTTTATTTTTATATTATTAGTTTGGTCAAAACTACCCTAGTTTCATCTTCGCTTGCTTTGTTCGCTCAAACAAAAGTTAAGTTAGACAGAAATCCTAAAATAACAAAACTAATATTGGAAGGTAAGCAGTTGAAATGAGTTCGGAAAGGTGTTGTAACTTTCTTGAACAATTAAATCCAAGACTCGCTTTGAACTAATTGGAATAAGATTTGGTCAAGCGTGAGTTGGAATTTAAATACAGTTTTCATCGTCGATATTTTCAGGTCCTTATTTAAATTCATTGGGGCACAACACGTATTTTCCCAACACTCTCCTCAATTAGCTGTCTCTCAGCAGCCTACATTTTTTCTCGTCATCTTTACATGGTCTATCCATCGTTTCTTTAGCCTAGGCATCTCTACTCTAATATCTACTCTAATATAAAAAAATTGGAGCATGACAGGATTCGAACCCATGACCTTACGATCAGAAGGCTCGTTCACTCCTTCTAGGCCACCGTGCTTTCAGAAATACTAGTAAATATTTCACAGGTCAAAACTCCGAGTAGAGATCGAAACATAAGCCAAGCAAGCATGGTTGTAGGGAAAGACGGGGGAATGCTGCTCACTCAAGGAAAAATCACTGTATTGTTGTATAAATACCACCTAAAATCCACAAAGGGGTTTTCACTACTTAGAATGGCATAACCCCAATTCGTTTTAAACCTATAGGTATATCGTTGGCCGCAATCTCACCTGATGTTAAGTGATGATGTGGTCGACGATGTGGCACGTAAATTGTATAAATGTTTGAATAAAAAATACAGAGATACAAATTTTTCATGTTATTCAAAAATATAAGGTTTTAGTACCTAGAATTTCAATACGAGTAATAACTGAATACCGAAAATAGTAAACTACCTACAAAATCTTTCTGTCCGAAATTAGATCGGATTAGTTGTCCCAAAATAAACACAAGCACCTCAGTCTCTTGTGCTGTGAGTTAATTGATGTTACTATAATTGCCTGCTTAAGCGTCACTTAAGCTACATTTCAGCCCAATCACCGTTTCAATGCACCGTATTTAGCAAGTTATTGGAGTGAGCGGCGAGTACTATTACCCTTGCTTCCCCTACTCCATTTCCTGAGACGGGCTTAATTACTTCCTTGGGATTAGTGGACACCTTCTTCAAGATTAGTAGACAGTGGCCCGAGGCTTACGGATTTATTGGCAGCTTGCCCTCTGACTTGTACAGTGCAATACAAAATCATTTATTTGTGTCACAGATTAATTTTTTTTTAATCGGAAACCAGATAGCTGATATTATTTACTTTTTATTAATAAAAGTGGTGAAGCCGTTTCTGTTTTACGATGCCACCAAAGCCCGGGCCATATTGATTTGTGGTTACAGCGAACAATGTACGCTGATACCGTCAAAGGGGTACATTACATAATGAACTGGAGGTTGCCTGTAGCACTAGTAACTGGGAGAACTAGTTGTATGTTGATGAAACAGCAAATGTAAATAGTTCCAACCCTTCGTTGATCTACATTTCACAGATCAAAAATAAATCTTGTGCAATGTACGTGGATTTTAAAGATTCAGATATCTTCGGATGTTGTGGCCGGTATATTACGGGCATAAGCAAACTATCGTCCATGATAGATCCCGGCTTTAAGTTATCAATTCATGTTTTACATTTTATTCGCCCAAAGAACTGTAGATGTGGTTCAATAAATAAAATAAAATGGTACATACCATTTTATCAGTTTAATTAGATGACCTCTGTGGCGCAGCGGGCGAGAGCCTGCCTGCGACGCAAGAGGTTGCGGGTTCGATTCCCGCCTTGGGACAAATTTGTGTACGATCTGCAGAAATTTGTTCCGATGGTCTGGGTGTTTTCTATGTATAATAAAAAATATCTATCTATGTAAGTATATAATGTATTAAATATATCAGTTATCTAGTACCCATAACACAAGCTTTGAATAGCTTACTTTGGGGCTAGATAGTGCTGTGTGGATTGTCCAGCATTATTTATTTATTTATTTTATTTATTTAATTATTTTTTAAAAATGTTTTGATATTATTTTGCAGAACACTAAATAGTAAGAAAGGTAAAATGTACATAATTATAGAAAAATACAAAAAAAAAACAACGTTATAAGAGGCAAACCAAACGATTAAATTTTTGAAAATACAATCAATGAAATATGAGATCCCGGGATAGTATTCTCTAGTCATAACTGTCAGCTGCCACTGCTGCTATTTTCGGTTGTTATATAACGGTGAACGTTTTTCAAAGAACTAAAGCTTGTGCTAATGCTAGAGCAGTATTTTACAAGTACCCGCATTTGGACGTTTTTATTGCGCTGAGTTTTGGTGGAGATATTCAGGACACTTAAAAATGGCTGAAACGTTTGGAATGAGAACGCTTAGACAAATTGGGAATACTAAAAGAAACTTATAAAAGGTTCTAAGCATTGGTTTCTTCATCATGCATGATGTACAAGTCTATTGGCGCTGGTCTCTTTCACAGAGGAATACAAACAAAAACGTATCCTTATAAAGTAGGTGTTCGTTCTAGCAGATACATTAATTAATGCAGACAATTTTAAATTTTAAGGTTCTGTCACAGTAAAACATACTTATCTTATTTCTTTTGTGTGTTGTTTCGTAAATTTTTAAAATTCCTTTTTATGTTTTTGCTAGTAAAAATAATATCATTGGCCTTCTTCTTCTTCTTCCTGCCCTTATCCTAATTCATGTGGGGTCGGCACAACAGGTTTTAAATTTTAATTAAATAATGTAATTGACAAAGTCGCTTTCTCTGTCCCTATATCCCTGTCCTTATGTATGCTTAAATCTTTAAAACTACGCAACGGATTTGATGCGATTTTTTTAATAGATAGAGTGTTTCAAGAGGAAGGTATATATGTATAATACTGGCATGATATGTGCACCCGTGCGAAGCGTCGCTAGTTATTAAAATAAAGCGGCGATGGGCTTGCAACCCTTCAAGTATGGAATACTAACTACTGCAAAATGTAGGTATGGGCCAAATGTAATGTTTGGACGCTTCTCTGACTACACCCCTTAGACATCCCCAAAGAATCTTGAGCTAGACCTACTTACTGAGAGATCTGGAGGGATATCTACCGTGCCTGGGGATCGTAGTCGTGAAGCTGTTTCAGTTTTTTTTAAATAAATAACCATTCGTCATCATTTGAATTCTTAACTCCATCTTAGCCGTCAGATAGTACCTTCCTACCTGAAAGAAACGAACAGCTTCAATAAACAACAATAATTTCCCGCTCTCAGAGTTTGCTAAATACGCTCGCACTCAGAATACAGCCGTTATATAGTATGTTATGGCCTGTTATGGCTGATATTTTCTTATCTACGTCATTTCGTGACGGGTACAAATACGTTGTTTTCTTCTAAATTAAGGTTTATAATCTCTGTGTGTCTTTAACCACCGATTTCTGAAAGCTCGATCAACACTAATAGGCTGTTAAGTCACTTGCTATTTCAGCTTTTACTTTTAATTTAATAGAAACAGTAATTGACTTGACAGCGGATTAGTGTTGATTGCGCTTTCAGAAACCGGGGGTTAGTAATATAGAAACCACCGAAAAAACACATCAAAACATTACATCTTTGTTTGTGGTTATTCAGCGGTAGATATTTGTCATCTAACTTAGGGTTTTTTAGTTTGTCTAAAGTGTTTCATCTTTGTAATGAATTTAAAAAATAAACAACTTTTCACTATCTTTAATATCCATCCTTTCTACGACTCGTCAACTGACTTGGATACCGCACGTCTTATACGAATATTCCTCGATTAATTGTAGGTTATATAACGGCCGCCAAGAGACGTCATTACTTTTTAGGCGACCACACCTAGCGATGTATTTAAATTTTCAAAGACATTAATCTAATCCCGGGCACAAAGGCGTCGCTCCGAGCCATTTATAACAATAACGGGATAAGGTAAATTTAAGGTATTTACGGATTTTATTACACAAAATAAGGCGAAATATAACGACGCTTTTTATGCTCAACATGTACTATATTATGGAATTATTATTGTAGAACCATTTGCGTGACACCATGGTTTGTTTGTATGTATGTTTTTTTAAACCTTGTTATCTTATTGCTGGACACAGGTTTGCCCTATTTTCTTCCACTCATCTCAATCATCTTGTTTGAGCTTTATTTTAGTTTTTAATGTGTTAAAATGTCCTTGTGATGTGCCTTAAAGAGTTTTCATCTATTTTTTGATTATTTATGGATTTATAGGTAACTCGCTCAGTATTTTTTATACAACTGGCTGATGGAAGAAGTAGATGACCCACCTGATGTTAAGTGGTAACCATCACCTATAACAAATCATTGCCTCGGAAGTCACGCACGATAGAAACATGCCCTGCCCTGCGTTCAACAACTTGAGGCTTACAGATGTTAAGCCTCATGTGCCTGTTATTACACCGGCGACCACACTCTTCAAACCGAAACACAGCAACGCTGCTTGGCGGCAGAAACAAAGAGCTCTACTACTCTTAAAATCTACTTGCTATTTTACTATCTATTTGCTGCACCGATATCCATTGTACAGATCAAAAGGGACGAAGACCCAAAAATGTATAGGATCTCCCATTTTACAGGACCGGCGAAGGTACCCGTCAAGGTCTTCAAGCTAGATATTAAAATCGTCACACCTGACTATCTATTCCTTCAGCCTGTATCCGAATAGGACAGTGCATGTTTCATGGTAGCTGAGCAGCTATTAATTCAGTATACATTGCATCGTGAACTCACCGCCCGTCGTTCAATTATGTAAACCGGTGTCGGATGGACCCGGAGGCAAAGCAAAGTGTACCCAGCAGTAGTTTAACTTATTACATTTTTATTATATTTCTAGATAATACCTAGTACTTTTTAGGACACCTTAAGACGTCCTTCAAGACGTCCGTCAAGGTTATTGAGAACAGCTTTTTATGAGTAAACTATTTACGTATTGTGGTCTCACCCGCGTATTTTAAAATTCCGGTATTCCCGCGGGATAAAAAGTAGCCTATGTGCTATTCCAGACTATAATCTACCTCTATGCCAAGTTTCATCCAGATCCGTTCAGCCGTTCCGGTGTAAAAGAGTAACAAACATCCATCCAACTTACAAACTTTCGCGTTTATAATATTAGTAGGATGTGACGGAACTAACAAAGCCCTTGGATTGGATACCTTTGCTTATGAAAATCGCTGTTTGACACGCGTGAACGTACCTATGACTACTCACTTATACAGTTATATACACAGATTCTGAGAGGATATCTACCTACCGCAGGCCGGTAAGTTGGACATTATTTTTGTATTATTTTTGTAGTTTTTTCTCGGGTGCATTTCTAGGGTCTTTGCAACTATGCCAATAAGATTTACAGACAAAAACTGGTGGTCAGCAAAATGACCTAACCCCGGTTTCTGAAAGCTCGATCAACACTAATCGGCAGTCAAGTCAGTTGCTGTTTCAGCTTTTAATTCAAATTTGATAGAGACAGCAACTAACTTGCACTTGACAGCCGATTAGTGTTGATCAAGCTTTCAGAAACCGGGGGAAGAACACTAAAAGTTGAGACTACTAGTAAGTAGTTACTATGGCAGTAGTACGTTAGCGGACGCTAGATTCTGCCATCAATTATGTATTTTGGATTTGGTTGGGTTACACGCTCTCTGATGCTGGCTCAATGGTATGCATCAAAGTGTTTCCAATCTTCTTAAAGTTCCGTGAGGTGAGCAACTGAAAGCGGTATGCTGTATCTGTAGTTGTAGCATTGGTTTGTATTCTGACCTATCAGAATAAAATAGAATAAAAGTTTATTGTAGCCAAAGCTTTTTCAAGACAGACTGGAAAAACATAGCCCAAGATCGCGACATGCGGCAGGAATGGCGGAGGCTTTTGTCCAGCACTGGGACCCGGAAGACTAGCATACATAATAAATAGCATAAGTATGTATAATCCTACTAATATTATAAATGCGAAAGTTTGTGAGTATGGATGGATGTTTGTTACTCTATAACTGATCAAGGTTGTCTGGAAGAGATCGCTTTTAGCGATAAGACCGCCCATTGTGTATCACTCAGATGTTTATATTGTTATGTTATGTGTAATTATTATGTGGTGTACAATAAAGTATTATCTATCTATTTATCTATCTATCTATCTAACTCCAGAACGGCTGAATGGATCTTAGTGAAAATTGGCACAGAGATATATAATAGTCTAGAATAACGCATAGGCTACTTTTTATCCCGTGGGAATACCGGGATTTCAAACTACGCGGGTGAAACCGCGGGGTGCTACTAGTAACACATAAGCCTGAAATCTGGCAAGTGGGGCAAGGATAGTATCCTTTCCTATATGCCAGATTTCAGGCTTAAAAAGACTGAGAAAACACTCTTCTAACTGAAGCACAACAACGCTAGCTTAGCCGCAGAAAATTTAATAGACATGGTGGTAGTACTTCCCCGGACGAGCCACACACAAAAACTACTCGTACAGCAGACATGTTTGTCATTTTACGAAGGTAGCTTCGTAACTGGTTTTGACAACTGCACTTTTACGAAGCCCGTAAAACAGATGTAAGTTTTATGGTCGATGCGCTAGAAAACGACATCAAACTCATGACCGACTGCAATGAAGTATCTACACACGGTTACAAATCAAACTACACATAGTCAAATACAAACTAAAAAAAATCCTCTGCCTGTTTTTGTTATGCCACAAGAGTATCATACAATTTCAAATGATTTATTCAATTAGGTTTTTTATACAACCAGCTGATGGGACAAGCAGATGGCCCACCTGCGTTAAGTGGTAATCATCACCTATAACAAAACAGTTCCTCGTAAGTCACGCACGATAGGAACTTGTCCTACAATGTACTGCCCTGCGTCCATCAACTTGAGACATACTGATGTTAAGTCTCATGTTCCTGTAATTACATCGGCGACCACACTCTTCAAACCGAAGCCTTTTAACCCTTAAACTTGTTAGCTGTTCTACTAGGCTTGGTCGCGTGGAATTAGCACCTAGAGTCACGTTTTAAGACGTTTCAAAGTGATTCTTATGATCAACTGAATAAATACCTTTTGGTTTTGACGTTGACAAAGAAAATTACTCTAAACACAAGGACTTCAAGTGAACTGTGTATAACATGAAGTGTATCCATCAGGTCACGTAGTTCATAAGTTTTATACACTGGAAGTGAAACTAGCTTTCATCACGCCGTAGGTCGTGGGTTCGATTCCCACCGTGAACAAACATTTGTGTGATGAACACAGATGTTTGTTCTCTGTCTGGATGTTATATAATATTATAAGTATGTATTTACAAAAAAAAAGTATATAAGTAGTATATCAGCTATCTGGTTCCCATATCACAAGCATAAGCTTAGTTTGGGGCTAGATAGTGCTGTGTGGAAAGTCCACCAATATTTATTTATTTATTTTATCACTCGCTTTGTAGTTTTTAAAATTAAAGGTTTATGACGTGTTTCTAAAGGAAACAAGAAAGGCTTCACGACTTTGAACTCCAGGCACGGTAGATATTTCCTCAGATCTTTTGGTACCAAAGTATTTTTTAACCATCGTTATCATAACACATATTTAACGTCGGAACATAATGAAAACTAAAATTTATAAAGAACTGACGGAAATACGAAAATAATGTGATTACACCGCCGTCAATTCTATACTTCTACCTAGCCAAGATTGCCTGGAAGAGCTTGCTCTCAGCGATAAGGTCACCATGACATTTTTGTTATACTTTTGGTTGTCCTCCGGAACCTGGTTGCCAACAATTAGTTTTTTCGAATAAAAAACATCAAATAAGAAACCTCACACTGCTAGGCAAACACTACGTGTTATATAGTGGGACCCAGAGGTTGTATAATAATAAAAAAAAATAGTTGCAACCAGATGCGAACCTCAGTCCTTATTATATCCTTACTAGCTGAACCCGCGGCTTTGCTCGCGCTCGTTTACTTTGAAAATCTCATACAAACTTTCATCCCTTATTTTATCCCCTTGGGGGTAGAATTGATCAAAATCCTTTCTTAGCGGATGCCTACGTCATAACATCTACCTGCATGCCAAATTTCAGCCCGATCCGTCCAGTGGTTTGGGCTGTGCGTTGATAGATCACTATGTCAGTCAGTCACCTTTGAGTTATATATATTTAGATTATTGTCCAGCATTATTTATTTATTATTATGTATTTATTTGTAGAATCTTTACCACTACACTATATTATAACGTAAATACCGAAATCGCTGCCACATTTTCCGCTACAAAAACGTGTGTGTTGAACATAATTAACGATGTTTCCATCATCCATCAATTCCCGCGCTCGATTTACCAACTTAATCAGATGACTCCGCAACATCGCGGATACCAGTATTTTGTGATCGTGTCGTAATAAACGCAACATTATTATATTTGTGTAGGATTTCATGAAAATAGGTTCTAGGTAAAGTAAAAGTAAAGTAAAAATGTGTTTTATTGACATAATAAGATAAGCATAGTTATATTTTGAATCCATATAAATAGGCTACCAACTAGTTAAGAAACTGAATTGAAGTTGAGAGTGAATAGGTGTCTTCTAGACCGTTCTGCTATCGTCGGCCACATCGTCGCTTACCATCAGGTGAGATTGTGGGCAAAGAACTGTCTATCAAATATATAAAAAAAAACTGTGTTTCAGGAGCCAGTGGCTTTTCCCAATTAATGAAGCAGTCATTATGTTAATTACGCAAGATAAGACCTAATAATAAACGTAAATACAATTTCAAATATAAAACGAACAAAAAAACTTAATACAAAATATAAATACAAAAGCTAAGTAGGAACACACGTTTTATTTCTATCACCGTGTTTATATGATATTTGATATAAGACACCCTATCCATCCATCCAGTCTCCATACTAAATCACCTTTTTTATACAACTAGTTGATGGAACAAGCATATGGCCCACCTGATGTTAAGTGGTAACCATCACTTAAAACAAAGCATTACCTCGCAAGTCACGCACGATAGGAACGTGCCCTACGGTGCACTGCCCTGCGTCCATCAACTTGAGGCATACTGATGTTAAGCCTCATGTGCCTGTGATTACACCGGCGACCACACTCTTCAAACTGAAACACAGCGTTGCTGCTTGGCGGCAGAAAAAGGCGTGGTGGTAGTACTTCCCCGGCCGAGCCTAACCGAGCCGAAAAAATTCGAACCATGTAACCCCGTTCAGTCATTCACACCATTCTTCACTCAATTATTCCACAGATCATGCGTTCATGGAAGGCGGGGCCGCACACCACCAGTGCTCTTTGAGAAGTTTGAGAGGTCTGAAAAGCTCATGTTCATACAACATACTCCTATCTACTAACCCATCATTTTTTTAAGAAAAATATATGGAATAAAATTGAGTCTTCTGACGAAGCCACTCGGAAGCTCTTGGGGCGCCTTCATTTTCAGAATTTTAGGGTTCCGTGCCCCAAGGGTAGAACCTTTTTACTTAGTTTTTATAACTCATTTTCTAATTTATTTTCGAGGGTTGCTTATTGCTACACATATCGAAGAATTACGCAATTTCTGAATATCATTTCGGAAAATTCATTCGGATTGCTGTAAAGGTCATTAATTTTAATCGAAAATATTAAAACTGAAACATTAATAAAAATAATCAAGATTAAATTTTGAAAAAAAGATTCGATGCAATTTTATTACTGGTTTTGGCGATGAAATATTCACAAATCTATTCCACTTTGTCACTATTAGGTATTTTGTGTTAATCATTATAAGTGTCATTTAATTAAAAAAAAAGCAATTTTTCCTATATATTTTTTATTTATCTTGTACGTGTAGCAGTAGGTGTAGTTTTTTTTATAATCTCTATTTCTTTTATTATTTCTATTACATATCTGTTTTTGACTAATAAGGTATGCAACACAGGGTACCAACTGCTGCTATAATTATGTGGGGTTGTTCCAAATGTAATTTGGACGTACTTTGGCTATCCCCCTATCCTAGAGAATCTAGAGTTCGTACCTAGTACTAAGTGATCTCAGATCTCAGTTGATGTCTAAAATGTCAGACGATCAAAGTCGTGAATCTGTTTCAGTGTCAGTTTCAAAACAAGGTTTCTATTAAGTAATTGAAAATCAAAAATAAATAGGGAACCCTGTGTCCGTAAACCATATTCGCCCTTTGGTTTTTCATCGTTATTATGCTTTGGCAAAATAAAGCAATTTTACACGCCAAAGAAGAACCACTTTGACGCAAAATAGACACGTTTATTTTGGCTTTATTTGGAGCATAATAATGACGTGGTTTGGTGAAAAGATTTTTGTTAAGGGAGCTTAGAAAAGGGTTTGATAATATTCATATTTTTTGCTATTTACCATTTGGGGTAAGTACTTGGGAATTGGTTTGGTGAATTCATAATTGTTAATAAAAAAATCTACACTGATTTCCACCGAATGGATATGTGTTGGTATGTGAGTCTTTAATGCATACTTTGACGTTGTTTGTTGTCATTATAATATTGGCGATGGAAACACCATAGTTCGTACCATCAACACTATTCGAATTCCTTGCAACCAACAACCGCAGTGAAAGAGAGGAATTTGAACGCTAACCACCAGAAAACAAAGCCCCCTCTCGATGGATTGTTAATGTAAAAAGTCATACTACGAATTGTAAGTCGGTGATGGTTCGGTCGATGAAGATAGCTTTTCCGTTCTTCCTGGAAAATCGTTGGGCAGGCCTGTCCAACAGTCCACTTTTACGCCACTACTGTCTCTGTTTTCTTCAGATATTTTCATGCTTTGGAGGTACTGTCCCACTAGTGTTGGATCCATTAGCCAATTAGATATTTGGTCAACAATTTGGGCACTTATTCTTCTTGTCATGTAATTTGTTTCTCTCAGTGTAGTGAAGCGATTTTAAGTGTGCCTCAACGAATACTTGACACATTGTTTTGCACCTTTTAGGTTCTACAGCATGCCGGTTTCATAGAAAAAATACTAGCTATATAATATCGTTCATTTAAATAATATTTTGTGCCTTCGGCAAAAAGCGGTTTTCATGAAAGTTTCTTCAAGTCAACCACGACAATCTTTCCACGAAATTATTTTCTTCAGTGGAAAAATATAATATTTTGTGGCTTTATCTCGACTTCTAGAGCTCATGAACTATTTCAAAGCAGTTCGGGTAAGTAATTAAATTTACAACTGATGTATTTACAAGTTATATATTATATTGTATAAGGTGAAAATGCTTACAATTCGCAGACTCCGTAATTCTTTCCAAAAGAAAACATCATAGCTTAGGTTTTAGCGCGTCTGGTCACGTTTAATAATCTGTATAGTAAAAACCTCATAATTTGAAGTTCAATTCATGTCTTAAAAATGTGGTAGATAACGACGATGTGGTGACGACCTCTGTGGCGCAGCGGACGAGACTCCGCCTGACACAGAGGTTGCGGGTTCGATTCCCGCCTTGGAACAAATTTGTGTACGATCTGCAGAAATTTGTTCCGATGGTCTGGGTGTTCTCTATGCATAATAAAAAATATCTATCTATGTGAGTATATAATGTATTAAATATATCAGTTATCTAGTACCCATAACACAAGCTTTGAATAGCTTACTTTGGGGCTAGATAGTGCTGTGTGGATTGTCCAGCATTATTTATTTATAATTAAGTATCACCCAAGTGAAGCTGTAAGCAGCACTTGAAATATTCCACAAACAAGGTCTTATATTTAAGCACTAGTGCTTAAAACCTGCCAAAGACTTGCAAAAACTCAGTCTGAGAACAAATAAATCAAAACACAAGTTTCCAACAATGTTTTACAGCCCAGTGGAGGTACCAGGCGATCATAAATTGCGAGGCAGTGACAGAATCGCTTCGTCACTTACTTCACCGCGGCTCTTGGTGTTATTTTTTTGTTGAAATACTTTGCCCTCCCATTTTAAAGTTTTTAAGGATGACCATTATAAGTGAACCTTGTGATTTGTCTTTGACACGAGTTGTAATGATTTTTGTCTAGACTACTAACTTAATATTAACAGACCCACTCTTACCTCAACTTTTAAATATGACGTAGGTTGTAGTAATAACTTTTTATATACTTCTAGCTCATGAAATAAGCATCTGGGGCACATGATGCTAAGTGGTAACATCGCAAAGTATTGTCTGATAAGTCAAGCACAATATGAACGTGCCCTACGCCCTTCATGCATACAGGGTTTAAGCCTGAAGTGCTTGTAATCACACCGGCAATCACATCCTTCTAACCGAAACAGCAACGCTGCTTGGCGGCAGAAATAAGCACGGTGGTAGTACTTCTCCAGACGAACAGTTGGTCGCGTGGAACTGGCACTAGAGTCACCTAGTTTTAAGACGGTTCAAGATGGTCCTTGTGATTTTATTGAATAAACATATTTTGACTTCGACTTTGACTTTGAACCCTTCACAAAGAGCTTTAATTCTCTTAAAAATAAATAAAGTACCGTAAAGGGATATTTAGGATTCAATGGATTATTTGGAACACTCTGAATGAAAAGTTTTATTAGCTAATAGAATTTAATCAAAATATAGAATTCTGAAAAATCTTCTGTAATTAAGATATCTTGAATCAAAATTCTTCTTCTTGAATCTTGAGTAAATAATTGCGAATAAAACTAATAAATCAGAGTGTTCCGAATAGCCCCACTTTACCGGTACAGTCAAAATCAGAAACATAGAGTCTACATAGAGTACACTCAAAACAAAATAAGAATAAATAAATTATTTATTGGATTATTTCAATGCTTGACCAGCCTTAATTACCATCCAGAGTCGTCGACGCTCTATCAGTACTACTATTATAAACGCGAAAGTTTGTAAGTATGAATGGATGGATGGATGTTTGTTACTCTTTCACGCCGGAACGGCTGAACGGATCTGGATGAAACTTGGCAGAGAGATAGATTATGGTCTAGACTAGCACATTACCTACTTTTTATCCCGTGGGAATACCGAGATTTAAATATGTGCGGGTAAAACCGCGGGGCGCTGTTAGTAATCTATATTTCCATTTCAAGCGTGACTTCACACTAAACCGGGGACTTATCCTTTCATCTTTAGCAGACATTAACGTCCAAGTGTCAAACTACTAGGCAGAATAGCGGTACACCTCAGACGCCATCTGCATACTTTCAAAGGAATTGCAAAGCGCGTTTTTGTTAAAGCAAGCGTTATTGCGCGGCTGCGGCGGGACGTTAATATACGCATGATACTTGAGAGAAGATTCGGCGCACACCTACGACTAAGGTGTAAAATAAACTCTTGTGCCTAAACGTTTCAGCATGAAAACTAGTAAAATATAATTGCTGTGATACAGGGCTCACTGGCGGATCCCTTTTATTTTTTAGAAATCAGAATCAGGAAAATTTATTTGCGGATTGTATTACGGAAGTTTACAATTGGTCTTAAGGCTCCGGCGACAGCGGCGCGCAATTTCGAGGTGCGATAGGCTATTATTTAATTTTATTTCATTTCGGGGAGGTTGTTTGAAAGAATAACTAAAGTGACACGCATAAATACTGTTCGAACACAAATAACACAATAATATAAGGGAAATGTGCTTGAGTCAGAAATCATTTTGGTATTAGGTAAACGTAAGACCAAACATACTAATACCAAAATGATTTCTGATTCGGGCATGTTTCCCTTATATTATTTGTGTTCGAACAGTATTTATGCGTGTCACTTTAGAGTTATTCTTTCAAACAACCTCCCCGAAATGAAATAAAATGAAATAATAGCCAATCGCACCTCGAAATTGCGAGCCGCTGTCGCCGGAGCCTTAATGTACAAAAAATAGCTTAACCCTTTAGCGTAACTTACCTTTGTTATTACCAACTTTGTTTTTATGTAGGATTGTTATAAGTTTTATATTATCTAGATAGACCTATATAATTGGCTGTACTGTTGTTAACGACACTATGTTTGTACTATATTTTTTGTGCTGTTGGTTTCTTCAATAAAAAAAAATTACATTCTACCAGTCACAGTCCTGACGTGCAAACATTTTTGAACTGACGAAATTAATGATAAAAATGTATTTTTAATAAAATAATACAAAATAATGTCAAAATTCTAAATAATAATACAAAAATGTCACCTTAAAAACGAAAATATTCATAATTTTGCAACAAGTCTTAAAAAAAATAACAATGTGCCTTTTTGTGTTTCATAAGCCGGGTCCGCAGCGCCAATTTTCTAACAAAACATGTTACATAACATGTTAAGCATAACATGTTTTTAAAACAGCCCGTCTGGTGTGTTCTGTTTTGTTTATTGTTTTTGTTTCATTCCAATTCATTTCAAAAATGAGTTCCGACGAAGAGGACGTAGAAGCTTACACGTATATAACATAAAATGTGACGCTTCCCCTCCCCGCAGGCGAACGCGGGTGATGTTATCCATTTGTCTCGGCAAACATGTTTTTGTGTTTTCGCTAACAAAACTGTTAAGCCACGCCCCTATTTTGTTTTGTAAACATGTTAAGATGTTAGAAAACACGAAAACACGGCGCTGCGGACCCGGCTATAGTAATACCTAACCGAATGTTTAGGAAATCACATTGCACTTTTGTGATATCAGCAATATTTGAGCTAAAGTTACACAAGAGTTAGCGTGGTGTGCGCCTCTCCTTTTTGGTCAGCCCGCTAACCATGATTAACGCGGTGTTTAGGACAATGTCCGGATAAGTTATTACAGGCTATTTGTTTCGGAGATAGCGCTTTTCAAAATAAGTTACATAAACTTTTGGCAACCCCTAATTTTAGGCATTAGATTAATATAAAAGAATTATGTTGATATACTGCCTCGGATAGTAGATATCACATAAAAGTCAAGGTATTTTGAAAAAAATATCTCCTTTTCAGTTTTAAGAGCACATTATGAATAGAAACTTATTATATCATATTTTTACAAGAGTAGTAGAGCTCTTTGTGAAGGGCTCGTCCGGGGAAGTTACTACCACTACGCCTTTTTCTGCCGCAGCAACGCTGTGTTTCGGTTTGAAGAATGTGGTCGCCGGTGTAATTACAGGCACATGAGGCTTAATATTAGTATGCCTCATGTTGATGGACGCAGGGGGGCAGTATATCTTAAGGCACATGGCTTTTATTTCACTGGCAACACCACTACCAAGTGTACCTCAAAAGGGCTCCTTTCGAGCCCAAAAGACGAATAAAAAGGATGCTGGTACTTCAGTAGTCATGGTTACTTGCCCAGACAGTATAATTTCCTTCAGTACTTTTGAATTGCAAATGCTGTTCAGGAAACGCATTGTTCAAATATTAATTTATAAAGAGACTTGCACTAACTGAAGTACCTACATATGAATATTCATACTTAATATAATCTTGAGTAGTACTTCGAAGTAGATTGTATGACTTATTAATAGGTTGACAAACAACAACTCGCTAGCTTATTTTTGAAGATAAAATACTGAAGGTATCTAGTTTTAAAAATCCACTAGCTGATACGATATCTTAAAAAAAATCATTTTAAACGTCAATCATTAAGTACCTACTGTTTTTTAACAAACCACATGGCATTTCGATATCTAATACCTTTACCCCCGGTTTCTGAAAGCATGATCAACAATCGGCTGTTAAGTCACTTGCTATTTCAGCTTTTACTTCAACTTAGATAGAGATAGCAAGTGACTTGACAGCCGATTAGTGTTGATCGCGCTTTCAGAAACCGGGGGTTAAACGAGCAATTCTTGTACATTTATTTATGTATATAATCTGAATGTCGAAAACGGCAATAAAATTGGAGGACTACACATCGTCGTAAAAAAAACTGAAAACTGAAATAGCTTCACGACTTTGATCCCCAGGCACGGTAGATATCCCTTCAGATCTCCCAGTACCAAGTAGGTACTAATTCAAGATTCTTTGAGGATGTCTAAGGGGGGTAGTCAGAGGTACGTCCAAACATTACATTTGGCACATACCCACATTTTGCAGTAGTTAGTATTCCATACGTGACAGGTTGCAAGCCCATCGCCGCTGTTAGAATACTAACTGGTTTCCTCACGATGTTTTCCTTCACCGTTTAAGAGCACTGGCATTGCGCACATAAATTTTTCGATAGAAAAATCCATTGGTGCACGACCGGATTCGAACCTGCGACCTTACGATCGGAAGGCGGGGTCACTCCCACTAGACCACCGGTGCTCTACATCGTCGTATTAGGGAAAATAGGACAAATACGCCAAAAAAATTAGCCATGTGTAGTACCACCATGGGACTTGACTGGCATAATTGGTGGAAGAGTCAGGACCCATTAATTTAATTTAATTTACATTTAGTACCCGTCGTATGTTACCGTTTAGCTCGTGGGCCACCGGTCACCACAAGGAATGACCGAATGACCGGAATGAACGGCAAATAAAGGGGAGTCCCCGGATCGCGATAAAAAAGATTGAAACAACAAATAAACTGAGGTCACGGCCTCGGTTACACCAATCTGTGTGGATCTTAATTGTGTCAAGACTGAGTCAACGATACTGTGCGCCTAGCCTGAGTTTTGTTCTTTAGTTTTTCGTAACATCAGGCCTTTTTAGTATGGAGACACGTTAGTTCTCGCAACGCCCGATAGAGGTGCTTATCGAATTTCCTTACAAAAAACACCTGACTTTACAAACAACTAATACGAAAAACAAATCTCAGATTTGGGATACTGTGGTCACCAATTCGCCACAAAAGCGTAGTGACTACGGCCAATCTCCCTAAAAGAATAGCTCTATTATGTTGGCCCCTTGTCCTTTATCTATCTATCTATTTCTAGTTACCAATCCTGATATAGATATATAGAACAAGCTACGCATTGTCAAATGACGTTTGATAGACGAACATAAAAGTGCTGCTGTCCTGCTTTCGATCTATTTGCGTGAACAAGATAGATATACAGTTGCAGCTTAAAATTGCCGCAATATATAAATAAACTAGTTGCACCCGCGGTTTCACCCGCGCAGATTTAAATCCCGGTATTCCCACGGGATAAAAAGCAACCTGTTATTCCAGACTATAATGTAGCTCTCTGCCAAGTTTCATTCAGATCCGTTCAGCCGTTTCAGCGTGAAAGAGTAACAAATATCCATCCATCCATCCATCCATCCATCCTTACAAACTTTCACGTTTATAATATTAGTAGGATAAACCTCGTAGAAAAGTTTGGATCATTGCATTTCAAAAAGCCATGGAACTTTCGAGAAAAAACATCTACTTCCGTGGATCATATTATATACACAGCAGAATTAGTGAAAATGTTTCAAAACTTCAAACATTCGGTGTAACCGTGTTTCAGATTTTTCAGTCGAATCACTTTCACCAGCAAAACAAATAAACGAGCGGCATAATTGACGACATAAATCGGTTTTCAGAATAAATAATTGCATCGAGGTCGACCTTTGCTTCGTTAGAGCTGGACCCCTACCACGGACTCTTTATAACGAACTACATCATCTAAAGTAGTAGAGGTATTTTCCCTTTTTCTGCCGCCAAGCAGCGCTGCTGTATCAAGTTCTTTCCAATCCATTAGAAAAATATATTTGAATTCGTTCTATTGAACAATTTCAAAGGACTATTTGCGATATTGCAAATATAAATTTTGTAGCAGCAAGACTATTGAACTTACAATTTTATTGGCTTGAGGCATAAAACTTGGAGAATGGTTGCTCGGGTTGAAAGGTGCTTAAATGTAGCGTCGTCTCCCTGAAGCATTATTTTTTAAACAGAAGCAGATGGTCCAGTGGATGTTAAGTGGTAACCTATTCGACGCAGGGCAGTGCATCGTAGGGTACGTTCCTATCGAGCGTGACTTACGAGGCAATGGTTTGTAATAAGTGATGGTTACCACTTAACATCAGGTAGGCCTTCAGGTGGGCTTGTTCCATCAGCTGGTTTTATAAAAAAACCTAACGAATCTGGGTCCTCTCACTTCCCGGAAAAAATCTTAAAAAAACATGAGTTATTCTGATTGTCTTATAAACTCGGTAAGACGCCTCAGACCATTCAACTAGGCTATACAATTCTTCACTTCATCAATCTACATTACCCCCTCCCTCTTCACCCCTCCCGCGGGGTATCCGCGCAGCTGGGACCAACGAGTGTTTGGGATCAATCGCCTGATGAGGCTGAATTGTTCGCGATGGGATTTTATAGCTGACCTTTTGATAATCATGTGATAGATATTGACGACCTCTGAATGTCCTTGTGTAGAAAAGTGGTAGAAAATCCAGCGTCTGTTTTTCCGGATGCCTATAATTTGGATGTTTTCAAGAGACGAGTGAATAGGTATCTTCTAGGTAAGCGTGCTGCACCGTAGACCGCATCGGTCGGGAGATAGCGGTCAAACGTTTTACCTATATAAATTGTAAAAAAAATGTAAGAAAGTTTTTTATTGAACTCATAAACATCATAGTTGTGTATCAAACACGATTAACACTAGCTAGTGTTGCATAATACGTCTCAAGCGGCAAAACCATTGCCGTTGCTATAATATATAAATATCTCACGGCGCTTTACCTCGCAATTTTATTTTTAGGCGTCATAATGACCCCACGTAAAAACCAAGGATTTGCACAACGCTGCTTCATAATCCCACTGACTCCTAATTTACAGTTAATTAACTTGTACTACCTGAGTGACCCGTGGGAGGCCGGACTCAACAACGACGAATAAAACTAGCGCGTAGAAGCGAAACTCTGTCAAGTTAGGAGTCATCAAGAAAAAAAAACACGGATATCCCCAGGCACAATATTACAGTAATGCGGCTATTTCATAACAAAAATATGTTTTATTTGCATATAAAAGATAAGAAAATTGGGGTTTGTCTCGCACAACATCAGTAGTCATTGACAGGATGCGATTGCGGAGCTCCACAGACCATGGATCATTTACTGACCTGTCCCTTGTGTCCTGCACAAGGGACGATCTTAACAAGGCCACCGACAACGCATAGTGGTGGCCAATCATTATTTAAAAATTGTTTAGTGTTACACAATAAAAGAAGAAAAACATCAGTAAAGCTATTATATTACTACCTACCTACCTACCTATTATATTATTATTATATTATTTTTTATATACTTTTAAAACGTTTCAAAATGATCCTTGTCATTAAATTTAATAAATATCTTATCTTAGTTAGACTTTAATGTTTCTATTCTGTACACAAATTTCCGTTATTATTCAATGCAAGTGGGGCCTACAGACTAACAAAATATCCTGTTTTCCTGAAATTTATTCGCGCCGTGGGATGGTTTCGTCTAAACGAATCTAGGACTACATAAATCATAATGTTATACTTTCTTTTCCTCTGGGAGTTAGTTTTGGAAATGAGTTATGCTGTATTTCAAGAATTTCAAGTGTTAGGTGTATGTTGTTAGGTACTTAAGGATGACAATCATATTCAATTGGTAGCACTCATTCCCCATAGCTGGGATGCAAATTGAAGGTGTGACTTTAAACATTAAAAAATTCACAATAATAATAAAAAACAATAACAATTAATGTCAAATCAAAATAATAGATCACAGATCTTAGATCCAGTCTTATAGAAAGCAGCGTTAGGCTTGCGACCTGTCGTATAAGGAAAAGCAACAGCAGATTTGGGTATGCCATGGTGATGTTAGGACCTGATTCTGACTACTCTCCTTTTATTCTAGAGGATTTCATGAGGGCGACTACTTAGAAAAATAATATAAGGGATCAGAAATGCTATTCAGATACGATGCCTTTTGATAGTTCAGTTGGCTAGCTGGTGATGGTGTAGAAGCACTATAGGCTATGAGTTCGATCCCCTCCGAGAAGAAATATTGTGTTATGAACGTATATGTTTGTTTTTATCTGGGTGTTAAAAGAGCATAAAAGAAATGTATATGCAAAGAATAAGATAAAGATAAGGGCAGGATGATAATGATTTTTACTTAGTTTCTGGCTAGTGTTGTGTGAAAAGTCAAAATATGTTCATTCAATAAAATCACAAGGATCACCTTGAAACGTCTTAAAACTAGGTGACTCTTGGTGCCAGTTCCACGCGACCAACGCAGAGAAGAACAGGCAACCAACTCGGTTTGGTATCCACCGCTCTTTTGTATGATCCTCGTTACAATATAATAAAATGCCTACACTATAAGCTTTATAAAAAGCCCACCAATATTGGTTATGAAATTCGAGTCCTTGACAGGGGTCGAACTCGCAACCTACAGCGCGGAATGCTAAGCCAACGGGGCTTGTTCTTATCTTGGTCTAAAGTAATTTGAATTTTCGCGTTAATTAATGTAATTGAGACATTCGTTACAGTTGAGCTTGAGATTACAGATGGCTACTTAAATCTTTGTAAATTCTCTAAATTCTAAGTGGAAATATTTTATATTTTACAACCTTTTTCTTTGATAAAAAACATGTTGGAAAAACACTGATATTTTTGACGATGCATTCGCCTATCGAGTCAAGATCGAGGCAAGCCTGCGCGCACCAGCCAAATAAAGCTGGTTATCGTTGGTAATGTGAAGGGAACGTTCTCGCGGTAGGTCCCCAACCAGATGATGAGATGGACGATACCAATTCTGCGATGCCGATGTGATCCGAATGGCCACCAATCGAAAGCGAGGAGGAAAGGAGACAAGCAGTCCACTCCAGTACAGGAAAGACATCTTTTAGTGACCACGATCTTCAGTTATGAAGTGCCGACCACAGAGAGAGAAATGATCATAAATGCAAAAAACCTAATTAAAGAAGTCTCTTGAGCCAGGATTTTACAGTAGATCTCTCTTGTGTCAGGCAGAAATCGGATCTTAGTGTTACCCTTAGTAAAGTTCCTTGTAATTCTCGTAATTCTAGCAACGAATCAATAAGTTATTCATCCTTTCTGATCCCGACTCCATTATTCCCGCAATCGAGCGACAGTGACGTAACTACTACGTCATCAATCCTTGAGTATGGCAAGTTTCAGATTACAGCGAGATTGCTCGCCACATATCATGTGGATAGATTGACGCAATTTATTAACACCATGTATGCAACACTGTCGCGTGGAATATCATATAAAATGTACCAAATGTATTATTAGACGTACCTGTTCTTCTAGGCTTTGGCAGCGGCACCTTCAAGGTGGTCCTTGTGATTTTTTTGAATAAATCCTTTTGAATTTGACTTTGTCTTTAGGACAGCCTACGTAGCTCAGTTGGTAGTAACTCTGCCTTCTGCGCCATAGGTCGTGGGCTCGATTCCCACCGTGAACAAACATTTGTGTGATGAACATAAATGTTTGTTCTCTGTCTGGGTGTTATATAATATTATAAGTATGTATTTACAAAAAAAAAGTATTATAAGTAGTATATCAGCTATCTGGTTCCCATATTACAAGCATAAGCTTAGTTTGGGGCTAGATAGTGCTGTGTGAAAAGTCCACCAATTTATTATTATTATTATTATTACAAATAAGGGTATTAGTTGAAAAATAACTAAAACTGCCTTTTCTATTACAGCCTTGGGGTACATTTTTTTTTATACAACTAGCTGATGGGACAAGCAGATGGTCCACCACATGTACAATGTATCAAGTATAGTTATGTAGTTAGTTGTAGGTTCAAGAAATACAACTTTTTATACAAACGTTTTCAACCCTCTTTACACCCTTGGGTTGAGTTTCCAAAAACTCTTCTAGTACACCGGTATATACGCCCTAAGTACGTACTCCTCAAATTTCAAGTCTTTAGGACCTGCGGTTTAGAAAGAAAAGAATAGAATAGATAAATATTTATTTTACGACAAAAACACAGATAAATTAATACTGGACAATCCACACAGCACCATCTAGCCCCAAAGTAAGCTACTCAAAGCTTGTGTTGTGGGTACTAGATAACTGATATATTTAATACATTATATAACATACTTACATAAATAGATATTTTTTATTATACATAGAAAACACTCAGACCACGGAACAAATTTCTGCAGATCGTACACAAATTTGTTCCGAGGCGGAAATCGAACCCGCAACCTCTGTGTCAGGCGGAGTCTCGTCCGCTGCGCCACTGAGGTCGTCAGATACAATTGAGTAAGTAATTTTAGGCTGTGTGTTGTCTATGTCAGTCAGTCAGGACTTTGATTCTTATCTAGTGCGCGTCAACCAAAAAGAACGCTGGAAAACAGTGGAGGGGGTGTGTTTGCGCATACAAAATACACTTGCCATCACACCCCCTCCCCATCCTTTCGGCGATCTTTTTGCGTGACACGCACTATAGTAGGTAGGTATTAAGAGAAGAGATAGTGATTATCAGTAGTTGAGATATCTACAGATAGTTGCAACCGTCTGCGGATAGCTCAACTTGTTTTATGAGCTCAAACGATGTCGCTCCCAGCTGCTACAGTTGTTAAGTCATAACGAAGTCCTCTGGCTTATAAACTCGACTCAGAGTTGGTCTCGGCTAAACTAACTACTTACTAAGTACTTATCAAATACTAGCTGATCCCGCGGCTTTGCTCGCGCTCGTTTACTTTGAAAATCAAATACAAACTTTCATCCCCTATTTTATCCCTTTGGGGGTAGAATTGATCAAAATCCTTTCTTAGCGGATGCCTACGTCATAACATCTACCTGCATGCCAAATTTCAGCCCGGTCCGCCCAGTGGTTTGGGCTGTGCGTTGATAGATCACTATGTCAGTCAGTCAGTCACCTTTGAGTTATATATATTTAGATACTTGGCTGAACATTCTAACATAGCGAGAGGTTATGTAGTTTACTTGGTTTATATTATTGTGTTCACCTAATTTATGACAGCTTTCACAGCTCAGTTGGTAGTAGCTCTGCCTTCTGTGCCGTAGGCCGTGGGTTCGATCCCCACCGAGAACAAACATTTTTGTGATGAACAAGATGTTTGTTCTATGTGGACGACCTCAGTGGCGCAGTGGGTGAGAGTCCACCTGCGACGCAAGAGGTTGCGGTTTCGATTCCCGCCTCGGAACAAATATGTGTACGATCTGCAGAAATTTGTTCCGTTGGTCTGGGTGTTTTCTATGTATAATAAAAATATCTATGTAAGTATATAATGTATTAACTATATCAGTCATCTAGTAACTGTACCCATAACACAAGCTTTGAGTAGCTTACTTTGGGACTAGATGGTGCTGTGTGGATTGTCCAGCATTATTTATTTATATAGCGACCCGCCCGCGCGCCCCTGCTTCGCACGGGTGCACATATCATGCATGTATTATACAAACCTTCCTCTTCAATCACACTATCTATTAAAAAAACGCATCAAAATCCGTTACATAAGGACATGGGGACATAGGGATATAGGGACAGAGAAAGCGACTTTGTTATAAACTTTATAGTGATATTCCTTTGCGACTGATTTTGAACCTACGCCCCTAGGACGAGAAGGCTACGGCTACCACTAAACGACCAATGCTCTGTGATTAGCTGCGTTGTATTTGGATGACGCCTAACACCTGGAAGTTATAATCGGATTTGCATGTTGATTACTCTATTGTACCTCTAACGTGATGGCATTGCTAAGGTTGCAAGGTAGTAATTGACTGCAATCAGTTAAGGGCCCGGCGACAGCGGCTCGTATGTTTGGCCTTACGTTTACCTAATACCAAAATGATTTCTGATTCGGGCATGTTTCCCTTATATTATTGTATTATTTGTGTTCGGACAGTATTTATGCGTGTCACTGGATAGTTATTCCTTCAAACAACCTCCCCGAAATGAAATAATAGCCAATCGCACCTCGAAACTGCGAGCTGCTGTCGCCGGGCCCTTAACACTTTCTTTTAACTATATTATTACAGCGTTTTCACGATGTTTTCCTTCACCATTTGAAAGAAGTTTTGTACAATTTTTATTATTAAACCTTCATTTTTTATTATTAAAATTTTCAATCATTCAATTTTTATTATTAAAATTTATTAATAAACTAAATAACAAAAGTTATTATAGCACGGATACGTACGGGAATTGAATACGCGACCTCCTCCTTGATACCTGGCTGCATTTTAATTTTTGGAACATTATTAAAATCTTAGTTATTTCCATTTGTAATAAACACTAAGGCTTATTAATAACTAGTTGCGTCCCGCGCTTTCACGGATCTGGATGATGAAACTTGGCAGAGAGATAGATTATAGTCTGGAATAACACAGGCTACTTTTTATCCCGTGGGAATACCGGGATTTAAAACTACGCTGGCGAAACCGCAGGGCGCAACTAGTCATAAATAAAACCTATCGGATGTTATGTATAAAGGTCCAGAAGGTAGTTACCACTACACCACCAGGGCACTATTCTACTGAGAACAAAGTAATCGTGGGCTATGAAACGATAAAGCTACATTAAGCCGACGCTCGATCACAGTTTAACTGCGCTCTTTTATAGCCCGCGCCGCAAAGCTGCTGAATCTCGCATAAGAACTACATCAAGTACAACTGAGCTACTAGATTTTATCCAACTTCCTATTTCCTTCTTAATCATTCGTATTTTCACGGGAGTAAAGCACCATGCATGTTTGAAATTACAGTCATGTAGGTATGAGACCTAGCATCTGTATGCTTCAAGTTGATGGACGCAGGGTAGTGCATCGTAGGGCACGTTCCTAACGTGCGTGACTTGTTAGGTAATATTTTGTTATAGGTGATGTTTGGTTATTCTTTTTCCAATGGCATAAGTCATTGTTGAATCAGCAAAATGGGACATTTTGGACACTTGTTTTTTATGTTTGTTTTTTTATCGTTTTAATTTGCCTTTTTCTGCCATTATGACTATTCTTGATTATGGGTCTCATTATATTCTTGATTGGTGGTCTTACCTAATTCAGTGTATCTGTGAGTGGTTTGGTCACAGGCTGTTAGCTAAAAAGTATGGATGGATGGATGTTTGTTACTCTTTCACGCCGAAACGGCTTAGCGGATCTGGATGAAACTTGGCAGAGATATATCATAGTCTGGCACAGCACATAGGCTACTTTTTATCCCGTGGGAATACCGGGATTTAAATATGCGCGAATGAAACCGCAGGGCGCAACTAGTAATTAATAAATGGCTACACAAACAGGGTACTAAAATTTCCTGTTATTTAAATGATGATAATGATGCCTACATACAACATTTAATACATTTCCTATTTGATTAAAGAATCGACGAGGAAATAATTGGAATGGTGTGGGTGGTATGATTGGTAGGGATTCTTTCCGCCCACTAACATCTGAGACGACATTTTATTTAACATATAAGCATACATTTAATAATATAAGCCCGAGGGTTCAGTAGCTATGCTTCTTGATAATTAATAATAATAATGCTGGACAATCCACACAGCACTATCTAGCCCCAAAGTAAGCTATTCAAAGCTTGTGTTATGGGTACTAGACAACTGATATATTTAATACATTATATACTTACATAGATGATATTTTTTATTATACATAGAAAACACCCAGACCATCGGAACAAATTTGTGTACGATCTGCAGAAATTTGTTCCGATGGTCTGGGTGTTTTCTATGTATAATAAAAAATATCTATCTATGTAAGTATATAATGTATTAAATATATCAGTTATCTAGTACCCATAACACAAGCTTTGAATAGCATACTTTGGGGCTAGATAGTGCTGTGTGGATTGTCCAGCATTATTTATTTATTTAATTTATGACGACAACACACACGCACACACATAACAACAAAGCGACACACTAATAATAAAAATAAACAGCAGATATTTTAAACAAACCTATACTAAACTTACAAGAAACAAATTTGGGGGGGGGGGGAGTGTGTCTCTCAATACTGGGTACTGGGACCTGGACCTGGTAACTGGGTTTTCTTCGTTTAGTAGTTCAAGCTCTTAAAAGGATATTGCCCATTCTTACAGGATTTTTAAAAGTTTATATTGAGTTCAGTATTTTACGAGTTGGTTAAAGACTCCGTTTTACTATCATATGGGAGAAATTTTATATGGCTCCATCTCAAATTACACTAACTTTTAATACTAAACATTTTATTATTTTCCCTAATTGAAGAATATAAGTGATATAATAATAATAATAATAAGTTTTTTTATTTTCAGGAAAAAAATCGTACAAAAAGTTTTACATAATAGTAGGTAATACATAAGTATGCTGTAATTGGATGAGAACATTTTTTGTTGGTTATATATAGCACCCAGGTCTAGAATAATATCTATGTTATGTATCAATTGCTGAGTCAGGGCCTTTTTGGCGTACAGTTATGTTTTCTTTTGTTTTTGGTACTGTTTCTTCTTTCGTTTTGTCTCTGTTTATAGCTGTAATTTTGTATGTACCTATGTATTTCTTTTCTTGTTGTGTATGTCAAATAAATGTATTTTCTTTCTTTCTTTCTTTCTATGTTCACACAAATTAAAATCAACAGGTGTTTACCTCTGTGGTGCAGCGGGCGAGAGTCTGCCTGCGACGCAAGAGGTTGCAGGTTCGATTCCCGCCTTGGAACAAATTTGTGTACGATCTGCAGAAATTTGTTCCGATGGCCTGGGTGTTTTCTATGTATAATAAAAAATATCTAACTATGTAAGTATATAATGTATTAAATATATCAGTTATCTAGTACCCATAACACAAGCTTTGAATTGTTTGGGTTTCATAAATTCTACGCGAGCCAAATGACTCGTTTCTATTATATCTTCTTTTCTGTCAAAAAGAATGTGACATCTGACATCACGATCGTAACAGCCAATCACAGCGACGCAAAAACTTGTGTCTATGTGCCACTGAAAGACGCGTTTATGCAGCGCTCCCATGCTTTTTTTCACTTGAACTAATCTAACCGTGGAAAATGCCGACAAGAATTCGAATTTAGAACATTTTTTATTGACTTTGGTGATTTCGTGTGTGTAGAAGCTATCCCATAGCACAGGAAAGAGTAATCAAGCCGGCCGGCGGAAGATTCGCAGCTGGAGAAGGACGCTCTACTCAAGTAAGTGGCACAGTACTATTGTTTTTGGCTAACTGCGATTCGTGATCGTCCGTCCTTTCTAGCATTCCGTAGAAGTGTTAATTCTAAAAACTCTCGTAACCGATTACACTTCACCCAAATGTGCGATGCCATAACGGTTCGCGTACATTTTTATGGTGCCGAAACCAGGGACCTTTAGATCTTGTCCCTAACCTAAGTGTTGTCCGAAAGTCTTCCCCCGGTCTATAGCCTAACACCGCCGTCAAAGTTACGTAAAACCTATAAGTTTTATATCGTTCTAACTTAGTTACAATCGCAATAATCGGCATAACACTTTCCTACTTGTAATTCGTTAAGTTCAGTCACAAACTGCCTAACTACCTATATCTACCTGATGTAGGTATTTCGGAAGCCGGTAACGAGGAGGAGATCCAGTGATTACGTATGTACGCATCGTCCTGCCAGCCATCGAAAATTATTTTGTAAATTCAGGGCAAACATTCTCACTTCAAATCGTTGTTTGCTCTATATCAGGTGCAATTTAATTTTGGATGGTCAGCAGACTTCATAGTGCAGGATTGCTAATTGTTTTTTGCAAGATTTGCCTAGAATAAGATAAATAAAGTAAAATTCATCAGAGTTATCAACAAGTTGCAAACCAAACATCCTTATTCTGGTAAGTTCCATGAACAGTCTTATTCTGGTAAAGTCTATTTTGCATTCAAAATAGTTTATTACCTGTATAGCAAGTTAAAGGTGTTGTTGGTAAATATTATTGATAAAAGCCTGCATTCTGTTGTTATCCTTCTATGTAATCCTTTGCTAGCAGATAAGAATAGTACGGTCGTTGAACTTTTGTTTGTATTTTGTCTTCAGTTTCTTTCATTTTTTATCGGTTAGGCAATTAGTGTTAAAATTAAGGCTAGTAGCTAGGTCATAATAATTACATTTTTTCAAAATTAGTTTATCAGCATACCGTTAATACTTTACATTATTAATTTATGTCTTATACACCAAGACGCCACTACACCAAGACGCCAAGGTGTATGCCAAGAGCAATATCCATCGACATGAACCAATCCAAAACGGTCCATGACTTACCGGCTCTGCGTCGAAAACGAACTTTAGCAGTTAACCGTCTGACTAAAACTTTAGAAATTGGGAAGTTAGCAGAGGAGGACAAACTTCAAATAGATAAATTCATTGCTCACTTTACCGAGTGTACCCGACATGCCGCCAGATTTGAGGAAGCTCATGAGTCAATACTGAGTGTGCTTGGAACGGAAGCTGAGGAAGCTGAAGATGAACTTAGATGCAAATGCGATGAGATATATTTTGACATTGTTGCAATACATCGGCGACTCATTGCCACTAATGTAGTAGATGAAGTCAACAAATCAGTTGACAGTTCCGCTTCTTCTTCGGTTGAGGTAAAGGTGAAGTTACCGAAAATAAATTTACCAACATTTTCGGGAAATATCAAGACATGGCCAGAGTTTTACGATGTTTTCCAGTCTCTCATCCACGACAATAATTCACTTTCGGATACCGAGCGGATGCATTATCTAGCGTCAAGTTTGACAGGGGATGCGTTGGCCGTCATTCGAGTATTTCCTTTCACTGGTCAATACTATTGCGAAGCTTACGAAGCACTCGTCGCTCGGTATAGAGATAAGCGCGAACTAGCGTTTACATGTTGGAAAGATATGCAAGCAATTTCTTTGCAATCAAACAACGCTTACGAATTTCGCCGTGTACTAGACACATTCAATGAAAACTTGGCAATACTGAAGAGACTCGAGCTGCCTATCGAACAATGGGACTTCATATTATGCTACTTGCTTCTATCAAAATTAACTTCAACCATGCGCTGCGAATTCGAACAAGAATATCCTAACAACGAACTGCCAACATACTCGACGTTAAAGGCCTTCCTTTATGCAAAATGCGAGGCACTTGTCCGTGATACACATTTCACCAGCACTGATAAAGGCGCTACTGTACGAAGTAGCACACATCAAAACATAAAACCGAGTACCAATAAGAAAGTGACGACATCAGCATTTTTGTCAAACACCGAAGTGAAACCATCCGGGATAGTCAGTGCATCACCCGTCAACTCAAGTGTTTATAAGTGCACATTCTGTGGGGAAGGGCATTCGATTAATCACTGCTCATCTTACGAAAAAAAACCGATAGAGGAACGATTGGACCATGCTAAAGCTCATCACTGGTGTTTTAATTGCCTCAAACCATCGCACGGTCTCCGTGATTGCAAATCAATCTTCAACTGTCAAAAATGCCGTCAGCGACACCACACCCTTCTCCATCGAGATGACGTTCCCGATGGGTTTTCTGTTAACGCACCTAAAGAAGAAATCCAACCCGAACATAGGGAATCAGAAACATTTAACAAAGAACAGGTGGTATTGACTAATTTAGGCGACCGATCATTGATACTGCTTTCAACGGCAAAAATCGAGGTTAAAGATTCCAATGGACACGTTCGAACACTGCGCGCGTTAATTGATTCCGGTAGCCAAGCACACTTTATAACGGAACAAGCTGCAGAGTCATTAGGCATTCAACGAACAATTTCAACTAGGAAGATCAGTGGTTTAGGTCAATCAATATCATCCGTATCTGGCGTTGTTACTTTGGACATTGGAGTCGGTGGCAGGGTGTTATTCAATATAGATGCACTTACCTTGCCTACTATATGTAGTAAGATGCCTGCAGTAAAGCTTAACAAAGCAACATGGAATCATGTTCAAAATTTGCCATTAGCGGATCCAGACTGCCATTTACCAGGAACGATTGATATTCTTCTCGGAGCAGAAATCTTTCCGTCATTATTACGTAATGGGGTAGTTGACGGAGGATCTACGAAACCGTCAGCTCTCAATACTGTCTTTGGTTGGTTGCTGACAGGGAACGTGGAATCGACCAACATAAGCCAACACCAACGTGATCTGGAAACTACATCGTTTTTTGTCAGCAACGAGACAAACAACACTCATACACGGACGAGATTTGACGATGAACTGAAAATGTTTTGGGAACTCGACAATATACCAACGTCTACCAAATTAACTCCGGATGAAGAGCTGTGTGAGAAAAAATACGTCAACGAACATTCGCGCGATGACTCTGGGAGGTACATAGTGACTTTACCTTTCAAAACCGAACGTGATGAATTTCCTGGGTCACGGGATGTAGCGCTCAAACGATTTCACGCTCTTGAGCGAAGGTTAACAAGAGATTCAGGACTACGTCAACAATATAATGAGTTCATGCGAGATTATATTGATAGCGGACATATGAGTAAAGTACCGACACAGGATCTTAACAAAGGCAAATATTACATCCCACACCACTGCGTCGTTCGTCCTGATAGTTCCACAACTAAGCTACGTGTAGTGTTTGACGCGTCGGCGAAGGATGTGTGTGGGATTTCCCTTAACGACACGTTGCTCACTGGCGAAAAACTTCAAGCAAACATTGCAGAGCTGTTGCTGCGATTTCGTTTACATGCCGTAGTATATACATCCGACGTTCGACAAATGTATAGACAAATTCTATGTGAAGAAAATCACCGTGACTATCAGCGTATATTCTGGAGATTCGATGAATCAAATCCGCTGACCGAATATCGTCTTAACACAGTGACATATGGAACTTCGTCTGCTCCTCATGCCGCCCTCCGCACGATCAAGCAACTAACTCAAGATCACGGAAAAGACTATCCAAACGCAGCGATTGTGTTAGATAAAGACGTCTATGTCGATGACATCGTAAGTGGATGTTCTACGTTACAATTAGCCCAACAAACAAAAAGAGAAATAATAGATCTGATGGAAAAAGGGTGCTTTCAGCTACGAAAATGGGCAAGTAATATACCAAGTTTACTTGATGATTTGTCACCTGAAGACCGTATCATCAATACAGAGGGAATTCCTCTGGATGTGGAAACTTCCGATACAATTAAAATTCTCGGCCTAAAATGGAATCCGACAGCAGACAAATTCATGTTTGATGTAAAACCACTAAGACGTAATTGCACTAAACGAACAATCCTAAGTGAACTCGCTCGTATCTTTGACCCCTTAGGATTTCTCGTCCCGTTAACATTCCTCGCAAAATGCTACATTCAAAAATTATGGATCTTGAAAGTGGGCTGGGATGAAATTCCCAATCAAGACATCGTGAATCAATGGGAGAGTTACTGTGATCAGTTAGAACTGGTGAAAACGTTGCAAATTCCTCGCAGATTTCCTATGAATAAAATCAAATCACTTCAATTCCATGGATTCGCTGACAGCTCGGAAGCTGGATACGGGGCAGTAGTGTATTTACGCATAGAAGACGATGATAACAAAATCCAAGTATCTTTCATATCTGCTAAGTCACGTGTTGCTCCTGTAAAAAGGATATCATTACCACGTCTCGAGCTTTGTGCGGCGGTCTTGTTGTCCGATTTACTCAAGTTCATCGAAGAAACATATTCTCCGTCACTTCCAGAATACACCACTTACGCATGGTCTGACTCAACGGTTGTGCTTGCCTGGCTGGACTCACCTTCTTGCCGATGGAAAACCTTCGTTGCAAATCGGGTAAGCCATATTGAGGATACGATACCGAAAGCTAAATGGAATCACGTACCGACCGAAGAAAACCCAGCCGACATAGCATCTCGAGGTCTGCTTCCTGGAGAATTAGTGCGGAACCAGTTATGGTGGGCGGGTCCATCATGGCTTGCACAATCGATTGAATCGTGGCCTACCAAACCTAACAAAGATAACCAAAGTGTTGCTCAAACCGAAGAACGGATAACAACGTTACTAATGCAAGACACTTCAAACATCTTGGACAAACTTGTTGAGAGGTTTTCATCGATCCGAAAAACACAACGGGTGTTAGCTTATTGTCTAAGATTTATTCGTCATTGTGGAAAAAAATTATCGTCTCACACAAGTGCTATGACAAATAGGCTACTGAATCAGACGGAACTTCACGAAGCCTTATTGGTTTTAGTAAAGAATACGCAATCCCGGCATTTTAGCGATGAAATATCTCGTCTCACTGAAGGGAAGGTGCTCTCGAAACAAATGCGAAAACTCAATCCCTTCATCGATGAACGCGGTCTCCTCAGAGTGGGCGGGAGATTATCACATTCAGGGCTTGAATTCGAGCATAAGCACCCTGCGCTTCTTCCCAGGGAATCCCGGCTTACATATCTTATTATCGAAGCAATTCATCATGAAAACTGCCATCCAGGGATAAATACCGTACAGTATTTAATTACTCAGCAGTTTTGGATCTTATCGCCAAAGCGTGCCATTCGTCACTGTCTCTCAAAATGTTTCAAGTGTTTCCGTGCGCGCCCTACTCCTCTCGAACCTTTTATGGGTGATCTGCCGGCTGCTCGAGTAAATCAAGTTAAACCATTTTCCGTCGTCGGTGTAGATTATGCCGGACCATTTCGGATCAGACTGGGAAACCATCGTGGTGCTAAGATAGGAAAGGCATATCTTTGTTTATTTGTCTGCTTTACTACAAAAGCCGTTCATCTCGAAGTAGTTTCGGACATGTCGACTGAAGCGTATGTCGCAGCTCTTCGAAGATTTATAGGAAGAAGAGGCAGAGTTAATATCATTCATTCAGATAACGGGTCGAATTTCGTTGGAGCATGTAATCAACTTAATGCATTTATGCGGCAAGCATGTGAACGAGACCATATACTGTTTCGATTCAACCCTCCTTCTTCCCCTCATTTCGGTGGAGTATGGGAGATTCAAGTAAAGGCCGTAAAATCACATCTCTATCGGGTCATTGGAGATCAAGCGTTAACTTTTGAAGAGCTAAATACCGTTTTCATCCAAATAGAAGCCATGCTAAACTCCCGTCCCCTCTGTCCGCTTAGTTCAGATCCGAACGACCTTAATGTATTGACGCCAGGACATTTCCTCACACTAGAACCCTTAACGGCAATCCCCGATAAAGATTTAACTGAATTAAAATTGAATCGTCTAGGACGCTGGCAATTGCTTCAGCGGTTCCAACAGGATTTTTGGAATCGTTGGAAGGTTGAATATTTGCAATCGCTAACACAACGAGCAAAATGGACAAAGCACTGTCAACCTTTGGCTATAGGTGCGATCGTCTTGCTCAAAGATGAAAACACAATGCCGTTACACTGGGCGATTGCCAGAGTAACTGACCTGCATTACGGATCGGATGGAGTGGCGCGGGTAGCGACGGTGCGTACCGGTAGCGGATCTCTTTTTAAGCGGGCGTTAACCAAGATATGTGTTTTGCCTAACGATTCAAATATAGATTTAAACGAATAATCAATAATTATTTTTAGTATTTTTTAAGTAGGTTAAGTGGTAAGTTGATTATTGCCAAACGAATTTCAATATTATTAATCTTCCTTATTCCATGACAATTTCGTTCATTCCAAAGTACAATTATGTAAGTCTTTCGCAAATCAGTGTGTCGGATTGTTTTGTCCCATGATTGATTTTGGTAATTCCCTCCTTATAAGTTATTTATAACAATCCCAAGTTATTCATCATTCATTCTGGTGGGAAAATACCAATGTGTATTTTAGTGGGCGGTATGTTTGGGTTTCATAAATTCTACGCGAGCCAAATGACTCGTTTCTATTCATTCTCTTCTTTTCTGTCAAAAAGAATGTGACATCTGACATCACGATCGTAACAGCCAATCACAGCGACGCAAAAACTTGTGTCTATGTGCCACTGAAAGACGCGTTTATGCAGCGCTCCCATGCTTTTTTTCACTTGAACTAATCTAACCGTGGAAAATGCCGACAAGAATTCGAATTTAGAACATTTTTTATTGACTTTGGTGATTTCGTGTGTGTAGAAGCTATCCCATAGCACAGGAAAGAGTAATCAAGCCGGCCGGCGGAAGATTCGCAGCTGGAGAAGGACGCTCTACTCAAGTAAGTGGCACAGTACTATTGTTTTTGGCTAACTGCGATTCGTGATCGTCCGTCCTTTCTAGCATTCCGTAGAAGTGTTAATTCTAAAAACTCTCGTAACCGATTACACTTCACCCAAATGTGCGATGCCATAACGGTTCGCGTACATTGAATAGCTTACTTTGGGGCTAGATAGTGCTGTGTGGATTGTCCAGCATTATTTATTTATTTTATTTATTTACTTAAAATGAAGGTAATTCTAGGTGCCAGGGCCATATCCAAAGGTTGGTTACTAGCTTATACGAACTCCTTTTTCATAATTCATAAATTCAGCGAATTTCACCCCCTCTACTCAAACCGAAACTTTCAACCCTTAACTTGTACAAACACTCCTAGTTAAATTCTTATACTTATTTGGAAACCATTTTTGTAACTTCAGCTATATTTTAAACTTTATAGTAAATACTATAGGGATGAAAATCCTAAGCATGAAGTCATACTTTCATTTTCGTCGGATGGCCTGAAGCTTTTAGGGGTAATATTTTTATTAGTACTACGCAGCCCCGAAGTGTGGCGGATAATGTTTGAAAGGAAAGTCGGCTGGGGAGTGGAAATTGAATTATGAAAGTGATATGTCTAAGTGTATGATGTACTTACCTACCCTAGTTGTACAGAATATAGAAACGTAATCATAATTAGCATGTTTGGTCTTACGTTTACCTAATACCAAAATGATTTCTGACTCAAGCACATTTCCCTTATATTATTGTATTATTTGTGTTCGAACAGTATTTATGCGTGTTTCTTTAGAGTTATTCTTTCAAACAACCTCCCCGAAATGAAATAAAATGAAATAATAGCCAATCGCACCTCGAAATTGCGAGCCGCTGTCACCGGACTCTTAAGTCGCGGAGGCTAGTACAAACAGAAGGAGCCGGGTAAAGTTCGGGAAACATATCACAAGATTAGCAAATATAACAAATTTGCACAGGCTTGCGAATAGTGGGGCTTTGAATGGTCTAGTTTATAAACTTTTCTTCAAACATTCTACGATTTTAATTAGCTTGTATAGTTTCTTAAATGTTAAGACTTCACCTATACAAAGCACTATAAGACGCGTATCACTACTACGACGCGTAGAGCTACTACGGCGCGTAGAGCTACTACGACGCGTAGAGATACTACGACGATTATCACTACTATGACGCGTAGAGCTACTACGACGCGTAGAGCTACTACGACGCCTAGAGCTACTACGACGCGTAGAGATACTACGACGATTATCACTACTATGACGCGTAGAGCTACTACGACGCGTAGAGCTACTACGACGCCTAGAGCTACTACGACGCGTAGAGCTACTACGACGCGTATAGCTACTACGACGCGTAGAGCTACTACGACGCGTAAAACTGATATGACGCGTAGAGCTACTATGAGTTGCAAAAAATTATAGTCTTATATCTAACTAGCCACCGCCCGCTTATAGTAGTGAATGCTTAATTAATACTAAAATGTTTTCCCACTATTGGATATATTCATACTTTCTACCCTGTTCCCGGTAATTTTTTAGGGATAAAAAACGATGGTGTGTGTGATGTGGTGTGTGTGATGTGATGTGTGTGATGTGGTGTGTTCAGAGTTTATTTTTGATTAAAATGCTAATTAAGATTACGAACTATATTTTTCCAACTTTCACTTTAATTGCTTATTATTTGCAATGCTTATTATCTGCGTGACCCGAGGGCTGGCGAATACCTGGCTCAGCGTATCAGCATTGTCATTCAGCGTGGCAATGCAGCCAGTGTCTTGGGTACGCTTCCGACTGGCACTGATTTGGATCAGTTGAGCTATCTATAGATCGTTTGCAACGGTCTGCAGATAGCTCAACTGTTTCATATGTATTTTGTACATTTTGTAAATAATTGTAACTATTAGTTGTAATTTTCTTTGTCAATAAAGTTTGCAATGCTTAATATTTAATTGTTTTTTTTTTGTATAAGTATGACATTTGTAAATCTACTGTTTGGTTTAAATAATAATTGTTGAGGACTACTCTATTGTATTAGGTTTTATAGATACAGATTCATTATTGGTAAAAAAGTTTAAAAGTCATGGTGAAATTGTCTTATCTGTAATGATAGCAATGTATTTGAAATAAATATAAATGCAAATAATTAGTTCAACAGGAATCTTAAGGCGTTGACAACACCAAATATTTCTCTCGCTCGCACGATTCGACATTTTGAAAGATATAAAATCACAAATTCCAATTTTGAAAAATCGCAAACAACCATTTTGTGTGCAATCACATTGCGCATAGTTTGGTAAAAATTTCATTTTGATTGATGCAAGTTTTCCTACTCAAAAGTTTGCTTGAGTACGAAAATTATAAAAGCAAACTTTTAAGTAGGAAAACTTGTATCGCTCAAAATGATTTTTTTACTAAACTGTGCGCAATGTGATTGCACACAAAATGGTTGTTTGCGATTTTTCGAAAATGGGTTTAGTGATTTTATATCTTTCAACAAGTCAAAACGTGCGAGCGAGAGTCACATTAGCTGTTGTCTTCGTCTTAAGTTCAGAGGGATGCACAAACAGAGATAGTACCATTCGCATATAATAAAAAATACAAAATTCTATTTTACACACACAGCTAGATAATATAGAAAGTAGGGTATGAAGCTTCATCATGTGAACCGCCAAGTGGAACTCATTGCCGTAATTTTTCCTGATTGCTACAATTTCGGAGTCTTCAAGGCAAAAGCGAATAGGTTTCTTCTAGACGGTTCTGTTTTACCGTCGGCTACATCGTCGCTTACCATCAGGCGAGATCGTAGCTAAATAATGGTCTATAAAGCTAAAGAAAACTGTCATTTTTAAATCAAACCTACAAGCTCCCACATCTTGCGTCACTGCGCGCGGAGTTCGTTACTCAGTTAGCGGTGGTTAATCAACGCGCGGCGCATACAGGACGAACGGCGAATGAATAATCTACGATCTGAGAGGAATTACAATTTCCTTGCGAGGCTTGTTTTCAACATTCGATAGACAGCCTTTATAGCTCAGTCGGTAGTAGCTCTGCCTGCTCCGCCGTAGGTCGTGGGTTCGATCCCCCCGAGACACAAACACTTATGTGATGAAAATAGATGTTTGTTCTCTGTCTGGGTGTTTTATATCCTACTAATATTATAAACGCGAAGGTTTGTAAGTATGGATGGATGGATGTTTGTTACTTTTTCACGCCGGAACGGCTGAATGGATCTGGATGAAACTTGGCAGAGAGATTGATTATAGTCTAGAATAACACATAGGCTACTTTTTATTCCGTAGGAATACCGGGATTTATATCTGCGCGGGTGAAACCGCGGGGCGCAACTAGTGATTTTATATTCAGACTCTTTTTTTTCATGCTGCTGTATAACTTTTTTATATGACAGGATTTTCGGTCGCAATTTTTTCTCCCTCTTCGAGGAAGCCAATTTGCTGTTAAAACTTTATTTGCGGGTAACACGTATAGTTACTTCGTTTTATAATCCTATCCTACTAATATTATAAACGCGAAAGTTTGTAAGTATGGATGGATGGATGGATGGATGTTTGTTACTTTTTCACGCCGGAACGGCTAAACGGATCTAGATGAAACTTGGCAGAGAGAGTGGTTATAGTCTGGAATAGCACATAGGCTACTTTTTATCCCGTGGGAATACCTGGATTTAAATATGCGCGGGTGAAACCGCGGGACGCAACTAGTAATATTAAAAGTATGTATTTATTACAAAAAAAAAGTATCTGAGTAGTATATCAGCAATATGGCTCCCATCATATCACAAGCTATAGCTTAGTTTGGGCGAGATAGTGCTGTGCGGAATGTCCACCAAAATTGATTACTATCATTAATAAGATCTCTAGCAGATTGCATTTCGGTGAACGGATGAAGTTCTAGAAAGGTCTAGGATTCACTGCCCAGCGTGCACGAAACAAAAAGACTCATCTACCAGAAGACTTTTTAAGCTTTTATTTAAATGGGAGTTTTATCAAAATGACCATCTCAACCCCGTAAAGACTATATTTATTTTATTTTAACAATTTTGGGAAAACTTACAGCATGCAAAGTTGCTACACATATGCTGACGGCCAATTACAAGTTTCCGCGGATATATAAAAAGTAGGAACCTGTAACAGTAACAATAGACGACGGATTATACATAATTTAGAAAGATAAAGACACACATACACAAACACAAACTAGTTGCGTCCCGCGGTTTCACCCGCGCAGATTTAAATCCCGGTATTCCCACGGGATAAAAAGTAGCCTATGTGCTATTGCAGACTAGAATGTATCTCTCTGTTAAGTTTCATCCAGATCTGTTTCGCTGTTCCGGCGTGAAAGAGTAACAAACATCCATCCATCCATTTTTTTTTTATATTTGATTGACTGTCCTTTGGCCACAATCTCACCTGATGGTAAGCGACGATGTGGCCGACGATGGAGCAGAACGGTCTAGAAGACACCTATTCACTCTTGCCTTGAAGAGGCCCAAATTATTCATCCTAATTTACAAACTTTCGCGTTTATAATATTAGTAAGATAGGATTATAAAACGAACTAACTATACATGTTACCCGCAAATAAAGTTTTAACAGCACATTGGCTTCCTCGAAGAGGGAAAATCCTTTCATATAAAAAAGTTATACAACAGCAAGAAGAAGAAGAGTCTGAATATAAAATCATTCCTGAAAAATAACGGAAACAATAAACAAATCTATTCATAGATTCGGAGCAATAAACAAATCTATTCATAGATTCGGAGCAATAAACAAATCGTTCTTCAATCACTTGCCATTTATATTCTAACGGGAGAGAAATTGGGTGATTATTCGTGAAATCTGTAATATTGAACATTTACAATGAAAACCGTTATCGCGCGGAAATACTATCTATCTACTACCATCAGCTATATCAATGGAATAGTATTCACCAACGAGCACCGGTGGTCTAGTGGGAGTGACCCTGCCTTCCAATCGTAAGGTCGCAGGTTCGAATCCGGTCGTGCACCAATGGATTTTTCTATCGAAAAATTTATGTGCGCAATGCCAGTGCTCTTAAACGGTGAAGGAAAACATCGTGAGGAAACCAGTTAGTATTCTAACAGCGGCGATGGGCTTGCAACCTGTCACGTATGGAATACTAACTACTGCAAAATGTGGGTATGTGCCAAATGTAATGTTTGGACGTACCTCTAACTACCCCCCTTAGACATCCTCAAAGAATCTGGAATTAGTACCTACTTGGTACTGGGAGATCTGAAGGGATATCTACCGTGCCTGGGGATCAAAGTCGTGAAGCTGTTTCAGTTTCAGTTTCAGTATTCACCATTACACCATTATCACATCACCACCAACCCAATGGTTAACTGGAAGAAAATGCTAATTAGCATTAAGTTCGCCTAATGTACTTTATTTATGTGCAATAAATAATTTTCTTATCTTATCTTACCATTAAATGGAAATTGCTAAGAAGTAAATAAAAAAAAAAAATTAGACTGACGTGAGAGCACTGGTGGTCTCGCGGTGTGTCCTTGCCTTCCGATCATAAGGTCGTGGGCTCGTTCCAGTCGTGCACCAATGGAATGGAATCCCAATCGAAAAATTTATGTCAGCAATGCCAGTACTCGTAAACGGTGAAGGAAAACATCTCGAGGAAACCAGTTAGTATTAGTACCAGTAAGTAACCAGTTAGTACAGCGGCAATGGGCTTGCAACCTGTCAAGTATGGAATACTAACTACTGCAAAATGCCAATGTAATGATCAGACTCACCTCTGACTACCCCCTTAGACGTCCTCAAAGTACCTAGAGTTCGTACTTAGAGATCTGAGGAGATATCTACCGTACCTAGAAACAAAGTTGTGAAGCTGTTCTAGTTTCAGGTCTATGTTATCATGATGAAACATGGAAAAATTCAGGTTACTGAAAAGAAGAAGAATGTTTATAACTCTCTAGATTTAAAGAAATTGATATTACTACAGTACATTCAGTACTACAGTAATTTCACAGTATGAATCTATCTTAAACTATGACTGACACTTAAATTCACTTAGCTTGAAGAAAAGCTTGAAGACGTTTCACAAAAGGATCATAATGACTCAACAGTTTTTTTTTCTTTTTTCTTAGTATAATTAGTGTGATTGGTTGTAAGCCGTTCTAATTATTTTTGAATAAATAAATAAATAAACTGACTTTGACTTGTGGACATAAAAAGGTATTATTTACCTGTACTCTCTTACTCACGTTCATGTAACTCGTTTCACAGCGAACAAGAGATTTGACGAACTACTACGATAAGTTAATTTTGATTTGATCATGCGTTACCGGAAAAACCAGCTTTGAATCTGCTTTCTATGTAACAGCGAGCCTATCGGAACGATCGTAGCTCTGCCAACTGTTGCCCATTTAGGATTAACATAACAATGGCCACGTGCAATCCAATGCATAATAGAGTGTCTGATGAGACTTATTTTTCAAGAGAGCAATAACTCTGTGATGAAGGTCGTAGGGCCGACTGCCGCTGAGAAATAAATTTTATTTATTTATTCGTATGGCAATGTGCAATCGATCTATAAAATATAATTATTATTCAAATGTTTTTAAATCATATTTCTGAACGATTGAGGTGCTGTGAGGTTGTTAAACAGAAATAAATAATAATAATAATAAATGCTGGACAATCCACACAGCACCATCTAACCCCAAAGTAAGATACTCAATGCTTGTGTTATGGGTACTAGATAACTGATATATTTAATACATTATATACTTACATAGATAGATATTTTTTATTATACACATAACACACCTAGACTAACGAAGAAAAATTCTGCAGATCATACACAAATTTGTTCCGAGGCGGGAATCGAACCCGCAACCTTTTGCGTCGCAGAAATATAGTCAAAGTCAAAATGTTTATTCAGAAAATTATAAGGATCTTTTGAAACGCTAGCTTAAAGCTAGGTGACTCTAAGTGCCAGTTCCACGCGACCTAAGCCTAGCAAACAAGCAAGAAACTTACGTTATATCGACGATCTTAAGGTGAAGACAAGAGCTAATGTGATTCTGGCTCGCACGTTTTCACTTGTTGTATGATATAAAATCACTGAACCCATTTTCTAAAAATCGTGTGCCATTTTGTGTGCAATCACAATGCGCACAGCTTAGTAAAAAAACATTTTGATCGATATTACTCGTATGTTTTTTACTTTTATAGTTTTCGTACAAGCAAACTTTTGAGTAGGAAAATTTGCATCGAACAAAATAAATTTTTTACCAAACTGCACACAATATGGTTGTTCGCGATTTTTCAAAATTGGGCTAAGTGATATTATATCTTTCAAAATGTCAAATCGTGCGAGCGAGAGGTACAGTAGGTGCTCTCAACGTCTTAATCGAGGACACAATTTGAAAATGTTCGTTTCAGGCAGGTCATAGTAACCCAATTGAATAGGTTTGAACTGTCAGGCGCAATGCCGGCACATTGCCAATACGCCACTGGGGACTTCATCATTAGAGGAGACAGGTCTACCATGGGACTCCTCGCTGCCAAGATGCCATGATTAAGTTGGTTCTGAAGTCTATTGCTAGGATATTGGTGTGCAAAAGTTGGCACGTTTTAAATTCTGGTGTGCAAGTATTCTATGTGTTCTTTGTTATATACATACTCGTACAAAAGACAAAAAAATATGTTATATGCATAGTACTTTTTAAACAAAGTATAAAATTATGAACACGATTCTATGCCCTATGGGTGTCACAGTTGCTGCATTGTTGGGTGTCTCGAAAGTACAGCTTTATTGTAAGAGCATTCATACTTTTCATAATTGTTCTTATATTTTATAAGTTACTAGCGACCCGCCCGCGCGCCCCTGCTTCGCACGGGTGCGCATATCATGCATGTATTATACATATAAACCTTCCTCTTAAATCACTCTATCCATAAAAAAAACCGCATGAAAATCCGTTGCGTAGTTTTAAAGATTTAAGCATACATAGGGGCATGGCGACATAGGGATATAGGGACATAGAAAGCGACTTCTATGTAGTGATAATTAGTTTGTTTTTGGATATAAATAAATAATGCTGGACAATCCACACAGCACCATCTAGCCCCAAAGTAAGCTAATCAAAGCTTGTGTTATGGGTACTAGATGACTGATATATTTAATACATTATATACTTACATAGATAAATATTTTTTATTATATACATAGAAAACACCCAGACCAACGGAACAAATTTTTGCAGATCGTACACAAATTTGTTCCTCCTCCGAATGCAACCTCTAGCGTCGCAGGCGGTCTCTCGCCCGCTGCGCCACGGAGGTCGTCGGCTGCAACACAGAGGATATAATATTGTACTGTATAAAATATAATTTAACAGTAACGTCGGTCGAGGATCAACGGTAGTAGAAAAAAATGGGGAACATCGTTTATTACTATCGAAAAGAAGTTACTTATATCAATTGAAATAACACGTACACCTAGTGCTCTATGGGACTGCCTGCATTATTCTGAGAGGCAAAGGGGCTTAATTGCATATACCTGCAATTGCACCAGTACTTCAAAAGAGCACGCACGAGTATCACAGAGACAGCAGCTTTATAAGTCCTCAGAAGCTTCCGTTTTTGGATCTTTTGACGGCTATCACAGCTCAGTTTGTAAAAATTTCGTAATAATATTACTTCATAACCCAGGAATTTAGATACTACGTTCCGTACCGACTCCGCCTTTTTTATACAAACAGCTGATGGAACAAGCAGATGACCCACCTGATGTTAGTGGTAACCATCACCTATAACAAAGCATTGCCTCGTACGTCACGCACGTAGAACGTGCCCTGCGATGTACTGTCCCACGTCCATCAACTTGAGGCATACTGATGTTATGCCTCATGTGCCTGTAATTACACCGGCGACCACACTCTTCAAACCGAAACACAGCGTTGCTGCTTGGCGTCAGAAAAAGGCGGGGTGGTGGCACTTCCCCGGACGAGCCCTTCACAAAGAGCTCTACTACTCTTAAATCAATGAATCAAAATCGCCCAGCTGGTGTCTTACTGATGTGCAAGTTAGACGTGACGTATTGTCAGCAAGGCTACGCACTTAGCGAACTGTAAACACGGACCAATCAGTGACAGTGTTCCGCACACGTGACTCTTGCACTGCCCGAGTCATATACTTAAGCGATTTTATTTTTTTTAATATTAGGATACAAGCTGTTGGCCCATTCGGTGTAACTCTGCCTACGGAAACTAACCCGTATATTTATAAGTTCAGTATGTAATGAGATACTGATTGAAATCACCAGGGTACTTAGTACGTATATAAAAAAAAATTTGAACAAATTAAAATTATCACACAATCACAATAAAATGCAAAATAACTCGTCTGGAAAACAACATCACAATAATATGACTACACAACGATGCTAAAACTTTGAAAGCCAAAATTGGTTACTGTAGTCATCTTAGAGCACACGAAAGGCAAATTAATAGGTACATAAGTAGAAACCATGTCGCCGTAGCCGAAACCGGCACGGAAGACATCATCAAACGCACAAGTTTATACCTTGCATCCCCAATAAAAATACAATACTAAAAACACATTAAAACCGTTCCGCTACCGCTCATAAATTAGATACAATCTTCAATATGGGACATATTAGAGGCAACCCTGGGGGCAACCCTCGGTGCTGTTAATTACTGGGGACAATAAAAGGCTTGACCGTCCGTCGTTCGATTGGTTACCTTTTGATAAAATTTGAAACTAATCGACTTACATTGTACGGGTTCTGATTGCTTGTTCCAGTTTTTTTGTTTATTTTAATGTAGTTATGAGTAAAGCTGATAATAATAATGCTGGACACACAGCACCATCTAGCCCCAAAATAAGCTACTCAAACCTTGTATTATGGGTAACTAGCTAACTGATATATTTAATACATTATATACTTAGATAGATTTATTTATTATACATTAAAAAACACCCAAAGAACCGAACAACTTTCTGCAGATCGAACACAAATTTGTTTCGAGGCGGGAATCGAGCCCGCAACCACTGCGTCGCAGGCAGACTCTCGCTCGCTGCGCCACTGAGGTCGTCTCAAAGTTGTCTCAATTCTCTTTGTGTTTGGCTCATCCGGGGAAGTAAAGAGTAGTAAGCTCTTTGTGAAGGGCTCGTCCAGGGAAGTTACTACCATGCCTTTCTGACGCCAAGAAGCGGCACTGAGTTTCCGTTTGAAGGCCGATGAAATTACAGGCCCATGAGGCTGAACAACTTTTTTATTTTGTTTATTTATTGAGCAAAACTTAAATAACAGTATTAATAATACAACATCGTGAAACCTACCGGAGCACCGGTGGTCTAGTGGGAGTGACCCCGCCTTCCGATCGTAAGGTCGCAGGTTCGAATCCGGTCGTGCACCAATGGATTTTTCTATCGAGAAATTTATGTGCGCAATGCCAGTGCTCTTAAACGGTGAAGGAAAACATCGTGAGGAAACCAGTTAGTATTCTAACAGCGGCGATGGGCTTGCAACCTGTCACGTATGGAATACTAACTACTGCAAAATGTGGGTATGTGCCAAATGTAATGTTTGGACGTACCTCTGACTACCCCCCTTAGACATCCTCAAAGAATCTTGAATTAGTACCTACTTGGTACTGGGAGATCTGAAGGGATATCTACCGTGCCTGGGGATCAAAGTCGTGAAGCTGTTTCAGTTTTCAGTTTTCGTGAAACCTAGCAAGGTTTGTGTCGATGTTGGCACTGACTCGAGCTGTTGGAAAACGTAAACATAAAATTAATATCTAGAGTAGGTAGGGAGGCGGCGGAGCGAGTTAGGGAGGACGATGTCCAAGCTGACCTGCTCCGGCGCAGACGGACTGGAGGGAGGCGAAGGCGGTTCGCCCGCCTTCTCCCGCCTCTGTAGTGGGGTCACCAGTGGAAGGTCGAGGGACTTTCGCTGGCTAATGTGCTTGCTCAATAAAAGCACGTGTGAACAGGTCGTGCTTGTAAATAAGCATGCTTATTTGGTCGTACGTTGGTTGATTTTAGAGCATGCTCAAAATAAGCATGCTTATTTTTGAGCACGTGTGTCAGTACCTATTTGATGCACAAACATTGGGTTCGAATCCCACCTCGGAACAAATTTGTGTACGATCTGCAGAAATTTGTTCCGTAGTCTGGATGTTTTATATGTATAATAAAAACTAAAAACTATCTATCTATGTAAGTATTATAATGTATTAAATATAATATAAGTTATCTAGTACCCAGAACACAAGCTTACTTTGGGGCTAGATGGTGCTGTGTGGATTGTCCAGCATTGTCCAGCATTTTTATGTTAAGACGAAGACATGAGCTAATGTGACTCTCGCTTGCACGTTTTGACTTGTTGAAAGATATAAAATCACTAAAGCCATTTTCGAAAAAACGCAAACAACCTTTTGTGTGCACATTACGCACAGTTTAGTAAAAAAATCATTTTGATCGATACAAGTTTTCCTACTTAAAAGTTTGCTTTTCTAGTTTTCGTACTCAAGCAAACTTTTGAGTAGGAAAACTTGCATCAACCAAAATATTTTTTTTACAAAACTATGCGCAATGTGAACACAAAATAGTTGTTTGTGATTTTTCAAAATTGGAATTTGTGATTTTATTTCTTTCAAAATGTCGAATCGTGCGAGCGAGAGAAACTTTAGGTGTTGTCAACGCCTTAAGTCCAAGCCTCACTAAATACGATTGACACCACACTGTAGTCTTTTCCACTAGAGCTTCCGAATTTTGACTTTGAATGAAGTGTGACCAAAACAACGTTATAAAAGCATCGACGCAATTATATCATTTCGCTCAGAGAACAATGGATGTTTTTGTTTAACAACGGAATTCTCACAAAATCGATAGGGTGGTGTTCGGTCGCTGTGCAATATTCTCGATTGTTGCAACGTGCTGTTCTTACACTCGGGAGAAGCGTTTTAGAAGGGCACGGAGCGGGACTTTGTACACCGAGGGAGAATCACAAATATCTTTAAGAAAAAATATCTCACACTTACCAGGTTAGTGTGCCTTCTAATCGTTAGGTGAAAAGGATCGAATCCGGCTGTTTTCCATTCGATAAAATGATGTGCGCGAGTAGTAGAGCTCTTTGTGAAGGGCTCGTCCGGGGAAGTACTACCACCACGCCTTTTTCTGCCGCCAAGCAGCAGCTCTGTGTAATTACAGGCACATGAGGCTTAACATCTGTATGCCTCAATTTGATGAACGCAGGGCGGTGCATTGTAGGGCACGTTCATATCGTGCGTGATTTACGAGCCAGTGCTTTGTTATAAGTGATGGTTACCAATTAACATCAGGTGGGCCATCTGCTTGTTTCATCAGCTTGTTGTATAAAAATAAAACTATTTTTTAATGCATGTTCCTTGTTGTACGGTAACGCACGCACGTTTAAAAATTTTGTGACATATAAAATCTATTTATTTTATACCTCTCAAAACATTGAAATGTGGCTAATTGGCCACGCAAGCAAGTGATTTTCAGTCAGAAAACACTAATGCAACTTCTGTGAGATCATCAATTACGATACGTGTGCTGCCTTATGAATTCGATTGCCTGTACTTACGCCTTTAAATTCAATTGCGGCACCACACTATATTGTGACAAGAATCATACAAGAGAACGATAAGAAACAACTAACATACGTTAGGTGCCAGTTTTTCTAGGCGTGCTTGAGAGGCACCTAGTTTTAAGACTTTTAAAAGTATTCCTTGTAACTCACCTGAAATACCTACCTTTTGATTAAGGCGAATACAAGAGCTAATGTGACTCTCGCTCGCACGTTTTGACTTGTTAAAAGATATAAAATCACGAAACCCATTTTCGAAAAATCGCAAACAACCATTTTGTGTGCAATCATATTGCGCAAATTTTAGTATAATATAAATTTCATTTTTATCGATATAAAATTTCCTATTCAAAAGTTTGCTTATGCACGAAACTAGAAAAGCAAACTTTTATAAAGGAAAACTTGCATTTATCAAAATGTTCTTTTTTACCAAACTGTGTGCAATGTGATTACGCAAAAAATGGTTGTTTGCGATTTTTCTAAATTGGGATTAGTGATTTTATATCTTTTAAAATGTCAAATCGTGCAAGCGAGAGGTACCTATGGTGTTGTCAACGCCTTAACTGTACCCTTCCCGGGCGCGCTAAAACTGAACGGGTATAAATATAATTTGGTGACGGTTGCAAACGGCACGACCGCAACAAAGCGAACCTTATTGCTCTCCGCGCGATCGTATCTGGTTATTGTACTTGTTTTACTGTTGAGAATACACTGTAAACAGTTATCTATCTATACCTAGATAACTACTTATTGATTGCAACGGCAAAAGGTTAGGTTATTGTCCTTGTTTTCTGTAGATAGCTTGTAATTGCTTACCGCGACAAGGAAATGAGTGACGAAAAATCACAATTATAGGAGTTAAAAGCATAGTAGTCAAGAAGCGTTTCTATGATTCGCTTTGAAGGTACGCTTCGCTGGTGAAGTAACGGCCTGATGAGGTATAAATATGTGTAAGGGCCCGTTTAGGTGAAAGGACCTACATTTAGCATAAAGCCTTCTACGTGATGCTGTCATAACGGAAAAGCCAACTTAGTTTTTTATTAGGAATAATTTTGTAGATTTCAAAATTGGAATGTTTTTTTAAAATAGAACACGGCGTGCTCGCCATTGTTTATAACTAAGCAGTCGATGGTAGTTTTGAGATAGTGGTGTCGATGCTGTTATGCATTATCCTAAGCTAACTTAATCTGACAGCTCTAAAATTATAGACGTCCTTGTCATTTCGGTCTGTTTAGAAAGGGAAGGCAATATTTTTGGTGCTGTCAAATTAGGAAAAATCAAAAACAGAATTGACATCATCAGTGTCTTGTAAATGTTTCCAAGCGTTTGAACCAACGAATAAACTTTTCTTGTGTAATATTAATCTGTGTTTGTCTTGTGATAGAGACGAGTACATAATGTTAGACCTACTAATATTGTAAACGCGAAAGTTTGTGAGTATGGATGGCTGGATGGATGGATGAATGTTTGTTACTCTTTCACGCCGAAACGGCTGAACGGATCTGGATGAAACTTGGCGGAGAGTTAGGTTATAGTCCGAATTAAAACATAGGCTACTTTTTATTTCGTGGGAATACCGGGATTTAAATCTGCGCGGGTGAAACCGCGGGGTGCAACTAGTATATTAATATGTATGCTTTCAGTTTTTAGACAAGAGTCAAAGACAAAGTCAAAGTCAAAATATGTTTATTCAATAAAATCACAAGGACCATCTTGAACCGTCTTAAAACTAGGTGACTCTAGTGCCAGTTCCACGCGACCAACACCGAGAAGAACAGGCAACAAACTCGGCTTGGTATCTATCGCTCTTTTGTATGATCCTCGTTACAATGTAATAAAATACCTACACTATTGAATCTATATTAATACATTATTTAATCTAACAGAAAAAGGAAAAGTAAACAGATTCATAAAAGAACACACGCTTCAAACTAATAATACTAATATATAAGTAAGAAGTGTAGTAAGTCAAACAACAATAAAAAAAACTTTTTTTAAATAACATGATAGTAAAGACATTGCAGATATTATGTTAGCCGTCGATGGGGTCAATGCATCTTAGTGCATGTGTTACCTTGCTTGACTCATGAGGTTTTGCTTTGTTATACCACTCGATATCAGGTGGGTCTTACAGCATACATCAACATAAAGGACACAGATGTTAAACTTCTTGCACCTGTAATTTTACCGGCACACCTTTGAAACCGAAACACAGCAACGCCTGCTGGCTAAAATAGGAATGGCGGTAGTACATCCATGGACAAGCGAGCTCTTCACAAAGACTTTTTTTACACAACTAGCTGATGGAACAAGCAGATGGCCCACCTGATGTAAAGTGGTAATCATTACCTATAACAAAGCGTTGCCTCGTAAGTCACACACGCCTCAAAGGCACGCCTCATGTGCCTGTAATTACACCGGCGACCACACTCTTCAAACAGAAACGCAGCGTTGCTGCTTGCGCCGAAAAAGGCGTGGTGGTAGTACTTCCCTGGACGAGCGAGCTCTTTAGAGCTAAGAGATAGAGCTAAGTAGAAGTAGTACTACTAAAATGTATGATACGCAAAAGCCTGTTTAATTATGAAGAAAATTATTTCATTATAGACAAAAATGCTGTAAAATAATAGTACATTTCATTTTACTCCCGGATTATGTCTAAGCTGGTTCTTTTGCGTCCTAAGCCTCGGTTCGCGGAGAGCTTTACTTTAATTGAACTTAGCAAACGTAACGTATAAAGATCTGGTGTCTAAACAAACGGCGAACGTGTTATAGCTTCCGTAATAAGTCAAAGATTTATCAATTACTAGTTGCGCCCCGCGGTTTCACAGGCGTAGTTTTTGGTTGTTATTGAATTCCGAGCATTTTCATATTTATTCACCTTTCAAACCTTCCCTGGACTTCCACAAATAATTCAAGGCCAAAATTAGCCAAATCGGATCAGCCGTTCTCGAGTTTTAGTGAGACTAACGAACAGCAATTCATTTTTATATATATAAGATTTGATAACTCATGACTATCAAAATGGTCTTTATTCAGTACAATAACAGGGATCACTTTGAAACGTCTTATAATCTAGGTGAATCTACCGCCAGTTCGTCCGTTCGTTCCGACCAAAGCCTAGAAGAACTGGCAACAAAATAAGCTTGGTTCCTAGCGCTATTTTGTATGATCCTCTTCACAAAATAATATGGATTTTGTAATAAATAATAAATAATGCTGGACAATCCACACAGCACTATCTAGCCCCAAAGTAAGCTATTCAAAGCTTGTGTTATGGATACTAGATAACTGATATATTTAATACATTATATACTTACATAGATAGATATTTTTTATTATACATAATAGAAAACACCCAGACCATCGGAACAGATTTCTGCAGATCGTACACAAATTTGTTCCAAGGCGCAGTTCTGTGGCTCAGGCAGGCTCTCGCCCGCTGCGCCACAGAGGTCGTCGTAATGAGTTGGAGCATAGTTCAGTCCTTGTATGAAGGACCCTATCCTACAAACCTACTAATATTATAAACGTGAAAGTTTGTATGTGGTTGGGTTTGTAGTTGGGCTGGATGGGATGAGGTTACAATGCACCATACACCCCATTGCTGAAAGTCAGTCCAGGGGGCCGATTCTATCCCAGTGACTTTTCTGTCACGGTAGATATATATCACGGTAACTGTCATATTTCCTATTAAATTTTGACAGTTACCGTGATATATACCTGACAAAAAAATCACTGGGCTAGAATCAGCCCCCAGATCTTATCTTAAATTATAATGAACTAGTTGCGCCCCGCGGTTTCACCCGCGCAGATTAAAATCCCTGTATTCCCACGGTATAAAAAGTAGCCTATGTGCTATTCCAGACTATAATCTAATCTAATCTCTGTGCCAAGTTTCATCCAGATCCGTTCAGCCGTTCCGAAGTGAAAGAGTAACAAACATCTATCCATCCATCCTTACAAACTTTCGCGTTTATAATATTAGTAGAATAGGATAGTAGGATGTCATTTAACAGTAACCAGTTTCATGGAAACTAGGCCTTAAGACGTTCGGTATTAATGGACTTTAATCATGAAAGGAAGCCTTTAAACTCTCTGAAAACGCGTTTTAAGCTTTTCACATGACCATCAACAAACATTACGTCTTTAGTTTTAATTTAAAATACACCGCAATACGAATTTGATCCTCAGGCACGGTAGATATCTCGTCAGATCTCTCAGTACTTAATCTCATCTTAAGATTCTTGAGGATGTCTGAGAGGGTAAGTCAGATGTACGTCCATGTCAATTTGGAAGAAACCTTTTGTTAAATTAATCTACTAATTTTCTAACTAATTAAAAGTGTATTCTTGTAAATAAAATTAATCTGAATCTCGGAAAATCTGATCTCGGCTTTTTTTTTTTTTTTTTATACTACCAAGGTAGCAAACAAGCATACGGCCCACCTGATGGGAAGCGGTCACCGTAGCCTATGGACGTTTGTAACACCAGATGTGTCACACTCGCGTTGCTGACCCTTTAAATATTTTAATACGCCTTTTCAGGCTCCAGCGATTTTCATGAAATTTTGAGTGCAGGCGGTTTCGGGGGCGATAGCTCGATCTAGCTAGGATTAATTTTTATAGTTTTTTTGTAAAGCAACCGAACAAAGCTCAGTCACCCAGATATTTTTGCCCTAACCACTGAACCAATCAGTATGAAAATAAGAACAAATATTTTCCGTAAACTGGACGATTAGCAAAAATATTATATATTACATTTGGTCCAGAAAAATACTAAAGGGGCCCCTCAACCGTAGAATTCCTTCTTCACAGAAAATGGTTATATTTTCTTAATCCAAATCAATAGAAAAATGCCTGAAAAATTAATAGTAATCACTACATAAACGTAGTTAGTCCTACTAATATTATAAACGCGAAAGTTTGTAAGTATGGATGGAAGTTTGTTACTCTTTCACGCCGGAACGGCTGAACGGATCTGGATGAAACTTAGCAGAGACATAGATTATGGTCTGGAATAGCACATAGACTACTCTTTATCCCGTGGGAATACCGGGATTTAAATCTGCGCGGGTAAAACCGCGGGGCGCAACAGTATTATATAATTTGAATATTCATAGTGTGTTTGATAGAACAGTAAGCAAAATATGAAATGGTAAATGAAATAGTTGCTCAAATTCTCTGAAAAATCTGAAAATTGAGATAAGGAAAAAAAAAAAAGTAAATTAAGTTCGTCGTTTCGTCAAAAATTCTATTTTTTGCATCCAGCTTGCCAAAAGAGCTTAAAAGCTAAAAGCATTTGCTTGTGAAGTTGTTAACCACTACAATTTAGAGACCATTGGTCTGCGCTGTCACTGGGACTGAATAATGTAAGGCTGGGGATACTTTTAAGGAAATATGGCTACACTTTTGGGAAAGCGGCCTAAATTTTATTATAATTATTTCATTTCTTAAAACATAGTTTTTCTTTGGCTGTGGACTTCTGGTTCAAACAAGTACATAAATAATATATTTTTTATACAACTTGCTGATGGAACAAGCAGATTGCCCACCTGATGATAAGTGGTAACCATCAGCAATAACAAAGCATTGCCTCGTAAGTCACAAACGATAGGAACGTGCCCTACGATGCACTGCCCTGCGTCCATCTACTTGAGGCATACAGATAGATAGCCTCATGTGCCTGTAATTACACCGGCGACTACACTCTTCCAAAAAAAAAAACACAGCAACGCTACTTGGCGTGGTAGTACTTCCCCGGACGAGCCCTTCACAAAGAGCTCTACTACTCGTAAAATAAAATAAATATAAAATCACTAAAATCTAGTTAAGAAAAATAGCAAAAAAAGTATTATTGTAATAAAAAAATATTTAATTGTGTTTGAGAATGATGAGTGGGTCAAACGCAAAGTTTTTGTATATTCAGGTAAGAAGGTACGGTTTTCCTGCGGTTGTCCCTGTGTTTTCAGGAACAACCGCAGGAAAACCTTGTATGTGCCAGTAATTTACAGTCTACCATAAGGTTTCGCCGCACGTAGGAATAGAAACAAGCTTGCTAACTAATCTACAGAAGCTTTATCGGGTGCGGCTAATTGATATAAATGAAGCGAAGCCGCGTGCGCCAGCTAGCTGTAACCCTTCGTATGGGAATTAATGTGTAGCTATCGATATTAATTAATAAAGTGGGAGGTTAGCAAGGCTGGCCATTTTCTCATGCTCTGCGTATTTTACGCAAGTATATAGGAGTGTTGCTTCGTTGGTGTGTATGTTATATGAGAAATCGTTAAAACTAATGTTCCCTGGGGTATGAATGTGCTATAACTCTAGCAAATAACAGGTCATTTTATAAATGACTAGTTGCGCCCCGTGGTTTCACCCGCGCAGATTAAATCCCGGTATTCCCACGGAATAAAAAGTAGCCTATGTGCTATTCCAGACTATAATCTCTCTGCCAAGTTTCATCCAGATCCGTTCAGCCGTTCCGGCGTGAAAGAGTGACAATTATCCATCCATAAAAAAAAACAGTACAAGTAAAATTGATAGCCTTCTCAAATGACACATCAATAAATCACAGCCTTCGTAGCTCAGTTGGTAGTAGCTCTGCCTTCTGCGCCGTAGGTCGTGGGTTCGATTCCCACCGTGAACAAACATTTGTGTGATGAACACAGATGTTTGTTCTCTGTCTGGGTGTTATATAATATTATAAGTATGTATTTACAAAAAAAAAAGTATATAAGTAGTATATCAAGCTATCTGGTTCCCATATCAAAAGCATAAGCTTAGTTTGGGGCTAGATAGTGCTGTGTGGAAAGTCCACCAATATTTATTTATATTTTTATTTATTTATAAATTTATTTGTGTTACATTTTTAAATACCTTTTTTAAACTAAATACATCAAAAAGTGATTACTCCTATATTTTGGAGAGGGTCCCATTATAAATATTGAAGTTGATTCGTTTATTGAAAAAATCAACAAAATTCAAAATATATTCACAAATAAAGTTTTGGCTTGTGGCGTTGTGTTTTTTTTCAAAAGTCATATGCTGTAGCAGAATAAGATTTTTTTAAACTCTTTGTAGGCTAGGTACGAACTAACCCGTCAGTTCCATATTTTGAAATCAAAAAGTCCATTCCAACTGCCTCTAATTATAACTTGTTATGATAGCGCGACGGAGAGTCAATTTGGCTTTGCGAGCTGCACTATTTGCGCTCGCTGCGACACCCATATTCACAACGAAGCTAGTAACGCAACGCTAATCGTAAAAAAAATACATTGTTTTTTTAGTTACACCTTACCTCCCCTTCCTTTTTTTTAAATCGTTTAAAAAAGGAAGAAGTTCTCAATTCAACTGTTTTTTTTATGTTTGTTGCCTCATAACTTTTTACTGGGAGGATTTTGATAAATCTTTTTTTGTCAAAAGCTGAAATGCTGAAATAGGACCACAAGACAAGCACTCTTGTGGTACGATTTGAATTTGAGTCAGATCTGATAAGCAGTTTTTGAGTTTTAGTGTTTTAGTTGTATGAGTGTATTTGAAGTTGTTTTTTTCTTGAAAGAGTTATTTTTTGAAAACGACGTGGTGATAGGCTTGCAACCTACCAGATTTTTTTATGTAAAAGATAGACAAACGGGCTAACAGCCCACCTGATGGTAGGCGGTCACCGCCGCCCATAGACAACAACAACACCAAGGGCATTGTCAGTGCGTTGCCTACCCTGAAGGACTTTATTAACATTTTTCTTGAAGCTTTTAATGTTAAAACTTAGCAGGAAAACCTCTGATGGTAACTCATTCCACATCCTATGGGTATGGGGAAGAAATGAGCGTGAAAAACGGAGAGCTCGATCCCGGTGCCGAGAGGAGCGGTGGTAAAATCTCGACGCTGGGATCAGGTCGAATAGCTCCTCCGAGCATTCCCCGTTGTACAGCCGATAAAACACGCATAAAGCGCCAATGTCGCGGCGTAAGCTGAGCGGCTCTAGCGTATCAGTGAGTTTGGAATCGCTGATAATTCTAACGGCTCTTCTCTGTAGGGAGTCAAATCATTGCAGATGATACTTGGGTGCCCCGTTCCATAGATGGGAACAGTATTCTACATGCGGCCGAACTTGTGCTTTGTAAAGCAGAAGCCTTTCTTTTTTATTTTTAGTCAGGGCCTTTTTGGCGTACAGTTATGTTTTCTTTTGTTTTTGGTACTGTTTCTTCTTTCGTTTTGTCTCTGTTTATAACTGTAATTTTGTATGTATCTATGTATTTCTTTTTTTGTTGTGTATGTCAAATAAATGTATTTTCTTTCTTTTTTTCATTCAGAAGCCGCTGTAGAGGTATATGTACAAAATCTTGTATGGTTGTGCCTTTACCTTGTTATTCTCCATCTTCTTTTCTCAAAAAACTGTAGTTCCTACGTGGCATTAAGAGTTCGAATTTCTACTCTGCTTTGTAATCAAAGCTGAATTCTGTTTTTTTTTTCTATTCTGTTGACGCTCGCGCAGCGCAACGCGTTAGTGAATAAGGGTGCGGGATGGGAGCAAACACTATTACACAGACAGTATCACGCAAATGACAAGTCCATGTCGACATATTAATGGAAAACTATGGCCGCTGTACGTAATATTTATTCATCTTAATACAAGAGAAAACGGTAGTAAATTATTTATTTGTAAAAACATAAACACACATACAAATTATAAAAGTATAAACACAAAAAAAAAACAATTAAACCAAGGGTTGTCTTTTAAAAAATATAAATAGAATACTGGTGGACATTCCACACAGCACTATCTCGCCCCAAACTATGCCAAAGCCTTTGATATGGGAACCATTAGCTGATATACTACATTAATACTAGCTGAATATAATATGCTTGTTCTCTGTCTGGGTCTTATTATAATAAAATTAAGTATAAAAAAGTATATAAATGTGACATCAGTTATCTGGTTCCGATAGTACAACCTTTCTTAGTTTGGGCCTTTGATAATGCTTTAAGGAATTTACGAATAGTAAAATGTCCTAGGTAACATCGAATAAACCAAATTCAAATTGAACAACACAAAATTCAATACAGCGCAGAAGGCAAAATAATGTCTAGCAACGTTCACGTGATGCCTAAAATGTTAGTAAATTTAAATGATATAATATCACAATTTATCCAATTACGGCCTATGTTTTCCAAAAGCGCGTCTATATTGATTAATATTATGAAACTGTGCTTAATTTTGACACAGAAATATGCTGCTACTAACTTCCAAGAAAGCCAACAGAACTTCCGTTCTGTTGGCTGTGGGTTCGATCACCACCGAGGACCATTTAATTTTTTAAGTAGTGTTGTTGTGTGTTTAAAAAACGTAATAATAATTATGAGTGTTATAAAATAAATGTTATGAGTAAGAATGTTTCAAAAATGTAATGATTTAATTTTAATTTTTCTAGCTTCTATAATTCTATATTATCCATTGCTGCCTCGACTTTTCGGACAACCTAAAACATCAAACTGAATAAAAACACACTTTATTATGCTCTTTCTTACGGCTCAAAATCTTCCCGTATTTGCACAAGCATTTCGCAGAATCATGGTTTACACGTAATAAAATTTTCCATGATTTCGGACGAACCCTTTGCAAATTTTCACCCCTTTCACCCCATTTTGGCGTATTAATTACTTGTGGCAACCCTTAACCGCGGTCACCGGGCTGTAGTTTCTACACCATTTATTAAATTCGGCATGTTTTGTTCGCGTTTTAGTTATGGATGGTCAGAGGGGCTGATAGTTGTACAGTATTGATTTGATTGAAGAAGATAGCTTTGGTTTTTGGGGTACACACAGTTTTGGCTATGTAGCGGTACACGGCGTACACGGATGTAGATAAAAAAATAATAAAATAATAAGGAGACAAAAGAGTCAATAAAAAATTACACATAACACATGCATATAAAAGCGAAACTACGGGCACATGAGGCTAAACATCTGTAGGTATGCCTTAAGTTGAGATGGACGCAGGGCAGTGCATTATTATGACACGTTCCTATCCTACGCGTGATTTGCGAGGCAACGCTTCGAGGTGATGGTTACCACTTAACATGGACTTAAGACTTGTAGTATTAAAAAAATGGGAATCCAAAGGCAATAGAGTTATTCATCTATCTATCTTACTCATACCTACGCTATTACTTAGTATGTATGCTTTTCACTCGCACTTGTGAAAGGTCTCTTTTGACACAGGATATATCAACGTTTCGCAAACATTGTCCAATAACAGGAAGGCTGTGAAAAAACCTTTATCTTCCTGTGAAATATAAAAATATCCAATTTAATTTCACGCCGGCTAAGCCGCCATAAATCAAGATGAACTACAATATACTGGCCTCTTGTCCACAAAGCTGAGATATATCGCAGAAACGCGAAGTTGTGTCGAGATTCTTTTGCGAACGGTTCCGTACAACATTACACCATCATTATCTTTTCAGCCCGTTTGCACCCACTGATGAGTACAGACCTTAGATCGCCCCTGTGCGCGAGAGGCTTCAATACTCTAGCTATACACTTGTAGAGTCAAGTCAGTCCACAGTTAAGTCGGTCGTCATTTATTTTACAGATATGACAAGTGACTATGCATTTATATAGAAGTTCGTTAATTTTATTTTATGTTAATTAATTAAGAATAACAAACAGTTGATACGTTGTAATCTGAATTTACATAATGTTACTAGAGATTGTGTAAATGTACAACCCACTACGTTGTTACTAAGGACAGACTACTAAGGATGAATAAGAATAATTGAAGTTGTTGTTAATGAAGCTAAGTTTTTGAAAGAAAAGAAGTTAAGTTAAGTTGCAATAAAAATATTTACGAATGTAATGAAACCAATAAATGACAACTTGCGAATAAAAATAAAATTTGACGGAACACTAAAAGTGATTCTCACAACTTTGCTGGCGGCAGATAAAATACCTACCACCAGTTGATCCGGGGGTAACGTTGAGCCGTGTTTATAAAGCCCCTAAATTAGTTGAGCGCTTCCTGTGAAATAACTGTATAAACTTATTCATTTCGTTAACTGGAGGTATGAAGGCTCAGGCCTTTAGCACCAATCCAAACTTTTGGGCAACTTGTGGCCACGGATAAAAAACCACTATTGCTTCATGGCTTTATATGGATAGATAATCAACCAATTGCTCAGCTAGTGACCCAGTAGGCAAAAACATCTTATGCCTGAATCGAACATTTATATAAACGTCTATGTATTGAAATAACTAACATAAGTTTTTAAGATTCTATTTCTGTATCGTACTCACGAGTTGGATTATGTTATTATGATCTAAAATAAATGAAATGAATTGAATTTACTAGCTTCAACCTCACAAAAACACAATTTTCCGTTTTAATTTTGTTTAAGCTCACGCATTTTTTTTTCATTTTTAAAATATACCTTGCACACAACACAATCCGAACTAATCCGCAGCAAGCAAATATTTCAGGCCATCCCAAAAATAAACCAAACAATATGTAAGTTAAACAACAGGATAAACAAAATAAAAACCAGATAAATATTAATCTATCAAACATTTGACTGGTAATAAATAAAATCGGTTGAATGCATTACATTTCATAGAAAAATTGAGTGCACATGGGGGGGCCCTCCCTGGACATCCGCCGTGCTCTATTTACAGTTAGTCATAACTTACCAGTCATAGTAGTCGCTCAAATAGACCTACACACACAACAAATCGTTCTATACACTCAGTGTACCGAGATTTTTACCTATTTCGTATACAAAACATGATAAAACTAAATTCTCATTTATTTAAATAAATGAAGTTAAAAGAAATAATCAGAATAATCAGAATAATCAGAATAATCAGAATAATCAATTTATTGGTAACAGTAATTACAAGTCAGTGTTTCAATCGATAAAAATAAAACGAATAAATAACGAATGAATATTAAAAAATAATAACGACTATAGTGACTATTGTGTTTTATTCCCAAAATGTATGTAGAAATAGTGATATTCGTAGTAACATTAATTCTGACTTACTACATATACGTGAATAAAAAGATTCAATATCGTTTCGAGAAGAATAGAGTGAGATATGTGCGTGGGGTGCCGATTTTCGGAAACGTGTTCCTTAGTACCTTTCTGAAAAGGTCGATTGTTGAGGACATTGATTATGTTTATACGGCTTTTCCGGATGATAGGTAAGTTTGTTTATTGGATAAATACTACTGTAATGATTTCTTTAGTGAACTAAACCATTTTTTCCATTTTGAACTGCCTCGCCAGTCAATTAGTAGTCGCTTAAGTTAAGCTGTAGGTTTCGATCCCCACCGCGACCAAAAATTTAATATTTGTGTTTTTACATTATAGGTATCTGGGTATTTAATAAAGGTTTATTATTTCAAAATCATATCTCTATCTTTAAATATATATAACTCAAAGGTGACTGACTGACTGACATAGTGATCTATCAACGCACAGCCCAAACCACTGGACGGATCGGGCTGAAATTTGGCATGCAGGTAGACGTTATGACGTAGGCATCCGCTAAGAAAGGATTTTGATCAATTCTACCCCCAAGGGGATAAAATAGGAGATGAAATTTTGTATGAGATTTTCAAAGTAAACGAGCGCGAACAAAGCCGCGGGATCAGCTAGTTAATTATAAATTAGTTGATTTAATAAAGGTTTTATATTAATCATAATAATTGTTTTTGTTTAGTATCTGTGATATTGCGCTACCCACATCTCATCAGTTTTTTTTACTAGATTTACTTTTATCCCTTGTAATGTAGGACGTAAAATTTTGTTCTCAAACTGGTTCTCATGTAAGTGAATTATTGTAATTCTGTATGAGAAATAAAGATTTATAAACCTAATTGATTAAATAAAAATATATTTATTAAATAAAAAACTAGAAATGAATATATAACAAGATAAAATATTCATAAATTTGCTTTTTTTTTTTTTTTTTTTTTGTGTTCTCTGTGTGTTGTGTGTCAAATAAATGTTTCTTTCTTTCTTTCTTTTCTTTCTTTAAATGTATTCTAAAGCGTTCCTGCCTTCCTTTCTAGGTATGTCGGCTTCGTCGAAGGAACGACTCCAATCATCATGGTTCGAGACCCGGAGCTGATCAAGGATATCACTGTGAGGGACTTTGATCACTTCGTGAACCACAAGTCCTTCTTCGTCGAGGATACTGAACCGCTGTTCGGAGATAGTCTCTTGATGATGAAAGGTATATCAGAGTTAAAGTATATTTATTCACTGAAATCACAAAACTAGGTGACCCTAGGTCCCAGATCCACGTGACCAAAGCCTAGAAGAACAAGCAACAAACTCGGCTTGGTTCCCACCCGGCTTTTGTATGATCCTCGTTACAATGTAATGTAACCTACACTATACACACTCCCCCCCCCACAAATTTGTTTCTTGTAAGTTTAGTATAGCTTTGTTTAAAATATCTGCTGTTTATTTTTATTATTAGTGTGTCGCTTTGTTGTTATGTGTGTGCGTGTGTGTTGTCGTCATAAATAAAAACTTTTTCTTTCTTTCTTTCTTTCTATCAATCAAGAAATACTATTTGCAACCCTTTTTTTAGTTTGTTTTTTTAAGTTTGTCTCTTAGTATAGATACTCTGAGTATCTCTATCATGGGTGAGCATGTAGAGCGTGTGTACGATGCGCGTAATCTGGGCTTGCATATGGATAGCGACCTTCGATTTGAAAAACACGTTGCTGAAGCCGTTAGGAACTGCTTTTACAGACTTAAAGTACTGTACAGAATGAGGCCTCACATAAAGGTAGACCTACGTATTCGGCTAGTTGAGACACTCGTTCTATCAAAATTGAACTACACTGATGTAGTTTTTGGCCCTCGACTCTTAGCCAGAACAAAGAAGCTTATTCAGCGAGTCCAAAACGCCTGTGCCCGTTTTTGCTTTGATATACCCTTCAGGAATCACGTTACACCTTTTTTAAACGAAAACCACATATTAAAAATGAAGCATAGGCAGAAACTACATCTTGCGTGCCTTTTGTTTGGCGTATTGAAGAACCAGGCACCTTCATATCTATACAAGAAACTAAAGTGGATGTCAAGCTTCAGATCTTGTGGTTCCCGCCAGTGCTCGATGCAGCTCTCCATACAGCGGCACAGCTCTGCCTCTTTTAGGGGCTGTTTCCGCTATGCTGCGTCGAAGTGCTGGAACAACATCCCGCCGCCAATAAAGAACCTACAAAATTTACATGGATTTAGAATTAAACTTAAAATACATCTCTTTGATAATCAAAAGAAGCAAGAAGCTCTTAAACACGATACAAGTATAATATAATATAATATTCACTTACCTCGCTCTTAGTTTTATTTTTCGGCTTGTGTTCTATTTTATATGTCTATTTAAGTTCGATTTTATTTTAATTTTTGTATTTTTCTCTACTCTAATTTACTCTTTGTTTATGTATCTATACTTCTTATTTGTTTCTGTTCATACACTTCTTGGTAATTATGTGGGTTGGATGTCCGTGACATCACTGCGCGGCCCTGACGGAAGACCAGCGTTAGTTGCTAGCCAACTGACTTAATGCTGAGTCAGGGACCGTTTTGCTTTTTCTTAACTTCATAGGTATCTTAGTAGTATTATTTTTTTTTTTCTTTGTATTATGTTTGTTATTTATAAGTGCCTAGTTAAGTTTTTGCAAATAAATATGTTTTCTTTCTTTTCTTTCTTTCTTTCTAATAACACAAAATCCTACTAATATTATAAATGTGAAAGTTTGTTTTTTGAGTGACGTCACAGACGTGTAACAGTTCGTTTTGCGTCCGTAACAATTAATTAATTTTGTGTGATTTACTGAGAGTTCTGCCCCATAGTTGTGTACATCACATAGCTTGTTGCTTGGTGCGTGCGCGTGAGTGTAGGCGTGACTTCTGAAGCCCTAGAACACTTCGTATTTGGTGTAATAAAGCTGTTCCATCCTTTTTTTTCTTCTACTTAGCGGGTAGTGGAATTATTTTATTCGGAATAGAGACTACTCTACAAGCGGACGGATAAATAACAGTGCGGTAATCGTCAAGACATTGACGTTGACGTTGACACCTACCTGACGCACCACCTACCTGAGCGCCACCTAGCGACAAGTACCATTTCCGACCTGTATGTCGATGTCAAGTTGATCTGAAGTTGACATCTGCCAAACATATTCTCGACCTTAGCGCCATCTAGTGATAAGTGGCTGGACTATCTGATACTCGATACAATCTGATTGCGTATCCGAACCCGGCGCAACATGACTAAATGCACTACGTGTGGGAAGTTCATCTCCCCGACAGGTGCCGCTAGTTGCTGCGTTTGTTCTTCGTTGTTTCATAAGGCCTGCGTATCACTTCCGGAAACAAATCTCGTCACTAAAAACTGGACGTGCCCCGAGTGTAAAACCAGGACGCGCAAGGACGACAGCTCTTCCTCAAGGAGTGTAGCGCAGGACTCCCGTGCGCCGGCTGTGCGATCTACTGTCCCGCCGCGCGCTGTCGCTGCCACCGTAGCCGATACCGAAATACCGGCCGCGCCTGAATTTGATTTGCACCATGTTCATCGGGAATTTAGCGGGTGGATGGAGGAAGTAAGACAATTTCGGCATGAGATGGCAGCGTTCCGGTCCACCATTGCTATCCTCACGACGCGTGTGGATAACTTTGAGCAGCGCTTGGTGCAACTTGAACAGCGTCAGCAGGTGCCTACCTCTGAGGTGGCTGACTTGCACTGTAAGGTAGCGTTCCTGGAGCAAGAGCTGGCAGACCGGGATCAGGATGCCCTTTTATCAGACCTTGAGATTGGGAATCTACCAGAAGATCGTAGCGAGAATGTCATCCATGCTGTCACTTTACTTGCAACGAAGCTGGGAGTCGCTGTCGACGAGCGTGACATTGTTTTTGCTGAGCGGGTCGGCACGGCGCAGGGTGCGGGAGTGGGAGCAGAAGCACCTCGAGCTCGCCGCGTTGTAGTGCGGCTCGCGCGCAGAAGCCTCAGAGACCAGATGCTGGCAGCCGCCCGTGTACGCCGTACGTTGACCGCTGCTGATGCTGGTAGAGACGCTTCTCAATCGCCCCGCATTTTCGTCAATGAGCGATTATCACGTGCCAACAGGCAAATATTCTATCGGGTACGAGAGGAGTGTCGCAGACTGCAGTGGCGGTACTCTTGGACCAAGAGGGGTCGCGTCTACGCCAGGCAAGGTGATGGGAAGCAGGCGTTTCCTATTAAATCAATGAGTGACCTGAAACGTGTTTTTGGCCTTGACTCTGTTTGATCCAGTTTGTTATGCCTTTAGATATTCTTACATTAACGTTTACTGTATTGAGAATGTTTTTTGTATTCTGTTTTCGTATTTTTCTTGTTTACTTTACTTCTGGTCAGGTTATTGGGAGGTTATTTGTCTCTTCTGTGGATTCCCTATGCTTGGAGTAACATTTTATCTTATAACTAGGACTCTAAACTATCTGTTTTATATTTATTTCATAATTCATTCATTTTTTTACGGTTATTTTATAATATGTGAGTTTTATGAAAATGTATTAGCTGCAAAATGTGTATTAATTTTGTTTTCGAGCTTACATCTAATTAAGAATTTATCAAATTTATTTGGAAATATATTTGATTTATATTATTCGATCTACATTACATTACTGACACATACTATAATTAAAATATTTAAACAATCAACAAAACATCACTTTTTTAATGGATATAATATTATTAAATCGAATCTGTTAGTCTTCGTCTATGTTCGTTTTTTCAATGTCGTTGGTTTATTTAGTAACTCAGTTACATTTGGGTATTACTATGACTGTGGTCAACCTAAACATAAAAACTTCCTTTGAAATGCAATCTGAAAGTTGGTCTATTTAATTCTGGTTCGTTAAATACTGGACAAGACGAGTTTATAGTCGCTGTAGAACAGCTAGGTCCTGACATTTTAGCCATAAATGAAACGTGGGTTAAGGCTGGTCAAGAGGACAAGGTACCTTCTGTTCCTGGTTACCGCTTCGTGCACCTGCCTAGGCACAAAACTATAAAAGATGGCCGGGGAGGGGGGGTTGGCTTTTTTATACGTAGAGGTATAAATGCACGCATATGTGTCCACCCGGTCGTGTCCACGGTTGAGCAAATGTGGTTGCGCCTGAGTGTGCTTGGAAGGACAGTTATTGTTGGTACTGCTTACCGGGCCCCTTGGCAAGACGCTGTAGCCCATTTTGATGCTTTAACCGATTCTATTGCCTCTTTTCCTAAGTGTGACCATCTGATACTTGCGGGAGACTTTAATATAGATATGCTTAGTGTACCTAATAATAAGCGTTCTTTGCTTGAACAGTTCCTACAATGCCTTAGTTTGAACCAGGTTATTTCTGAGCCAACACATCGCTTTGATGATAACACTTTGACCCTGATTGACATTGTATGCACTGATACTCCTGTTCGTAATGTTAATATGAAACACACCCCGGATTTGGGTCGTCATGCCATGTTAGTGGTCGAGTTTAGGATCAAAAAGGAAAAGGCGTGTCCTAGGTGGGTAACCTATAGACCTCTCAATAATATACTTATGGACCTATATCTAAATGACCTGCATGCTGTTTTTAATGCTGTTAGTGATCACATTCCCCCTCATAGTGACCTTGACCAGTCAGTTTCATATTTAACCTCTGCAATTGTCACCTTATTCGACTTACATGCTCCTTTAAAAACTACTAAATTCAAAAGCCCTGTACACCCATGGATAACCGATACTGTAAAAACTATGATGAAAATAAGGGATGATTACCATTCTCGGTATAAGTCTAATAAAACCGACGTTCTGCAAAACTGTTATAAAACTATGAAGCATTTAGTTGTTGCTGCTATTATAAATGAGAAAACGGCTTTTTTCACACAACATATTAATAATAACGCTAGGAACTCCAAGCAGCTGTGGAAGAACCTTAAGACCACTATTACGCCTAATAATAAACAGTCAGTGGATCTACCGCCTCATTTTGATGACCCGGATCTTATTAATTCACACTTTCTTAGTGTTCCTGGTGATGGCTTAGTAACGATCTCACAGCTTACCTACTTTGAGTACCACAGATACAACTCCTGCAAATTCTCGTTGCAACCTGTAGGCGAGCATACAATTCTTAAACTTCTGAAAAGCTTTAAGTCGAATGCTCAAGGAGTGGATGGCATCTCGTTGAATATGTTACTTTTGACCCTGCCGCAATCGCTGTCTGCTATAACTTCTTTGATTAATGAGTCGTTAACAAGTGGCATCTTTCCCGAGTCTTGGAAGTTGGCGGTTGTGAAACCCATCCCTAAAAATAGTCAACCCTCCTCTCTTTCTGACCTTCGTCCAATCAGCCTGCTTCCTTGTCTTTCTAAGCTACTAGAAAAGGTGGTATGCCTCCAGCTTATAAAATACCTTGAGGATAACAACATTCTTCCTCAGTTTCAGTCGGGCTTTCGTAAGGGCCACAGCACTTCAACTGCTCTATTGGATGTTGTTGATAATTTGCTCGCATCTCAGGACGTGGGTATGTGTAGCATTTTAGTACTTCTGGATTTTTCTAGGGCTTTTGACTGCATTAGCATACCCCTTCTGCTTTCGAAGCTGGCCTATTATGGTTTGGATACTACTTCTGTGAACTGGTTCTCTAGCTATTTAAACATGAGACAACAATGTGTCGAGCTCAATTTGTCCAATGGTAAAACGCTCAGATCCTCATTTCAGCCAGTCTCTAGAGGTGTGCCACAAGGATCAATACTTGGACCTATCCTTTTTGTCTTGTATAGTGCTGATATAACTAAAGCTTTCACCTACTGTCAGTACCACCTTTATGCAGATGACGTACAATTGTACTATTCCTTCCAGCCTTCTGACTGTGTATCAGCGCAAGATAAAATTAATTTTGATTTAGCTCAAATTTCTTGCTGGTCGAAAGCGAATTCACTTGTGCTTAACCCTGTCAAATCCAAGTACATGCTCATTGGTACCAAAGTTGGACTTGAGAAAGTTGCGTGCACTCAGCTAAATATAACAGTGGATGGTGTAGCCGTTGAATGTGTTGAGGAGGCCAAGAGCCTTGGGCTGACTTTGGATAAGCACCTCCATTTTGAACGTCATATAGCAGAGTGTGTTCGTAATTGCTTTTATCGTTTAAAAGTTTTATATAATATTCGTCCGTATTTGCGCGAAGAAGTGCGTATCGCATTATGCGAGTCCTTAGTATTATCTAAAATTAATTATTGTGATGTCGTGTATGGTTCTTGTCTGTTGGCTAGGACTGAGAAGTTGGTGCAGCGTGTACAAAACGCCTGCGCGCGTTTCTGTTTCAGTATTCCCCCAAGGACGCATGTCACTCCTTACTTAAACTCCTCAAATTTGTTAAAAATGAAGGCCCGTAGACAACTTCACCTGGCAACCTTGCTTTTTGGTGTTATCTCCTACAAGTTTCCCCCTTATCTTTTTATTAAGCTGGTATGGGCTCAGTATCGAATTCGCTACCACAAAAGAGCTTGTGCTAATGTATTTGTAACGCCGAGACACAAATCTGCAGCGTTTCGCGGATCATTTAGATTTGCTGCCTCTCGGTGTTGGAACGATCTTCCGCCGCCTATTCGGGCACTAAAAACATTAAATACTTTTAAAATCTCACTTAAAAAAGTACTTATATCCTTACAAAAGAGCTCATAACTAATTTGGAAACCTAGAAAGGTGATGATGTTTGATGTTTATTGTTTTAAAGACTATTAAATTAGAGACTTACCGTGTTGCCGCTTTTATTGACTGTCCTGGCAGTGTAGTTGCGATCCTTTCATTTAAATTAGTGTTACAAATTCCTGATCAATCTGTCTATCAATTGCTGATGTTATAATTCTATACAATTTATGCTCACTCATATTAATATTTATTAATCTTATATATGTGAATAACTATAATAATGTTTCATTTTCAGTTTATCTTTGTATAATATATTTACGGATTGTTTTACGTTTGTGAGGTCATCCGTGGCCCTGTCTGAAAACCAGCGCTGCTCCCCACGAAAGTGTGGAGCAGCAATTATGCTGAGACTGGACCTGTTTGGCCCATACAACACAGAGGAGACAAACTGTCCTCCAACACTGTTTTTGTATTTTTCTGTTTATCTGTTTCTTGTACTGTTTGTTAATAATAAATATCTGTTATGTTTTTTTTTTTCTCTGTGTTCTCTGTGTGTTGTGTGTCAAATAAATGTTTCTTTCTTTCTTTCTTTTTCTTTCTTTGTAAGTATGGATGGATGGATGGATGGATGGATGGATGGATGGATGGATGGATGGATGGATGGATGGATGGATGGATGGATGGATGGATGGATGGATGGATGGATGGATGGATGGATGGATGGATGGATGGATGGATGGATGGATGGATGGATGGATGGATGGATGGATGGATGGATGGATGGATGGATGGATGGATGGATGGATGGATGGATGGATGGATGGATGGATGGATGGATGGATGGATGGATGGATGGATGGATGGATGGATGGATGGATGGATGGATGGATGGATGGATGGATGGATGGATGGATGGATGGATGGATGGATGGATGGATGGATGGATGGATGGATGGATGGATGGATGGATGGATGGATGGATGGATGGATGGATGGATGGATGGATGGATGGATGGATGGATGGATGGATGGATGGATGGATGGATGGATGGATGGATGGATGGATGGATGGATGCATGGATGGATGGATATATGGATGAATGGATGGATGGATGGATGGATGTATGGATGGATGGATGGATGGATGGATGTTTGTAATTCTATAACTCCAGAAGGGCTGAACTGATTTTGGTGAAAATTGGCACAGAGATATATTATTTATTTATTTATTTAAAACTTTCACACAAAACAATATAGTGCTAGGAGGACTTAATGCTAATAGCATTTTCTACCAGTCATCCTGGGCGTGCAAAAAGATGGTGTGGCGTGTTACTAAGTATTTATGAAACTGTTTGTTTAAACATTTAATAGAAGTTATATATATATATACATAATATACATAATGTCTATATTTATACTAGAATAAGAAGGAAGTTAACTACTTACTATAAAACCTAAACTATTAAACATAGAATACAATACATAATATGATAATAGACCTACTTACTATAAGTAGGTAACTGAAATATAATTGATTGTAATAGTAGGTACCTACTTAGGAAGGTAAGTTATACTATTTTAGCTTTTTAAAGAGATGCTCTCGAACCAATCTTTTAAAAGAGTCTTTGGAATCAGATTGTTTTATAGGTAGTGGCAATTCATTCCAGAGTCTTACTGCCACAACTGAAAATGAGTTTGACATAAATGAGGTGTGATGAAGAGGAGTAAATAGACAAAGATTGTCGGCAGACCTAAGCTGTCTGTCATGGGCATCGGATAGGAATTGAAAACGGTTTTTTAAATATTTAGGGGTGAACGGACATTTCAAGACGGAGAAGAGTAGACACAAGATTCTTAGATTTCTACGCTCGCGAATGGGTAGCCATTTGAGTTTAGCCCGAAACTCGCTGACGTGGTCATACTTGCGCAGATTAAAAACGAAGCGTATGCAGGTGTTGAGGAGACGGTCAAGCTTATTGAGAAGTTCTTCAGTTAGGTCCAGGAAGGCGACGTCGGCGTAGTCTAAAATCGGTATAAGAAGTGAATTTGCAAGTGATATTTTAGTAGAGATAGGGAGAAAGTTTTTGAGTCTTAAAATAGAGTGCAGAGTGCCATAGAACCTTCTAGACAACTCATTAACGTGTGGCGACCAGCTTAAATTGGTATCGAAGATAACTCCGAGGTTCCTAACCGTTGATGAGAGAGGGATTAAAGAGGAATCGTAATAAAGGTTAGGAACATTGAAGGCATCTATTTTTCCGAGCTGACGAGAGCTGCCGATCATGATGGCTTGGCATTTACTCGGGTTAACCTTAATGCCAAAACGAGTCGACCACGAAAGCAAATGACAGAGATCGTCGTTGAGAAGACGGGTTGCATTGCCTATGTCATCAGGAGAAGCAGAATAGTAGAGTTGGAGGTCATCAGCATACATATGGAAACGGCTGTGTAGGTTTGGAGAGAGTAAGTCAATGAAGAGAGAGAAGAGAAGTGGAGATAAAATTCCTCCTTGAGGCACTCCGGCCTCAATTTCTCTCCATTCCGAAAAGTCTTCGCCATCACGGACTCTCTGCCGACGATCACTTAAGTAAGAGGAAAACCAAGATACAACTGAAGGTGAAAAATTGAGACGAGGAAGAAGGGCTAGTAGGAGGTCATGGTCGACTGCGTCAAAAGCACTACTAAAATCAATAAGAACTAGGATGGTAATCTTAGAATCCTGCATGTTTGCGCGGATGTCCTCAGTGACGTTTAGTAGTGCCGTGGTGGTACTATGTCCTTTCCTGAAGCCTGATTGAAACGGATTGAACATTTGGTTGTCCGAAAGATACTGTGTTACCTGACTATGCACGACTGATTCGACCAGTTTAGATAAGAAGGGAAGTATAGATATGGGGCGAAATTGGCTGAGGAGAGTAGGGTTGGGGATTTTGGGAAGGGGAATTACATGAGCCCTACGCCATTGTTCGGGAAACTGGGAAGATGATAAAGAGAAATTGACAATGTGAGTGATAGTGGGGAGAATTTGTTGAATGACGTGAGAGATCATGATACGCCCAACGTTATCGCTGCCTATAGCATTCGATTTGAAAGAAAGTAATGTTTTCTTGATCCTGTCTTCGCTAACCATTGTAAACGAGAAAAGTTCGGTATTAGGAATAGGCAGACTTGAAATTTCAGACAATGCGAAGGTTTTGGCTAAAGTGGTAAGTTTGCATCTGCTAGTGAAGTGGACATTAAGATCATTTAGATTAATAGTCAGCCTTGAGATTACACTGTGCTTACCTATACCGAGCGTTCTTAGAAATCTCCAGAGACCTGCAGGTGTGGCGAGCTCAATTTGCTCAGCGATGTGACGCTTTTTAGCGTTACGTACCAACAGGTTACAGCGGTTTCTCAACCATTTATAAGATGACCAGTTTACATCTGACCTATCGCGTTTATATTTGCGAAAAGCACGATCCCTCCTAGCCATGGCTTTACGGATGGTGTCACTGATCCAAGGCGAATTTGGACGTTTGATTTTGACCGAATGAATCGGTGCAAGTCGATCAAACAGGTCAATTATGTTGGTGTTGAGGAAAGCGACCTTCTCTGAGACCGTAGCTAGTTCACTAACCTCAGCCCAACCAAGAGCAGCAGCTTCGTCCGCAAGTTTGGTAGTATCGATACGAGTGAAATTACGTAGCTTGACAGTAACAGGTTTGGGCTTAGGTGGGCGGATTCTGTACGCAAGAAACAGAAGGTCGTGGTGGGAGAAAGCTGGTGCTGCAAGTTGTCCGTGATGTGATACACGGTCAGTCTCGGACGTTAAGATGAGGTCGAGGAGGGTATCAGAAGTGGAAGTGTGATGAGTAGAGAGAGAATTAATTATGTTTAAATTAACAGATTCAATGATAGTGGTAAGTTTCCTCGACCTCGAATCAGCCTTCAAGAGGCAGGTGTTTATGTCTCCTAAAATTATAGTGTGAGTGTAGTCCGATGTTAAGTTTTCCAAGACAGTTTCCAACTTGGCGAAGTAGTCGATAGTTGGAGGACAATAGACCACACCCAGTAATACCTTGACCCCAATATCAATTTCAAGAAATAAATACTCAGGGGAAGCGCTGTAGAGAGAGGGTGATTGAATTAAAATTTTATGTGGGAAATGACTTTTAAGATATATTGCAACCCCACCACCGCCCTTACCCGTGCGGTCATTACGTACAAGCACATATCCTGGCAGAGGAAAGAAAGATGAAGGGAGAGACGGTTTAAGGAAGCTCTCTGACACGAGGATGGCGTCAGCGCTGCCCGAGCCAAAGGCCTCCAGGAGGTCAGAGAAGTGTGCTGGAATGCTCTGCGCATTAATGTGACATATGTTTAAGGTCTTAGAGTACGGAGCAAAAGCGCTTTTCAACGAGTCACCCAGTGATAGCGCGCCATCACCAGCACTTTCGTAGGAAGTTTCGGAAGAAGACTCAGCGGTTAGAAAGGAATCCTCATCACTGCAAAGAGACATTACCTATTATGTAACTAAGTAGAAAATTTACCTAATATTACTTATAATAAAAATAAAATACAAATACTTATTTAAACTATAACGGCAAAAATAAACAATAGAAATATAAAATAAAACTTAAATCAAAGAAACATAAAATAAAACAAACTAATTTACATCAAAAAAGCCACAAAAACACAGCCAGATTATTTTGGGAGAGAATGCCAAAAACTAAAATTATTACAGGTAATTAACTAGAGTTATAGTATGAAACAGAAAAATAGTAATCGACAGTGGAAAATCCATCCTGGCGATTTAGGACGAGAATTACGTGCAGCGAAACGTACCAGCAATTATCAATTTCCTCCGCGTGGAACGGAACGTAAAACAATACGGAATAACAAGTGTCACACCGGTTTTACTGTGTCACTGTCATGTCACACCTAATTCACTTCAAAAGTTCTGTCTGAGACGTGACATTGACATATTGACATGATGACAGATTGACGTCGGTCGGTATAAAAAAGCATACCGGCAAATTGCAACAAAAATTAAAGTTAGAAAGTGAGATAAGAAGAAAAAAAAAAATTACACGTATAACTATCGCTACAGTTCACTCACACCCGACCAAACTCGACGCTGCCTACTTGGCCCTCACAAAGCGCCCGGCTTTAGAACGCGCCGGCGCCGACCCGGGGGCATCTTTTCCAGATGCTGGGGCTCCCACTGCTGTGGGGGCACTGGACGCTGCAATCGGTGTAACCCGATCTGATGGGAATTTCTTATTGATTTCGCGGAGCTGCGCTTGTTTTTTATTATAGTCTGGAATAACACATACTTTTTATCCCGTGGGAATACCGGGATTTAAAACTACGCGGGTGAAACCGCAGGGTGCTACTAGTAAATTATAACTATGCAGGGGTTCACCTTAACGACCTCCCGTAGAACAATTTTTTGCAGCTAATGACCCCATCTATCTTATAGTTCCGTTTGATGAACGACTTTTTGGCTACCTGGATTTTGGATATCTTAATAATATCAATCATATAAAATTATGTAATAATTGTTTATCATTTTAGATGAAAGATGGCGTGACATGCGCACAACCCTCAGCCCTGTGTTCACCAGCTCCAAACAAAGGCACATGATGCCTTTCCTGATGAAGATTAGTGATAACTTGGTCGACTATTTGAAAGGTAAGCTAGTTTACCACACTATAACGTCAATCCTACTTCCTACTAATATTATAACTGAGAAGGTTTGTAGGATGGATGGATGTTTGTTACTCTTTCACGCCGGAACGGCTTAACGGATCTGGATAAAACTTGGCAGAGAGATAGATTATAGTCTGGAATAACACATAGGCTACTTTTTATCTTGTGCGAATACCGGTATTTAAACCTGTGCGGGTGAAACCGCGGGGCGCAACTAGTATTGCAACAAGGATCATACAAAAACGGTAGGATGGTTCCTATCGTTCTTGTATGCCGACAGTTTGTTGGCCTGTTCTTCTTTCAAAATAGTGTGGTGAAAGGATTTTAAGAGCATCTCAAAGAGGCTCCTTTTGAAAACTTGAAACTGTTTTATACCGTTTTAGGTTTTTCGACATGTTGGTCTGTTTTACGATGTTTTCCATCACCATTTGGAAGTATTGGTAGTGTGTTCATAAATATTTGAACAGAAAAACTTAATCTCATTGGTGCAGTTCTCGTTTTGATCCCACGTCCTCAGGATCGGAAGGCGATGCCGCTACTACTAGGCCACTATTGCTCTTACTGGTGGTCAAAAACTATGTATCTTTTCAGACCACACATCCGAAGACATTGATATCGACGACCTGATGCGTCGGCACACGAATGACGTCATCGCCTCCGCTGGTTTCGGGCTCCAAGTGAACTCGCTAAAAGACCGCGACAACGACTTCTACCGAACTGGCCAGGAGTTGTTCCGACTGACTTCACTGCAGAGAGCATACTTGTTCCTATCAGCTCAGTTCCCTAATGTTGCAAAGGTACCAAACCAGATAAATTGGTAAATGATAATCTGGTAATTATAAGAGTAGTAGAGCTCTTTGTGAAGGGCTCGGCCAGGGTAGTACTTTCACCACGCCTTCTGCCGCCGAGTAGCGTTGCTGTGTTTCAGTTTGAAGAGTGTGCTTGCCGGTGTAATCACAGGCACAATGACTCAACATCAGTGTTTTAGCCTACGTATGGGGTTCCTACTGTTGAGGATGTAGCCGAGGATGTCTTCAATGAATTTTCTTTCTTTACAAATATTTAACGTATATTTTATAAAGATGCTAATAACAAATTTTTAAACGAGTAGGTGTAACGGATGAATGACGAATTGCTTGTAATGTCGTGAAGTTGACGTCGAATCAACCTATCAACGTATGAAGTGAAGCTCGCTGCAGGTCTTCTTCTTGCTTTTTTGTATATCGAAGTACAGATGACAGTGGCAGCTTGGTCGTCAAGATGCCGTCACTGGGTGCTGTCAATTGGTTGATCCATGGACCGCTAGATGGCGCTAATCGGCGTGAACATACCGGCCGCCTTGGAAGTACCAGGATACACGCTTCCAATATGAAGAACGGATTGTGCTGCTGCTTACTGTCTTGTCGTTTCTGGCAGGCTGGTGAGGCTGGTTGAGTGAGGTCGTTGAGCTCTGACTCGTAGGTACGCTCACAATCTTCTGCTTCATGCATTTATGGAGCTCTGGCACGTAGGTAGGTACTCGATGCCTGCTCGTGTAGCTCCATCCGATCGTAGCGTCTCAGTCACGTAGGAGTTCCCATCGATCGCCGGGTTCTCGCAGGCTGAAGTCGTCAACGGTCGGTCATGCGCGATCAGGTCATGCGCTGGAGTCAGTGGTGAAGCTCGTATCTGAGGACAGAGGGGACAAAGGACGGAAATGCGGGACGGTTTCAATTTGCGTTTGTACCGTTCCGAACTCCACGTACCATGCGTTAGTGATACACGGCCTAACTGATACTAAAAGACTTGACTCCTGCCTTCCATAACCAGCCAAAATGATGAAAGTGAAACAACAAATAAAATGAAACAAATGTAATGATAATAACGAAATAAGAAATTTAATTTAACGGAATAATTTAATCTGATATGGCTTGCCGCAAAGTGACATAAAACGATAAAAGATAAATAACAATCCTGTGTAGGATCAGCTGAGTACCTCTGCCTTCGAGGTTCTATACGAATTTCTCGAACATGTACCTACTTAGCACATACCACTTCTCAAGTTCTCACGCATAAAATTTACCCGAAGTTGCTGTTCGCACAAAAACCTAGAAGGGTGTTTATCACAACACAGCACAGGATGTATTTTATTAAAACGAAAGTTAATCGCATGACACAACCTAATACCAGCGATAAAATGTTATTTTTATTTACGATTTTACGATAATAATTAGAGTACAACGGTAAACTATTATTATGTTTATGAAATCACTTTAGAACGATTGATGTTGCACTGCGCGCGTAGGCATACTAAGCGAGTGGTCGAGCTTCTCCACGGATAACAAACCGGTTCTGGAGTCTAGGCTACAGCTGAGCGCGCCTACTAGTGCGATAATGTTACGAATAAATATGCACAAAAGTGCTGTACAAACGAATAAATGAAGAAAAAAGGTTAACGAAAATTAACTGTTTATATTGTAGTGAATAACTAATTTAACTTATTTAATATGGCACGACAACGATCGTTGGCCACGGTGAATGAATCAGTCAACGAATAATCTGATTCCTTCACAGTAAGTTCCTCTAATTTACAACATCTACGCAATTGTAAATCGACCTGAACTAGATTGCATTGAACTCGGTCAATGTTAAACGAATAATTAGAACGAATAGGGCCAGATATGATCCACCCGAATTTCGATTCGTGTAGGCATGGACCAGCACTGAGTTTTATTTTAGCCTCCCCAAGTAGGTCCCAAAATATATCCGCACCTAGAAGTATATCTATGTCGGACGAGATTCTAAACGTAGGATCTGCGAGCGAGATATGGCTAGGTAAACGTATACCTTCGCAGTTAACATCTAACGAAGGCAACTTTGATGTGATACTGGGAAGAACTAAGCATTGGATTTCCGTATGGAAATCATTTACTTTTGAACGAATGATTGTTTTGCAGGTGTGAGCACTTTGTGAAACGCTTTGTCCCACACCAGAAATGCGAGTAGTGGACTGTATTGTTGGTAATTGTAAACGATTTATCAGCGATTCTGTTATAAAGCAATTTTGACTTCCGCTGTCAAGAAGTGCTCTAACGGTATGTAAACGATTATTCGAGTCAGGTACATCTATCAGCGCTGTAGACAACAACACCGGCTGTACGGCTGCATGGCAGGTCAGCACATTGCGCTCGGTGCCTACCGACGCATCAGCTGATCGGTGTAGGCTAGGTATCGGTAGCGTAGATGTATCGCTATGTGCAGACGCGTCCGTACCTAAACCTTCGCTCGAATAATTGCTATGAAGCAACGTATTATGTTTGGCTTGGCATAATTTGCAAGAACCAAATGAGCATTCCTTCGATGAATGACTGTTAGAACGAATACAATTATGACAAACTTTTTTATTCCTAACAAATTTAAGCCTATCTTCTACGGTCATATTTAAAAAGTTTGCACACGAATATAAATAGTGATCGTTCCCGCAAAGAACACAAAACCTGGTTTGTTTGTTACTAGCAGAAACGAGTTTCTGTGACGCGTACGAGTGCGTTTGTGGTTGCGGGTTCGAATCCGAGTTAGACTGCTTATTGTGTAGCATTGAGTGTGACCTATTAGATGCAGTATGCTGAGATGAAGCTACATGTTTAGTGCTATTCGATTCCATCATCTCCAGCATATCAGCCCGGTTTCTGAGGAAAACAATTAAGTCGTCTAATTTTATCCTATTATTCGCATCGGTTGCGACATTACCTTGCATTGTGACTAGTAAACCTTTCTGAGTCTCCCACTCGCGTTCTGTGGGCGGGTCAAGTTTTGACACAATTAAATAAATGACTAATGTGTCCCATGAATCGGTGGGTTCGTTTAACGATTGCAGGGCTCTTAGGTTGCGTAATGTCGAGTCTATTAACTTCCTAATCTGTGCAGGTGATTCAGTATGAAGCGACTGAGTGGCAAACAACGATTTTACATGATTTTGCACTAATAAACGATTATTGTGAAACCGGCTTTCCAGCAAATCCCAAGCGTGAGCGTAGTTAGGGGCAGTAAATTCTAACGCACTAATAACATGAGAAGCAGTACCGCTAAGTGATGATTTTAAATAATGAAACTTTTGTATCGAGTTTAAATCTTGACGGTCATGGATCATGGTGAGATAGGAGTTCCTATATTCGAGCCATTGGTCATATGAACCGTCGAAGGCAGGTAATTGGATTTCTGGCAGCTTAATCGACGCATGCTTGCCTACGGAACCAAAAGACACTACTTGTTGATTTGCGTTGTTTGATATACACTTCGCGGTAGCCATCAGAGAAAAATATTGAGCTTCGAATGCTTCTCTGTATTCTAATTGAGACGGAAGGTCAGATTCTACGGATAACTGCTCAATATCAGCTTGAACCTTATTAAAATTTTCAAAAATAACGGTTTGAGATTGCATACGTAGATCAATTTCTGCTCGGAGGGTAGCGTTTAATGCTACTTCATCTATTTGAATTTTACTGAGATACCTTTCGAATAAAGTTAATCTAGCTTTTATGGTACCTCGCTGCTTTCTGAGGTCAGGGAGGCGGCTTTGAACTACTGTGGTAGCTTGTAACCTAGGGGATACGGGCCTATCTACTCTGATTTTAACGGAATCAACAGACGTAGCAGCTTGGAAAACCTCCTCTTCTATCATTTTGGCAGATTAAAAAAGGCAAAAGTACTTACAGTTTCCTTTCGGTACCGGTTCAGGCGACGTGAGGCACACAGTATGACGCGACTGAAATACGAAAACGGCACAATTAACGCAAATTGTTGGAATGGGAGAGGTTAGGATGGGTGAGATGACCAGACCGTTTCTGCTCGCCGCTGCTCCAACACCTCTTCTCCTCTTCCAATGATCCAGGACTTAACGGGACTCTGGACCGACGCTTCCCACAGCTACAGCTGTGTTCTTCTTCTGTGTTCGGCTCGTAAGGACCAATGTTTTAGCCTACGTATGGGGTTCCTACTGTTGAGGATGTAGCCGAGGATGTCTTCAATGAATTTTCTTTCTTTACAAATATTTAACGTATATTTTATAAAGATGCTAATAACAAATTTTTAAACGAGTAGGTGTAACGGATGAATGACGAATTGCTTGTAATGTCGTGAAGTTGACGTCGAATCAACCTATCAACGTATGAAGTGAAGCTCGCTGCAGGTCTTCTTCTTGCTTTTTTGTATATCGAAGTACAGATGACAGTGGCAGCTTGGTCGTCAAGATGCCGTCACTGGGTGCTGTCAATTGGTTGATCCATGGACCGCTAGATGGCGCTAATCGGCGTGAACAATCAGTATGCCTGAAGTTGATGGACGCAGGGCAGTGCATCGAAAGGCATGTTCCTATCGTGTGTGACTTACGAGGCAATGATTTGTTATAGGTGATGGTTACCACTTATCATCAAGTAGGCCATCTGCTTGTTCCATCAGCTGATTGTATAAAAAAAAGGTTAAGCTGGCAGTAGTGCTATTCGTATGTGGTTCGTCCTGGGAAGTGTTCACCGTGTTTTTTGTGCTGCCAAGCAGCGTTGCCGTGTTTCGGTTTGGATGCTGTGGTTGCTGGTAAAATTACAGCATGAGGCCTACGCATGAGGCTTAATAATAATAATAATAATCTTTATTTCAGACATGGGTCCATAGTTAACCTAAAAAACTAACAAGTGACAACAACACAGAATACATAAATTTTAAATTAAAGAGAGAAAAAAAAACTACATTACCTAGGTACAACCATAGGCAGTGGTGCTATTTGGCAATAGCCACCCATCGCTTATACATGCTAGTCCTTATAAGTCTTTCCGCCAGACTTCTGGTGATAGTGTTGCTACGCGAGTCAACTCTGGACATAAAAGACGCTATACGCTTACGCTGAATTGCATTAAATGTATCGATACGGGCATCTGCAAACATTTCTGAAGCGCTGCAGAAGCGCTAACATTTGTGTGTTTGTTCAAAAGACGAATGGAGGGTCCATGGCTATTGCGGGAGCCGGTGGTGGCGGGTAGCCGGTCTAATTACCCGCTGCAGATGAGTTGGTAACGCAACGAAGTCTTATTGAATTGAATTGTGAAGCAAGTATAAAAGCATGAATAATTAAACAGAAACGCAAAAGATGCTTGTAATTTTGTGATTTGGTTTGAAGTGTCTGTTATCTGGTGAGATACCAGACACTTCAAACCGAATCACAGCAATGCTGCTAAGAACACCTAACAGCATCACAATAATTTTATAATTTGCTAATGTCATAGACCTTGGGATGTCAAATGATACCAGAGAAGACGACGCACTTCTTCAAGGACCTCGTGACCAGCACCATGGAGTACAGGTTGAAGAACAATATCCAAAGACCTGACATGATCCAGATGTTGATGGAGGCATCTACAGGTAAACTGACGTCACAGCTCAGTTAGGTTAGATAGGTTGTGGGTTTATTTCTCATACAGAAAAAAATATGTTTTTCTTCTAATGTTGAACGAAAAAGTTCGGTCTATCTGTTTTAGTATACTAGCGTCCACCTGCGGCTTCGCTCGCATGATAGCGTTGATTGGTAACATCAATAATTAAGGTTATTTGCTTGTTCGAGGTCGTTTACCTTTTGTATTTCGTTGCTGTTATTTTTTGGAATAAAGAGTGCCATAATCTAAATCACAAACAATTTTTTCCCACGTTTTATCTCGATCGGGTATGATTGAGCCATACATCCAAATATCGCATTTATACACATTGTAAGTTGGACAGAACGTAGATAATTATATTAAACTGTCATGCCAGCAACAATTTGCCTTTTTAGCTAGTCCTGTTCCCTATTATCTACATCGTATTTACCTATCGTGAGTTTACTATATAAAATATTCCTTTATAACCTTGCGGCTCAGCTGGTTGTTCCCTAAAAAGTCCTTGCGTATAAATTACTCGAAACTGTTGAAGTAATTCATATTATTGTATACAGTACAGTTGTTGTATTAGTTAATTAGTTCTAAAGCTACCTGGATTTAGGTGCTAGAACTTTCTGTCCCGCAAGGATCGAGTTGGGAAATTGGGTAGTAATTAATGTGGAAAACTACTCGCATGTGAGGCCGTAAATTTCACGGACAGTTAGAATTATAATTTTCACGTTCCTTGAGCACCAGTAAGTGTGGGAAGCCCTCCTACCTGATGGACCGCGGGGAGTTGGTGGATGGAAAGGGCTCAGAATCGTTCTTCATGGAAACTATGTCCAGCAGTGGACTTCTGTAGGCTGATGATGAGATGAATTTGAGTTTTTAGGATGTCCACCATTTTGTACGAAGCTCTGGTTTACTGAAATAGTCAATGGTTTTCATGCCATAAGCGATTTTCAAAAAGTAACTCAAAGGTTCCAAACCAGTGCTCAGGGTAGCTTAATTTGATTTTGTGTATTTTAGGAACCCTGCAAGACCATGAAATCTCTGATAAAGGTGACATCGGCTTCGCAGCAACAACGGAAGAAGTTATAAAACCGGCAAAAAATTCTAGGAGTAAGTTGTTAAATTGTAGCTCGTTAGCAAAAGTACCTATTCTCCAATGGCATTCTATTAGACAGAAGACGAAGAGTTCGACGGCCAAGCTGAGTAGACCGAAGCCATTGCAAAGATAACAAATAGTCGAGGGTTAGAGAGGCTTAAGTCTTACTGCAGTAGATGTTTTCAAGCTGATGTAGAAGTGCCTTGTGTTTACAGAATGGACAGAAGACGAACTGACTTCCCAAGTCTTCATATTCTTTATAGCTGGCTTCAACAGTTCAGCTACCACCCTGGTGATGAGCGTTCATGAACTTGCTCTGAATCCAGCTGTCCAGGAAAAATTGTACCAGGAGATCAGAAACTTCGAGGAGACTCACAAGCTGACCTATGACAATGTGAACAGCTTGAAGTACATGGATGCTGTTATTTGTGGTGAGTTTTTTTCTTTTTTGGCTTTCGAAATAGTGTAGTGAAATAGTTTTAGGAGCACCTCAAAGACGCTCCTTTCGAGACCTACACATATTTTATTTAAAAATAATCAATGGTTATGAACATAGGTTCTTCATAGACCTTCTAGCAGACTCCCCCCCCCTCTCTCTTTTTATGTTAAGTCCTGTCCATCCAAAGGTTGCCTGGAAGAGATCGCTGTTAGCGATAAGGCCGCCCATTGAATTATTAAAATTTTTAGTTTTTAAGTTAAAATGTTATCTTGATTTTGTTGTGATAATCAATAAAGAGTTATCTATCTATCTAAAGATTTCACTTGAAACGGGTTAATTCCATGATTTATGAGTTTGATTGTTTCCCGATATTTTGGCACAGTTGCATCAATGCATAATCAGGCGCATGCAACTGTGCCGAAATAGAGTAAATATCCCGTTTCAAGAGAAAATTACCCTCGACACATCTTTTAGAACTTTTTAGGATCTTAATACAACATGCCGGTTTTATCACGATGTTTTTATTTACCGTTTGAGAGTGTTGGTCTGTAGGGTGATGTGGCAATTAATGCAGATTTAATGGAAATGTTAATAACATTTATTTTATAATACTCCTGACTTAGTCCATTCAGTTTGGTTTACTTCTAATCACGCGAATACCACGAAACCCAGTCCCCATAAGCATCCATACACAATAGCCATCTGGACGCATACTCGTATAACAATTGTGTGCGTGAACAGCCGAATTGATTTCCACGGATGCACTTCCGTATTCCGTTCAATTGAGTTCAATATTACACGCGCTCCGACCTATTTGAGCAGATATTGTAGCAGCTTATAAATTGGTTTCACAGTTCTGCATATGCTTATGTATTAATCCGACCGTCAAAGGGTTTGATTCCTGCACATTGTGTGCGTAAATTGAACCACTAATACCTTGTTCGCACCAGGCTTGAAGCGAGGCGAGTAGCACCTCCCACAATGCTATTTTAGTTTTTTTTACTTCTTATTTTTATTATTTATTTAGTTATTTTTATCGGCCAATCAGTAAACGTGGACGCGTGGCGAGAGGTAACTCGTCTTGTTACAAGCCGGTGCGAACGGGCTGTTAGCATGATATTAAAAGATATGGAGATGATATTAAAGGAACCGCATGCACGTTTTAGTTATTTCTCTGTAGTGTGGTTTTTATGACTAATGTATGTCTCAATACATATTTCAAGATATCTATTTGCCACGTGGATAGGGAGTTCGTTGGCTACATTGATAGATCAATCGGAGATAGCGCCAAGTTGATTCGTAAAGGTGTATAATATCACTCCCCTAATTACTCCAGATGCATCCAATCGTTATTCGGTTGCGAGCAATTATTGGTCAAAAATTTGCCAGTGTAAGCGCACCTTAAGGCATTGACAACACCTAATGCACCTCTCGCTCGCACGATTCGACATTTTGAAAGATATAAAATCACTGATACCAATTTTGAAAGATCGCAAACAACCATTTTGTGTGCAATCACATGCACACGGTTTGGTAATAAAATCATTCTTATAGATGCCCGTTTTCCGGCCTAAAAGTTTGCTTTTCTAGTTTTCGTACAAACAAACTTTTGAATAGGAAAACTTACATCGATCAAAATGAAATTTTTACCAAACTGTGTGCAATGTGATTGCACACAAAATGGTAGTTTGCGAATTTTCAAAATTGGGTTTAGTAATTTTATATCTTTAAAAATGGCGAATCGTGCGAGCGAGAGGTACATTAGGTGTTGTCAACGCCTTAAAATGTAATTCAGAAAAGAGTGAGCCACAGGTGATGTCACATCCTAGGACACTGACTAAAGAAATTAAATGTTTTCAGAATAATTGCCTCAGTGGGTGCTTGGGGGTGTAACATTGAAAGGATTCAACCTCTAATAGGTTCCAGGAGGATCATGTGATTGAACTCTTACAGGGAGATCTCTAGAGATCTGTGGAGATGTCTGGGAGTTATTTGGACTGAGCCTGTTTAATTTTGTTTTAGAGAGTATAAGGAAATGGTCACCGGCTATAATTCTGGACAGAGTGTGTCAAAAGGCTTATGAACTGCCGCCGCCGAGAGAAGGTGGAATCCCATTTAAGGTAGAAAACTGAAAACTGAAACAGCTTCACGACTTTGATCCCCAGGCACGGTAGATATCCCTTCAGATCTCTCAGTACCAAGTACTTACTCAAGATTCTTTGAGGATTTCTAAGGGGGGTAGTCAGAGGTACGTCCAAACATTACATTTGACACATACCCACATTTTGCAGTAGTTAGTATTCCATACGTGACAGGTTGCAAGCCCATCGCCGCTGCTAGAATACTAACTGGTTTCCTCACGATGTTTTCCTTCACCGTTTGAGAGCACTGGCATTGCGCACATAAATTTTTCATTGGTGCACGACCGGATTCGAACCTGCGACCTTACGATCGGAAGGCGGGGTCACTTCCACTAGACCACCGGTGCTCTCATTTAAGGTAGAGAGTAGTTTACTTGGCTAAAAGGCCTCATTTATATTTTCTGCCTTTGTATAGTGGCTCTGTACAGGGTGGCCAGTCGTGGATCAAACGTAATTATGGGTTAGATAGGGTCATCAGCTGCAAAAAATTGTTCTACGGGAGGTCCTAAAGGTCAACCCCTGCAGTTATAATTTATTTATTAATTTTTCGAGTTCAGTATCAGTAGGTATATAAAAAGTGTGACTATACCATACAGGATGGTATAGTCACACCTTTTAAATACTGATTGCAATCAGTTGGCTCATGTGATGTTAATTATGATTAATCTCGAGTGGACCTTGAGTTGGTATTTGTGCTTAAAAACAATGCGTCTGGGTATCAAAATCGCGAACCTGTTTCTTTTAAATAGTTTTTCTTTCAAGAATTACCGAACTTGGGCCAAAAACTTCGAAACTTACAAACTGCAATCTGCTTAACTAGATAAAAAACAGGTAGTTACAGCTAGTTTGCATGGACTCGTAAAAACCATGTTTACGAGTTTCCACAGTCGTGAAAATAACTTTATCAGACTATCTTGAAATTTGTATCCGCTTCACAATACGGTGTGGCACCCAGGATTTGTGTCATAAACTTTTTATGTAGTTATAAAAAGTAAATAAGGTAGCGAGGGCCCAAATCGCTATATTTACCAAATTATTTTCCACTACTTATTTGACATTTTATTTAAAAATACTAAAAAAGGTTAAAATTTACAATTAAAATTTACTGCAGTAACAACAGTTTTCTGAATAATTCAGTAGAAAACTTGTGGCAATTTACATCGCGTCGGTATTTGCGTTTTTGTTAATGCTGGATAATCCACACAGCACCATCTAGCCCCAAAGTAAACTACTCAAACTTGTGTTATGAGTACTAGATAACTGATATATTCAATACATTATATGCTATATATAGATAGATATTTTTTTTAAATAGAAAACACCCAGACCAACGGAACAAATTTCTGCAGATCGTACACAAATTTGTTACGAGGCGGGAATCGAACCCGCAACCTCTTGCGTCGCCAGTGGACTCTCGCCCGCTGTGCCACTGAGTTTAAATTATGTTTATTACACATCGCATTGGTTTTTTAATATAAAGTCATGTAATAGCTGTGAATTGTGGGGTCAGAACTTGTATGTGAATTGTTTTTTATCATTTACAGTTGAACCCAGGAGACATAGTATACAACGTAGTGAATTCAGTCCACATGGACCCGAAATACTTCCCCGAGCCACACATTTTTGATCCAGAACGGTTCTCTGACGCGAACAAGCATAAGATAACCGCAGGTTCGTTCCTGCCATTTGGCACGGGACCTAGGAATTGTATTGGTGAGTAAATTCTAGCAATGAACTTGTATAGTACAGCTTTTTGTGCACGGTGCCTATTCTCAAACGGTGAAGGAAAACATCGTGAGGAAACCGACATATCGTGGGACCTAATAAGTTTTATAACAAGTGTCAAGTGCTCGAATGGAGCCTCCTAAGGCGCACTTTTTTTGAAATCCTTTCACCACACTGTTTCGAAGGAAACTAGTGACTCGACAAGAAGAAGAAGGGTCAAATTGATATGAGCGTCTCGAGTAGTCAAAAAGATCTAAAACAGAAAACCAATTTGAAATACGCAGTTCAAATCATATTGTTGAAAGCACCCAAGGTGTTCAAAATATATTACTACTAATTGTTTCATATATACGAATAGTCAAAGTGTTCAAAATTATCTGAGCAAACAAAGCTCTCAAAGTTATCATCTCAAAGTTATAACAACATGGTTGACACCCCGGAACTAGATCTTTTTGTTTCTAAAGTACCAAAAATTAAAGGTACCCTAGCGAAGCGCTGGTTCGATGAGTCTACCTAGACTCTCTGTTGTTTTGTTAAAACAACTCTTTTTTTCCTATTTGTTTAATTTTTATCTTTGTTTTTTTCGGTTTTCTTTAACTTAGATTTTTATTTTTATTTACCAGTAAGCTCTAGTTTCAATATGCGAAAACGTGTTAATGGTCAATAGTTGTTTTTTATAACTTATTAATTATACTTTACGTACTGTTTGTTTTCCTAAGAAATGAAAATAAAATAAATAAAATAAAGTTATCGATTGCAAGCTACTTTCTAGAAAAAACTTCATATTAATTTCACTAATGATTCCTCATAATAATTTAATATCTTTACAGGTTCAAGATTCGCCCTTCTAGAGCTGAAAGTCATGTTGTACAATTTGATATTGAACTTTGCAATACTGAAATGCGAGAGAACACGCGATCCAATACGTTTGCAGCCCGCCGACTTCACAGTACGAGCCCTCGGGGGGAGTTGGGTGAAATTTAAAACAAGAAATTCTGCTTGAAATAAATTAAATAAAACTACAGACTTCCCTTTATCTTTACACTAGTTTCAAATGCTATGAAAGATGATGAAAGCTATACTAATGTTATAAAGAGGAAAGATTTGATTGTTTGTTTCTAGGCCCCAAACCAACTGGAACAATTTGAAAAATTCCTTCACCGTTGGGAGCTACAATATCCCCGGTGGCCCGGTGGACATAGGCTTTTACATTTTCAAAAAATTTATGTATCCTTACTAAAACTCCAATAATGTAACCCAAGGTTTAATATAAAATGTCTTTCATCGCATGTGCAGCGGAAACACTAATTGGCGATAGAACAAAAAAATGTTCTATATTAAAGAACACGCGATAGAATATGTCTAACTATTGTAGTTATGTTACTATAACTACTTTTCTACATATTAAATGGTGATAGAAAGGCCGACCAAAACAAAAACAGAGCACGTTATCTATACCTATTAATTAATCCTTATCCAAACAAATCATTTTGTATGCAAGGCTGTTTGAATACCTGTAGATTACTTCATGAATTTTTTTAATTGAACATTCCATTCAAAAGTAATTACGAATCTAAAAACTTTAATTCGCTTTGTAAAGCGCGGGCGTGGGGCGCGTTCTCACACACAAGGCGTGGGCAACGAAGTGCGGGAGTCTAACCCCCGGTTTCTGAAAGCTCGATCAAAGCTTATTGGCTGTCAAGTCACTTGCTATTTCAGCTTTTACTTTAAATTAAATAGAGATAACAAGTGACTTGACAGCCGATTAGTGTTGATCGGCCTTTCAGAAATCGGGGGTTAGTTTAACCTAAATTATTGAAAAAAATTATGTTCACCCATGCGAAGCTAGGACAGGCCGCTAGTCAAATATAATAAAGTCGTCTAACCAGCCTGTTTATTCAATATCCAATACCAATAACGATTATTATCAAGAAAAATAACTGGGAAACATCATATTCTGGGAAAATATATATTATTGGGAGAAAATTGTTTTTCGGAGCGGATAAATATGTCTGGCAGGCGGTTGGAACATCGATCAAAAATCCACTAGTCACTTGTGAAAATGTCGAATAGGATGTAGGTACAAAGTTCTCTATAATTTTTGTGTTGACATTAATGTTTCTTGACCCAACATTTTGGTGTTTTAACGGATTGGTTACACGTGGTTACACGGTATTAAACCATCGCTCTTGTAGAGTATGCTGCTATTATAGCATTTATGCTGAGTTATAGCTAATGTATTTTAGTAGGAATTTTAAATAACTATATACCCCTACTTTCATGCCCTCCTATTTACCTACACTACACCCACATTCTTATGCTATGTTAACTGTGTTTTTACATCATGTCGTGTTATTTAGCTGTTTATCCGTCTCCTGTGTTTAGTCTCGTGTCTTGTGCCTTGTTTTTTTGTGTTATCTGTATGTAAACTGTTGTATAAGTAAATCACGCTCTTTTTTACCCTGGCCTCCCGCGATACAGGCTTGTCCTTGTGCGGGGACCATCAGTAACTATTATAATGTAATTGTTTTTCGCAAATAAATGTATTTGTATTTGTATGTTTTTTTCCTAATTTTATCTGCGATAATTTCATATTAATAGATTTTAAGATTTTAGATTTTAAGCAAAAATGTTTGAAACATTTAATTGTACGTCCGAATAGGGCAGACTGTTTATACTTTTTATATTTTCAACACCTTATACATTCAACAATTTACAATAAATATTATTCTGATTCTGATCAGTTGTACAACTATGAGCTAATGTTTTGTAGGGCTTTTTATCGGGCAGAGTATACTCCTGTCTTCTCAGAAGGTGGTACACTTCATATTGGTCATTCAATTCATTCATTCACGCCTTTTTCTGCCGCCAAGCAGCAACGCTGTGTTTCGGTTTGAAGAGTGTGGTCGCCGGTGTAATTACAGGCACATGAGGCTTAATATCTGTATGCCTCAAGTTGATGGACGCAGGGCAGTGCATCGTAGGGCACGTTTCTATTGTGCGTGACCTACGGGGCAATGTTTTTTTTATAGGTGATGGTTACCACTTAACATCAGGTGGACCATCTGCTTGTTCCATCAGCTAGTTGTATAAAAAAAAATTCAAGAGCATGCCATCTTTTCTCTTCAGTCTCCATAAGTAAGTGGTATTAGTGAGTCGCTCTGCTAGTTGGTTGTAGCTAATTTGGTACTATACTTGCATGACCATTTTTGTATTAATAGATTGTTGTTTTTTACTAAATTAGACCGTCCTTTGACTACAATCTCACCTGATGGTAAGCGACGATGTAGCCGACGTTGTAGCAGAACGGCCTAGAAGAAACCTATTCACTTGCCTTGATGACACTCATATTGTAATGGTCAGGAAAAACAGACGACGGTGATGTGTTTATGTACGGCATAGATAAGGATTTTGTATTGTTTTGTACTCATGACAGGTACTGAGCTAAACCCAGTGACATTATCTACACATATTAGTCATTAAAGCTGTTGAAGTTGAAGACTTGATATGTTTTTATAACATTTGCTGATGGATAAGCAGATGGGCCGTCTGATGGTAAGTGGTAACCATCACCTAACAACAAAGCATTGCCTCGTAAAGCATGCAAGATAGGAACATGCTCTATGATGCACAGCCGTCCGTCGACTCAAGCTTACAGATGCTGTAATTTCACCGTCAACACCCTAAACCGAAACGCTTCGAAAGAAACTATTGAACACGACAGCACGACAAGAGAGAAGACAGGGTAAACTAGTATTAAAACTAGACTCGAAATAATAAATAAATAATGCTAGACAATCCACACAGCACCATCTAGCCCAACGTAAGCTACTCTCTAAGCTTGTGTACTAGATAACTGATATATTTAATACATTATATACTTACATAGATAGATATTTTTTATTATATATAAATACCCAGACAAACGGAAAAAAATTCTGCAGATCGTAGAAAAATTGTTCTGAGGCGGGAATCGAACCCGCAACCTCTTGCGTCGCAGGCGGACTCTCGCCACCGAGGTCGTCGGTATTAGTAGAATGTTAGACAGTTGAACGAAATTCAAATACGTGTTTGATCCACAGAGCATAAAATTCAGGATAATTCCCCGTTTGAAGGCACGAAGCCATTGGTCCGATCAAATTGCTGAGTGATGAATTTCTAATGAACATGATTAGTATTCGAAGTCCGAAGCGCATTCACTGGAAAATTTTATGCAGCTACGAGTATGATCCACTTACATTTTCGATGAGTTGAATAGTGGAAAATTACTTTTGAACTGACATGGAAAGAGTTCAGAGGGTTTTCTGTATAGAAAAATATGAAAAACTCAAATATATCTATCTACATAATGAATTGAGTTTGATTTTGAGTACAATATGTTTTAATATTAGCCGACCCGCCTGCGCGTCCCTGCTTCGCACGGGTGCACATCGCTTTTCTACTATATCATGCATGTATTATACATAATATAAACAAAGGTTTATATTATGTATAATACATGATGAATAGATAGAGTGATTCAAGAGAAAGCTCTTGAATCACTCTATCTATTTAAAAAAACCGCATCAAAATCCGTTGCGTAGTTTTAAAGATTTAAGCATACACAGGGACATAGGGACAGAGAAAGCGACTTTGTTTTATAATATGTAGTGATATAGTATTTTACACAGCGATTTTGACTAAGATTCAAAGTCAAAGTCAAAATATGTTTATTCAATAAAATCACAAGGATCACCTTGCTTATAGTCGCACAACGGGCTATGGAGAAAGCTATGATGGGAGTTTCACAACGAGATGGAATCAGAACTGAGAAAATATTTACCTTAGGCAGCCGTATAGCTCGTAGAATCAGCAAGTATAAGTGGCAAAGGGCGGGTCATAAAGCTCGAAGAACTGACAACCGCTGGAGACGAGGTTCTCGAATGGCGACCACGAACAGGAAAGTGAAGTGGGGGACGCCCTCCTACCCGATGGACTGACGACATTGTGAAGATCGCGGGACATCGTTTGATAGGGAGGTTTCAGAAACGTTCTTCCTAGAAATGCGTAGGGGAAAATGTAACCCTATGTCCAGCAGGAGATGGTAATATATGCAAAGAGTATACAATAACCACGAATTTATTGGCTCCCGTTGAACTTCTAAAATTATTTAATGTCAAACTAACAAGGATCACTTTCTTTCTTTCTTTCTACTTTTTATGGCTCCTGTCTATAGACAATCTTGCCAGTGTCAAGTGATTCAGAGATTATACTCTTTGGAGTTTCTAGTCACGTCAGTCCAAAATCGAGTCAGTCAATTGTTTTGAAGAAAATGGTGGCGGTTTCTTCAAAACATTTTCGGTCAAATCACGATATCACATAATACACTTTCATTCCAAATGCTTACACTTTGTGTTAAGACCACAAGTAATGTTGGTTAAAATACCACCAAAATTACACAACACAACTCAAAATAACACTAGAAAAACAATGAAAATGAAAATGCTATGTTGCTTCGCTAAATGACAGAAAACGAAGCGATCACTTTCTTAAATCTAGGTGAATTAAGATCTAGTGGCTGATGTAAGAATGACTCAAAACCAGGGTAGTTAGGTAAAACCCATTAGGGCGAAGGAGTTTCCTAAGCCTATGTTCAAAACCGATACGATATACCACTGCTTACTACATAGCATGTAGGACCATGGGACATTTCGTAACTCACATAAATATTTCATAATAAATAAAATAAATAAATAAATAAATAATGCTGGACAATCCACACAGCACCATCCAGCCCCAAAGTAAGCTACTCAAAGCTAGTGTTATGGGTACTAGATGACTGATATATTTAATACATTATATACTTACATAGATAGATATTTTTTATTATACATAAACACCCAGACCAACGGAACCAATTTCTGCAGATCGTACACAAATTTGTTCCGAGGCGGGAATCGAACCCGCAACCTCTTGCGTCGCAGGCGGACTCTCGCCCGCTGCGCCACTGAGGTCGAATCTACCTAATCGAACGTGTAAACAGTATTATCTTCAATTATTTACAATAAATTGTCTATTTAAATCATTGTTTTTGTCACAGCAGTTACCATCCGTAGGTATAAATCGCGATTAGAGTCTGCGATATCGTCATTCAGCTGATAGAAACTCACAAAGCAACATGATACTGGAAATAATAATATTTTTATTTACTACGCTCTTTGTGTACTATTTTTACGGTTATAAGAAACTGCATTACTATTTAGAATCGAAAGATGTGAAGTTTTTGAAAGGCTGGCCCGTTTTTGGTAATGCTTTTTACTCGACAGTGCAGAAGAAACATATGTTCCAAGATGTGGACGAAGTTTACAGAGCCTTTCCTGACGACAGGTATTTTTGTTTTTCAAAACTATTAAGATATATGATTGGATGAACGTTTATTTTATCTTACTTATAAAACTTTTTTCTTTTTATTTGCCTCCTCACGGTTTTATAATGACGGGTTTGCATGAATAAATTAAATTAACCTGTTTTGTGTGAGACTGGGGAGGCTGAGATAGATTTTTGAAACCGTGTTACGCAGATTTTAAAAAGTTTTACCACTTGGAAAACCCGCGTAAACCGGTACTCAATTGTGATTTTATTAAAAACTAGCTGGTACCCGCGACTTCGTCTGCGTACTTTTCGTAATAAAAGGTAGCCTATGTCCTTTCTCAGGGTCTAAAGATTGTCTGTGCCAAATTTCATTAAAATCGGTTGAGAGGTTTAAGCGGGAAAGCGTAACCGACAGACAGACAGACAGACAGAGTTACTTTCGCATTTATAATATTAGTAGGGATAATTAGTGGACATTCCACACGGCACTATCTAGCCCGAAACTATGCCAATGCCTGTAATATGGGAAACCGGAAACCCACATTGACTTTACAAGTTTAATAATAATATAGGCCTTATAAAATATTTTTTTTGTATTTCAAGTATCATTCATAATTTTTAAGAATTATCATTTCATTTTATGATGTTTTTGCAAAGGATTTCAAGGTTATGATTAGCAGTTACATTTAAATGTATCTTTAAAGGTACGTTGCTTACATTGAGAATACCAGCCTGGTCCTCCTGATACGGGATCCAGAACTGATAAGGCTGACCACTGTCAAGGATTTCGACCACTTCGTTGACCACAAGTCGTTCTTCCACGAGGAACTGGAACCACTGTTTGCAACTAGCCTGTTTGCCATGAAAGGTACCAACAATAAAGTTAACGTAGCCTCGTCCTGCGAAAAACTGAAAAAAACTGAAACAGCTTCACGACTTTGATCCCCAGGCACGGTAGATATCCCTTCAGATCTCCCAGTACCAAGTAGATACTAATTCAAGATTCTTTGAGGATGTCTAAGGGGGGTAGTCAGAAGTACGTCCAAACATTACATTTGGCACATACCCACATTTTGCAGTATTCAGTATTCCATACGTGACAGGTTGTAAGCCCATCGCCGCTGTTAGAATACTATCTGGTTTCCTCACGATGTTTTCCTTCACCGTTTAAGAGCACTGGCATTGCGCACATAAATGTTTCGATTGAAAAATCCATTGGTGTACGACCGGATTCGAACCTGCGACCTTACGATCGGAAGGCGGGGTCACTCCCACTAGACCACCGGTGCTCGTCCTGGGAAATATAAATAAAATCACAAGGATCACATTGAAAGGCCTTAAAGCTAAGTGACTCTAGGTGCCAGTTCCACGCGGCCAGGCAGGTTCTTGTTCAAATTCTATAAAAATGTTTTTTTTTTTTTTTATATACAACTAGCTGATGGAACAAGCAGATGGCCCACGTGATGTTAAGTGGTAACCATCACCTATAAACAAAACATTGCCCCGTAGGTCACGCACAATAGGAACGTGCCCTACGATGCACTGCCCTGCGTCCATCAACTTGAGGCATACAGATGTCAAGCCTCATGTGCCTGTAATTACACCGGCGACCACACTCTTCAAACCGGAACACAGCGTTGCTGCTTGGCGGCAGAAACAGGCGTGGTGGTAGTACTTCCCCGGACGAGCCCTTCACAAAGAGCTCTACTACTCTTAAATAAAACAAACGCATGAATGCGTATGAATACGTCACAGGTAGTGAATGACCAATATTATAGCAAAGGCAACTTTGAGCAATTCAACTCGGTTATCGTTTATATGAGTCCAACGACCTTAGGCCTCAGAAAACATCTCCCCTAGCTAATGACGGGATGTACGTGATAATCTCAAGTCATACAATTGATATCGCGACCTCTCAATGTCAATCTGAGGTTCGTACGAGCTATTTATTATTCTACTAGCGACCTGCCCGCGTGCTCCTGCTTCGCACGGGTGCACATTGTTTTTCTACTATATCATGCATGTATTATACATATAAACCTTCCTCTTGAATCACTTCATCTATTAAAAAAAAACCGAATCAAAATCCGTTGCGTAGTTTTAAAGATTTAAGCATACATAGGGACATAGGGACAGAGAAAGTGACTTTGTTTTATACTATGTAGTGATTTTCTCGGTTTATTGTTAGAAGTCACTAACTACCTTCATTGAAACGGCAGACTCGCCTGAATGAGCTCTAGTAATCCAAAACCCCTTTTATTTTTAGCTTTATTTATGGCACCTGCTTAAAGTCATTATCCTACTAATCCTACTAATACTATAAACGCGAAAGTTTGTAAGTATGGATGGATGGATGGATGTTTGTTACTCTTTCACGCCGGAACGGCTGAGTGGATCTGGTTGAAACTTGGCAGAGAGATTGGTTATAGTCTGGAATAACACATAGGCTACTTTTTATCTAGCGGGAATACCGGGATTAAAATCTGCGCGGGGGAATCCACGGGGCGCTACTAGTTCAACATAATTGTCATAAATCAAAGCTTCAATTACGTTTTCCCACAGTTTTAGTTTTGTCGCCTAGTGAGTTATGTATGTTTGTACTATTTAGTTTGTTTTATTTATTTTATTATACATATTTAGATTTTGTATGTAATTTTTACAACTTTTTAAATGTATTAGGTTTAATGTACCTATCTCTACGTTTTCCTTTCATGTGCACTACTGACACATCTTATGTCCACAATTCACAAAGGTTATCTGGAAGATAATGCTTTATAGCATTAAGTTCGCCTTTGTACTGTTATTATTATGTGCAATAAAGTATTTTCAATCAATCAATCAATCAATCAATCAACTTCTAGCAATAAGCCGACGTTATGCGACTAATTTAGTTTGAGTTTTGTTAACTGAGTTTCATAATTTGTAGCATCAGATACGTCAGCTGTGTTAGACGAGCTTCTTACCTAATATTAATAAAAAAAAATTCATCTAGATTAGTACTGAACAGTTATAGTAGTACTCATTTGAATTTTATTTTTGTTTTTAATAGTTGTTAAATAAAAACTTCACGAAGTGATCATATATTTCAGGTGAGAGATGGAGGGATATGCGAACTACCCTCAGCCCAGCGTTTACCGGCTCAAAGATGCGGCACATGATGCAATTCATTCAGGAGATCAGCAACAACTTCATTGAGCATTTGAAAGGTAACGTTATTACCCAGCTAGTAAGTTTTATAATCGACTGAAACAAGTACTTACCAGGAGCATTCCACTCATTTTATAAATAGAACAGCATTAGCACGTATTTTGGATGGCTAATCCATATTATCATGTGCACCCATCTCTAAGAACAGTTTTTTAGTTCCAAATAGACTTCAATAGATGGCGATACAGGTTTCGATTGAAATATTAGGTTTTTGTTTTAGTCCAATTAAGAATAATTATGGTCATGAATAGCCCGAGATATACTGTGAAAAAATCTCCCATAAGCACGGGAAGATGAGGAAATATGCTTTTATCAAATTCTTTATGTTTTTGAAAATGTTTTATTTTCAATATTGATCACACTTCTTCTAGTGGATGTAATTTGTACTACGTTGCTGTTTGCTTCCAAAAATTTGATTTTGTAGGTGGCAGCCAGAGACAAGTCCAAACACAATGATTGGTTGGACTTGCCTCTGACTACCACTTACTTATATTTTCAGAGCGTTCGCGTCGCGTCATGAAATCTCAGTTCGGGGCGAACTACTAGTGTTAATACAATATACTAATAATATTATACACCCAGACAGAGAACAAACATTTAAGTTAATCACACAAATGTTTGTTCTCGGTGGGGATCGAACCCACGGCATACGGCACAGAAGGCAGAGCTACTACCAACTGAGCTGTGAAGGCAGTCAAAGTTATTAATTTGCTGCAGACCACCTTTTGGAAGAAATAGACGTGGATGATCTGATGCGTCGCTACAGCAATGACGTCATAGCTTCTGCTAGCTTCGGGCTTCAAGTGAACTCTCTGAAGGATAAAGAAAATGAGTTCTTTCTGAATGGGCAGAAGGCCTTGAACTTTAACTTCCGTCAGATTTGTATTATTCTTTTCTCGGATCAGTTTCCTGCGTTGAGCAAGGTAGGCTTGATTTTTTTGATTCACTTAAAGAAGTCAACTTCCCACATACATTTCCAGAAGGGTTTTCATTTCTTAAGTCAAACCTAAAAATTTTACTGCGAAAGGATTGGCATTACCTATGTTCTAATATCTTGCTTAGTGGGGCTTAGAGTTTTTTAAACGTCTTGTTAGAACATAGCCGATAGCCCACCAAATGTTAAATGGTATCAATAACATCAATAACAAAGTATTGCCTCGTCAGTAACACACAATAGGAACGCGAACGTGCCCTACGATGCACTACTTTTCGCTCATCAACAGCATTTCACCCGCGACCAAACTCTTCGAGCCGAAACACAACGCTTGTTGGCGGCAGAAAAGTTATATAGTATGTATATTTTTTTTAAATTTGACTGTTATGTTATACTGTACTGTACTGTACTGTTATACGAACAAGAGGTATAGTATCCGTCAAACTTCTTGGACAAACGACCTTGAATGAAAAAGAAACGAAAAATAGGTCTCTTTGGTGGTGCGAAGAGTGCAAACCTTTCCCCTACCACCTCGCGCGATGGCCAAGAAGTTTGACGGGTTAACAGGTTGATTTTGCTTTTACGACAATTTCAGAATCTCGGCCTGAAACTGCAACCTAAAACTATGTACAAGTTCTTTAATGACGTCGTGTCCAACACGATTAACCACAGGAAGAGAACTAAGGAGTATCGCCCGGACATGATCCAACTACTGATGGAGACTCAGAAAGGTTATTCTTCTTCTTCTTTTGCTAAATCTTTTGAATCTTTAGTTTGTCTTGGTACTGGGAGATCTGAAGGGATATCTACTGTGCCTGGGGATCAAAGTCGTGAAGCTGTTTCAGTTTTTTTTCTTTTGCTAAAACGTTTGCTGTACCGTAAGTGTGAGGTGACACGGGCAGAAATCCTGCCACAATGGTCGCAGAATTGGCTTCATAAAAAAAAGTTGTGGGTCGCGTAATTTTGACAAATCAAGTCAATTGAGTTGCATTCAGAAATGTTATTACAACATTCAAAACAGGAACATTTCACAAATTAAAACACAAACAAGTTCAATAGTTGATACAGTTCAATAGGCGGTCTTATCACTGAGATCAATCTCTTCCAGACATTTTTTTCTAACCAGACCTAATTTGCTAATTTATTTTTAGAATTTTAATAAATTGATTTATTTATAGAATGGACAATCGAAGAGATGACTGGCCAGGCCTTCCTATTCTTCATCGCTGGTTTCGAGACCACGTCATCCATGCTGGTGATGTGCGTGCACGAGCTGGCCATCAACCCTGACATCCAAGAGAAGTTGTACCAGGAGCTCAGAGCTTTCAAGGAGCAACATGGACAGTTGAACAGTGATAATATGGCGAAGTTGCAGTACATGGATTGTGTTGTAAACGGTACGTCAACCGTGGTACAGGTTCAGTAATATAGTTACGTTGAACTTTCATCTCTTCTTCTTATATACTATCTTGCATCCGCATTTAAATACTATGCAGTCTATGCAGTCACAGCTAGAAGTGATAACCACTTGTGTAATTATTTACAAAATCTAAAACTGAATATGTAACGCAGACACAATCACAGGCAATATAAATAAAAAAAACTCATAAAAATAATGTAAAATACTTGAAGGGACTACACTAAATCAGCAACTATTATCATTTGTCAGGAGGCTTCTTGCTTGCCAGAGTATGACAGCGGGCATGAGTTTTCGGGCGAAGAGCGAAAAACAAAGGAATCTTTATCAGTAGACACAATATAGTCAGTGGGAATCACTATTCTCTCAAAATATTATCACAGGTATACGCAGGATATTCCTAACGATATTGAACTGACACTCTGCCGAACACGTAATGCCCTTGCGCGATGCAAACCGATTCGATCCGTATTCCATAATGTTGTGAATCGACCGTCGTCCATCCGCACTGCACACTAGCGCTCGTAGTTGTGTCAGAGCGAGGGTAGGTCACTCTGTTCAAATATAGAACCACCGTCATACTAAAAGTACTATTGTGATTGTACTGTACATGGCAATCTTTTAAACATGATCAAACTTTCAGAAACATTGAGAAGATGGTCTCCCGCCATCATCTTGGACAGATCTTGTGTAAAAACTTACGAGCTGCCGCCTGCGAGGGAGGGAGGCAAACCCTACGTTGTAAGTTAATGGTGTCAATTATGTTGTTTAACTTTCATAATTTAACCTAATTTGACAGCACTCAAAATATTGCCGTCTATTTGTAAAATACTGAAATGATAAGGATGTCTATAATTTTAGAGCTGTCAGATTAAGTTAGTCTACATAATTCCGGTCCCCCCCGGACCGGTTTACTCGTAAATGAGTTTCCTCGCCGTTAACAAAAAAAAAAAAAAAAAAAGGACAATATAGATAGTATTCAAATATACTATCTATATTCCTTGGTCTAGGAGTCTAGGATAAACGTGCGCGTCCACCGCGTCCGCATCGCTGCGTACGGAGCGGACGGATTTGTTGCTTTGTATTGATTTGTATGGTACAGCGTGGCTGGATCGGCATTTCAGCGCCAGAGACCGGTATTTCTGTTGATGACGTCATCCGCAGTGAACGCGCCATTCGGAATTGCTTTGAAAATACCGATACTGCGGATGCAACATCTGGATGCAGTGGGCGCACCCCATCGGCATTTTGTAAATACCGACGCTCCGTCCGCTCCGTACGCAGCGATGCGGACGCGGTTGTCACACGTGACAAGTTTTCAAAGAGCCTCTTTGAGGTGCACTTGAATCCATTCACCACACTGCTAAAGAACAAGTGACACTGATGATGATGATGATAATTATGATGATGATGCTCCCTTTTCCTGTGTCCAGTTAAAACCAGGTGACGTGATATACAACTGCTGCAATTCACTCCACCTGGACCCTCAGTACTATCCGGATCCTCTCAAATTCGACCCTGAAAGGTTCTCTGAAGAGAACAAACACAAAATCAAGCCGTTTACCTTCACGGCATTTGGAGTGGGACCTAGAAACTGCATCGGTAAGCTTTATTTTTATTTATACTTAAAAGACTTAAAAACTATAAACTATAATTTCGATATAAACACGAAAAGAAAAAAAGTTATAGATTTCTATATCTTTATAAGTAGGTACGTACCTACTTAAGTCCGTTATGTTTGTTTGCGCATTTGTTTCTCATCTATTCTGTAACCATACCTGAGGACCGCTAATTGGCTTCTCTGATAACCTATATTACTTAGAATTTAAGTTTTGATAAGCTGTTGGTCTTCCTTAAGTAAATAAATAAAAATAAATAAAACGGTATTTTGAACACGGGCCCGACCCAGGCTTCTTATATTAAACTTTGGCATTTCTTGGTCAACAGGAATCCGATTCGCCATGATGGAGATAAAGGTGCTTCTGCATGACATTCTACTCAACTACAAGATCCAGAAAATCCCGAAGACAGCGGATCCCATCGAGCTGATCAACCATGGCTTCACCATTCGCTCCCAGACTGGCACATTTGTACAATTTGTAAAAAGACTCTAAGGGTCTCAAATAAAAGAGACCCTTAAAGTATTTTTAATAATTGTATAAACAAGCTTCGCATAAATATTGGTGGACTTTCCACACAGCACTATCTAACCGCCAAACTAAGCAAAACTCGTAATATGGAACCACATAGCTCATTAATACACTTAGATATATTAATAATAATAGGTATATAATATTATGTTCCTTTTGTAAATACATACTTAAAATACTAATAAAAACTAATTGGCCTGCTAAAAAGACCTGCTAATTTGCAACTGAAAAGTCGCACAAAAACCCTGACTCTACTTTTTTCTCGAAACATTATTTGTAGATAAAGACCCTTATTCATAATAAAATAAAATAAAAAATAAAAATTGTTTATTTCAGACCACTAAGTCCATAGAAGTAGTACAAATTATTAAACACAAAAATATAAAACTAACTAAAATTAAATAATGTATGCCGTTGTGAAGCACTGAGGACGATCAACGTAAGAAATATATTCCTCCGTTGATCGTTCTCAGCACAAGACATCTCCATATAGGAGAATTCCAGCTATCAGCAACAGTCTTCAGGATGCTGTTGGGGCTGCCGCGCACTCTACTGAGTAGTGACGCAGTTTTCTTGCGCATCAGGGCGTGAAAACCATCAGTGAACCATAATGATCATTGAGCGCGCCAAAAGCTTATCAGACCGATAAGTCTGTTGCTATCTGTTTTCGTAGGCATGAAAGTGACAGTGACAAGAATACTATATCGAGCCGCTATAAAATGGCATGGATTATGAAGAAGAGGGAAATAGTAGAAAAACTAACAGGCCTTATAACAAAAGAACTGCTTCACGACTTTGATCCCAGCCACGTTAATGTCCCCTCAGATCTCAGAAGGTCGAACACCATTTTGAGGATGTCCGAAGGGGTAGCCAAAGGTACGTCCAAACCTTTGGTCCGACAAGTTTGCAGTAGCGAAAATGGCCTAAAATATTATTTTTGCAATCTAGCTTACTTACTTACTTAGCAACTTGTTTGGATCAAATTGATAATATCGTTGAAACTTGGTACAATTCTCGGAAACATAATTGTTTGCGATTCTTCATAATTACATTTGTTTCATGTCTTCAAAAATGGTGAAATGTGCGGGTAAAACTTTGTTTTACTTTGTGTGCTAATTAAAATAAAATCAAAATATAATATCGTCTAACCTCTAAGAATATCTTTCTAAGAAATCACAGCATGATCTTCATGTTAATTCGAGGTACCGTTTATTTTTAGACGCACAGAACCCTAACAACGTGCCCACAATAATTTGTAATGAACTGTGCTGAAACATTTCTAATCGTTAATTAAAGGTTTTGGCGTTCATTTTAATTACTTTCATGATATAAATTAATCTGGTTCGTATAGAGATGTTCTAGGATGTATAGGAGTAATAGGTTAGCGAGGTATGGGCATGTCATGAGGAGGGAAGAAAGTCATATTATCATATTATTACGAGAAGAATATCAAACATGGATGTGATTGGTTTTAGAAAGAGAGGTAGGCCAAAGAAAAGTTGGATGGACTGTGTGAAGGATGACATGAGTAAGAAAGGAGTGAGCACCGAGATGACGAATGATAGAGGAGAGTGGAGGAGTAGAACCTGTTGCGCCGACCCCACTTAGCGTGGGATAAAGGCAGGAAGATGATGAGGATGTATAGGGATGTTCTAGTGCCCTTTTGAATTTAAAAATAAGTTATTATGTTTATGAGCAGTAAAAATTGTAGTGCCGGGCTTGTCCGTCGAAGTACAGTCATGCCTTTTTCTGCCGCCAACATGCTAAGCACCAACGCTCCATTGAAGTTTGAAGAGTATGGTTGCCGGGGAGATTACAGGCACAAGATGCCTAACATCTGTATGCCTTAAGTTGATGGACGCAGGGCAGTACATCGTGGGGCACGTTATCGTGCGTGACTTACGAGGCAAAGCTTGGTGATGGTTACCACTTAACATCAGGAGAGCCATCGCTTGTGGGCGTCGGTACATTCTTTACGCTTCGTCTTCCATTATTTTTTTCCATTGGCTAAAACACTGAGATGGTAACATTATTTTCAAGTAACATAATATATTTTGTAAAATAATTACGTTGGTAAAGCATTTCTGAACTTATCATGAGTTATGGCTGATTGTCTATGTCAGAATTTGAGCTCCTTTTATAATGAGCCAATCAAAATAAGGTGTTTTGCAATTTATTTTTTAATAAAAAGCTTATTAAAGGTCGGTTGCAATGAGGCTTTAAGCTCCATCTGTTGAATGGAACATCATTTTAACTCACAAGCTATTAGTAAAATGTTTATAGAAATTTTCATAGTGAACCAAATTCACTTTCTGTCCCCTTCCAATTTGAAAGTAATAATGCAATATATAAATAATGCTGGACAATCCACGCAGCACCATCTAGCCCCAAAGTAAGCTACTCAAAGCTTGTGTTACGGGTACTAGATGACTGATATATTAAATACTTACATAGATAGATATTTTTTATTATACATAAACACCCAGACCAACGGAACAAATTTCGTGTGCATGTCTCCAGCTTCCTCATATTGAAAATGTTATTTCTATAAATGCCAATATTTAAAGCATAATTAGTACACTCATAGATTTGAATCATAATTTAGCTGCCAAATAAACAACGATGCTATAAGCTTATAATAGTGTGTAAGCTGGAGTAACATGTCTCCAGCTGCCTCAGTCAGTATGGGCAAACGGCTAATGATAGAGATATATAGTAAACGCAAGGATTTAGTACCTATTTAGTACACCTGGTACCAACAATTTCAGGTCTGTAGCTAGGAAACTCTTCGAGTTATAAGACTTCGTCAACGTGTAAGCTGGAGTAACGATACGTGGAAAAGCATATGCTCGTTCTCTGGAATGGCTGGAGCTAGCAGGTTGCTTTAAGTCTCCAGATTTAGTACCAAACGAATTAGCGAGGTACCAAATATTTGAAGTGTTTCTGTTCAAAACTCTATCCGTCTTATTATAAAAATGTGAGTTAGACTAGGCTTAAGCCAGGACTAACTGGTCCGTGGTCTAACTTTGATACCGAAGTTGGTCCCTGCTCTATAGAAAAATCAAAGACTTAGACCAGACGTTATTATAAAACGGAGTTTATCCCCTAAACCACGGTTTAAAGATAAACCCGAACGACCCCTAGTTTAAGTATGGTCTAACTAATAAAAATCTCATTTTGCCAAATTTTATTTGGTCTCCCACATAAGTTTATTCAATAAAACAACTTGTAGCACTGCATTATCCAACATACATTTCAAACTCTAGACTCCGATCTAAATTTGAAATGTCAAAACGCATGGGTTGCCACGAATTTGTCAATATCAAGTTGATAACGAGATTTAAAACAAAAAGGCGGAGATTGAGTCAAGAAGAGAAACTAAAAATTGATTCGTTAAAACGAAAGACGAGGTAGTATGCGCATATGACTTTAGCCTGCGGCAAGAGAGTACAGTTATACCAACTTATCTAAGCCGGGCTGAAGTTAGCTGTTTAGAGAATTCTCGATTCACTATTGGCCATTTATGCACAAGCTGCTAACTTCAGACCGGCTCAGATAAGTTGGTGATTCCAAAATGAATGAACGATTGATTGCCATAATTTGTTATAGTCTGTGGATATTTGTTGAATGATTATGTTCTGTGATGATGAATCATGGACTATCTCAGGTACTATGTAGTCTTCGACTAAAGTGTCTTTTGTAATACGAAAATGATAAACCTGAGATGATCCTAAATTTATGAGATAAACCAGGTTTAAGTTGTTTATAATAAGAAAACGTGACTTGAGCTAGGTTTAAACCCAGGTTTGATTTGTTTATAATAAGGCTGTATGAGTTACAAGCTTTTCCAGCTTTTTTTGTTTGTCCAGTTTGCACATGTTGGATCTCAGCAACCACAATAGGTACAGACCTGGTTGATGTCTCTGAACCGAGCTATGAATTAGTGCACTCGGTACCAAAAATTTGGAATCTCTAGGACAAGCAGTTCTGTTGTAATCAGCAAAATAACATTTTACCGCCAAAAACTCAAAGCATTTCGACGCGACCATAAAAATGATGCGTTGCCGCTCTGAAGGTGATACTACGCGCCTGTCACTGGTTGCGTCTATTTTATTTTTTGTTTTTGTCACATCCGCATGAACATCCGCATTATTGGTGCGATGCGGATATCCAAATCGATGCGGAAGAAACATACATAGATACAAGAGGTGCGTTTTTACTGGTAGGTAGCCCCGTTTTTTACCTTTTTGGCAGTGTAACCTATAACGGAGTTGTATCTGTATCTACATAGGTACCTACTCAAAGCGCCAGTTCTTTAACACCTACCACAGTACCCATAGGAGAAGTTAAGTAGTAAAACTAATAAATGATTAGGTACCTACGTAAATCTAAATTTACCTAATTATTTATTTAACTGCTACCTACCATAATACTGGTTTATATAGGTAGGAAGGATTCGTTTTTGCAAATCGAAAACCTCTCAAATTTGAATGACTTGACTTAGGTCTGATGACGATTCACTTGACATGACACTAGCAAGATTAGATTGGCTGTCAAACTGTCAAAATACGGACGGACGGACATGCTGCTCACTCCCTGCCTTGCCTACAAATTCTGCAATATATTTAATTGGTATATTTTAACCTCTCAAATTCGAATGACTTGACTTAGGTCTGATGACGATTCACTTGACATGACACTAGCAAGATTAGATTGGCTGTCAAACTGTCAAAATACGGACGGACGGACGTGCTGCTCGCTCCCTGCCTTGCCTGCAAATTCTGCAATATAATTGGTATATTTTATCAAAAAAAAAAAAAAAAAATGTCAAACCATACCAAACTATTTAATTAGATATGGCAACACACAACGCCCCGCTCTTCAACGCACATCGGAAAGAGAAGGGTATAATAATTATGCCTTCAGAAATTTAAAGGACTGAGTGCATACAAAAAAGACTCTTATCGCGGGTAAAATACGTTCAAATCCGCAGAGCGTAATATCACCTTCAGAGCGGCAACGCATCATTTTTATGGTCGCATCGAAATGCTTTGAATTTTTGGCGGTAAAATGTTATTTTGCTGATTACAACAGAACTGCTTGTCCTAGAGATTCCAAATTTTTGGTACCGAGTGCACTAATTCATAGCTCGGTTCAGAGACATCAACCGAGTCTGTACCTATTGTGGTTGCTGAGATCCAACATGTGCAAGCTGGACAAACAAAAAAAGCTGGAAAAGCTTGTAACTCATAGAGTTTTGAACAGAAACACTTCAAATATTTGGTACCTCTTTAATTCGTTTGGTACTAAATCTGGAGACTTAAAGCAACCTGCTAGCTCCAGCCATTCCAGAGAACGAGCATATGCTTTTTCACGTATCGTTACTCCAGCTTACACGTTGACGAAGTCTTATAACTCGAAGAGTTTCCTAGCTACAGACCTGAAATTTTTGGTACCAGGTGTACTAAATAGGTACTAAATCCTTGCGTTTACTATATATCTCTATCATTAGCCGTTTGCCCACACTGACTGAGGCAGCTGGAGACATGTTACTCCAGCTTACACACTATTATAAGCTTATAGCATCGTTGTTTATTTGGCAGCTAAATTATGATTCAAATCTATGAGTGTACTAATTATGCTTTAAATATTGGCATTTATAGAAATTACATTTTCAATATGAGGAAGCTGGAGACATGCACACACAAATTTCTACAGATCGTACACAAATTTGTTTCGAGGCGGGAATCGAACCCGCAATCTCTTGCGTCACAGGCGGACTCTCGCCCGGTGCGCCACTGTATTCGTCGAAAAAGACGCTATGCGCTTACGATGTGTGAGAAATAGTAGCTAGGTATTCGCTATATTCAAACGATAAACACGCCTAAGATAACTACTGGCCGAAAGCCAGAATAAAGTCGTGAAATACATAATTTGAAACATGCCCATGTATAAAATTATGTATTTCTTGACTTTATCACGTTGAACTTGCTAACTTGACAAATTTACCCCGGTTTCTGAAAGCACGATCAACACTAATCGGCTGTCAAGTCACTTGCTATTTCAACTTTTACTTCAAATAAGATAGAGATAGCAAGTGACTTGACAGCCGATTAGTGTTGATCGCGCTCTCAAACCGGGGTTATTGTAATATGTTTTCATAGGCTAACGCAACAACAGAATTTCCACCATTGAAGCTACATGTGGTAATAAAGACCTTGTTAGACCGATCGTGTGTAATATCCACGTTTGAAAGCAGCTGTGTAATATACAGCGTGTCCGGACAGAGCCGGAGATCAAGCGACCGCAGCAGGAAATTAAGCGACGGGTAACACCCTGTATATTATTGCTAACATTGTAATAAAACTAGATATTTATTGCTTAACTTATGACAACAAGGCAATTTGTAAATGTGGATAACAATATAGAGATGTAGACTGGAGTGTCATGATAGACCTATTTCTTTTGAAAAGATTGTTTACTTTATTTTTGTCAGTATTCATCTAAATAAATCCTTATTATTGTGGGGTAATTAACTGTGGTCGACTTTTGTTACCTATTTCTTGTTTTATGTAGATCCGTTATTATATTACGAGTATAAAAACTGAAACTGAAAACAGCTTCACGACTTTGATCCCCAGGCACGGTAGATATCCCTTCAGATCTCCCAGTACCAAGTAGGTACTAATTCAATATTCTTTGAGGATGTCTAAGGGGGGTAGTCAGAGGTACGTCCAAACATTACATTTGGCACATATCCACATTACGAGTATAATGTTAGAATATATTATTGTATGTTAGAAATCTAAGTATTTGAACATACAATGTATTTTGAGAGCTGTGGATTTTGTTTGTAAATAAATAAACAGAAAAGTGAGGAAAATTGGTACCTATTTTGTTATTTTCAAACAAAATGGTTTACAATACAAGATTCTTTTTAATAGTTTAAATTGAGTTTAACTTACGTTTCAGGTTGTCAGACGATTTTTTATGTTTTAATTTGAATAAACGGGTATTTATCACGTTTTACATTTATTATTTGTTTTCCCGAAGTTTCGCTATGTTGCTGGATCTTAAGAGTCCGGCGACAGCGGCTCGCAATTTCGAGGTGCGATTGGCTATTATTTCATTTTATTTCATTTCGGAGAGGTTGTTTGAAAGAATAACTCTAAAGTGACACGCATAAATACTGTTCGAACACAAATAATACAATAATATAAGGGAAATGTGCTTGAGTCAGAAATAATTTTGGTATTAGGCATAAGACCAAACATACTAATACCAAAATGATTTCTGATTCGGGCATGTTTCCCTTATATTACTGTATTATATGTGTTCGAACAGTATTTATGCGTGTCACTTTAGAGTTATTCTTTCAAACAACTCCCTGAAATGAAATAAAATGAAATAATAGCCAGTCGCACCTCGAAATTGCGAGCCGCTGTCGCCGTAGCCTTAATTAGATTGAGTTATTGCTCCTGAAACCCCCTGCATACCAAATTTCATGAAAATCATTGCAGCCGTTTCTGAGATTCAGATTTTTTTTATATACACACTAGCGATCCGCCCGCGCGCCCCTGCTTCGCACGGGTCCACATATCATGTATGTATTATGCATATAAACCTTCCTCTTGAATCACTCTATCTATTAAAAAGACGCATCGACATCCGTTGCGTAGTCTTAAAGATTGCATACATACGGACATTGGGACATGGGGATAAAGGGACAGAGAAAGCGACTTTGTTTTATACTATGTAGTGAAGAATTGCTCGTTTAAAGCACAAATATTTGTTCCATATGGGGATCGAACCCACGGTCTACATTAAGGCAAAGGCCAATTGAGCTGTGAGGTCAGTCCTAACAACATAAGCGTAAACAGCCAACCAACATTCACCAACTCGCTATAAATAGGTGAAGTGCCTAAATACACCCTCTTCATCCCTTAAACTTCCATAACCGTCACATAATCATAAATCCGAGTATAAAAACAAACATATTTTTACGTAACGATGTACGTATATTTGTATAGCTTATTAAAAGGTGGAGTAATACAAAAACTTTTTAAGTTAGCAAGGTCTTGTATCGTAAAAATATTTATTGGAGCTCAAAAGATTGAAACCATCAAAAACTTTTTTTTAAAAACACAACAATGATTTCAAGCAAAAAATTATTCAAGAATGTTTAAAATGCGCTCAAAATATTACAGCTGTTATACTTTCGTTTCTACAACACGACTAATTATTAACACAAACATTTTATCCGTTAATAATTTGGAAACTTTGACATTACACAGTATTACTGCACCTTTTTGTATTGCTTTTGTACGCTCGTGTTGTGAAACAAACTGAGGGTCACGACACAAACAAAACATAAGAGATAAGAGAATGCTACGCGAACGCTACGGGCTACGTGAGCGCTACGTAACTCGTAGACCGTCTACGAGGCCTACGTCACTGGACAACAAATTAAACCAAGATTAATAAAAAAACCTTTAGACTTAAATTAATGTGTAACACAGGTAGTAGTGCTCTGAAAGAGCCTCTTGAGGACTTAAACCTTTCACCACACTGTTTCGAAAAAACTAGTGAAACGACTAGAAGAAGCGTTGGTATAGTCAAAGAATGTTTAAGTTTCTTCTGGTTGTAGCTGCCATGGTAGTAGCGATAGCAGAAGTAGTAAAATGAATCGTTGCTTGTTGAAAAAAACAAATTGACGACAGAAAATATAATTAACTCAAATTAAATATTTTTGATAAAGTGACAATCAAATAGCGTAACAAGTAGCTAGTGGTGACATTTATTTATACGATAAGCAACAATCCATTTTACATCAGTTACGCCTGGTTTCTGAAACGCCGATCAACGCTAATCGGCTGTTAAATCACTTGCTATTTCAGCTTTTACTTCAAGTTAGACAGAGATAGCAAGTGACTTGATAGCCGATTAGTGTTGAGCGGCCTTTCAGAAACCTAGGCTTACTGTTGCTTGTTCTTAGATAATTGAAATTTTAACTAATAAACTCGTCAGTGAAGTTTCCAGCACCTAATCCACTTCCAACTCTTAAAAATTTACACCCAATATTTTGTCCAGTAAATACATAGTTCGCCTCACAAATTCATAGCAGGTGACGTAGCGCCAACTTTTATCGAGGGCACTGCCTATCCGGATAATATTTATTGCCAAATGAATATTCTAACGAGGCGTAAAATAAAATGATTATTTATGTGTCCGACGGTCGAATGGTAGCGGAAAAATTAGGCGTGACTGACGTCACTGATCTGTCATTAATCACTGATTGGCTAAAGGCCCTGATCGACGAGCGAGTAAAACTGCGGCCTTATGGCTTGTCGATAAGTAGAGTCGTCAAGGTGACTACGGACTACCGGCGAGCCTATAAGAACCGAGAACAAACATTTTTGTGATGAACATACATATTTGTTCTCTTCTTCTTCCTGCTCTTGTGTTCCTGTGTTTGTGGGACGAAATAAATATGTTTTCTTTCTTTTCTTTCTTTTTTTTCTCTTATCCCTGTTCTCTATCTGGGTGTTATTATGTATTTTAAGTAGGTATGGATTTACAAAAAAAAGTATATAATGTATTATATCAGCTATCTGGTTCCCATATTACAGCTTTGGCTTAGTTTGGGGCTAGATAGTGCTGTGTGGAAAGCCTATCATTTATTTATCTACTGCGCTAAGGAGTGGCCACCAAATCAACTTTCTTTGTAAATACATATTTTAAATATCAGCCGTGCAAGTACCATTCTTATCGATCGCTTATTTGACATTTAGAATCATCAAAAACTCGCTAAAAATGATTTCAACAATGTATAAAACCAGTTTTACGACCTCAGTGGTAGCGGGCGAGAGTCCGCCTGCGACGCAAGAGGTTGCGGGTTCGATTCCTGCCTCGGAACAAATTTGTACACGATCTGCAGAAATTTGTTCCGTTGGTCTGGGTGTTTATGTATAATAAAAAATATCTATCTATGTAAGTATATAATGTAATATATCAGTTATCTAGTACCCATAACACAAGCTTTGAGTAGCTTACTTTGGGGCTAGATAGTGCTGTGTGGATTGTCCAGCATTAATTATTTATTTATTTTGTTTTAACGAATTTTGACGATTCTAAATGTCAAATTAAGCGATCAATAAGAACGGTACTTGCACTGCTGGTTTGTTTAAATCTTGTTGCTTTCAAAGTTCAATCCTGTTTCAGTCTCCACCGTTCAGTTTGTGTTGCATTCGATTCGCGTGCCCGGTATGTTTCAGCTGCCGTGAAATATGCACGAATGCGGTCGATCTGGCGAGCTCGGGAAACATTGCGACGAATAAAATGCTTTTTTATTTAGCGGATACCTTTACTGCAAGCTTTATTTGGATAGAGCTACAAGTTTTGTAGTTTTTTCTTAAAAATTTAACATTTATTTATTTATCAAAGGCTTGTAGTGAGTAATAAATTGTTACAAAATAATTGAACAGCAATGATACTTTCCTTCCTTCTTAAAGTTATCCACAAATAGTTATAACCATACATAATAATATATCTGACAAGAATACAAGATACTTTTTTGTAAATTCAACCTAATCCTACTAATATTATAAACGTGAAAGTTTGTAAGTATATGGATGGAAAAATGGATGTTTGTTACTCATTTACGCTGAAATGGCTAAATGGATTAGAATGAAACTTGGCAGAGACATACATTATAGTCTGGAATTACATATAGGCAACTTTTTATACCGTGGGAATACCGGGAGTTAAATCTGCGCGGGTGAAACCGCGGAGCGCAACTAGTAACACAATAATACCCAGACAGACTAGAACTAACATAATATGTGTTACACGCATGCTTGTTCTCGGGAATCGAACCCACGACCAGAAGGCAGGGTACTACTACCGCCTGAGCTATGAAGCCTGTCAAAAGCAAATTAAGGCGAAGTCACAACGCACAAACACAATATATTTTTGGTGCGTAGCGATGTACCGAGGCATTCTTGAAATGTAACCTTTAATGAGCAGCAACAGGGTTGCGTTTATATGAAAATAACTCCACGTGAATGATTACGCTTGAGATTCTATTTTGGCGTAGAACATTTTCCTACCAGATGCTCGACAACATTGTGAAGGTTGCAGGAAGCTGGTGGATGAAGAGGGCTCAGAGTCGTTCTTCCTAAAAATGTTTAGTAGAGGCGCGTCCAGCAGTGGACTTTTTCTGGCTAATAATGATGATGGAAAAGTATTTATTTATACAACTTATACGCAAATATCTTTTTAAATTGTGTCGGTACTGATTCCTCGAGACTAAACCTATAGGAACAGGGTTACTGTTAAGTTTTCAGTATATAATATAGGATATAGTAATAATAGAAGCAGCAAATTTAACCATAAAATCTATGTAACTTCAACAAAATGTTTATAAATATATGAAGGAAGTACAATATTATACCTATCACTTATTCATAAAGAAAATTACAGTGAATACAAGTATATTTACAAAATGTACAAAATACAGAAGCAGCAGGGCTATATACTCGTAGTTAGAATTTTATCTGTCCTTGTTCGAATTCACAATCAGTTGGTGGACTATTAGGCGGATGAGCGTATGGACGAATGGTGATTAGGGTCCAGACGCAGCAGTCTCTTCCCCTTTTATTTTTTAGTTGAGGTTATCCAGGATGTGGCTTCTCTTCAACCTCCTAGCGTTGTTAGGGTTTTCTTCTAGTCTTGCTAATGGGTTTACTTTGAAGTTATAGTTATTATGAAATAGTAGTTAATTGAGAATAAAAATTATCAGTAAAGATGAGTCTGCAGTGATTCGCTATTCTACACTACATGATACACTAGCGATTCTCCAGTTCTACCAAAGCAATGAGTGTGAAAGAAGCAACAAAATTGTTTTGTGAGCACATTGTGCCCTCAGCTTCATCAATTTGGCGCCGTAATCACGCGCCGACACGCTGAGAAAGGAGGGATTCAATCTTCGCTTATAGGCTGGGACCACAAGTGGACGGATCCGTTTTGATAAAATAATAAAATACACAAATTTGTAACGAGGATCATACAAAGGAGCTGGGTAGATACAGATACCAAGCCAAGTTTTTTGTCTGTTTTTCCCGGCGTTATTTATTGTTAACTAGTAGTGCCCTGCGGTTTCACCCGCGTAGTTTTAAATCCCGGTATTCCCTCGGGATAAAAAGTAGCCTGTGTTATTCCAGACTATAATATATCTCTGTGCCGATTTTCACCAAGATCCGTTCAGCCGTTCTGTATCTATAGAGTAACAAACATCCATCCATCCATCCATCCGTCCATCCATCCATCCATATTTACAAACTTTCGCATTTATAATATTAGTAGGATTATGTTTAGTTTTGTGTTGTGATAATGCGTTTCAGAGTTTTTTTATTTAACAGATTTTTCTTTGGCTACAAACTCATTCAAGATTTAAAGATGATTATTATGAGGATTTTTCAAAATCCGGTAGCTTGTGGACCACGCTTTAGATTACCCAACTTATTATTGTCTGTATTGTACTATAAATAGATGTTTCGGTGGCACCGACGAAGAGAAATGGCTTTCTTGATCAAAGTTTTCTATTTATTTTATTAACATCTCAAAAAAAAGCGCTAAGGGATTTTTGTCTACAGCAGTGTATAGTGTATATGTAACAGTGTATAGGATACTTTCATAAAGAATCGTAAAAATAAGTGATAGTTAGAGTTGATAGCCTTCACAGCTCAGTTGGTAGTAGCTCCGCAGTAGGCCGTGGGTTCGATTCTCACCGACAACAAACATTTGTGTGATGAACATAGTTAAACATGTTTGCTCTCTTTCTTGGTTTTATAAGTATGTATTGTTAGTATGTTATTTACAAAAAAAAAATATGTATTACATCAGCTATCTGGTTCCCATATTACAAGCATTGGCTTAGTTTCAGGCTAGATAGTGATGTGTGGAAAGTCCACTAATATTTATCTATTTTAATTCTTTTCCAAGCAGTTACGAGTAAACAGTACCTTTCCTCGTGATAAAACTAAAAATAGGCCGTAACAATGCCCGTTCTTGCGTCAGCTGTCGCAATGGGGTTAACCTGTAATTTGCAAGATAAAACGTAATACAAGATTGCGAGCGCACACGTCTAATGTGTATTTTATCCTGCGTGTAATGTTTAATGTGATAAGAAGATAAGATAATAACAATATAAATGCTATGCAAACGTTTTATGCTAAGGGTGAGAAATCCACTTTCGCTCCTAAATATGAATGCGATAATTTCTGTTTATTTTTTATTCAACCAGCCAGGACTGATGATGATGATGGCCACCTGATGTTAAGTGGTAACCAGCACCTATAACAAAGCATTGCCTCGTAAGTCACGCACGACAATAACGTGCCCTACGATGCACTGCCCGGCGTCCATCAACTTGAGGCATATTGATGTTAAGCCTCATGTGCCTGTAATTACACCGGCGACCACACTCTTCAAACTGAAACACAGCGTTGCTGCTTGGCGGCAGAAAAAGGCGTGGTGCTAGTACTTCCCCGGACGAGCCACACACAAAAAGCTCTACTACCCTTAAAAAAATTAGAAAATGCTTTGTTATATGAAAGGTGATGATCCCCATAACATCAGTTGAGCCAGCAGTTTTTTTGAGTCAAAATATATTTGTTCAAAAAATCACGAAGATCAAACGTCTTTAAACAAGGTGACTCTAGATGCCAGTTATCATCAGACATTAGTTTATAAAAATCATTACAGTTGCAGAGTTCGCGAAATGTTATATAATATCATCCGGAGCTCATGCATAAATAATAACTCGATTACTTCTCCGCAGTCACATACTCACGGAAATCTCGTAACACACGTACAATATGTATTTGGCAGATTTCCGAGAGTGTGATATAAAAAGAGGAGACCCTTGAGATACAAAGATTAAACAGCAGCATTGAACTGTGGAAATCTATCAAAATACACTATGCGTGTGCACAATGTACAAAGGTTTATTTAAATTGTAATATTGTTTGTTGTAAATTCGTGAGTAATTGCTTTATTCCAAGTTTCTGTTAATGTTTTCGATGATACTCGTAAAGCCAGAAGAAATTATTGCCTGTTTTTCTAGGCTTGACCTTGATTAATCTAAATTTCAGATGTTTCTAAGCTATTATAGTAATTTCTAGTTTTTTTTTTGAGATTGAAGATCTAACAACCGCTGGGGAATAAAGGTTCCCGAATGGCGACCACGAACAGGAAAGCGAAGTGTGAGACGCCCACCTACCCGATGGACTGATGACATTGTTGGGATCGTGGGTAGTCGGTGGATGGAAAGGACTCAGAATCGTTCTTCCTGGAAACGGATAGGGGAGGCCTATGTCCAGCAGTGGACTTCTGTAGGCTGATGATAGTAATTTTACTGAATAAATGCTATGTGACTCTTTTCTTCTTTGAATTTGAATAATTTTTTATTTTTATTTTATACTAGCTGGTACCCGCGACTTCGTCTGCGTACTTTTAATTTGAATATTATGCAATAAAAGGTAGCCTATGTTTTTTCTCAGGGTCTAAAGATTGTCTGTGCCAAATTTCATCAAAATCGGTTGAGAGGTTTAAGCGGGAAAGCGTAACAGACAGACAGACAGACAGAGTTACTTTCGCATTTATAATATTAGTTGGGACAACGATACATACAGAAAGCATTGATTCTATAGGCTCAGCTATAATCAGCTTAATATCTCTGTTGTAATAGTGTGATCAGAGAGAAATGTGGAATGCAAGAAGACGTAGTGATGAGGGTAGAAAAAGGTATGCTAAGATAGTTTGGGCATGTAGAGAGGATGAATGAAAGAAGATTGACGAAAAAGGTGCATCAGGCGAGTGTGAATGGGACTGTTGGGAGGGGAAGACCTCGGCGGACCTATCTAGGTCAGATAGCAGATGTTCTTGAGAAAGGCCAGGTCAAGAGTAACCTTAACCGACGAGCATGTATTAAGAATGTTATGAGAGTGAATGAAGCGAAAGAGGTATGTCAGGATCTTAGCAAGTGGAAATCCGTGGTCTCTGCCTACCCCTATGGGAAATAGGCGTGATTTTATGTATGTATGTATGTATCTCTATTGTTGCTATGGTATGACGAAATATAACATTAACCAAGTATCACACTCAATTTAATCATTGTAATTCCGTGATTGAGTGTTCTAACGCTGATAGAGTTCACGTGTGAATCAAATTGATAGAGGACAAAACAATATAGTAACTAATTATACAATTGCGTCAAACCATATCTAATTAATCCTTCAACTAGATTGGCTTTTTTTATCTTGTCCAAGGATTACTTTAATAATAAATAATGCTGGACAATCCACACTGCATCATCTAGCCCCAAAGTAAGCTACTCAAAGCTTGTTCTGGGTACTAGATGACTGATATATTTAATACATTATATACTTACATAGATAGGTATTTTTTATTATACATACAAACACCAACACCAACGGAACAAATTTCTGCAGATCGTACACAAATTTGTTCCGAGGCGGGAATCGAACCCGCAACTTTCGAACAACAAGATTCGGATTAGCACATAGGTCCGGATTGGTAACCTACTATTACATGTATGCTTCTTTTAATGCAATGTAGATTTATATCTAGCTTGCACTACTTAGTACTCAGATAAGCCTTTTGTGAAGAGAGAAAGAAAATACATTTTCCATTTTTTATGATCAAAATATGGACCAGAAAATTTATTTTAAAACTAGTTGCGCTCCTCGGTTTCACCTGCCCAAATACATATCCCGGTATTCCCACGGGATAAAAAGTAGCTTAAATGCTATTCCAGACTAACTAATCTATCTCTCTGTCATGTTTCATCCAGATCCGTTCAGCCGTTCCAGCGTGAAAGACTAACCATCCATCCAGCCATCCATACAAACATTCGCGTTTATAATAGTAGTAGGATTTTATAAAATAAAACATCTAGCATTATTACAAAAAACATTGTGAAAGCGAAAGTTTTAAATTTTCAGCTGAAAATGGAAGTTGAATAAAGCCCGGATAAGAAACCCATTTTCTAATTGCGCTCAAGTGACAGTTAAAATGTGCACATGAAAGTACAATAGAGCTGAGAGCGCATTGGGTACTCTCCGATGCGGCCCCGAATACTATCAGTATTCTGCCGCCAAGCAGCGTCGTTTTGTTTGTGTTTCGAAAGTGTGTTGAAGAAACGTATGACACGGAAAGAAGATACTGTATACTGTACTGTATACATAAACATACTGTATTCAAAAAGTTTTAGTGAAACGTATATAGATAGATGATGATGCCTATACCTACTACACGAGTACCTACTCATTTATTTGTCTATCTAATACAAAAATAAAAATTAGAACAATAATCCTACTACTATAAACGCGAATGTTTGTAAGTATGGATGTATGGATGTTTGTTACTCTTTCACGCCGGAACGGCGGAAAAGATCTAGAGGAAACTTGGCAGAGAGATAGATTATAGTCTGGAATAGCACATAGACTACTTTTTAACCCGTGGGAATACCGGGATTTAAATCTGCGCGGGTGAAAACGCGGGGCGCAACTAGTATTATATAAATAGAAGTTTATAGAGTGAGAATCTGTGATTGGCAGTAGGTGTTACATTTCATATATGTTTATTCTTAAGTGCTGATGACAAACTAGTAGCGCCCTGCGGTTTCACCCGCCTAGTTTTAAATCCCGGTATTCCCACGGGATAAAAAGTAGCCTATGTGTTATTCCAGACTATAATATATCTCTATGCCAATTTTCATCAAGATCCGTTCAGCCGTTCTGGAGTTATAGAGTAACAAACATACATCCATCCATCCATCCATACTTACATACTTTCGCATTTATAATATTAGTAGGATAAATGAATAAATAAAATAAAATAAGAGCTACGTGGACGACACTTAGATTGCACATTCGGTCGGGACTCACGACGGGAGCTAAAAGCTCGCTCGGATCGCTCCCCGAGCGGCCGATGTTAGCAAACGGACTGCGAGCGGCATTGAGCTGCTTTAACTGAGTTAGCGGAAGCTCTTTGTCTTGGCTCGTTTTTATTGGTGCCTTGTGCACTCGACAGTCTTAACTAGATCGAGATATCAATAACGTTGCTTGGTGACAATATCAATAGTATTATATTGTAGTTATAATTGTACTAGTTGCACCCCGCGGTTTCACGCGCGGATTTAAATCCTGGTATTCCCACGGAATAAAAAGTAGCCTATGTGCTATTCTAGACTATAATATATCTCTCTGTCAAGTTTCATCCAGATCCGTTCAGCCGTTCCGGCGTGAAAGAGTAACAATACTTACAAAGTTTGGAGTTTATAATCCTACTAATATTATAAACGTGAAAGTTTGTAAGTATGGATGGATGGATGGATGTTTGTTACTCTTTCACACCAGAACGGCTGAACGGATCTGGATGAAACTTGACAGAGAGATATTTTAGTTCCTAAATAATAACTAGATGTCGCTACAGGAAAGATTAGCACGCGCTATCGTTGCGTTTTGAGCAATGAGTGATATCAGCAATCGTAGGATTTAATATTTTCCGATCACCGGGATTTAAATCTGCACGAGTGAAACCGCTGGGCGCAACTAGTGTTAATCATAAATCATTTATTCTTTCTTAGACTCTAAAAGGTAATTAAAAATAACAGATGTCATGTTTATGTATAGCACACTAAATCCTTTGACCCTATAGATAGATTGGGCGTACAAAGGGTTAGTAGGATAGTAGGAAGTTTAAAGAACATTTAAAATGGTAAAAAAAATATTGCTCGTTTGGGGTATGAAATGGTACAGAAACCAGTGCTTATGGCACTTATAAACAGCGAACTTTGTTTGCTAACTTTGAATCACCGGATAGTTAGACATAACATTTTAAAATGTTGCAGCAAAATTCGTAGCGGTAAAGTTGGATTTAATATAGGTACCTTTGTATTTGTCAACAATTTATTTACAAACTAAGGGGCATAGTCATAAAAGAGACACGCCAATAGCTTATCAGACCGATAAGTCTGTTACTGTCTCTTTCTGTTGCCGTGAAAGTGACAGTGACAAGAATACTATAAAGAGCCGCTATATAGTATGTTTTATTTTATTTTCTTGTTGTAATTATTATAAGTGTATGTATCGTGTGTGTTCAAAATAAATGTATTTTCTTTCTTTCTATAAAATGGCAGGGATTATGAATAAGAGAGATAGATAATAGATAACTTACATACATCGTTAATCTAGGCGTAACTTATTAAAGGTAATGAGGTGGCCATTATCACTGAATGCAATTTATTCCAGGTAAAGTTTTTAGTTCGATTTCCAAAATTAGACTTATAATGACTGCGTTGGTAGAGAAGATACGAGTAGATTTACAACTAGCTAAAAGAAAGCGAAGGAAAGGCGAGATTGGAAGCAGTTGCAAGCAGCAACGCTGTGTTTCGGTTTGAAGAGTGTGGTCGCCGGTGTAATTACAGGCACATGAGGCTTAACATCTATATCCCTCAAGTTGATGGACGCAGGGCAGTGCATAGTAGGGCACGTTCCTATTGTGCGTGACCTACGGGGCAATGGTTTGTTTATAGGTGATGGTTACCACTTAACATCAGGTGGGCCACCTGCTTGTTCCATCAGCTACTTGCATAAAAAAAAAAGTTGGAGGAGGCCTATTCTCGCCAAGGGGTTCTTAGTTAATTTAGCTTATGAGACTTAAATGTCACTTTAAAAAAATTTGACGACAATAAAGGCTTTGTTATTTTTATATTAAACGAAAAAAACATAATTATTGTGACCAAGCTTCTTCTTTCTTCTTTTTATGGCTCCTGTCATAGACAATCTTGCCAATATCAAGTGATACAGAGATTATACTCTTTGTAGATAAGTTTATAGTCACGTCAGTCCAAAGTCGAGTCAGTCAATTGGTTTGAAGAAAATGGTGGCGGTTTCTTCAAAACATTTTAAAACATTTTCGGTCAAATCACGATATCACATAATACACTTTCATTCCAAATGCTTACACTTTGTGCTAAGACCACAAGTAATGTTGGTTAAAATACCACCAAAATTACACAACACAACTCAAAATAACACTAGAAAAACAATTAAAATGAAAATGCTATGTTGCTTCGTTAGATGACAGGAAACGAATCATGACCAAGCTTTTTACTTTTACTACTAGAGTTTTGCCAATGACTGATTAATTCTTTTCGTCATTGGTCACGTTCGTCATTTCCTGTCACTGTCTCTTAAAAGGAAAAATCGACAAGGTTCAATAGCTCAGTTGATTTACCCAAGGAATTTGAATATTCTTTGGGTGTACCTAACTACCATTTTAATAACAATGACGAAAAAGAAAAGAGTTTGAAAAGGTTTGAAGTACATACTGGTTGAAGTACATACGGCAACCACATGGTTGCCGTATATTAAGCTAAGTAATATTAGGCTTAACATCTGCGGGCCGACCGCCACCATAGAATTGATCTGTCAAATTTTAGCATTTGTGAAAACTTTCTTGAAAACTTTACTGGCTTGTATAAGTTGACCTCTCACACACATATGCGAAGATTAGCTGACATGGTTTTGTTGTCTTTGGACATTTTAAACTTTTTTTTTCGTTCTATAAACTTTTTTTTCGGTAATTTTCGATTTTCTCTATCAAGGAGTAGAAGACTCACAAATGACTCCCTCCGCGCGCGTTTACACATGGCTAAGCTCAGTTCACTAAATTTAGACAGTAGCATTTTCGCTCTAGATTTGTATACTAACGGCCGGTTTCGGAAAGCTTGATCAAAACTAATCGGTCGTCAAGTCACTTGCTATTTCAGCTTTTACTTCAAGTTGGATAGAGATAGCAAGCGACTTGACAGGCGATAAATGTTGATCGAGTTTTCAGGAACCGAGGGTAAGTTGATTATCTTGCTAATTAACTTAGTGTATACCTATATCTGATGAATTTCGAGGTGAAGGTCAAAGCAAAAAGATATTTATTCAATAAAATCACAAGGATCACTTTAAAACGTCTCAAAGCTAGGTGACTCCAGGCGCCCGCGCCCCTTCCACGCAACCAAAGCCTAGAAGAACAGCCAAAAAACTTAGGGCTTGTTTTTTTATACAATTAGCTGATGGAACAAGCAGATGGCTCACCTGATGTTAAGTGGTTACCATCAGCTATTACAAAGCATTGCCCGTAAGTCACGCACGACAGGAACTTGCCTTACGATGCACTGCCCTGCGTCCATCATCTTGAGGCATACAGATGTAAAGCCTGATGTGCCTGTAATCACACCGGTGACCACACTCTATAAACCAAAATATAGCAACGCTACTTGGCGGCAGAAAAAGGCGTGGTGGTAGTACTTCCCCGGACGAGCCCTTCTCAAAAAAAGAGTTCTACTACTCTTTTGTATGATCCTTTAACCACGTACTTTTATAATTAACTAGTTGCGCCCCGCGGTTTCACCGGCGCAGATTTAAATCCCGGTATTCCCACGGGATAAAAAGTAGCCTACTTATGTGCTATTCCAGACTATAATATAACTCTCTGCCAAGTTTCATCCAGATCCGTTAAGCCGTTCTGGAGTTATAGAGTACAAACATCCATCCATACTCACAAACTTTCGCATTTATAATACCTATTAGTAGGATGTAGCTAGGTATCTAAACCTTAGATATCTGTTAGATTCTAAAGTATGGCAAGTTTCCATAATTGTGTTATTGTAAGTATAGGTAACTAGCGGCCTGTCCCACCTTCGCATGGGTGGATATAATTTTTTTCAACATTTTAGCATAAACTTAGACTCCCGCGCTTCGTAACACACGAAGGTGAAAATACACGTGCCAGTAAAATGGTACAGTAGCGGGCATGCAAGTTACAGGCATGCAGGATTTACGGGCACATTGTGGATACATTTGCAAGTTAACTCGTCAGGTCAGGTATCGCGACGGTCACACATGCCGGTTTCGTAGCCCCCCGCGTCCCCTCGCTTACGTGGCATGCCAACACGTCAGGTACTGGCATACCTGTACTTGTCGCGACGTTCACACATGCCGGTTTCGTAGCCCCCCCCCCCCCCCCGAGTCCCCTCCGTCACGTGGATGCCAGTAGCTGACCTAAAATAGAATGTTGTGCTAACTACTTGCATGCCAGGTACAGGCATGCCAATTAGCGTATGTGTCTGTAGCTTGCATACAAGTGTGCCAGCTACGGGCATATACACATGCCCGTAGCTGGCACACCATTGTGCCCACGCTGAGTGAGAACTCGCCTAGCTTTCGCGCTTTCTAAGGCGCGCTAAAGTTTTTAATTTCGTAATAATAATATCTTTTGAATGGAATGTCCGATTTAAAAAATTCAAGAAGTAGTCGATAAGTATTGGAACAGCCTTGCATACAAAATAATTTATTTGTATAAGGACTAATATAAAGGATAACATGGTCTGTTTTTGGTCGGCATTTTTATCAACATTTTAAATACAGAAAAGTTGTTGTAGTAACATAACTACAATAGTTAGATATATGCTATTGCTGACTTAATTGTAGATAATGATGTGTTCTTTAATATTGTAGAACATTTTTTTGTATCGTCTATAGTTTCCGCAGCGTATGCGGTGAAAGATATTTTATATTACACCTCGGGTTACATTTTTTAAGTTTTAGTAGGGATCCCTAATTTTTTTCAGTAATAAATGTAGCCTATGTTACTCAAGGATAATTTAAATTTCTTATGGTGAAAGAATTTTTGAAATCGGACCAGTAGTTTTTGAGCCTATTTGAAACATACATACAAAGTTTTTCTCTTTATAATATTAGTGTAGATAAATAGCTCTCTCATATCCGTAAAATGTAAAATCTCGCCTTAGTTTTGGGTGGCGTGTAATTATACAACCATCCCTTACCTACTACTAGTGAAACGTCATTAAATTGCAGAAAATAATATTATCGACACTCCCTACGTATTGTCGCGTAACTGCCAGATACACACTTATTATATATACGTTTGATGCATTTTTGGCATCTACACATTATTATCTATTTGGGTAAACTGATACCTAATAACTCGAACTGACTGTCTTGAGCTGCACCTACAGCTTTAAATAAATGAAATGAAATGTATTTATTTGCCAGAAGTTTGGTGAATCATGGTCTAAGTGTAATTGTGGTCTCACAAACTTCGTCGATAACCGACATGCAACATTTTTAAGTAGGTATGATAATATAATTCTCTAAATATATATAAATAAATAATGCTGGACAATCCACACAGCACTATCTAGCCCCAAAGTAAGCTATTCAAAGCTTGTGTCATGGTAGATAACTGATATATGTAATACATTATATACTTACATAGATATATATTTTTTATTATACATAGAAAACACCCAGACCATCGGAACAAATTTCTGCAGATCGTACACAAATTTGTTCCAAGGCGGGAATCGAACCCGCAACCTCTTGCGTCGCAGGCAGGCTCTCGCCCGCTGCGCCACAGAGGTCGCTTTAGCTGCAGTAGAATCTTCAGGAACTTCCATTTTAATTGCTTCTATGAAATCGTTATATTTCTTACGCGTGTGTGTAATAGGTATAACAATATACCATTTCGAGTAAAATGTATAAGTAAAAGTTGCGCGTGTGTGTGTGTCATGTATTGGCTTGCAAGTGCAAACACTAATCTAAACGCAATCCTTTTTAGTTCTACTAAACTAGCCATAATGTAAAGCCGCCATTAGCTGTCAACTGAATAATTGTAATTGGACTAGTTGCTACCCCCGACTTTATCTGCTCCTAATAATTTACTAATACTTAAAACGAAATAAACTGTTTAGGTTCTGTAATTATTAAATTTATTCGTTAATTTATTTGATCACTTCAACTTGCTGACTTAAACACCACTGACAGCCACTGAGTTCTTCACAGTTCTGTATCAATCCTACTAATAACTGGATGGATGGATGTTTGTTGCTCTTTCACGCCGGAACGGCTGAACTGATCTGGGTGAAACTTGGCAGAGAGGTAGATTATAGTCTGGAATAGCACATAGGCTACTTTTTATCCCGTGGGATTACTGGGATTTCAATCTGCGCGGGTGTAACCACGGCGGGCCAACTAGTACCTAATAAATAATTCACGTAGTTACGTAATGTTTCTTTCTTACTTTCTAGTATTTTGCCGTTTACTTTTTTTAGGGGTGCTCTGCTCCGACTACCCCAAACATAACGATACGCTAACTAGGTTTCAGTTCAATAGGCCAATTTATTTCGTTCAACATTACTAGGCTCCATCGTCGAAACATCATGCTGTCACTATTTTGGATTCACTAAATAAATACTAGGGGTTAGCCACGAACTGCATGAGATCTCGTAATGCGATACGAAGGCTTTGAAAATAAAGTTGGTGGTTGTCAGAGGCAAATCTAAACATTATATTTAGACTTGCTTCTGACTACCGCCTTCTATAAAATCAACCCCTTTCATATGACATGTCACTTTTGAATATTAGTAATAGGTATTACGACCTCTGTGGCGCAGCGGGCGAGAGCCTGCCTGCGACGCAAGATGTTGCGGGTTCGATTCCCGCCGTGGAACAAATTTGTGTACGATCTGCAGAATTTTTTTCCGATGGTCTGGGTGTTTTCTATGTATAATAAAAAATATCTATCTATGTAAGTATATAATGTATTAAATATATCAGTTATTTAGTATCCATAACACAAGCTTTGAATAGCTTACTTTGGGGCTAGATAGTGCTGTGTGGATTGTCCAGCATTATTTATTATTTATTTATTATTGTTTATTCAAGTTTAAACTATCGGATAATTTATGGAAGAGTTCCATTATACAGACCTTGGATCCGATATCAGACATTCACTGTCACCATAATAAGAGAACAAAGTAGGTACCTTCTCTCCTTTAAATAAGTCTTGATCAAATATGGTAATAATAACTCAATTATTGATTGAGTGAGCGAAGCGAACGAAAATCTTACAATCAACTTGGGCGAAGAGCACCGGTGGTCTAGTGGGAGTGACCCCACCTTCCGACTGTAAGGTCGCAGGTTCGAATCCGGTCGTGCACCAATGGATTTTTCTATCGAAAAATTTATGTGCGCAATGCCAGCGCTCCTAAACAGTGAAGGGAAACATCGTGAGAAAACCAGTTAGTTTTCTAGCAGCGGCGATGGGCTTGCAACCTGTCACGTATGGAATACTAACTACTGCAAAATGTGGGTATGTGCCAAATGTAATGTTTGGACGTACCTCTGACTACCCCCCTTAGACATCCTCAAAGAATCTTGAATTAGTACCTACTTGGTACTGGGAGATCTGAAGGGATATCTACCGTGCCTGGGGATCAAAGTCGTGAAGCTGTTTCAAGTTTTTTTTTTTTCTACTTGTGCGATTTGGCGTTTTACGTATGTATGTGTGTTTGTCCGACGATAACTTGAAACCCGTTTATTTATCCGATCTGCATTAAATTTGGTAAGTCGATAGCTTGAACTTGAGAAATTCCCTGGTAAAATCGGATGAGGGGTTATTAAAATATCGGGGTTTTTAAGGGGGCTAAAAATATAAAAGTTATGCAAAATATAAAATAACATGTCATATGAAAGAGGTTGATTTGGATATTTCAAAACCATTTTAATTTTTTTTCTAGCTTGCTCGCTTTTTGAGATAAATGAAAAAAGTTAAATTACCTACTACAACTACCAACCAACGACCCAAGAGCTACCATTTCTAAGAGTTTCGTTGGCATCAAGGTTTTTCTACTGGTCAGATAGTTCCTTTGGGTTTTCAATTATTTTTTTCTTGAAATAAATAAAGAAGGTACTTGGTTCTCATTACCTGGTGATAGCGACCTGTTCTGATGATAGAGTCAAGGTCAACGGAACTCTCTTTAATAAATAGGCCAATTCAGTTGAAACTTGGTTACCATTCTTAGTTAATAGGTGGCAGCCAGATACAAGTCCAAACACAATGTTTGGACTCGCCTCTGACTGCCACTTACTTATATTTTCGGAGCGATCGCGTCGCGTCACGAAATCTCAGTTCGGGGCGACCTACTAGTTTATAAAGAAAAACAATAGAAATATGTGAAGGTATCAGCTTTTTGTATTAATGGTTTTTAACATGTACTCGTAGGTACGTATCAAATCATGAAATAAAGTATCCACCTTCGGGATTTAATATAATATCATCCAATTCATCCAATCGGCTTAGCCGTGAAAGTTTAACATACAAACAGACAAAGCTACAGACACACTTTCTATATAAATAATTGGAGGAAAGTCGGATGAATATAGATGAATTGGCCTTTCTTGTAGCGATATATGTTTTTATGCTTCAGAAAGATATTAAATGTTTGTGGACCTCTCTGTGGTAGGTAAATTATAAAAAAGTGGCCACAGTTTTTACTTATTGTATTGTCTGCTTAAAATAAACTAGCCTAATTAAACTGAAACAGCTCTACGACTTTGATCCCCAGGCATGGTAGATATCCAGCAGATAGGCAGCAAACGAGAGTCCGTCTGCGACGCAAGAGGTTGCTGGTTCGATTCCCGCTTTGGAACAAATTTGTGTACGTACTGCAGAAATTTGTTCCATTGGTCTGGGTGTGTTCTATGTATAATAAAAAAATATCTATCCAAGTATATAATAAATTAAATATATCAGTTATCTAGTACGTACCCATAACACAAGCTTTGAATAGCTTACTTTGGGGCTAGATGGTGCTGTGTGGATTGTCCAGCATTATTATCGTTATTATTATATCCCTTCATATCTCTCAGTACCAAGTACTACCCAACTCAAGATTCTTTGAGGATGTCTAAGGGGTTAGTCAGAGGTACGTCCTAACATTACATTTCATTACATTTGGCACATACTCACATTTTGCAGTAGTTAGTATTCCATACGTGACAGGTTGCAAGCCCATCGCCGCTGCTAGAAAACTAACTGGTTTTCTCACGATGTTTCCCTTCACTGTTTAGGAGCGCTGGCATTGCGCACATAAATTTTTCGATAGAAAAATCCATTGGTGCACGACCGGATTCGAACCTGCGACCTTACGATCGGAAGGCGGGTCACTCTCACTAGACCACCGGTGCTCTTTACAACCTAATGGGCACTATAAAATGTAGTAGTCCCTTTCTTCAACTGAAGCAACACCTATTATGATTTCAGCATTTTAATATGAATCAATTTAAGTAAAAGAAACCAAGCTACACCTAGGTACTGAAAAAAAATCGCTCTGATTTTTAGACTTCAGAAGCTCGATAATAAGAGAAGCATTGTCGAAGCATAATCCTACTAATATTATAAACGAGAAAGTTTGTACGTATGGATGGATGGATGTTTGTTACTCTTTCATGCCGGAACAGCTGAACGGATCTAAATGAAACTTAGCAGAGAGATAGATTATAGTCTGGAATAGCACATAGGCTACTTTTTATCCCGTGGGAATAACGGGATTTAAATCTGAGCGGGTGAAACCGCGGGGCGCAAATAGTATGAGCATGAATTGGTTTTAAAATTAAATGCTTAATTAACTGATTCTACTTCAACGATAATTTGATACTACTTAAACACTACAAAACAATTTTTTTAAGTTTATTTATTGTCATAATTAAGCTACCTTATTAGAAGAACGAAAATATCTAATTATCTATGCAAGCAGCGCAAGTATTCATTGATAATTTTATCTCTTATATTGCTGCAAACTCTTGAATGTGATGTTTTAAAAACGCCAGCAGATTTGTGCTCTTATTAACATCTCTGAAGCTATCCAAGGCAGGAAACCCCGGAATCTGATCGTCCAACTCGTCTTCTACTCCAATAAGAATGTTCCTGACGTAGGAATCCAGCCTATAACGACAAAATAGTTGTTGAAAAATTTATTGTGGTGAACCTTAGCTTCTGACTAATATTGATATGACGTGTTTAGATATTTACCTTTCTATCGAGAGCACCTTTTTTACCAGTGGTAGATGCTTTTCTTATCCGTAGCTTATCATTTAATTGAAATACACTCCACGTTGAATATATTTTGGGGATCTAGCAATTATAATAATTGTAAACAAACATAAACAAAGATGCATTATGACAGATCCAGGTACGATGTAACATAGCGCCATCTGCTTTCAGCTTTCACTTTCGTACCCCAATCCAAAGTGGTCCTTATGTTAGAAATGAATAAAGACAATTTGCTTTTGGTTGCCTTTGTGAAATGTCAAATAACTTTTTTGAACATAACCTCAACAAAACATTTTTGCTTAAGAATTGGTACCGCCACCATTTATAAAGCTGACAAAGTGAGCTAAATGTTTTTCAAGGTCTCGGGACGTTCAGAAACTAAGTGACATAAATTTTCAAATATTTTCGGTAACTTGCGATTTTTTGATATTAGTAAAAATCCTTTGGTTCAATCCTTTAGTCTATGAAAATCATAATTTTCACTTTATTTGGTAAATTTAAACTACAAAGATGCATAACTTAACATTTTTAAGTCATTTTGTGGCTGAAAATTGTATATAAATTATTACAAAATGGTACAAACTATTTATTGCTGGGAGAGATTTTGAATGCATCATTCAACCTGACGAAGATTTATAAGGGTCCTTACTACCCTCTGAAGGATAAGTATGCTTATTTATTTTTATACAAGCATTCGCGTGATATCTATTGAAATAAAAAGTAACCTATGTGTTTTTCCGGGTCATAAATTACGTTTCAGTTGAATTCGTTAAGGATAGGAATCCAAAACATGATTTTGCTCCTTTCTTATTACGCACTAGCTGCCGCCTGCGTAAGCGCTTAGGAAGGAATAAAACTCGCCAAGCAATCAATATTCTACTACTATTCGGTATACCGAACGCGAAAGTTTTTAAGTATGGATGTATATTGTTACTCTTTCACGCCGGAACGGCTGAACGGATCTGGATGTAACTTGACACAGAGATATAATATATTATAGTCTGGAGTATCACATAGGCTACTTTTTATCCCGTGGGAATACCGGGATTAAAATCTGCGCGGGTGAAACCACGAGGCGCTAAATATCTATCCTATATAAAGTTATTTACACTTACAATAATACCTAATCACATTTTATTAAGAACCTACCTCTCACCTCGATAACTGAACTGACTAAAGTGTAGAAGAATAACGACACCTTTATCGTATAAGGAATAACAACAAATAAATAATAACATCTGAATTCGACTTTAAAAACTAGATAGAGTAACTTCGGGTAATATGGCACACCATAAGCCTTTTTGCAAATAAATACGAAATTTATGAGTCAAACAAGTCTTTATTGGTTCAGTCCTTTGAAGTTAGTATTAATCAACAATTATAATTTTATTAACTTTAGAACGTAACTTAAATAAACTTTATTTTTATCTTAAATAATCATAAACATGCTAACATGCATGTCCTACTACGAAGTAGGACAACATGGCCTAGGTGAAATTGGGAAGAAAACTTACATTACCAGAAGAACGAATGAAACAATTAGTACGGTATGTGTTAGCTATGAAAGTTGTTTGGTATACCGAACAACTTTTTATTGTTTTTATTTGCCAGCTGATAAACTAAAACCTTTTAGTGTTATAACACCAAAAGATTTTAGGTTATCAGCTGGCAATTCAAAACAATAAATGTTCCCATTATCTTATATCATTTCAGTCTGCTATGGGCCAGCTCCATCATTTTTTTTTCTATACCGTAATTGTATAGGTATCGGTTAAATAACGGTACAATCATACCTTTTTTTAGGAATTACACCACCGTTACAAAGATTCAGTTAAAAAACATGCTAAATAAATTAGAAGTTATTGCGAAAATTCATTATGGTCATAATGACCAACCTCATTCCCAATATGCTCTTTTTGGTACGAATCTTCGCCGGGTTAACGTCATTACTGCCAGTCAAGTATGTCAATTGACAGGGTTCCAATTATACTACATTGAGCGCTAGATTTGACACTTTTATGGGACAAATGGCGAGCATTTAAAATGTTATTACTAGTAGTTCGCCCCGAACTGAAATTTCGTGACGCGACGCGTACATTCCAAAAATATAACTAGTGCTTAGTTTGCTGCTTTTCTCAAGGCGTGACTGATGCGTGCGGGAAGAGGAGAGGGGTGGGGTACGAGTGTACTTTTACGGAATAATGTGACAACGAGTTGCATTAGTATGTTTCATCATGTGTAAATGATGAATATACTGTTTTATGTACATTGAGCTGCAAGTAATAATTATCATATTTTTTTCGAACTTTGACACGAGGTACGACCCCTAAAAACCTAACAAAAAAAAATTAAAAAATTAGGTTTGTTTTTTAGGTGATAGAAGCGAATGGCGGGCTGACGCAGTAATTTTTCAAAAGTCGAAAAATAAGAAGCACCCTAACGTACATACATACATAAATACATAAAATGCCAAATCACCCAAGTTGATTGTAAGATTTTCATTCGCTTCGCTCACTCAATGAACAATATGAATTTATTCATAATCATGAGTGTTGTACATAAAGTTATTTTATTTTATTTATTGAATAAAATCCACAACTCTTTGTATTATATAAGTAACATAATGAATGTAGCTGAAAACCAATAACGGATTTTATTTTTTTAAGTTAACTATCTATTATTATAGTAAAGGGTATTTAATTCTCGCCATTAAAACTAACCTTTTTATGAGTACACTGCACTTATATGAACTAAAAATTAAAATCAAACGGTGTAAACCACAAAACAGTTGCGAAAAAAGTTCCTCTTTCCACATCTGCTAAAAAGTGTCCAGCTACGGGCAAGCATTGCCACACTGGTCACAAAAAACACCACGTGGTACAAATAAATGTCAAAAAACCTGGTCAGCTTTTTCAAGAACGCACACATACACACCATGCATGTAACGTGTAAACGGATGTGTTCCAAATTCAAAATTGATAGCACTTAACCCCTAGACGGTGTTATACGGCTGCAGGCGGGACTATGTACCTATCGATATCAAACGACTTGTTTCCATAAATTACGAATGGATGTAATGTGTACTTAAAATTATTACAGAGTTCTTTAGAAATACAAAGTTTATTAGCATTATGATAATACTAGATATTAGATATTACTACATACCCATAGAGGATTCAAAAATAAACATATTTTACAGAGTATTCGTTTGAAACTGCAAGATGAGTGATATAAAAGGTTTAGTAAGACTACCAAAACAACTAAGAAACATTGTTTTCCATCCTTGTGTATTTTTATAACGAATAATATTGGATAAAGCAGTTGAGATTAGTTTTCGACGCATAACTTGAACTGCATCCTAATATACACGCCTAATTTTTATCCAACTGCCACCGCCGATAGGCGATCTAAACTTGAAGCATTTGACGGGTTACATGAAGCCAACGAAACGTCACCTAGTACGAAAAAAAAAGTCAGCTATTCCTATAACTGGTTGAATGAATGACGTGTAATATTTGGTAGCTCGCGGTACGAAATTGACGTTTCAAGAAAGTTTTACGAGCTGGCGGTCGGTACCCTGGTTGCCTTGCCTCAATTTGATGGACGCAACTCAGGGCATCATAAGGTACGTTGCTATCGTGCGTGACTTGTAGGCAATCCTTTGAAAGATGATGGCTACCACTTAACATCAGGTGGGCCATCTGCTTGTTCCATCAGCGAATAGCATAAAAAATACAATGAAAAAATATCAAGTAAATTCGCTTAGCTGCCTGTGTGAAAATGTCCGCAGACAAATGTTGAGTCATACCAATTACATCAAATAATAGATACACATTTCTCGCGCAATCATAATAAAAGGGACTTGTTTCGTCATCTTTTCGAAGCGATAAAGTTACGGAGGTACTCTGAAAGATTTGTATCGATTCATTTACAGACTTTATAAAGTCCCAAAAGTTATTCTCCGAGTGGGACTTGAAGCCGCGACCTTCCCCTTGATAGGGGGCTGCGCTACCACCTGCGCCACCGGAGAACTCGCGCTCTTTTGTCATTGGGCTGAATGCATGATGTCTATTGCCATTATGATGGTTAGATGTACGCGAACTTATTGAAAGAGTGAAGTGTTTTTTTAAATTACTTACCACCCTAGGGCTTTTCTAGCTACATTATTACCCTAGAGCGCTAACTGGTCACCTACAAGCCCTATTTGGGGGTAATAAGGACCTACTTACCGAATATGAGAGATGTACAATGATATACATGTGTAAATGAAAATTAATGAAGTCAGCTGTGTGGCCAGTCTAGTATTTCTACGTTTCTATTGATTGGTAATCGCGTTACTGGCTCTTTTCAGTTTCGCGGTAGGACGCGTTAGTGTCATTATAAGAATAAGGAAGGACTTTGAGACAAAACAAGTCAAATGAAGTCGGGTGATAAAGCTGTTATAGCTCCGTTTTTCGTCCAATGTTCATCCAGATCTTAAGAGGGTTTATCGTATTTATATTAGTTATATTATACAGCTTATTTTTAGAAATGCGAAAGTTTAAATAATATGTACAGAGAATATATTTTTGGATGTGTTTAATACAACTATCTACTTGAACAAGCAGATAGCCCACCTGATGTTAAGTGGTGACCATCTAACCAACCATTTTACAAATCATTATTACCTCGTAAGTCAAGTACGATAGAAACATGCACTGCCCGGCGTCCATCAACTTGAGGCATACTGATGTTAAGCCTCATGTGCCTGTAATTACACCGGCGACCACACTCTTCAAACCGGAACACAGCGTTGCTGCTTGGCGGCAGAAAAGGGCGTGGTGGTCGGACGAGCTCTTCACAAAGAGCTCTACTACTCTTACAACGAGATATTGTTTGTGGTTGATCACGCCCTAACCACTAAAGCGCTGGTGATCTATTGGTAGCAACTGCTAGTAAATAATGTTTTTGGAATTAGTGACTCGGTTTTATTATTATATTTATTAAACTTTATACGCTCATCCAAACAACAAAACAAAACATCTGTATGGAAAGTTTACTGATATCTTACTAATATTATAAACGCGAAAGTTTGTAAGGATGGATGGATGGATACTTGTTACTCTTTCACGCCGGAACGGCTGAACGGATCTGGATGAAACTTGGCAGAGAGTTAGATTATGGTCTTGAATAGCACATATGCTACTTTTTATCCCGTGGGAATACCGGAATTTAAATCTGCGCGGGTGAAACCGCAGGGCGCAACTAGTAAAATTCATATTTAGAGCGAACCTAGTTATTAAACTGAATAAAAACCGTTCTGATTTTGATAATACAATCTACGTCCCAACAGCCAAAAATCCCTTGTTGAATTTATGTCCGCAATTAAGTAAATCCACCCAATCTCAAATCCCTGTATTGTTATTCATGCATTTCGCTTGTTTTCTTAACTAACTTCGTTATTTACGAAGCGGAGGAAAACAGTGCCACTGAGTGAGAATATCACAGATAAGATAAATAAATAAATAAAATAAATAATGCTGGACAATCCACACAGCACTATCTAGCCCCAAAGTAAGCTATTCAAAGCTTGTGTTATGGGTACTAGATAACTGATATATTTAATACATTATATACTTACATAGATAGATATTTTTTATTATACATAGAAAACACCCAGACCATCGGAACAAATTTCTGCAGATCGTACACAAATTTGTTCCACGGCGGGAATCGAACCCGCAACCTCTTGCGTCGCAGGCAGGCTCTCGCCCGCTGCGCCACAGAGGTCGTCAAGGTACAACAAAAACAAAAAAAATAAGGGTTTTTTAAGGTTTTTAGTTTTAGAAAATAGATAAATTTATACTCTCATAAAAAAACATATGGTAAAATTGTTAAAGGGCAGCATACGGCACGCCGCTATCTCGCTCGCACATTTGAACATTTTTAACCGCTGGCGCAGGCTGAAAGATTTGAGATGATATTTACCGAAATATCCTCCCAAATCACTGAGCAAAATCTTTTTTTATACAACTAGTTGATGGTACAAGCAGGTAGCCCACCTGATGTTAAGTGGTATCACCTAAAACGAAACATTGCCTCGTAAGTCACCCTCGATAGGAACGTGTCCTACGATGCACTGCCCTGCGTCCATCAACTTGAGGCATACAGATATTAAGCCTCATGTGCCTATAACTACACCGGCAACCACACTCTTCAAACCGAAACACAATGTTGCTGCTTGGCGGCAGAAAAAGGTGTGGTGGTAGTAGTTCCCCGGACGAGCCCTTCACAAAGAGCTCTACTCCTATCATTGTGCACCATGTAATCTTTTTTATTCAATTTAAAGAGAAAAAAAACAACAACACAAGACAGTATTCATACCCTGAGTCACTCCTGCTAGAATAGTGCTTTAAAATATAAGCAAATATATTTTTGAGTTTGATGATCTTCTGTCTTTTCACTTTATCTTTGGTAGAAATGAATGTTGTGTTTCAATGATAAATATTGTCGTTTCGGAATTCTCTTTGGCATTTATGCTGAGGTTTTTTGTGTATTCAGAATTCCTACTGATTGGAGGTATTGCCGATGTATAAATGTTTTATAGGAGTTATGAGAGCAGGCAAAGGTGTGACTCATTGGTCTTTTGGGTCTGTAGAATGGGTAAAAAAGGCAAAATAATAGTTATCAACTTTACTTGGTACATCTTAGAAATGTCAAATATTTAGCATAATTATTGTTGCAAAATGTCAATCTATAATTTTGCTAAATATACAAAAACTAGTTGCACCCCGCGGTTTCACCCGCGCAGATTTAAATCCCGGTATTCATACAGGATAATAATTAGCCGTTGTGCTATTCCAGACTATAATCTATCTCTCTGCCAAGTTTCATCCAGATCCGTTCAGCCGTTCCGGCGTGTCAACAAACATCCATCCATCCATCCATACTTACAAACTTTCGCGTTTATAATAATAGTAGGAGTAGTTAATTCATTGCAACGGATTTTCTGAAGCGTTTTAAAAATACTAGTTTTTAATCATTTGTAGACACTACACATACTCTACAGACTTGACAACCGATTAGTTTTGATCGCGCTTTCATAAACCGGAGCTTTAACTGTCAGTTTTATAAAGTCAAAGTCAAAGTCAAAATATGTTTATTCAATAAAATCACAAGGACCATCTTGAACCGTCTTAAAACTAGGTGACTCTAGTGCCAGTTCCACGCGACCAACACCGAGAAGAACAGGCAACAAACTCGGCTTGGTATCTATCGCTCTTTTGTATGATCCTCGTTACAATGTAATAAAATACCTACACTATTGAAGCTATATAATACAAAGTAATCTAACAGAAAAGGAAAAGTAAACAGATTCGTAAAAGAACACACGCTTCAAACCAATAATACTAATACATAAGTAAGTATAAGTAGTAGAGTAGTATAAGTATAAGATGCCAAACACAACCCTCATGATTAACTGGGTCTCTGCTTCACGTACTACACCTTTATTCTTTCTACTCAAACATATTTCTTTAACATTTTTAATATGCGATGTATTTTTAATCACTGTTTTTCAAGAACAAAATACTTTGAGACCAAGCATCTACTTTTGTTTCAAAGAAAAGTATCAAATTGCTTTTAATTAAAATGTTACCGTGTATATAAATGTGTGATTAAAAATGAGTCATAGCCTAGATTAGAACCTCGACCCGTGCTACTTCAAGTGAGATCCTGACTTTTTACAAAACAAAGCCACTTTTGACAGCCTTCACCGCTGAGTTGGGAATAGCTTTGCCTTCTGCGCTGTAGGCCGTGGGTTCGATCCCCATCGAGAACAAAAATTTGTGTAATGGACATAGATGTTTCTTTATTGTCTGGGTGTTATTTATTGAATGTACAAAATTAGGATGTCAGTATTATAACAGCTATCTAGCTCACACAGTAAATTGCCATTTAGTCATTGTAGTAGATAAGTTTGAAGCCAGTTAGTACTATGTATTTAGTATTACATACTATATATTTTACACATAAATAAAATTAGTTCAAAACATACGTTCCTAACGTATTTTATAAACTACTTTTCTTAAAAAAAATATTGTTTGGGAAGAAATACTTATTCTTTTTCTTGTAGTGTCTGTGGTTCTTACGAAACAGTGTGGTGAAAGGATTATAAGTGCACCTCAGAGGCTCCTTTTGAGCACTAATTACATACGTATGACTATATGACATTCTGTTTAATCGTTGTATTGTTAGGTGCCAAAATTCGATTGACAGGTTTTTTACTGCATTAAAATAATCTTATTTATGAAATAATAACATATTTAAATAATTTTAACCCTAGACACCTAACTTTTGTCGAATCGACGAGTACACAACAGAAATATTGCTGTCATATTTCGGCGCGTGCGCCGATCTTAGCATCGTCGTTTGCCAACTCTGTGTACGCAGAGCTCATTGGAAAACGACGGAGTCCAGCGCCTAATTACTTTATTTCTCGATATATTATGAAAATCGTCGTTTCGACGAATGGTTAGCTAGAAGGTGTTTAGGTGTACATCTCATTTGATCTCTAAAACCAGTGCCATATAATACAAGGCATAAAGTAATTATTTATATAGCAAAACATTACTTTATTGGTTTGTTTACTAAAATACAAATAAAAATACTTGATTTATGTATTTAAGTAATAAAAATAACGGAAACATTTATAATTAAATACTTATAAGGGCTTAAAATCGCTCGTCGAATCGACGTATGGTTAGGTTTAAAAGTGTATATGCGAAGGTTAGGTGTCTAGGGTTAAATTTAAAATGCAAAGGTAAGTGCGAATGAGATACCCGATGAAATGTGATAGCCAAACTTATCAACTTGTCTGTCTTTATTATCAAAGCTATATTTTTACAAGTTAACGAGTTAAGGATTGACCGCACCACAAAGCGACTGCAAAAGCGGGAGCGTCTGCCACGGCGGACTCTGAAGGGCTGAATAATGGAATAAACGACATTGGGGGTTATTTTCATTTATTTGGTATTGGATTCGTTACGGAAAGTCAATAGACAGTTTTTTAAGGCATGTAAGTTGTTCGCTTTCAGAGGAACTTCCTCCCGCGCACTCCAAGGTTGTGGAATGCACTCCCTGCGGATGTTTTTACTGGAGAATACAGTATGGGGTTCTTCAAAAAAGGCGTGTTAAAATATTTAAAGGGTCAGTAACGCGAGTGTGACACCTCTGGTGTTACAAACGTCCATAGGCTGCGGTAACCGCTTCCCATCAGGCGGGCCGTATGCTTATTTGCTACGTTGGTAGTATAACAAAAAATGTACTTACCACGCGTATTGTCTCTCAATGAATCAATTTAATTTAATTAATTATTTTTTTTTATTTAATTTTTTAATTCCATTCCACGTGAGTAAAAATTAGCGAGAGCAACATCAGCAGAGTTACAAGCAAATGTATTAAGACTAGAGTTTTTACATAGTTTTTACGACAGGTTAGACTTACGACTTACGGAAAGGTTTCCGCCACCGAATAGCTGGCGGGAAGTCACGTGTTATCTTTTCGAATCCTAATGTCAAAAGCTTTGTGTAAAAATGTCAAAATCGCGTTAAGTTCGATTCCGACCATGAAGTTGTAGATAAAAATGGAGACCACACTTCGAATACCTACTTGAAGCAAAACCTTTGTATTACTATCTCGCTCTATGTGGGCAGACCCTCTCTTCCTAAATAGATAGATAGCAATACTATAGTCCACACTAAAAAGAGAGGTCTGCCCACAGAGAGCGAGATAGAGATACGTAGGTATTTGACTCAAGTTGTTGTTCCAAGTGTGGCCTCCATTTTTATCTACAACTTCATGATTCCGACAAGGATTTTAAGGAGCCATCGTATTCTAAATTCGAAAATTGTCAAATAAATAAATATTTAAAAAATTCCGATACCGATTGGAATCAAAATACTAACTAACAAAATACCCTCTTTATCTATGGCGCTGCTGTGCATACATACGCGACTATAGGTTTACCTAAAAAAAAAAAAATGGGAAAATGTACACGTTTGACGTTTCAAATTTGACGCATCACGCCGGCTTCTAGCGCTACTGACGCGCAGGTGTGGTGAAGCCTTATGTTAACGTGTAGCAAGGGCGATGTTATGCCAGGTGCTACGTCGTAGCTATTCGATGCTACGGCGTAGCACTACCCTCTACGCGATTGATAACAAACAAAACATTATGTACATTAAAGTTTGTACAAGTTCGTACACCCATTGTTTTGCTTTGAATAACAATAAAGTTTGTTTGGTTTCACCATGTTGTGATATTTCTCTTTCCGTAGGGTCTTAGTCACACTCGTATGAGTATCTATTAACATTGATTTATTCAAAATAAAAAAAAACATACGGAAACGCAAAATTCATAACAACATCAATATAAACTGAATGAAACTGATCAACCCTAGAAAATATGACTTTAAATCGAACCAAGTCTTAGTATCAGCAAGCGTTCTTGTGCAGTCAAGACTAAAGTAAAAAAACCGACTTCATTGCACTGAAAAATACACCCATACTACTTACTATATAACTCAAAAGTGACTCGTCAGATCTAACTTTAATTTAAATGGGACCACATGACAAGCAACAGCTTTAGATTAAAAAAAGAATCTTAAAATCGGTCCATCCGATGTTTTCTATGTATATAATAAAAAATATTTATCTATGTAAGTATATAATGTATTAAATATATCAGTCATCTAGTACCCATAACACAAGCTTTGAGTAGCTTACTTTGGGGCTAGATGGTGCTGTGTGGATTGTCCAGCATTACTTATTTATTTATCCAGTAAAGAGGTAACAGACATAAAAAACAATTAAATTGAGAACCTCCTTTTTTTGAAGTCGGTTAAAAACACGCATCAAAGCAGCTTGGTGTGTACCGTTCTTTATATTATATTTTTTGCACTAGAAGCAAGATACTGAAAAACTTGAACATTTTGTTTGTAATCACCTACTCGTATATGCAAATTCGGAAACACATTTTACAATTTTCATATTTTAAATGCATAGCTGTAACGAAGCCTTGTACATATTCCGATTTTCTTTTCTGTCCCCAACTTCATGAATGTTTACTTTATATGTTTTTTTTATTGTTTGATAGCTAGGCGTTTGACTGCCATCTCACCTGATGTAGAGTGAAGATGCAGTTTAAGGTGGAGTAGGCTTAGCTATTAACATATTTAAACGTTTTTAGGCGAATTAAAGTGCCGGCGTGCCGCACGGTGGCTCGAGCCGGCTCTCCCATTCCGCGCACGCTCACTGCACTCAACGCTCTCCTCGGTAGTAACCCTGACTTCGACCTGTTCGCCGACAGCTGGTCCAAACTTTTGACTTTGTGTTTGTGTTTTTGTGAGAGTCTTTCTTAAAATTATAATTGTGACATTTAGTGATTGTTGTAAATTCTGTTCGTCTAAATTTAATAGTTTTTTTTTTGACATTTTTACTGTTTTGTTTTGTACTTGTTTAATATTTAAATTGATAATTTTAATTTTATGTAATTTTAACTTCTTTAATTAATGTAATTGGTTCTGACCGTGTTAATTAAAGTTTATAATAAATAAATAAATAAATAAAATATTTAAAGGGTCAGCAACGCGAGTGTGACACCTCTGGTGTTACAAACGTCCATAGGCTACGGTGACCGCTTCCCATCAGGTGGGCCGTATGCTTGTTTGCTACCTTGGTAGTATAAAAAAAAACACTTATTTACTCTTGACTCAAAAATTCCTCTCTCTCTTACTTATTCTCTCTTGTTTTTAATTAGCTTCTGTGAAATGGGGACAGTAATTTTCCGTGCCCCTATTTATGGCATGCTTAGTGCTTTGAAAATGATTTTCAAGCAAGCTAGTTTGAAAGCCTAGATAAGTATAAATTTATACTTGAACTAGCTGATCCCGCGGCTTTGCTCGCGCTCGTTTACTTTGAAAATCTCATACAAACTTTTATCCCCTATTTTATCCCCTTGATGTATACGTTATAACATCTACCTGCATGCTAAATTTCAGCCCGATCCGTCCAGTGGTTTGGGCTGTGCGTTGATAGATCACTATGTCAGTCAGTCAGTCACCTTTGAGTTATATAATATTTAGATAAGAAGGTACCTACTTACCAAGGCGGCTCAAACTATGTAAAAACTTAAGCACTTATTTATATTAATAAATATTACCCTCTTTAGAACTAACTTCATTATTCTAAATTGTTTCATACAGAACAAAGCCGTGCAATTCCGAAACTACTATTTTGACATTTAAAACTACAAGTTATTCGATTCCATAAGCTCACTTACAGCTTTGAAATGAGCATTTCGCTACTTTCGTGTTATAACAATGCTATCTGCTATTACTGCTCTATAAAATGCGCTGTCGTGGAACTGGAGACGCAGTGTGGCCACGACTTTAGCGAGTTCACAGGCAGTGCATCGTAGGGCACGTTTATATAACGTGACTTGCGAGGCAATATTTCTAAGCTTGGTATAGGTATGGTTACCAATTAACATCAGGTAGGCCATTTGCTTATTCCATCAGAACAATAAATTTAGCTATGCTTTTATTATCTACCACTTGGTTTCTTGTAGGTCATAGGTACGTACCTGCAAGAAGTTAGGAGTAGCGATACCTTCTGTTGTACGTCCAGAACGGACAAACTGTTAAAACTGGCCATAACCATAGTAACAATATATCTTTTTGTACTACAGTTGTACAATAAATTATTTCTGACTAGCTGGTACCCGCGACTTTGTCTGCGTACTTTTAATCTCTTCATCTCTTTTTTTCGCAATAAAAGGTAGCCTATGTTCTTTCTCAGGGTCTAAAGATTGTCTGTGCCAAATTTCATCAAAATCGGTTGAGAGGTTTAAGCGGGAAAGCGTAACAGACAGACAGACAGACAGAGTTACTTTCGCATTTATAATAATAGTTGGGATTTCTAATTTTTGAATGAAAATGTGGTCATAGCTCACTTGGTAGTAGCTGCGCTTATTGCGCCGTAGTTATTGGTCTATTCCCACCAAGAACAAACATTTATGTGAGAAATATTTTTTGCACGACAGGTCTAGAGGTGGTCTTTTGATCATAACGGGTTTGAATCCGGTAGTGGACCAATGTATTACCTCTTTGAAAAATGTATGCGCAAAATTTAAAACATAGTGCACAGTACTAGTACTCTCAAACGATGAAGGAAAACACTGCATGTCGTAGAACCTAACTTAGAAAAACATGTGTCGAGTGCTAAAAAAGAACCTCTAAGGCACATTTAAAATCCTTTCACAACGCTGTTGAAAACTGTAACACCGCAAGAAGCAGAGAAAGACTTGAAGATTTAAGAGGATTCGTGACGTAGTTTTCTTTTATTTATTTAAGATTCATAATGAAACTTATTTTTCTTATAATCAAGCTTTCTTCTAGGATTTGGTCGCGATAAACTGGCGGTAGATTCGCTTAGTTTAAATGACATTTCAAAGTGATTGTACTGAATAAAGACCGTTTGAATTTTTTGATTTGATTTTGCTAGTGGCCCACCGTATATAGTTTCAGAACGAACCGCAACAAAGGCTGCAGGGTCAATGAAACCGCTCACTATCCCTTTTAAGATAGCACTCAATTTATGAGACCGGCGTCTGTGATCTACACAATACACTTCGTCCCTTTCACAAACGAACGTCTACAACATCATAACTTGCCACTTTAGTTTGGAACTTAAGCTTTTTCATACCTTCATCACTTAACATCAGGTGAGATTGCGGTCAAACGTTTCGCCTATATTTTACGTAATAAAAAAAATTTTGGTGTTTTTAGATGGACAGAAAAAGTAACAAACGAATAGGTTTTAGAGCGTGTAAATTCCTTTACTCGAAGTATCGTCTCAAGTAAGACCTTTCTCAAAAATGTTTAATACAAATAGACGTACGGCTCAATACCATCCATTCCTAGTTAGCATACCACCAATTCGCACGAAGCGCTTTGCTTCAACCTTCATTATGCGAACCGCTAAGGAGTGGAACTCGTTACCGCCGTCTGTTTTTCCTGACCATAACAATATATAAATCTCTTCAAGGCAAGAGTGAACAGGTGTCTTAGATCGTTCTGCTCCAACGTAGGCTATATCGTCGCTTACCATCAGGTGAGATTGTAGTCAAGGACGGTCTATTTTAGTAAAAAAAATATATATGATATTTTACAAAATACAAAAACAAAGATGAAAAATGTGTGGAGATGTTCTACTTAGGACATGATAGCATACTTCAATGCATAAAAAATAGTTGAAGTACAATATTGAAGGAAGACAAGGAAGAGGTAGACCAAGAGAAGAAAAAGTCGCACATGGTGCTTACTTAAATAACGATAATTAAATATTTTCTATCAAAAGTATACAAATGTGGGTATGTGCCGTAAAGTATGGACGTACCTCTGACTACCCCCTTAGGGTGTTACCAAACCAATCGATTGACGTCGATCGATTGCATCGATTGATGGTAAAATGGATTAGTCGACGTCGATCGATAGTTTCTACCACACTAATCTAATCGATCAACTTCATTCGATGTCGATCGATGTTGCCGATCGACAATCGATTGATTGGTGTGGTAACACCCTTAGACAACCTCAAAGAATCTTAAAGTCGTTATTGGTATCATAAGATCTGAGAGGATATCTACCGTGCCTGGATCAAAGCCGTGAAGCTCTTTCAGTTTTTTTAAATAACAAACTAACGCCAAAAAAATTTTTACACAAATCTAGTTCAAAATTTTTATAACACATGAGAAACCTAATACACATAGTGATCTATCAACGCACAGCCCAACTCCCCCACCACTCCCACTCTCCCTCTGGACGGACCGGGCTGAAATTTGGCATGCATGTAGATGCTATGACGTAGGCATCCGCTAAGAAAGGATTTTGATCAATTCTACCCCCAAGGGGATAAAATAGGGGATGAAAGTTTATATGAGATTTTCAAAGTAAACGAGCGCGAGCAAAGCCGCGGGATCAGCTAGTGTAACATAAATCTAGTTCAAAAACAACCTAGACAAACTTGGTTCGGTACGTTTAAAAGTTCCCCGATCCCAACAATAGTGTCTCAAATAAGTGGCATTATTAGAGATAATGACCGGGGAGACTGCATTAGCGCCATATTTGCGAGTCCACGGAGACTGTAAACTGCACGAAACGACGTAGACTACTGCAGTCTATAGATAAATGTTATCGATGGCGAATGCAAGCGCTAAGCGAAATGTAAAATGAGCTAAAACCTTTCGTGAGGTGGGGTTGGTTGTCATAATCCTTTTTTAACATTCTTCCTCATAAGGAAGAATTCTTCCTTATAAGGAAGAATGTTATGAAAGGATAATAAAAGGTAAAATATTTTACCCTCCCCCAGCCATTCAGAAGTGTATCTGTGAAACTGTCTCTTTCACACATAGAAAGCTCTTCTGATTTCGAAATCCTTCATATCTCATACTACATACTACACATACTTCACACCACACATGGACGATGTTTGTCTGGGTTTTATAATCTTGTAAAACGCTTATTACAAAAATGTATTTACTTAGTAAAAGTATACTAGTATGGATGCCTGTGTAATGTTTAGGGTGTTGGTATAACACACCTAACAAAAGAACGTATTTGCAAAATTAACTAAATTACATAAGTACCTATTACATAAAAAATATAAGGTATCTAGTTCCCATTAAAAAAAAAATTGCAAAAAGGAACTTATGTCAGAATAACCTTGAACTTCTTATGTTTTAGTATGAGGGTTAGTTATGTAAAAATTATTAAAAGTTTATCAAATACATAAATTACAGTTGTTATAATGATGTATCTTATAATGTTGTATCTCTAGTTTGTATGCGTACTCAATAGGTTGCGCTGGGTATCAAATTATCATAGGAGTTATAATGAGAACTTTATGTGGCTCTTTGTTTCGTTATCGATATCCATTTGTTTAGCTAGACACAGGAACTGGAACTACCTTTTGTCTAGTCTAGATTATGAAAGTTTATTGTGTAGTTAGCGAGAAACTTTATAATTAGAATCAGTCGCGTGTTGAACAGAACACGGGTACAAAAGGGTACAAAACCAATGAAGACACTAGAAAACTCTATACTCCGTCCAAACTCAAGATGCAATAATTGTAAACAAACTCATTAAAAAAATCTAAAATTCTTGTTTTGGTGTTGAGCATAAGAAATAACTGTGCCGAGCATTTATTATCGTAGGAAAGATCGCAAATCGAAAAGAAATGCTTTACCTGTTAAATAATCAACGTTAAGAAATCTATTTTTCGGTTAGGTACTATAGGTTTGTTTACAAATATTGCATCTTGAGTTTGGGCAGAGTATAGTGACTTCATTGGTTTTGTACCCTTTATAAGCTTTTAATAAAAACGTAAAGAAATAAATACTTCTACAGTAAGTAAACAAATAATCATCATCATCATCAACAGCCTACAGAAGTCCACTGCTGGACATAGGCCTCCTCTTCCGCTTCCAGGAAGAACGATTCTGAGCCCTTTCCATCCACCGACTACCCGCGATCCCAACAATGTCATCAGTCCATCGAGTAGGAGGGCGTCCCACACTTCGCTTTCCTGTTCGTGGTCACACACACACAAATAATCGAGCATCTAAAAATACTTTACAAGACAAAATCTACTTCTAATACACTGGATAATGCACATATCGATCAAAAACTTAACTCTAAAATTATATTTAAATTCTCAACAACTCTTCAGAATGTATTCTCAGTTGAATTAAAAAAAAACTATTGTTATTATTCCACTTCAACATTTTTCTCACTGTCAACATTTTTCGTCAAAAGGGGAGGCTTATGTCAAGCAAACGACTTCTGATGCTGATAATGATGTTTTAAACTATCATAAAACTACTGTTTTTGCTCTCATCTAACTTGATTTACTTGATCTAAGCAAACAAGCAAGCTTCGCCACGCTTTGAGTACTAAAAGAGACAATATTCTATCGAATAAAATAAGTTATTTACGACAATACTTTCAGAAACTACCATAAGATGCATTAGTCTCGACTTAAAGGCAATATTGCAAAAATAATCGCCAAAATGGAAGTTTAAATGGCGGCGTTATTTTATATCTTCTGACTAGCGGCCAATTTATGGCACTGCGTCGCCTATTCGTTATGTGTGTTATTTTAAACTCACGTTGAATAACACGAGAATGGAGTTTAATGTTTGTATTACCATTTTTACTGTTGATGCGTTATTTACTTTCATGCTTCAACTATAGACAAGTTTTTACATTTCAGAGTACCTTTGAAATGCGTACCTACTAACAAAAACAAGCCTTGGATGTTTCATGTTTCTAGGTTTATTTTACTAAGTAAGTGCCTATTTCATCTCTGAGTATCCATCAAATAAAAATATACGTATATGCGTCTCTATTTTACCGCTTTGAAACACAAGCGGCCGGAAACTCGATCAAAACTAATCGGCTGTCAAGTCACTTGTTATCTCTTTCTAATTTGAAGTAAAATCTAAAATAGCAAGTGTCGCAATTTCGAGCTGCGATTGGCTTTTATTTAATTTTATTTCATTTCGGGGAGGTTGTTTGAAAGAATAACTCTAAAGTGACACGCATAAATACTGTTCGAACACAAATAATACAATAATATAAGGGAAACAATGCCCGAATCAGAAATCATTTTGGTATTAGTATATTTAGTCTTACGTTTACCTAATACCAAAATGATTTCTGACTCAAGCACATTTCTCTTATATTATTGTATTATTTGTGTTCGAACAGTATTTATGTGTGTCAATTTAGAGTTATTCTTTCAAACAACCTCCCCGAAATGAAATAATAGGCAATCGCACCTCAAAAATGCGAGCCGCTGTCGCCGGACCCTTAAGGCTATAATGCAGCACTACCATACTCGCGTTTTACGATCGTATTAGCAGCGAGGCGGGCGATCAACGAGGCTATCACCTAAAAACAAGCAATAGCAACAGCAGTAGAAGTAATAGTATAATTAGTCGTTGCATGTTGATTAAACCAATTTTCCGACAAGAGCCCAATCAGTTGACGTTTGGTCCTCTAGCGGAGAATCGATGAACTAAAAATAAAGCTTTTTAACCGACAAAAAAGTAGTAGTAGATTCTCAAGTCAACGTGTTCTCTAATGTATGACCGCTCATAAATTTTTACAGAATGGATCGATTTTGATAATTCATAAATTATAGAGCAACAAGCAAATTAATTAATTAAGTAAAGCCGAGTCTGAATTACTTAGGTCTATTTAAATTAGTTTAAGAACCTAGTTATTAAGGTTTAATAAAAAAGGTTTATTATTTTTTGCTTTTCAGTTTTTTCGGAGGTTTAATTTTTTGTTAAAAAAAATTATTTTGAGATCACGTCAAACGATTATCATGATAACAATACCGAAACAATTTGTTAATCAACAATCAGTGACTTTGTCGCTGTCTTATTGCTTCTTCTTCAGTAATAGCTCTGTGCATCACGAAACGCCATGAAGTCTTATATGGAAGTAATTATTTAGTTTTTTCTGCTGGCAGATCTAGCACCAAGAGTACGTCAAGTTTCCAAATTTAACGCTTGCCAAAAAATTAGGCTGAAATTGTATAATTTGCAGTCATTGTTGGCTTCGGGAACGCGAAACCGGGACATCAAAATAACTTCCGAATAGCACTAACTAACGTAGGGTGACAACGTCTTGTGGATTAGCAGGCCTTGTCATCATCATCATCAGTATGAAGAAGTCTACTGCAGGACCCGCTGCCACTAAATAACCAGTATTCCTTAAGAATTTAAGGTGAATACCACTGCTTACGTGCCTCTAACTCATTTTATCATTATAAAAGACATAAAACCACTACCACCTACGTAACACATATCAGCATTTTCAAACATATACGACCATCTCTTGCCTCCTAAAAAATTTGCATTAGTACAAAAAATAAAAAACAAACTTTCTATTATGAAAACCTGTTTAAATCAAAATTATGTATTTGCTAAACTGTTTAAAACGACGATGTAAAAAACGATTTTACATAAACAAGTCCGGGGATTTAAGGCCTTTAGAAAGGTATAAATGTGTGGGCAAGAGGTACTTTGATGAATGTCACCCCCTTAAGTAAAAATAACATGTTTTGCCAATAACCCCGAAGTGTGGTCACCCTCGCCCGCTGTGCTGTGGTATGTTAAAAAGCACTTGTTTCGAAAACATGATGGAGCTGCCAAATGTTTATGCGACTCCGAGCGTTTTCATATTGGCTACCGACTGCAGAGTTGTACTGTATTTATTGGCGCACGCATAGGGCTATAACCGTTCTATAGTGGTAATATACTACCTATGATAGTATCAGAAATAAGGAAATTCGTATAAATAAATAAATAAATAATGCTGGACAATCCACACAGCACTATCTAGCCCCAAAGTAAGCTATTCAAAGCTTGTGTTATGGGTACTAGATAACTGATATATTTAATACATTATATACTTACATAGATAGATATATTTTATTATACATAGAGAACACCCAGACCATCGGAACAAATTTCTGCAGATCGTACACAAATTTGTTCCAAGGCGGGAATCGAACCCGCAACCTCTTGCGTCGCAGGCAGGCTCTCGCCCGCTGCGCCACAGAGGTCGTATGAGAACAGGTTACCGACACGGGTCGCAGAATAGGCAAATGGCTAAAGGCTGGTAATTGAATTAAATTCAACGGGTATTTCCTCAATTGAATCGCAAGGATTACCTAAAGAACTAAGCTTTCACGTGACCAAGTACAGGAGAACATAATTATATGGTTATTTAAGGAGTTGGTTGGCTTGGGATTAAATCCAAATGTAAACTGAGGGGATCTAAGACGAGATGTAGGAGACTAAAATCAAAAGGTTCTTTCGCCTCGGTTTTTGCTTGCACCTTGCAAGAATCAATTTTTGTTGTATAGTTCGCATCAACGAAAAATAACGCTGAAAACAGTAGAGGGTATGTGTTTGCGCATACAAAACACCCGGGCTATCACACCCCTCTCTCTCCTTCCGGCGTTCTTTTTGAGTGGCGCGACCTACCAACATTTACCAGTAAGTTCGTAGTAGGAACTGCTGAACTGCTGAAATGACCAATTATATTGAAGGTAGATTTACAGTCAAGTTTTGAAAAGTGGCTACTTGGTGGCTACCGCGCCCACAGTTGTGAAACGTCTGTGTTGCCTCTAGGCTTCACTATCACTATCACTACATATGTAGTATAAAACAAAGTCGCTTTCTCTGTCCCTATATCTCCATGTCCCTATGTATGCTTAAATCTTTAAAACTACGCAACGGATTTTGATGCGGTTTTTTTAATAGAAAGAGTGATTCAAGAGAAAGGTTTATATGTATAAAACATGCATGATATGTGCGTGCACCCGTGCGAAGCAGGGGCGCGCGGTCGGGTCGCTAGTTCACTATAAGTCATTCGATGTTTCGCAGAAAACCAATACATTTTCTGAAGACGGATGCTGCTTAAGCTCCAAGGTATTATCCTCGTTCCTCGACCCGTGACCCCCTGACCTATAAATATCCAATAGTTGGTAGAAAGTATAATTTTTACCATATTTTTGACCTGTGCCACTATTTAGTCTATGCTTTGTTATAGGTGATGATATTCATGCCTTCCGATCCTTAGGTCGTGGGTTCAAAACCGGTCGTGCACCAATGAGTTTTTCTGTTCGAAATGCATGTGAACAATGCCAATACTCCCAAACTGTGAAGGAAAACATCGTGAGGAAACTAGGATGCTGTGGAACCTATACAAAGTTGTAAAACATGTGTCAAGTGCTCGAAAGAAACTGGTGACTCAAGAAAAATGAAAAAAATTGATAATTGCCATTTGAGAAAAATAGGCAATCTGCTCACCAGCATGTAGCACTTAAAAAACAGATGAACACTTACACTTTACAGTGTTTTTCTTTACAGTGAAACTTCTGGACATAGTTTCAGTATCTTCTGTGTCAGTAACAGAAATCAGGAGGCAGTTCGGCACACGTTAACTCCCCGCAGGGCAGGCTCGCGCGTGACAGGACTTCTTAGCCCCTTGACCAGCGGGTCAACGGACGAGCGGACACGATTACGCTATGCTTTACATCAGTCATTAACAAAAAACTGAAACAAACCCCTTTTACTGAAAAAAAAAACGTGGAATTATTAAAAAAGGTCACAAAATCTTCATTTTTTTAGACTGTGTTGGCGCACACTTCTCGATCCTTGGCCGGAGCGGGCCAGTCTTTTAGATGGCTATCGAGATCATCCCGCCATTTTCTTTTGGGTCTACATCGACGGAAATGTTTTTATATCAAGTTTTTTTTCTTGTTTACACTAAGTAATTTTGAAATTAGGACAAGCTATCAGTGCAGTTTGTAAGGTGTACAATAAAGCATTTTCATTCATTCATTCATTCATTCATTCATACAGTCAAAGTCAGAAGCTGCACAGCGAACATGAGTAATGCCTTAACGGGACTTACGTCTAGACATTTTGTACCCCGCTTTACTATATACAGCATGAAACAATGAATAAATGATTATGATTAAAATGTAAATGCTAGGTAAACGGTAAATCTACATAGTTCAGCGGCACGATTACGCTAATGTCTAGCTATCGAGATGACTTTCAGTTTGACAATTGATTTCCATATACAGAAACTAATAGGATAGCAGATAGGAATCAAATGTCAAACTGAAAGCCATCTCGATAGCCAGACATTAGCGTAATCGGACTGCAGTTTCAGTTCTACGAGATGGTTTCTCCTCTTTTTCTGTATTCATAGTATACTATTAGTATTCATGAATTTACTAATCAACCTTGCCAAAAACTAGCTCAAATAAATGTTTTATCAAACCTTCACTCCGACTGCCCTCCACTCCCATTCTTGTATCCTAATAACCAAATTTGAAGAGTGGGACAGTTGAAACCCGCTGGTAGCTTGTTATATGAACCATTTGGATTTACTTGTCTGAGTGGTAGTGTTCCATATTTTTATTTACCGGATAAACTAAGTTAGGCCACGAGTGTTGATAATAATATTATTTTATTTAAAATTAAAACTTAAAAGTTGAAATTACCACTTTTGGTGACCCCACAGTTCCAGTTGGTTGAAGCAGCAGTTCCAGTTCCTTTTGTGTGTGGCTCATCGGGGGAAGTACTACCACCTATTTCTGCCGCGTTGCTGTTTCGGTGCGAAGAGTTGGCCGGTGAAAATACAGGCACATGAGGCTTAACATCTGTATGCCTCAAGATGGAAGCTGTGCAGGTCTAAAATAAGGGCAAGTTTTATTTAAAAAAAACCTCTATCTGTAGGTTTGACTCACATCAGACCAAATTTTTATATTATGGTGATGAATGAAATAGACGAGAGAGAGAGGAGCAGGTATTAGCGATGTAGTTTCAATGGCTCGTACAGTTCAAGTTTATATATATATATATATATTTGTCTTAGGTCTGAGTGTATACAGTTTCAATCGTCCGACGCCCACAATACACAGTTCTAGTATTCGATCAGAACCTAGGTATGTGGTTTTTGGTATTTATTGCCGCTTGTTCATAGACTAATAACATTTCAAGGAGACTGTTTCGCTATCGTATGCTGTATTTTGAACCTCATTTATGCTATCGGCTTGATTTTCTGTTATCTGTGGAGGAGGGCTTGGCGATGAATTAATATAAAAACTTTTTTAAGTACGACAACTAGTGAAATCGTACGACTTATAAAAGAAAACTTGTTAAAATAAAAATGTGAAACGCAATCTAAGCTTCCTATTAGATTGCATCTAAATGTTGTGTTATCTAACCTTTTTTTATTTAAACGTTGTTTTTTCTATCCTTCTGAATAGAATAAGCATGAAAAAAAAAAGAAAAAATCATTTGTTTGCGACACAAACGCTAAAAGAAATAAAATTTATATGACATTTCAAAGAAATCTAAAACGAATGCTTGTGTGTCAACCCTAAAAATGATCATTACTGCTTCCAGCGGTCCACCACGCGTAAAATCCTCGATAAAGAGACCTTGGCACTCGTTTACAATATTTAGAAACGGCAGGGTCCCTCTTTAAAGATCACCCCTAAGTGATTCACCTATACAAGCTGTGTGTCACTTGAAACACTACACACAGAACAAGACAACTTTAAGAGTAGTAGAGCTCTTTGTGAAGGGCTCGTCCGGGGAAGTACTACCACGACGCCCGTTTCTGCCACCGAGCAGCGTTGCTGTGTTTCGGTTTGAAGAGTGTCGTCGCCGGTGTAATTACAGGCACATGAGGCTTCCTGTATGCCTTAAGTTGATGGACGCAGGGAAGTGCATCGCAGGGCACGTTCCTATCGTGCGTGACTTACGAGGCAATGCTTTGTACATAGGTGATGGTAACCACTTAACATCAGGTGGGCCATCTGCTTTTTCCGACAGCTAGTTGTTTCAAAAAAAGAAGAAGATATCGTGAATAATTCAAGAACGTGTTAAACTGGTGCTAAAGCGCCTCTATAATGAGCTACTTGCCGGCTGCATTCGACTCGCTGCAAATGAGTGACAGTTTGCAATTTAATGAACACTGACGTCACGATTACTGAATATTGAGTGGTGGTCTATGGTATAAAGTCGGGGAGTGCCTTGCATATGATAGCTACCTCTATGATGAACTATGGTTTACTTATTATAATTTAAATATTTACCCTCTTATTTTCTACTCAAAAATTTGTTTAAGTACGAAAACTAGAAAAGTTAACTTTTAAGTAGGAAAACTTGTATCGATCAAAATAAAATTTTTACTAAACTGTGCGCAATGTGATTGGACACAAAATGGTTGATTGCGATATTTCGAAAATGGGTTCTGTTTCTTTATATCCTTTAATAAATCAAAACGTGCGAGCGAGAGCAACATTAGCTCTTGTCTTAAACATCTTCTTGTGTAGCTTAAACGAAACAGGATGTAGAAATCTGGTATTTTCAATAATAATAAATAATGCTGGACAATCCACACAGCACCATCTAGTCCCAAAGTAAGCTATTCAAAGCTTGTGTTATGGGTACTAGATAACTGATATATTTAATACATTATATACTTACATAGATAGATATTTTTTACTATACATAGAAAACACCCAGATCAACGGAACAAATTTCTGCAGATCGTACACAAATTTGTTCCGAGGCAGGAATCGAACCCGCAACCTCCTGCTTCGCAGGCGGAGTCTCGCCCGCTGCGCCACTGAGGTCATCATTGATTTGATTTTGACAGAATTAAAAACGTAGATGCTTAAACGAAACAGGATTTAGAAATCTGGTGTTTTCAATGTGCGATGACTTGTGATGCTGTGTTTGGATGGCTTCCAAGTATCACTGAGCTGTAAAAGTGAGGTGGTGAGGTTTGGCAGCGTCGTTGGCAGCCGCTGTTGGACTCATCTAACAAAGTTAGCATTAGTTTCTGAGTTAGCAAAATATAATAGAACCCAGTCTGTAAGAAATAGGCCACGTTTTTTTATCCTACTAGCTAATGGAACAAGCAAATGGCCCACCTCACGTCAAGTGACCCCCATCACCTATAACAAAGCATTGCCTCTAGGTTTGAAGAGTAGTAGATCTCTTTGTGAAGGCCTCGTCCGGGGAAGTACTACCACCACGCCTTTTTCTGCCGCCAAGCAGCAACGCTGTGTTTCGGTTTGAAGAGTGTGGTTGCCGGTGTAATTACAGGCACATGAGGCTTAACATCTGTATGCCTCAAGTTGATGGACGCATGGCAGTGCAACGTAGGGCACATTCCTGTCGTGCGTGACATACGAGGCAATACTTTGTTATGGTTGATGGTTACCACTTAACATCAGCTAGCAGCTGCTTGTTCCATCAGCCAGTTGTATAAAAACCTGTAATTTTTTATTTTATTTTTACCATTCACACTGGCGATCTACGCCAGAAAACTATGTTAGAAACTAGTTTCCGGCGACAGCGGCTCGCAGTTTCGAGGTGCGATTGGCTATTATTTCATTTTATTTCATTTCGGGGAGGTTGTTTGAAAGAATAACTATCCAGTGACACGCATAAATACTGTTTAAATAATAAATAAATAAATAAATAATAAATAATGCTGGACAATCCACACAGCATCATCTAGCCCCAAAGTAAGCTACTCAATGCTTGAACACAAATAACACAATAATATAAGGGAAATGTGCTTGAGTCAGAAATCTTTTTGGTATTAGGTAAACGTAAGGCCAAACATAATAATAGCCAATCGCACCTCGAAACTGCGAGCCGCTGTCGCCGGGCCCTTAAGAAATACATGTTATTCTAACTTCATCTTTAAAGTCTTTTAATTCAAAATCTCCCAGCAAGTTTTATTGATAGAACTTCGACGAAAACTTGCTTCAGAAAGAACCCAATCTCATTTATAGAATCCGAAACGAACACTGTACTCAATTTGGAGCTCAATATCCGTGCTGCTAGTGTTTCTTATCGTCTGCTCAGCGAAAGGCGAATTCGCGAAACCATTGAAGTATTCTTGGAAATCAAAATTTTGCAGAAATCAAATAAATAATGCTGGAAAATCCACACCATCTAGCCCCAAAGTTAGCGACTCTAAGCTTTTTATGGGTACTAGATAACTGATATATTTAATACATTATATACTTACATAGCTAGATATTTTTCATTATACATAGAAACACCCAGATCAACGGAACAGATTTCTGCAGATCGTACACAAATTTGTTCCGAGGCGGGAATCAAACCCGCAACCTCTAGCGTCGCAGGCGGTCTCGCACCCGCTGCGCCACTGTGGTCGTCTAATTTTGTTAAAATAATTCTTTGAATTAGTTTGACGTATTCTACTCAGAACAGCTATAATGCCTTTGATTTCACTAATGGTTTGCCCTAAGCCTAAATCACGCCAAGGCCACAAGAAAACTAGCTTATTACCCGAGTGCCGAGGGTTATGTGTTTGGCGTGTATCTATCCATGTATTTTTATGTATCCTTCCTTCGATATTTCCTTTATTACCACGTAGCAACCAAACGGCTGGATGAATTTTGGTGATTCTGGTATCAAAAGATTTGTCGCAACTTCCCAAGTGTCCTTAGAATAAAAAAAAACCCTAAAAGTCACGTGGGAAGGAAAGCAGGAGCGATATTCTCTCACTTTAAAAAAAAATCTTGTCGCTATCATAGCAATATGGGTATCAAAATCAAGAGAGTGATGAAGTGTTTTCAAATAATTTATTAGTTATTGATTTAAAGTAAACCCTCAAAGACAAAACCAGAACGCAAAATTCGTTAAGTCACTTTAGTGAACTAGGCCATGAGTGATACTAAAATATATCATAAAACCTTCCCTATGGTCAATCAATGAAGCCGTTTCGAAGATATTAAGAGTTTTGTAATAAAAAAATGTGATTGCTGGTAACCCCAAAGTGATCAAAATGAGTTATACAACCACAGGCGTCAGTAAACTGCTAGGACATAGGTACGCGAGCCTCCGACTGTCTGCGATCATTACATTTTTATCATTCGGCAAGACTGAAGAAAGGATTTCAATATTAAAAAGTACCAAACTTAATATTTACCTACCTAAATACTTTTAGTTCAGGCACTCGGGTTTTTTATTTTTTAATAAATCTTCTTGTTTTAAATAATCACTTATTCCGATCGTAAGGTCGTGGGTTCGAAACCAGTCATGCACCAATGAGTTTTTCTGTTTAAAAAATTATGTGCACAGTGCCATGAGTACTCTCAAACGGTGAAGGAAAACATCGTGAGGAAACCGGCATGTTGTTGTACCTAAAAAGTTCTATAATGTTTGTTAAGTGTTGATTAAAAGTATACATTTTCATGTAGTTTACAAACGATATTTGTACCGAATTTCATCAAAATCGGTCTAATACACATCGAGCCAGAAGAACATCGTAACTTTTGCATTACCTGTCTCTGTCACTCCCGCGTATAAACATAATGCGTCCCACTTGCACAGATGCAATAAAAGGCGTGCTGCGAGTTTGACGCATTATATTTACACGGGAGTCACAGACACAAGATACAGGATGTCCCAAAAAATAGTGTCAAGCGAAAGTCCAGAGATAGAACACCCCTTGGGGTACCCGAATCACCCCCATGTATGTTCCGCGATTTTTTAAAGTTTTCATTCTATAATTTTTTCCGAAATTGAAAAATTATTTATAAATTTATAAAATTAAAATTCGGGTACCCCAGGGTGTTCTATCTCTGGACTTTCGCTTGACACTATTTCGTGACAACCTGTATAATAGATCAATATACGAACTTCTCTCTCCCTGCTCAGCGACCGGACTTTAGATTTTATTTTGTTATGTTAGTGACATTTTTCTTTGGCTTTGTGTAGCTTGATCCGTATTCGTGTGTGGAGAAACAAGGTACCAAACGGATCGCCGCCACCGTGAACGCCCGAGCGCTAATCAAACGCGTCAGTGTGTCGAGTGCTCTAAAATACCCAGGTTAGAGCGTGAAGGTTGTAAAAACGGAACATTTCCAACTACTATCCTGAAAGTTTCAGAACTGGGTCATGGATAAACAAAGAACGGCTATTTAAGTGTCGGTTAACTCGTTGGTTAACTTGTCAGTTAACTTGTCGGATAGTTAAGCCAGGGCTAAAATGTGCATTAATTGGCGCTTAACTCGTTTTACTTGCGATAGAGAATGTGTGCCTGATATCTTGGGTGTCTAAAAGTAGTTAGGAAAATGGATTGTGTACTCTTTGTTCGCAAACTTGGTTGATTTTTATTTAAGAGGCAGACAACAGTAAAACAGGTACTCTCAACTCTCTCTCTCTCAAGATGATTTAATGTTGAATGTTGTTAAAACTGCATCGTCACTTATCATCAGGTGAGATTGCGGTCAAACGTTTTACCAATAAATTGTAAACAAAGCAAACAACGAAGTTTCGGAGGTTTTACATAAATATCGTTTTGACCGAAAAAAGTTTTCCTACGGCTACGGACTTCTGGCTATTTTTAAAATGGCGTCAAAGGTACATTATATCTGCTGCTGATTATTTTTCTTATTCAAATTACAGGCGGCAAAGTTATGTTTTCACATAGATTGAATAAACAATCAAAACAAATATTTCTGTAAAAATCGCGACTACCCTCCGGTGAAACGAGGCACAGATGAACCAACAGTATACACTTCCTTCGCAAGTTCTCGCTATAAGATTCTTGTTTGAATCCGCAAACAGGCAAAGGATATTCAAACTTAAATCTAGGATGTAACAGTTCTATTTCCAATGACAAAACACGGATCCTCAGAAAGTACCTGTATTTTCCAGTTTTTAATCACAAAATTTTGTATTTTAAGTCGGTAAGCTTAAAGCTTGTTTTGCATCGCAAGCTGATGTAAAGTGACCTACAAAGGAGGGCTTTAGTGGCGTACAATAACCAACAACGTGACAATTACGAAGGGCGGGAGAGGTTTCAACAGCTTAAGTACCACGGGGAACGAAGTGACCACTGCTATCTATTACAGTAGAATGCATTTTAACCAAACTAATCGATTAGAAAAATCTTTATTGCACAAAAGGAAGTACATAGGCGAACTTAATGCCTTTTCTTTCAGTTAGCCTTTGTGTAATGTGGAGTTTTGTGCTTTTGCTTTTGTGATACAATAATGGAAAATGAAATGAAATTGACGTGTTTTTTTTTAATTTTTAATCTGAATGTGATTTTTTTTATTTTGTTTATACACTTGTGAGCGTGGGACGTGCGATGGGATGACATAGCGCAAATCGCGGGATGGAAATGGTTAAGACAGGGTTAATTGTGGTAGGAAATATTGGATGACGTTCCTATAAGCACTATTTAAATTCAAATTCAAATCATTTATTCCCAAAATTCATTTAGAAAAAAAAAATAAATTATTTAGCCCCAAAATATGAAGTTTGTACTAATTATGACCCAGGTAGCTGAAGTAATACTAATATCTTTTTTTTTGGAAATACAAATAAATCAAAACACCCAGAGAGAATACAAACATCTTATGGCACTGATTTGGATCAGTCTAACTATCCATAAATTGTTTGCAACGGCCTACAGATACCTCAACTGTTTCATATGTATTTTGTACATTTTGTAAATAATTGTACCTATTGATTGTAATTTTCTTTGTAAATAAGTAATACATCTTATTTATTACACAATGTTTGTTCTCGGTGGGCATTGCACCCACGACCTTCAATGCATAAGGAAGAGCTACTAAGCTATGAGGGCGGTATGTACGTCCATCTTTAAGACCATTCTACCTTGCAACATTTCTATACAAAGCACGGACAGTTCTAGTCCGAAATAATCTGCTGAATACGGGTTACTGCAGGGCTCCTTATTCCGATGATATTCAACCTTTGTGGTGTTGTCAAAGTGATGACGTAATAACTCTATCCAAATATAAGTGGGACTTAAGAATCGCCACTCAAATTAAGGGGGACAACTTTATTTTTGGACTTTTTCACTTTGTACTCGAGCTATAGAATATATATATATATATTTATTAATAGGTTTAGTGATTTTTTATCTTTTAGAATGTTGAACTTGCGAACGAGAAGTATTTTGACGAAAAAGCAAACAAAATAAGAAATAAATAAATAATGCTGGACGATCCACACAGCACCATCTAGCCCCAAAGTAAGCTACTCAAAGCATGTGTTATGGGTACTGGATGACTGATATATTTATACATTATATCCTTACATAGATATATATTTATTATTATACATAAACACCCAGACTAACGGAACAAATTTCTGCAGATCGTACACAAATTTGTTCCGAGGCGGGAATCGAACCCGCAAGCTCTTGCGTCGCAGGCTGACTCTCGCCCGCCGCGCCACTGAGGTCGTCTAAAATGAATAACAGAAGCAGCTAACTTAAATTTAATGTGCAACAATAACTAGAATTAACTTTTCCTTGCAAACTAGCGCGGACCGGAACCACGCTTGCCTCACTTTGGGTATACTCGCAGTGTAAAATAAGTTCTATTTACATAAAGGTAAGACTTAGATTAACTAAGACTAAATCAACACCAGTAAATACTACCACTTCTCTATTCCGTGACTACCACTATGCTTACTTCTGCCGCCAAGCAGCGATGCTGTGTTTCTGTTGGAAGGGTGTGTTTGTGGATTGTAGATTGGGCAGTACATTGTAGGGCACGTTCCTATTGTGCGTGACTTGCGAGGCAATGCTCTGTTATGGTTATCACTTAACATCAGGTGCATCATCTGTTTTCCATCAGCTAAGTATAAAAAACGTTGCCTATAAACAGTTAATTGACTCAGGCGTGACTTTGCGGAAGTCCATTGTTAAATATAAACTAACTTGAACAAAGCAATATGTAGTACTAATCCGCTGATCTAATCTCCTTAAGGCTCCGGTGACAGCGGCTCGTAATTTCGAGGTGCGATTGGCTATTATTTCATTTTATTTCATTTCGGGGAGGTTGTTTGAAAAAATAACTCTAAAGAAACACGCATAAATACTGTTCGAACACAAATAATACAATAATATAAGGGAAACATGCCCGAATCAGAAATCATTTTGGTATTAGTATGTTTGGTCTTACGTTTACCTAATACCAAAATGATTTCTGACTCAAGCACATTTCCCTTATATTATTGTATTATTTGTGTTCGAACAGTATTTATGCGTGTTTCTTTAGAGTTATTCTTTCAAACAACCTCCCCGAAATGAAATAAAATGAAATAATAGCCAATCGCACCTCGAAATTACGAGCCGCTGTCACCGGACTCTTAAGCTAATTAAGTTTATTCCAGCTTAAGGAGATTAGATCAGCGGATTAGTACTACATATTGCTTTGTTCAAGTTAATTTATATTTGCCTATAAACCATAAAGTTCTTACCTTTTTCTTGCCGATCCTTATAATTTTAATAACTTAATATAATTTTTTGTATCGGTCGAGAAAGCGCTCGCTGGTGGGATGACCTAGATGTCTTTGAAGGTAGCTGGTGGGAGGAGGCTTGGGATAGCGAGATCTGGAAGTCCTTGGGGAGGCCTTTGCACAGCAGTGGAACGAAACTAAAAAAAAAACAGTTTCTTCAATTATCCTTTTTGAGATCTTCACCTCACATGTGAAGATTTCAGGTACAGAAGTTTTTAATCAGTAGGGCATGTAGGTTATATTATTTTGTCTCCAAAGCACAATAAGATAAGATAAGATAATGTTTATTTCAGACAAAAAAGAGATACATATGAGTTGAGCCATACAGAGGTCTTATTCTAGGGATTTTAGCTTATCAGGCAATCTGGCACACTCTGGTTACGGAACATTACCTTCCGTGCTAGTTAAAAACTGTGTTACGGCAAGGTAAGTGCTTCTCTCCCCAGGTGCTACTATTTCTTATACCTATCTAGTGTAACGAACAATGCAGTGTAACTTTGAAACATTAACTATTTATACAATTTCGGACCTCGTCCGTTGTAATTTGGTTTTTCTATTTGAATGTGCAAATAACAGGGCGAACGCTTTTTTACTTTAACTAGCTGTCGTACGTGGGTTTGCTCGCGTTTTACTAGCAACGTGTACCCTATTGTAATATAATAAAAAAAAAAAAAAAGTATTAGTAAACATAAATTATTATTGTGTCAGTAGTTTGGTTATTCTGTACAAATGTAGGTAAGCCTGTAAACAAAGTCGCTGGTCAATCAAGTCTCACCCTCCGTACTAGTTTACACTGTATGACGGTAGGATGTTATTGCTCTTCCAAACTGGGCTCTGTGCTAGCAAAATACAGTCTAGAATGGTGTAAAGATCACAAAATCTTTGTAGCAAGAATAGTGTTTCTAACTTCGAACAACATTCACACGTGTACACGTGTGAATGGTGTGTGTGTCTCCAGCTTCCTCATATTGAAAATGTAATTTCTATAAATGCCAATATTTAAAGCATAATTAGTGCACTCATAGATTTGAATCATAATTTAGCTGCCAAATAAACAACGATGCTATAAGCTTATAATAGTGTGTAAGCTGGAGTAACATGTCTCCAGCTGCCTCAGTCAGTGTGGGCAAACGGCTAATGATAGAGATATATAGTAAACGCAAGGATTTAGTACCAAACGAATTAGCGAGGTACCAAAAATTTCAGGTCTGTAGCTCGGAAACTCTTCGAGTTATAAGACTTGATCAACGTGTAAGCTGGAGTAACGATACGTGAAAAAGCATATGCTCGTTCTCTGGAATGGCTGGAGCTAGCAGGTTGCTTTAAGTCTCCAGATTTAGTACCAAACGAATTAGCGAGGTACCAAATATTTGAAGTGTTTCTGTTCAAAACTCTATGAGTTACAAGCTTTTCCAGCTTTTTTTGTTTGTCCAACTTGCACATGTTGGATCTCAGCAACCACAATAGGTACAGACTCGGTTGATGTCTCTGAACCGAGCTATGAATTAGTGCACTCGGTACCAAAAATTTGGAATCTCTAGGACAAGCAGTTCTGTTGTAATCAGCAAAATAACATCCAAGGAATTTGAATACAGACAGATATATTCAAATTCCTTGATTGCATCAGTAGGTACGAGTGTGACGCATTCGCTGTAGTGACAGAGATAGAGCTACTATCAACTGAAGGCTGGTCGAAATGGAACTATCTGGTATTCTGTAACTCATCATAATATTAGTTATTTTGCTGATTACAACAGAACTGCTTGTCCTAGAGATTCCAAATTTTTGGTACCGAGTGCACTAATTCATAGCTCGGTTCAGAGACATCAACCGAGTCTGTACCTATTGTGGTTGCTGAGATCCAACATGTGCAAGTTGGACAAACAAAAAAAGCTGGAAAAGCTTGTAACTCATAGAGTTTTGAACAGAAACACTTCAAATATTTGGTACCTCGCTAATTCGTTTGGTACTAAATCTGGAGACTTAAAGCAACCTGCTAGCTCCAGCCATTCCAGAGAACGAGCATATGCTTTTTCACGTATCGTTACTCCAGCTTACACGTTGATCAAGTCTTATAACTCGAAGAGTTTCCGAGCTACAGACCTGAAATTTTTGGTACCTCGCTAATTCGTTTGGTACTAAATCCTTGCGTTTACTATATATCTCTATCATTAGCCGTTTGCCCACACTGACTGAGGCAGCTGGAGACATGTTACTCCAGCTTACACACTATTATAAGCTTATAGCATCGTTGTTTATTTGGCAGCTAAATTATGATTCAAATCTATGAGTGCACTAATTATGCTTTAAATATTGGCATTTATAGAAATTACATTTTCAATATGAGGAAGCTGGAGACACACACACGTGTGAATGTTGTTCGAAGTTTACTGTACCTATTGAGAAAGAATAATATTTAAGAGTATTTACACTTTCTTAAACATACATTTTAGCACATAAATTGTTTTGTTTAAATGTAAATTTAGAAAAATCTTACTGTGTAGGTTTTTTTTTTTTTTTTTTTTTTTTTTCTTATTTTTATCTTACAATACGAATAATAAAATATAATAATAAAAAATAATATGTCTCATTTATTTAAATAAAAAAATATTGTATAAAAAACTATAAACTTTCCTAACTGACATAGTTCGATAAGAATGTATTTGATCAAGGTATTTGGCAAACCCACTCAACAAACAATATTTTCAGTATAAATATAAATTCTCTAGATATTTTCATCCATATATTTCCGACGTAAAAAATAACACTACCGACATTTAGCGGAAATATTTTTAGTCTGATTCATTTTGTTAGCCTGGGTTGACGTCGCATGATAAATACGTGCGATAGAGAAAAATAAATAACTACAAGTATTACGTAGAAGTGAAACTTGTGTACTAGAAATTCACATAGTCATTCAATGTCCAAAAGCTAGGAGCCAAGCCGTAAGTTTCTTGTCTGTTGTTCTAGGGCCTAGAATCTAGGCTATGGTTGGGAGGATTTTTTTTTATACAACTAGCTGATGGAACAAGCAGATGGCCCACCTGATGTTAAGTGGTAACCATCGCCTATAAACAAAACATTGCCCCGTAGGTCACGCACAATAGGAACGTGCCCTACGATGCACTGCCCTGCGTCCATCAACTTGAGGCATACAGATGTTAAGCCTCATGTGCCTGTAATTACACCGGCGACCACACTCTTCAAACCGAAACACAGCGTTGCTGCTTGGCGGCAGAAAAAGGCGTGGTGGTAGTACTTCCCCGGACGAGCCCTTCACAAAGAGCTCTACTACTTGTTGTACTTATTGTTGCCAATTATACCTATTCTATGTCCAAACTCTATGCTATGCTATGTTTTTAAACAAACTTCATAAAAAACTCGTTTTGGTTTATGAAATAATTGTGAGCATTAAATATTAAGCAAGATCACAAATCGAGAAGAAATATAAAGTTTGTAAAATATTCAAAGTCAGATAATGATTTTTTGGGTTAAGTAACTACTACAAATTTGATTATAAAATTGCATCTTGAGTTTGAACAAAGTATGGTATAGGTATCAAAAATAGTAAAAAAATAGTAAAAAAAAAATCCGTAGTAATTTCAAAACCATTCAAAAATAAATTAGTGCATAGTTCGCCCGCTCAAGCCAAAATATGTCATGTTAAGATGTTAAGGCTCCGGTGACAGTGGCTCGCAATTTCGAAGTGCAATTGGCTATTATTTCATTTTATTTCATTTCGGGGAGGTTGTTTGAAAAAATAACTCTAGTGAAACACGCATAAATACTGTTCGAACACAAATAATACAATAATATAAGGGAAACATGCCCGAATCAGAAATCATTTTGGTATTAGTATGTTTGGTCTTACGTTTACCTAATACCAAAATGATTTCTGACTCAAGCACATTTCCCTTATATTATTGTATTATTTGTGTTCGAACAGTATTTATGCGTGTTTCTTTAGAGTTATTATTTCAAACAACCTCCCCAAAATGAAATAAAATGAAATAATAGCCAATCGCACCTCGAAATTGCGAGCCGCTGTCACCGGACTCTTAAGAGAGATTCACTTCTATGCAAAGTTTAATTCACATTTTCGTTTCCAGCTATGATGTAGGAAAAGTCATACCGCGCGCATGTATCTGTCAAAGTGACGTATGCGAGATGTCATTGTCATGTGACGTATGGCTTTTCACTATTTGCTGAGCCGTGTTTGGACTTCGGTTTATCTGGAACGTTTTCATTGTTAAAATTGTTTTTGGGTCAGTGAAATAGACAAAAATAGGGCTTCAAAATAATGTTGTGTAACTGACGATGAGACTATCATCATCAGCTTTGAGAAGTTCAGGGGCATTATTCTCTGTGACATAGGAGATTCCTTGCTTCAAACCGTGAAACATCAAAACTTGATGTTGGGCTTTATTCTTTATGACATAGGAGATACTTTGCCCTGAACGTGTGACTTCAGACCGTGATCTAAACGCAAACGCGATTGGTTTGGTCATAGTGAATAACGCCCAGTACTAAACATACATACATTTTCAGGAAGAATTCAATTCTTCATCCATCGACTTCCAACGTCTTTAAGGCTTCCTTTCCTTTTTTCATGCGCGTCCTAATACAAAATGTACCTACCTACTGAAAACAGATATCACAATAAAGCAATCTCGTTTTACGTTATTGGTGATATTGAGATTGCATTATTGTGATATCTGCTTTCAGTAGGTAGGTACATTTTGTGTATTAGGACGCGCATGAAGGTTTTTTTTTTATATTTGATAGACAGTCCTTTGGCCACAATCTCACCTGATGGTAAGCGACGATGTGGCCGACGATGGAGCGGAACGGTCTAGAAGACACCTATTCACTCTTGCCTTGAAGAGGCCCAAATTATAGCGATCAGGAAAGACAGACGACGGCAATGAGTTCCACTCCTTGGCGGAGTTACACACTGCTGCGATAAAAACGCGCGTTTATCCAAACAAGCGCCATTCTCATTAACGACCTCAGTGGCGTAGCGGGCGAGACTCCGCCTGCGACGAAAGAGGTTGCGGGGTTTGATTCCCGCCTCGGAACAAATTTGTGTTACGATCTCCGGAAAATTGTTCCGTTGGTCTGGGTATTTATGTATGATAAAAATATCTATCTATGTAAGTATATAATGTATTAAATATATCAGTCATCAAGTACCCATAACACAAGCTTTGAGTAGCTTACTTTGGGGCTAATGGTGCTGTGTGGATTGTCCAACATTATTTATTTATTCTGATCGCGCCTGTGGGGATGAGCCTTTGCAATGTAATCGGTCTATTGGGTGAACTGGACGACAAAGTTTCCATTTTGTCTTCTCTATTTGAGCACCTTCAATCTAATAATACGAACAAAGTAGGTAAATTACAGGCCCATGAGGTTTAACATCTGTATGCCTCAAGTTGATGGACGCAGGGCAGTGCATCGTACGGCACATTCCTATCGTGCATGACTTACGAGGCAATGCTTTGTTATAGGTGATGGTTACAACTTAACATCAGGTGGGCCATCTGCTTGGTTCATCAGCTAGTTGTATAATAAAAGGGAAATTAAAAAAAGTTACCTAAAAACTGTTTATATGACATTATGGATCTTAAGATACAAATTCAGCCTATTTTAAAATTTCATAATAATATATTAATTCTGAAGTTAGTTAAATTTAAACGAATCAGTTCAACCAGCGATTATTTTTAATGCCAAAGAGGCTTTCAACTTAGGACTTAAAATTCCAGCAAAGAGAAACCGTTTATGACTCGTTCAAAATGCAGTTTAAAGACGGTACAGTCAGCTACAATAGTAGATGAGCTAGGTGTAATTATATATATACGAATACACGATTATAATCGTATATTTTTTACCCGAGTGCCGCGAGGGTTGTGTGTTTGGCGTGTATCTATCCATGTATGTATCCTTCCTTCGATATTTCCTTTATTACCACGTATCAACCAAACGGCTGGATGGATTTTGATGATTCTGGTATTAAAAGAATCGTCGCAACTTCCCAAGTGTCCTTAGAATAAAAAAAAACAAAAAGTCACGTGGGAAGGAAAGCAGGTGCGATATTCTCTCACATTAAAAAAAATCTTTTCGCTATCATAGCAATATGGGTATCAAAATCAAGAGAGTGATGAAGTGTTTTCAAATAATGTATTAGTTTTTGATTTAAAGTAAACCCTCAAAGACAAAACCAGAACGCAAAATTTGTTAAGTCACTTTAGTGCACCAGGCCATGAGTGATACTAAAATATATCATAAAACCTTCTCTATGGTTATACAAATCGTTTAGAAAAAACCGCATTAAAATCTATAAAGCCGTTTCGAAGATATTAAGAGTTTTGTAATAAAAAAATGTGATTGCTGGTAACCCCCTTCTTTTAATATATGAGCAATGCTCTTGTCGGCGTAATTGATGCATTTCTCTCCAGGTGTTTCTTTTTAGGGCAACCTCCTTGACCTCTTTATAAGACATGACGGCAACCTTCGCTTTTATTTGGCTCATGTAGCTTATCCTAGCTCTTCCTGGTCTTTTGGTAACCCCAAAGTGATCAAATTGAGTTATACACCCACAGGCGTCAGTAAACTGCTAGGACATAGGTAGACGAGCCTCCGACTGTCTGCGATCATTACATTTTTATCATTCGTCGAGACTGAAGAAACGATTTCAATATTAAAAAGTACCAAATTTAAAACATTATCTTATTTACCTACCTACATACTTTTACTTTGGGCACTCGGGTTTTTTATTTTTTAATAAATCTTCGTGTTTTATAATTGGTTCTATAATTTTTTTTTCTTACAACGCGATACCACTAATGCTACTTTAATAGGCGACATTTCAGAAACGCTAAGCCAATGAGTGTTTGGGTTGAGGTTAGACTAAGAAAATCAATTGCTTGCATACATTATTAATAAAATATGGTGTCAAACAGAATACCGTAATAAGCACGGTCATCTAGATTCCAGGTACTAACGTATAAATGTGAAACTTACGATGCTTGCCTGCTTGTGGCTTAGCCACTGCTATTTGCTAACTTTGTACTTTACAAAAAGGACCATAAACGTCAAATTTTAAACTGTCACTTTATGACAAGACGTGGGGAGGAAACTTATTTAAACATAGATAAAATGTTATGACGGCTGGATGGCAAAGTAACAGTCTTTTTACGATGGTCCTAAATGTGGCGACTGGCGCATGATACTACGTACAGTAGTGATATTCTGTAACAACATAATCACGGAGAGTTTCACTTTTATCCGTGCTCACTTCTTTCAACAAGTTTCACCTCACTCACGCTGTCATTGACAAAACACACGCGGGTGGCGCTATTATCTGGACCGTCGTAAACTCGACCTTCCTGACAGCCCTTTCACACGGCAGTCCAGTTTTTAACAGGATCCCGTTTTCTGCAGGATCCCGTTTGATGGCGAATGTGTTTATATGCTAGCGTTCACACGAGCATCCCGCATGCGGGATCCTGCAAAAAACCGATCCGGTCGAATTGTGCCATTCGGTTGGATCCGAAGTCCAGTAAAAAGCGGGATCCCGTTTTATCACACCCATATATTTCAATAGCAGTGTTCACACGGCTTCCTGCGTGCGGAAGCAGTTAATCCTGCAAAACTGAACTGCCATGTAAACACAGCGTCCAGTTTAGCAGGATACCGTAAAAAGCCGATCCTGCAAAACTGGACTGTCGTGAGAAAGGGCTGTGATGGTATGCGGGGCGCGAGGTGATAGGTACATACAGCATTGCACACACATCCAACACACACACGTACACACGACAACCGCACGAGCTCTGCTGATTGGTCGAGCGCACCCCGCCCCCGCGTCCCGCATAGTATCGGGAAGGTCGACTTTACGGCGGTCGAGCTATAAGAGATAGGGAATGCCAAATTGAAACCTCACGGGGTATTTCGCGGTCACCTGAGTGAGTTGTTGATATATAAGAGCTCTACTACTATTGAACTACTCTCTACTACTATCATCCGTAGTTACTCTTTATACACACATTACATAACATCAGTCAAGCGATATATATACAAAAACATTTACCTTATGTCCCTCACTGTACATATTGCGTCTAATATCGTTGGTATCGTAAACATTTAATCAAGCCCTGATGAAATGTATTTTTCGCTCCCTTACCTCAGATTGACACCTCACGTCGAGGTGGCATTAACTCTGTATGCTTCGTCACACCATGACAAAAAGCCCTTAACCTCTCCTATGGAATAAATATATATAAATAAATATTGGTAGCCATTACACACAGCACTATCTAGCCCCAAACTAAGCCAAAGCTTGTGACATGGGAACCAGATAGCTGATAAACTAGTTATTATACTTGTTTTTGTAAATACATACTTATAATAATGCTAGTTGCGCCCCGCGGTTTCACTTGCATAGATTTAAATCCCGTTTTTCCCACGGGTTTCATCCAGATCCGTTCAACCGTTCCGGCGTGAGAGAGTAACAAACATCCATCCATCCATCCATCCATACTTACAAACATTCACGTTTATAATATTAGTAGGAAGTAGGATAGGATAGATAGAAAATTATTTATTGCAGAATTATGACATACTATACACAGGCGAGCTTAATGCTGTATGGTGTATATGTAACCTTTGGGCAATGAGACATGCCACGACATAAGGATCGGACGACAGGGCCGCTACCATCAGACAACTGCTTTAGAAGGAAAACTGCAAGAAAAACTCTATGAAGTTAGAGGTAAGTTTGCATCTTCAAGATACGCCAAGTTTGTTTCGGCCCTTAATTCATTGAATGCCTTCACATGCAGGCTTCCGTCTGTCGGCCATTCAATCGACAAGTTATTATTAGTTTAAATATAGGTAGTGTGATAATAAAACACAAGGAATTTGAATACTTTATTTTAATGGTTTAGATTATTATAATGATAATTTTTTTTATAATAATAGTATTTATAATTCCTTTATTGTTTAAAAAAAATATATTTTGAATGGTTCAGTTTTTTTTATTTTTTAATATTTATAAATTTAAGATTAGTACATGGCCACTTAACTTATATTTTTGTATACTTGCTGATGGAAAATGTAAATTGCCCACCTGATGCTAAGTGGCCCATCACAAAGCATTGCCTAGCACCTAACAAGTCATGCACAGTAGGAACGTTTGTCTTATTTATATTCCTTGATAAAACATTTTCTTTTTTCTTTCTTTCATAGCCTATGGACGCATGATACATCACAGGTATCATCATTCATGTTCACAATGTTGTCGGTCAATCGGGAGTGGGGGTGTTACCTACAGCGCATAACTAAGCCGCTGCAAGTACCAGGGCCACAGAACATAATATCCCAGGGCACAAGCATAGCGCAGGAGTTAGATAAACCAGGCCAGCAAACTGTTATAGTCGGTCGCACGCGCGTTCCTACGATAATGGCACATGTGTGTCGAGATAACGGGACATAGTTTCATAATGTTACTATTAGATACGTAAGCTTATTGAAATTGTCGTAGGCGTGAAATAGCTTAAAGCCAATTGTAGCCAGATCACCCGTCACGCATAATGGACCACACTAGAGTCTAAATGCGGATACAGCAGTCCAATACAAGTAAGCCTAAAGCCGTGATGGAGGTAGAAATTTGGCAGTCTTTCAGTAGAAAACTGTACAAGAGTGGCAGAGCTCATTGTGAAGGGCTCACGTCCAGTGAAGTACTACCACAGTCGGTCGCACTATCACATACTCATTTAGTTTTTTTTACAACTAGCAGGGCCCACCTGGTGCCATCACTTATAATAAAGCATTGCCTTGTAAGTCACGCACGATAGGAACGTGCCCTACGACGTACTGTCCATTAACTTGAGGCATCCTCATGCCTGTAACTACACCGGCGACCACACTCTTCACACCGAAACACAGCGTTGCTGCTTGGCGGCAGAAAAAGGCGTGGTGGTAGTACTTCCTCGGACGAGCCACACACAAAGAGATCTTGATGAGTGTCAGCCCCTAGATCAAAATTTGAATAGTTCATAATATCTTAATCACTTCCCGTTGTCATACGTCCAAGGCTAAAGGTACATAAATATTTACCGGCCATCGTTCAACTGATACCTGTCATAAAACGCACATAACAACACGCCTACACGCAATAAACATTTTAAGATACCATAAAGAAAACACGAGATATTCGAGTTTAGTAACGTTGACAATTTAGGTGAGGAACTGGGTAATAAATACTGTTTAGGGACGTATATTATTGCACATAAAGGCGTTTACATTACTTATAAACGATAATTTTTAAACATTGCTTAAAATTAGCTTGAGAGCAACGGTGGTGTAGTGGTAGTGACCTGGTCTTCCGCTCGTGAGGTCATAAGTTTGATTATAATTTGCACCTTCAGTGCTTCGTAAAAATTTGTGAAAGGGTATTGAACCCACATCTTACAGCGATCCAACTGAACTGAGAGAGCTGTCAATTAGATGGCACACCTAATGTTAAGTAGTAACCATCACCTTTATCAAACCCTCGTAAGTCACGGAGAAAGGAAACCTGACTTTGATGCACTGCCCTGCGTCCATCAACTTGAAGCACACAGATATCATCCTGTAATTTTACTGGCACCACTCTAAACCGAAAAAGCAACGCTGCTTGGCAGAAAAAGAGATGAAATGAATTGAACTGAAATTTATTTATTTAGCAGCTTACTGGTATACTCGTAGGTGTACAATTAAAAGTATTTAGCATTATGTAAAAAGTTAAAAGTACAGAACGTATCTACATAATGATGGAATAGCTACTTACTATATTTTTAAAAGTATATCTGAGCCCTAGGCCTCTCACTAGGGCTCCCTGTGTCGTGAGGTCTAGTCCTTTGGTTATTATACAAAAGTTAAGACGAAGACGAGAGCTAATGTGACTCTCGCTCGCACGTTTTGACTTTTTAAAAGATATAAAATCACTAAACCCATTTTCGAAAAATCGCAAACAACCATATTGTGTGCAATCACATTGCGCACAGTTTAGTAAAAAAATCATTTTAATCGATACAAGTTTTCCTACTTAAAAGTTTGCTTTTCTAGTTTTCGTACTCAAGTAAACTTTTGAGTAGGAAAAGTTGCATAAATCAAAATGAAATTTTTACCAAACTATGCGCAATGTGATTGCACACAAAATGGTTGGTTGCGATTTTTTAAAATTCGAATTTGTGATTTTATATCTTTCAAAATGGCGAATCGTGCGAGCGAGAGAAATATTAGGTGTTGTCAACGCCTTAATGAAGTAGTTTAATTTAATTTAACAAAGTACCTATTATTAGTATTAGCAATAGTTGTGAGAATGAATGTGGGGTGTAGGTATGTGTGAATAGTTGTGTGTGTGTTTCTGGGATGAGGTAGTACTTCCTCGGACGAGCCCACAAAGAGCTCCACAACTCTTAAAATTGAAGCCAGTTCATCAGAGCGCTTCCCCAAGACATGATAATGAACATTGCAAGATAACGTTTTACTGCTAATATCTCATTCCCATCCCTCAGGGATAATTAAAGCGCTGAGGGTTTTACGGGTGTTGTAAAAGTGGTTTTTACTGCGGTTACCTTAGTCAATTCAAAATCATTAAATTAATAAAAAAATACAAAGGAAATTACAGATGTTATATACTCTATAATTTAAAATGGCCATCTTTGGAGGAGGCCTTCACCCAATCTGGGGTTCTTAGATGATATAGAACCTTATACGTTAGAAATAAGTACCTGCTCACAAATAATTTAAGAAGTTGAAACTAACAATTTAAAAACACTGTACTTACCTACTCTAAGTAAGAAATAAAAGGCTGTTTTATTTTAATTTTATTATTTTTAATTTAAAATAAGATCTGTAAAGATACTGGTCCATTAAATTTTTTTAGATCGTAAACTACATAAAATAATTTGGTTATTCATAAAAAATTGCAAAAAAAAGATCAATAAAACTCGGGAGTAGTAAGACTATCTCGTTTGTTTCCAAATCAAACTAGAAAAGCCACATTTGATAACTAACCCGGCTTTATCTAGCGATTGTTAAATTTTTAAGTTTAAGTATTCAATATAAAAGAAATCTATTAGATCTCAACGTCTTGAAGACAAAATTAGGAGCTTCCACACGTGCTGAAAACCAAACTTTATTATTCAGACTGCGTTTTAGGGCCACCCGGACCCGGCCCGATTACGCTAGTGTCTGGCTATCGAGGTAGCTTTCAGTTTCACATTTGATTCCCATCCATCCAAGGAATTTAGCATCCATCCCAAGGAATTTAGATACTAGTGGCTCTGGGAGCTGTAGACCTCGCGAGCATACTAAAAGTGAGCTATTTGAGGAATGCAAAGTGCAAGTGCATTTTCCGTTTTGTGATTTTTTTGATTTTTTTGATTTTTTTTTGCATCATCTTGTGTAGAATGAGGTCCTTTGTGTTTCTCTCAAATTTGATTGAAAACCATCGATTGTTTGATGAGCTATCCTGTTCATCATGCTGAAGATCCTTATCAGATCTTCGCCAAACTTTTATGACACCAACTTATAGTTACTACCTTTCAAATAAAAAAAGAATAATCGAAATCGGATCTCATTTGGTGGAGATATCCAGTATATCAAATAGCCCCCTTTTTGCCCTTTTTTTGGGGGAAGTACCCCTCCAATCAAAAATCCCCGACGACAAAAAAAATCTAATAAGTCATATAACCTGTGTACCAAGTTTCGTCCAGATCGGTTGAAAAATGCGACCTGTAGAGGAGAACAGACAGACAGACAGACAGACATCCGGACAAACGCATTTTTGGCCAATGTGGAAACTGAGATGCTTCGCTCGCTTCGCTCGCTTGGTCAACTAGATCCATTCATATGTTGCTAGTACACTATGGGAATCAAATGCTCTCGTCAGAGAGTATTATTATTCCTTGATCAAATGTCAAACTGAAAGCCATCTCGATAGCCAGACATTAGCGTAATCGGGCCGCTGCTTTGGTATAGCTTGATGGCTATTGTAACCAAAAACGGCAAGACCATGTGACTATGGCTGTAAAGCCTTCAATCAAGAGACCCAACAGAAGAGAAACATCGCTACCTCACAAAAAATTCTCAAACCCGAGAGGAGCGAATACATAGCCTCTGATGAGACCTGCATATTTCCTTCTCAAGATCCCTATAGGCCAAACCTATAAATTGATTTAATTTATAAAAACTAAAACATGCTGTCAGCATGTAGCAGCCCCTTGAGACTTGCAAAAGTTTGAAAGTCAACTTAAACTTCAAAGTTAAAGTTTATTACGTGATCAAATTCTTAAAAAGGTGCTTTGCTGAAATACTTTTTCAATTGTCCAAATTCTGGTAATAAACGTTTTTTGTTGAAAACTGGTTTATTTGCCTTTGTTTATGCCGGTTGCAGACCGAAAACTAAGCTATGCCAAGGCTAAACTAAGCTATGCCAAGGCTAAACTAAGCTATGCCAAGGCTAAACTAAGCTATGCCAAGGCTAAACTAAGCTATGCCAAGCAAGCTAGGCTAAACTAAGCTAGAAATAAATGGCGTGCACACCAACAGCTACTATAAACGACCGTGCGTACGACAATGAACACTGGACAGCACTGGCAAAGGATGTGCAAAGGGTGTGCGGGGAAAGCGGGAGGGGCTTAGCTTAGCTCGTGTAGCTGCGCATCGGCATACACAACTAACTTAGCTTCGCATATTTTAGTTAGCTCACATAGCTTAGTTCGCATAGTTTGCGGTCTGCACACAAGTATGGAAAACTGCGTCAGCTATGCGAGCTAAGCTAAACTAACTTAGCTTAGCTCTTGGTCTGCAACCTGTATTAGTCCCTGGCGCTTCTGGGCTTAATGTGGCGAGCAGAAGTTCCTGGTTACGGTGAAATATAAACGCTGTTCGTTTTTCAAATGAGCTTATAATGAGCACCGGTGGTCTAGTGGGAGTGACCCCGCCTTCCAATCGTAAGGTCGCAGGTTAAAACCCAGTCATGCACCAATGGATTTTTCTATTGAAAAATTTATGTGCGCAATGCCAGTGCTCTTAAACGGTGAAGGAAAACATCGTGAGGAAACCAGTTAGTATACTAACAGCGGCGATGGGCTTGCAACCTGTCACGTATGGAATACTAACTACTGCAAAATGTAGGTATGTGCCAAATGTAATGTTTGGACGTACCTCTGACTACCCCCCTTAGACATCCTCAAAGAATCTTGAATCTTGAAGCTACTTGGTACTGGGAGATCTGAAGGGATATCTACCGTACCTGGGGATCAATCGTGAAGCTGTTTTTTTTTCTTATAATGATGTCTTAAAATTATAAATGTAGGTACAAATTAAACGCATTTTTTGAGGTAAGTTGAGTGCAACGGTCGAGACCAAGTTGTATTTATTGTTGTTGTTGCGAAGCAAGAGGTTGCGGGTTCCATTCCCGCCTCGGAACAAATTTGTGTACGATCTGCAGAAATTTGTTCCGTCGGTCTGGGTGTTTTCTATGTATGATAAAAAAATATCTATCTAAGTTTAAAATGTATTAAAATATATCAGTTATCTGGTACCAATAACGCAAGCTTTGAGTAGCTTACTTTGGGGCTAGATGGTGCTGTGTGGATTGTCCAGCATTATTTTATTTATTACCAACTAAGCTGTAAGTGTCTAGAATATAATTTAGCCCCAACAACCTCTACCGGTTGATAGTGGCTGTGGATGCTCAAAAGCGAATCCCATTTTAATCACGCCGAATTCGGTAACCGGTATTAGGGCCTCATCAAGAGCTCTCTTGACTCATGAATGACAAGGAGGTAACGGGATATTGAGGACCCTTCGTTCTGATTTATGCCGGACCCTTTCGCAGCTCGTTTTCAACTCTCATTTGAATTTCGATGGGCTGAGAGTGATTCTATCAAATTGCATTTTAAGACCAATTGTTCAGAAATGTTTTGATTATGCAAACAAGTCGTAATAATTATTGTGTATTTTGTAAATGGAGAATTTAATTTAATTTCGATTCTGTTAACTGTAAAATATAAAAACGTTACCACTGATTTTGATCAATTGAGTTGGCACTGATTTTGATCAATTGAGCTATCGCTAGATCGTTTTCAACGGTCTGCAGATAGCTCAACTGGTCCATGTGTAGGTGCATTATGCAAATACTTGTGTTTGTTGTAACCCGGGGCGGTCAAACATAAATGAGACGTTACTTGTTAAATTAATAATTCTCACCATTTCGCTATTCCTGTGTGACGTGCCAGTTTGGGAGAAAAACGGTGTGGTGAAAGCACCCCTTAATGCACCTCTCGCTCGCACGTTTTGACATTTTGAAAGATATAGAATCACTCACCAATCAATACAAATAATACCAATCATATCAATCACCTCAGTGGCGCAGCGGGCGAGAGTCCGCCTGCGACGCAGAGGTTGCGGGTTCGATTCCCGCCTCGGAACAAATTTGTGTACGATCTGCAGAAATTTGTTCATTGGTCTGGGTGTTTTCTATGTATAATAAAAAATATCTATCTATGTAATTATATAATGTATTAAATATATCAGTTATCTAGTACCCATAACACAAGCTTTAGTAGCTTACTTTGGGGCTAGATAGTGCTGTGTGGATTGTCCAGCATTATTCTATTCTATTCATTCTACTGATACCAATTTTGAAAAATCGCAAACAACCATTTTGTTTGCAATCATATTGCACACAGTTTGGTAAAAAAATCATTCTGATAGATGCAAGTTTTCCTGCCTAAAAGTTTGCTTTTCTAGTTTTCGTACATAAGCTAACTTTTGAATAGGAAAACATGTATCGATCAAAATGAAATTTTTACGAAAATGTGCGCAATGTGGTTGTTTGTTGCGATATTTCGAAAATGGGTTTACTGATTTTATATCTTTCAACAAGTCAAAACGTGCGAGCGAGAGTCACATTAGCTCTTGTCTTCACCTTAAGTGCGCCTTAAGATACTCTTTCGAGCACTTGACATATGTTATAGAACTAAATTACTACTGACAGAAACATATAAATGTCATTTAGTTAAGTTGAGGTTTTTCCTGTATTACGCCAGACTTCACCAACAATGTTTCATAATAGACCCTTGAGCGAGCAGGGCAACGGATGCTGCGAGCAGATATTTTTGTGCATTTTATCGATACTTTGCGGGCAGCGTTCCATTCCTTTTCCCGGAATTACTGTAACCTAAAAGCAAGCAATTGCGATAACAGAGCTTGAATGTATTCAATGACACTTTCGACGGAATCCATAAACCAAAACGTCATCTGTTAATTTTGAATGAATGAATGAATGAATGAAAATACTTTATTGTACACCTTAAAAGAAAAACAGTAAGTACACTAAAATAAATAAGGAATAAAACTAACTGTACAATGGGCGGTCTTATCGCTTATATATCGGTCTATTTGTTGATGTTTTCAAAAGTTCTAAATCAATTTATTATAATCACATCTGAATTGACCTAGAATCATCAAACTCTTATAATTGGCGGAGTTATCGCGTAAGAAACAAACAAAAAACATGAAAAAAATTTACCTCGTTAAAATAAACCTTTTATGGAAAGCAGCCCCCTCGCGTCTACATACAAGCCTAGGCTTAGTCTTCATCTTATTGTGTCACTAGTTTCTTTCGTACCAGTGTCGTGAAAGGATTTAAGTGCGTCTCAAGAGGCTCCTTTCGATCACTAGGCTTAGTTAGAGCGAGGCTCAAACCATATTCTTGGCCTTCGATCTGAACATAACAAATGTAAACAATTTAGATAATGAGGTATTATAATATATAATTTAGATATTAGGTTTTTTATCTTTATCTCTATGAAGTGGGTTAAAAAGGTTCATTTTTGTTCATCGTTCTTTCCAACAGAAGATCCATTTGTCGAAATGCCCTCTTGTAGATTTTATAATCATCAAGGAACATAATACGTTTCTGTTACTTCAATTGCTATTGTATGTTAATAAGTAATAGCCCGGCAGAACTATCATTTTATTGCTTATATTTTCATGCTTGATAAGTGTCGGTCGGGATATTTTTTACAGTTGTATTTTTAAGCGCAATGGAAATGTAGTTTGATATTCGATAGTCAGTTTGACGGCTTGCGAGTTTAATCAAAGAAAACATAAAATATGTTGCAGAATTCAGATATCTAAATTAGATATCAGAATTTAGATATCTAAGCAGTTTAAGTAAGAAAAGAAGAGGTAACCATCACCTATAACAAAGCATTGCCTCGTAAGTCACGCACGGTAGGAACGTGCCCTACGATGCACTGCCCTGCGTCCATCAACTTGAGGCATACAGATGATAAGTCTCATGTGCCTATAATTACATCGGCGAACACACTCTTCAAACCGGAACACAGCGCTGCTGCTTGGCGGCAGAAAAAGGCGTGGTGGTAGAACTTCACAAAGAGCCCTTCACAAAGAGCTGGACGAGCCCTTCACAAAGAGCTCTGCTACTCTTAAAACTACTACTATTCAGGGTCCATTGTACACAGGTTCCTAAAAGTATCCAAACAAAGATGTTTCCGTGTAACACGGCGTGGACATAAATCAGCGAGCGCGTTAAGTGCTACGCACTCACCGGTTGCACCTGCCGGCACTTAACCACAGGTTACACAGCACTTACTATGTCAACAGCAACACAAACTTTGGAGCTATCTGAGCAAGCTATGGACTAGGTGACATGGCTGGGCAAAGGTAGAATAACGCCCGGTTACTGAAAGGCCGATGAACGCTAATCATTGCTATTTCAGCTTTTACTTCAAGTTAGATAGAGATAGCAAGTGACTTAACAGCCGATTAGTGTTGATCGGCCTTTCAGAAACCGGGGGTAAGAATTTGGTGTTTTCTGGAAGGCAAACCCCTGGTTTCCGAAAGCTCGATCAACACTAATCGGATGTCAAGTCACTTGCTATCCCTATCTAATTTGAAGTAAAAGCTGAAATAGCAAGTGACTTGACAGCCGATTAGTGTTAATATTGTAATTTGTATTCGTGCATACATGAGTATACAAGGATACAAATCAAGCTACTCAAAGCCAAACAAAATGGCGCTTATTGCAAGGAAATAAGAGCTATATAGCTATTATAGTAGTGGGCTAAGTTATGTGTTTTCTGGGGCAAAATATTGTATCTTGTGTATACATGGAATACAGATCAAGCTACTCAAAGCCAAAGAAAAATGGCGCTTACTGCGAGGATATACAGTCAGAAAAAAAAAAGAAAAAAAAACTATCCCATGCAGTTTGAATTTGAATTATAGGTATTTAAAAACCTAAAAATTTGGTCAATCTGTAACCATTTTTCGGTTATTGTGGATAATTTCGATTATTTTTGTTCATTTAAACTTTGGAACCGTAACCCTAAATAATATTTCTAAAAATCACAATCGAAAATAATGATTTATAATTTTTTTTAATTTCGATTATTTTTTCAGATTTTGGTCATGATGTTTACAATCAATCCTGTCGCCCCGTTTCGGTTGACGTTCAGTTCTGGGACACCCTGTATAAGCTAGCAGAGTGTATAGCCTGATGTGTACCCGTGACCACCCCACGGTTCATACATGCGCGACATGATCGTTTTAAATATGCATTGTTACTCTGAAGCTCAAACACTTTTTATGCACTTTCACGTTTCACGGCCCGTCTTTTTACAGACATTAGCAATTAAAACGTGGTTTCCTAGTAGAAAACTAAATTGTTTAAAAACACCGGCTTATATTCGCATTTTTAGAAGTTAGCACAAAGTGGCTATGATCTAAACTATTCTAAACGAACAACTTAATCATTTTTGACGGCCTCAGTGGCGCAGCGGGCGAGAGTCTAGTTTATTTACAAAAAACCAATTTCTTACAAGGATTGCTAATGGTCCCCGCATAGGGACATGCCTGAATCGCGGGACGCGATATTACAATCGTTAATCATTTATGTATTCTCTGTGAATCTAGGTAAGTTTATAAAAAAACAGATGTCACGGTTATAGATAGAACACTAGATCCTGCCAATAGGCGTAAAAAGGATTTTCTTACAATATTAATATATTACAAATATAATAATGAAAATTTTACATGTTCTTTACGCTATAAAGAAAACGAAAAACTATCCAGAGATATTCACAATAACATCGTGTCGCGCGATGCTGCCAGGCGCGAACAAATCTGAAACGACAGCAAATAAGCAGCTTACTGAAATATTAAAACATCTGGGAATATTTCTTATTACTTCGTATGTTAGAACTTTGAGAAGTGATACGTATGACAAGGGCATCGTAGGGCACGTTCCTGTCGTGCGTGACCTACACACACAAAGCATTGCCTCGGCAATGCTTTGTGTGGTAGGTGATGGTTACCACTTAACATCAGGTGGGCCATTTGCTTGCTCCATCGGATAGTTGTATAAAAAAGACTTAAAAAAACTACTTCAAAAAGGTACACTGGAAAATACACTCGAAAACTACTCGTCAAATCTGACTCAAATTTAAATGGGACCACGTGACAAGCACCAGATTTCGAACAAAAAAGAATCATTAAAATCACCCAGTAAAAAGTTATAAGATAACAAATATTAAAACGAGACAGTAAAATTGAGAACCTCCTTTTTTTAATACTTACAAGACTTTTTGTAATGTTTGACTTTGAAAAATGCGTTTTAAAAGTTTATGTTTAATAATTATATTCATAGTTTTTGGTATTCAAGCTCATTAAGATCAAAATGTATTTAACTGGCAATATGATGTTAGAGAGTATTTTTAGAAATTCTCAACCTTGCTTTGAAAATCTGTTTATTTTTGATCGTTTTGGTAAAGTTTGTGATAGAATAAATTCACATGAACGATTTCGTGCGACATTCCACTACTCATTCATATTCATCAATCAATCATTTTGAATAAGTCGTGTACTACCCACCACGTGCATTAGTGTAGGCGACTGTACCATCTCCATTTTGTCGTTGACAAAGCGAATTTACCAGGCGCTTTCCGGGCTCCCTCGAACATTTCGATTTTCATTAGCAGCGGTAACGGACGTGTGGGAAACGGCTTTGCGTCCATTTCCTAAGGAATCTTTGATTATCAGCCTGATATTTTTGTCACTTAAGGTTTATAGGTACGATACCATTTTTTCCCCCTTGGAAAAACCCCATACCCCTCATCCGATTTGACTCATATAGAATAGTACATTGTTCACCGAGAGGAGAAAGTGACCGATTACCGTCGAGGGTGTCGTTTGTCGGCTTTAAAACACCCGAGATCGGGAATCGCACTTTCTCTCGAGTGATACATAGTGCTTTATACTACACCTACGAGGAAAATAAAAAACTTAAACTGAATCCTCAAACAACACACAAATTGAAAATGGCGCCAATGGCGTCTGCAATTTTCACATGTTCTTTTATCAAATTGTTTATCCTGCCGCCGCAGGGTCGCACTGCCAGCCCGACACCATCCAACACACAGCTAGTGGCCAGTGTCATTTTGCAAACTTGGAGATAAAAACTCACTATAAAAACTTTTTGGCTTTTGATATTTACGTTACCGGCGCATAGTCTTTAACCCAAACCCAAAATTAAAAAAGAAAAACCACGTAAGAAATGGATTTTCATACACTTTTCTCTCCCGCTCAGATGCGTTTTCTCCCCGCATATTTGTTCGATATGCAATGACATACTTTCTACAGTAAATTTGATAAAGTATCAAGGTACTTTCCAAGCAGGTATAGTATAAAGTAAATTTCTCAAGTACAAGTTATCGACTTATCAATTTTATGCAGATCGGATCAACGGTTCGAAAGTTATGGCCGGACAAACATACATGACATATCGCCAAATCGCCCAAGTGGTTTGTTTTATTTTCGTTCGCTTCACTCACTCAATCAATAATTACAATATAAATAAACAAGCAATTCAGTTTAATATTATAGCTATCAGTCAAAGACACGGGAGCCACTTAGCTCTGCTCCAGAGCACTTCGCTTTGAAATTCAAAGATATCTGTGCATCCTAAGTAACCTGAACTCTATTGATGCGGAACGCAGTCTACCTGAAGATATAATATCCTTAGGATATCAGTGTTTCAAGATTTTTTTAAAAAATTTAAGCAGCACTACTCAATTTTGATTATTAAAAGGTTCATACTTCAATTCATATTTATTGACCGAGCGAGCGAAGCGAGCGAAGCGTCTCAGTTTCCACATTGGCCAAAAATGCGTTTGTCCGGATGTCTGTCTGTCTGTTCTCCTCTACAGGTCGCATTTTTCAACCGATCTGGACGAAACTTGGTACACAGGTTAATGACTTATTAGAATTTTTTTGTCGTCGGGGATTTTTGATTGGAGGGGTACTTCCCCCAAAAAAAGGGCAAAAAAGGGGCTATTTGATATACTGGATATCTCCACCAAATGAGATCCGATTTCGATTATTCTTTTTTTATTTGAAAGGTAGTAACTATAAGTTGGTCTCATAAAAGTTTGGCGAAGATCTGATAAGGATCTTCAGCATGATGAACAGGATAGCTCATCAAACAATCGATGGTTTTCAATCAAATTTGAGAGAAACACAAAGGACCTCATTTTACACAAGATGATGCAAAAAAAATCAAAAAGATCAAAAAAATCACAAAACGGAAAATGCACTTGCACATTAAATTCCTCAAATAGCTCACTTTTAGTATGCTCGCGAGGTCTACAGCTCCCAGAGCCACTAGTTATTATTTATTGAGTAGGGTATTATTCTGTTAGTTGTTGTTTTCTCTTCTGTTGTCTCAGGTCACTACACCCACTCCACATAAACACAATGGTTATCTGGAAAAAATAATAATTGGCAATAAGATCGTTTATGTACGATAAGAATGTGCAAATAAGAGTTTTTAATTAGTCTGTTAAAAATTCTGATAAATTCTAAGTTCATATTTAAATCTGATAGATATATATATAGATAGATAATATGTGTGGTGTGAATTTGAGGGATAGAGTGAGGAACAGTGTGATTAGAGAGAAATGTGGAGTGAAAGAAGACGTAGTGATGAGGGTAGAGAAAGGTATGTTAAGATGGTTTGGGCATGTAGAGAGGATGGATGAAAGGAGATTAACAAAACAGGTGCATCAGGCGAGTGTGAATGGGACTGTTGGAAGGGGAAGACCTCGGAGGACGTATCTGGATCAGATAGCAGACATTCTCGAGAAAGGCCAGGTCAAGAGTACCCTAAACCGACGAGAATGTATGAGGAATGTTATGAGAGTGAATGAAGCGAAAGAGGTATGTAAGGATCGTAGCAAGTGGAAATCCGTGGTCTCTGCCTACCCCTATGGGATACAGGCGTGATTTTATGTATGTATGTATGTATATTTAAATCTCAATCTACGTTCATATCCATGGTGCGTTAATCACTATGACCAATCCAATCGCGATTGTGTTTAGATCACTTTGTGACGTCACACGGTTAGGGCAAACTATCTCCTATGTCATAAAGAATTAAGTCCAAGATTACGTTTTGACGTTACACGGATTGGGGCAAGGATCTCCTATGTCATAGAGAATTGCCCGAAAGAATTATCATGCCGCCTAGCTTTCCCTGTAACACATTCCTGAAAACCCATTGCGGGCTTCAATAATGCGTTTGTTTTCAGCGCGATCTTATCCGTATTAGCTGAAGAAAGAACCTTTTGGAACCTCATACGTGGACTAGAAAATGCTTTCAGTTAAATACGTTTCAGAGAACTCTTTGAACCTAATTATTTTGAGTGCAAAAGGATTTTCTTCCCAAAAGATTGAAGATTTCTTCTTTCGCAAGGTAAGATGGTACACTCTTCAGATTAAAAAGTGAGATTTTAAAGAGGTTTGGGCTTGGTTGGATATACATGGATATGTATAACTGGATGGGAAGCCTTCAGAGCCCAGTTATTGGTAGAAGCTCTGCCTTCTGTGCCGTAGGCCGTGGGTTCGATCCCCCCGAAAACATACATTTTTGTGTGATGAACATGTTTGTTCTCTATCTGGGTATTACAATATTATTATTATTGTAGGAATGTATTCACAAAAAAATATATGTATAATAGAAATCAGCTATCTAGTTCCCTTACAAATACTTTGGCTTAGGACTAAAAGTAGTAATCATAAATCATAAATCATTTATTCGCAGGAATGTAGGTACAATAGCTGTTTATAAAAAATTAAGGCCCGTTACATTCTGCCTCATCAAGGCGTGCAAAAATTTGTGTCACAAAATTGGAAAACAATTTAAAATTAAGTAAATGTCAAATTAAAAATAATAATAATAATAATTAAACAATTCATGGAAAATTACACAATAAATAGAATGTCAAATAAAAAATAATAATCTAAAACAGTCAAATTTTATAATCTAAATATTCTTTGACATCATAGAAACATTTCTTTTGCAACCAATTTCTTATTTTCCATTTAAAAATATGTAGTGGTAAGTCTTTTAAGTCTGCTGGCAATTTAATTTAAATAGTAAAAGAGGGAAGACCACAAATATTTATTTTATTTTTATTTATTGTTTAGCCTATAGATACATTGGGTCTCTACTTTCACGCAAAACTTATCTCAATGCAATTCGGTACAAACTAGCGCTCTCGATACGGAAATAGTACTATATATATTTTTATGAATCTTACACTTATGTCGTGTGTCGTATGGTATGCCGTTACAACCATCTATATTCGATACTAATTGCGCCCCGCGGTTTCACCCGCGCAGATTGAAATGTCTGTATTCCCACTGGATAAAAAGTAGCCTATGTGCTATTCCAGACTATAGTATATTTTTCTGCCGAGTTTCTTCCAGATCCGTTGAGCCGTTCCGACGTGAAAGAGTAAGATCCATCCATCCATCCATACTTACACTCTTGCGTTTATAATATTAGTAGGATTTTCCGCAAAAATCTGAATTTACAGGGAGATCCAAACCGGTGGCGGAGCTTATAATGAAATTGTTGAAACGCCACGACATTTCACACCTGCTCGCCTGAAAACCGATTAAAATGATAAAAGGTCGTACCCGCGCGATCCGGTCACGGATCTACTGTGTTGGGAAGTGCTGAAATGTAACTGAAAACTGCTAATTTTTGTACAACTTGCTGATGGAACAAGCAGATGGCCCACCTGTCAAAGTCAAAGTCGAAGTGAAATCGAAGTCGAAGTCGAAGTCGAAGTCGAAGTCGAAGTCAAAGTCAAAGTCAAAGTCAAAGTCAAAGTCAAAGTCAAAGTCAAAGTCAAAGTCAAAGTCAAAGTCAAAGTCAAAGTCAAAGTCAAAGTCAAAGTCAAAGTCAAAGTCAAAGTCAAAGTCAAAGTCAAAGTCAAAGTCAAAGTCAAAGTCAAAGTCAAAGTCAAAGTCAAAGTCAAAGTCAAAGTCAAAGTCAAAGTCAAAGTCAAAGTCAAAGTCAAAGTCAAAGTCAAAGTCAAAGTCAAAGTCAAAGTCAAAGTCAAAGTCAAAGTCAAAGTCAAAGTCAAAGTCAAAGTCAAAGTCAAAGTCAAAGTCAAAGTCAAAGTCAAAGTCAAAGTCAAAGTCAAAGTCAAAGTCAAAGTCAAAGTCAAAGTCAAAGTCAAAGTCAAAGTCAAAGTCAAAGTCAAAGTCAAAGTCAAAGTCAAAGTCAAAGTCAAAGTCAAAATCAAAATCAAAACCAAAGTCAAAGTCAAAGTCAAAGTCAAAGTCAGTCAAAGTCAAAGTCAAAGTCAAAGTCAAAGTCAAAGTCAAAGTCAAAGTCAAAGTCAAAGTCAAAGTCAAAGTCAAATCAAAGTCAAAGTCAAAATATATTTTTTAAATAAAACCACAAGGACCATCTTGAAACGTCTTGAAACTAGGTGACTCTAGTGCTAGTTCCACGCGACCAACCTGATGTTGGTAACCACTACCTATAACAAAGCATTGCCTCGTAAGTCACGCACGACAGGAGCGTGCCCTATGATGCACTGCCCTGCGTCCATCAACTTAAGGCACACAGCTGTTAAGCCTCATGTGCCTGTAATTCCACCGGCGACAACAGCGTTGCTGCTTTTTTTTTACTTTAGCCTATTTTGTCCCACTGCTGGGCAAAGGCCTCCCCAAGGACTTCCATTACTCCCTATCATGTGCCTCCTCCCACCATCTACCTTCAAAGGCATCCAGATCGTCCCGCCAGCGCTTTCTTGGCCGACCACGAGGTCGCCGTCCGGCGGGAACCCATGGTGTGCTGGTCTTCGCCCACCTATCGGGAGACATCCGGCTGATATGCCCCGCCTAACCCCATTTGATTTGTTGCTGCTTGGCGGCAGAAAAAGTCGTGGTGGTAGTACTTCCCCTGACGAGCCCTTCACAAAAAGCTCTACTACTCTTAGAAGTAAATGTTTTAGATGTCTGTAGTTCGTCGCACTAATCATTGGGCCAATTTGAAAAATTCTTCAGATTCAACAGAAATTAATCTTTGCCACTTCTAGTCCTTCCAGCCACCGTGGCTTCCGATTTAATCTTTCATTCTGCTCGCATTGGTTCGCTTCAGCTGAAATTTTTCAAGCGTCGCTTTCAGTTTGACAAATGTTTCAGGACATCCCATGTGCGCCGCAAATCAAACTCCCGGTTTTTAATTGGAGGGCAACCGCTGGTTTAGGTCAGTTCTTGGTAAAAATAAATGTGACCGACTGTTTTTAGAAAAATAATTTTAGTTTTTGGTAAAAGTAAATGTTATTTATACCAACTGTTTTTAGAAAAAGAATTGGAACTAACAGTAACAGTATTACAACGACGAGAGATCTTTCAGAACTTTAGTATCAAGTATTAGCTAAAGATGCGTTTTTAAGAATCTATAGGTCTCCAAAAACGTATCTTAATTTAATTCTAAGGCAATATATGGTATACATCCAGATATCTTAGGAAATGGTGCATATTTATACAGTATGGGGATCTCCAAAAAAGGCGTGTTAAAATATTTAAAGGGTCAGCAACGTGAGTGTGACACCTCTGGTGTTACAAACGTCCATAGGCTAAGGTAACCGCTTCCTATCAGGTGGGCCGTATGCTTGTTTGCTGCCTTGGTAGTATAACAAAAAAATATATTTTAAAGTTTAGTCATTTTTATAGACCATTAGGTCATAAAAAGCTTTTTTTTTTTGTCTAATTTAGATTAAATAAAATATAATGAGGTGCCCATTCGTTTGTAGTTGATGCTTTTTCTAACTGAAAGTTGATTGGACGAAATTACTTGATAACAAAATTTCATTATTTCATTAATTTACCAAAATTACAATGATAGCAGCTAAAAAATTTAATTACAAAATTTATCATCAAAAATGATTTCCTTAGACCATATAAATTTCCTTCCCCTGTTGACCACTTAATTTTCAATCTTTGAAAGAACTTCAAGCACTTTTTGTTTCTTCAATTCCAATTTTCTTTCTTCAAGTACCCTTCAAGCCCTCTGGCAATTTCTGAAAACCTTATCAAGGCAAAGTAAACCCTTGTGAAATAAGAAAATATTTGTATAGCTTCTGATAAGCAAGAAATGTTTTATAGATAGCCTTCACAGCTCAGTTGGTACCTCTGGCTTCTGCGCCGTGGGCCGTGGGTTCGATCCCCACCGAGAACAAACATTAGTGTGATGAACATAGACGTTTATTCTCTGTCTGAGTGTTATTTAAGATTATAAGTATGTATTTACAAAAAAAAAGTAAGTAGTGTATCAGCTATCTAGTTCCCATATCACAAGCTTTGGTTTAGTTTGGGGCGAGATAGTGCTGTGTGTAATGTCAACTAATATTATTATTAATACCATGCGAGCATATTTCAGTCTTCACAGCCCAGTTGGTAGTAGCTTGGTAGTAGCATTGCTTACTGCACTATGGACCGCGGGTTCAATCCCCACTGAGAACAAACATTTGTGTGATGAACTTTGATTTTTGGTCTCTGTCTTGATATGATTATTCTTCTTGTCGTGTTAGTTTTTTCGAAACAGTGTGGTGAAAGGATTTTAAGTCCGGCCCAAAGATGCTCCTTCCGAGCATTATCATAATTTGAAGAGCTGTGTGGATAAATATAAGTAAAACTAGCTCCCTCTCTTCGCGGTTTCACCCGCGTAGTTTTAAATCCCAGTATTCCCACGGGATAAAACGTAGCCTATGTGCTATTACAGACTATTTTCTATCTCTGTGCCTAATTTCATCCAGATCCGTTCAGCCGTTTTGGTATTATTGAGTATGGGGTCGCTTATTTGTGATTTTACTTTCGATAGCTCAAGCGAGGTTACACAGAGGGAAAAATGGAAAAGAGATAGGAAAATCGGCACGCACTGACCTTTGTCTGGCTGGAGACCTTCAGGATACGTCCAAGCTTTCTTCTCGTCTTCCACTGCGCTGGCGCGGATCGCAAACATACGATTCACACGCACAGAATATGATTTCCCACGACACCCATTAATGTTTATTGTTATATTTGTAAAGGAAAATAGCGGAGAGCGGTAACGGCGGTTTAGAGTAGCCCGTAAAGATCACTTTCTTCCGGAGGCGCGGTAATTAGCGAGATGCGTATGCGATGACGCTTCTATTTTGACTGTTAATGGCGGTTATAAATGCGATTGCGGCGATCTGCGATGCGATGTCCATCCATAGAGGGCGCTTGTGCGCGCCTTAGGGAGAGGATTAATGGATAGGTAGGTAAAATAATGTAACCTCACTATGATAAGAGATGGCGTTACCATTTCCGCCCGCTCTAGATGGGTCACCATTTAAAAGCAACCATAAATGAGACTAGAAAAATAAATATCTCATAGCGTAAGGGGAGACTAGGATGAAACCCAATATCTCATATAGGAGCTCATAAAAGAGCAATCTAAAACTAAAGACATGAGAGTAGTGATCTGTAATAGAGTAGAACTCACAAGTGCGGGAAAATTATATTTAAATACGAAGCGGTGTTACTACATATATGAATTAATAGATTAGATGCTTACAAACTACTTAGATTTAATTTATAATACTAAACTACTGACGCGGTATTGGGCATAGGCGAACGGTCGGACGAAGTAGACTTGATCCATTAGCGGATTTGACAGTACAAGTACGGACTACTCCATCCCTTGAAGGATGTACTTTCTCTACGATCGCTAAAGGCCAGGCTAAACTCGGTACATTATCTTCTATCACGACTACTACCACTCCTGGAGCGATAGGCGTGGAATGCGTATTCCACTTCTGTCTAACCTGCAATCCATGAAGATATTCCATCCTCCATCGCTGCCAAAACGATTTAACTAACTTGTTATCAATTTCTTCTGCAAAATATTTGATCTGCAGGGCGACTAATAATTTATTTTCAGCGAGTTGAAGTTGATCAGCTGTTACTGCAATAGTAACACGGCGGGGCATTAATTTAGCGAACGTAAAAACGTATACAAGAATGCGCAGTAGTTTAGACCACGACGACAAGCGCAATGCAAGTTCGTAGACTGCACACTCCGTCACAGGCGTACATACAGCATGAGTCATAATTTTTTGCTCGGGTATGTTCTCGATTGGCTGGCCATCAAGGTATCGGAGAGGCCACTGGGAAGGGTCCAGTATGGCCCAAGAAGGCCCATGCAACCACAGAGGGTGCGAAACTAACTTCTGAGGCGTAACTCCACGCGACAAACAATCAGCTGGGTTCTCGGTACCCGAGACATGGTAGAAGTGGTCGGCCGGAATATTCTCCGTTGCCTGAACCACGCGGTTAGCCACAAAAGCCTGCCACCTGTGAGGCGAACTTCTTATCCAATAAAGGGCGACTTTAGAGTCGGTGAAAGCGTATGTTTTGATTGGGAAGCGATTAGAATAATTATTCAACACAGTGCGCAATAGCTTAGTAAGTAGAACTATACCACAAAGTTCTAATCGAGCGATTGTGAGCGGCTTAGTCGGTGCGACCTTTGACTTGGCGCAGACTAAGCGAATAGTGTTACCACCGTCTGACCTGACGTGTAGGTACACTACGCCACCATATGCATGTTCGCTAGCGTCAGAAAAACCCAAGAGAGTGACAACGCAGTTCGCATACACACCAAGATGACGCGGTATGCGCAGCTCATTGAGCGCTGGCAGTTCAATACAGAACTGTCTCCACAAATTAATAATGTGGGGCGGGGGGGTATCATCCCAATCCAAGTTTAAATGCCACAGCTGTTTTATTAACAACTTGGCGAAGAGAACTGTGGGAGCCACAAATCCCATAACATCCCACAGGCGGGCGATAGTAGATAAGATGGAGCGTTTAGTACACTCATCATCTGCGGGAGGCGTTATTTTATAGTAGAAGACGTCAGAATCAGTCGACCAATGCAATCCTAATATTTTATGTTGCACTGATTTGTCAAACTCAACCTCTGTTGAAACCTTGTGCGAAGCGGGAATGCTGTCTAAAACAGCGCGAGAACTACTATTCCATTTGACTAATTCCCACTGCGCGCCCTTAAACAATCCGATCAGCTGCTTAGAAGCGGCGACCCCCTCCTCCTCATTCCTCACAGAAAATACGACATCGTCCATATACAAAGATGAAGTAGCTATATCTCTAGCGAGCGGGTACTTGGAGCCGTCATCCTCGATCAGCTGTCTGACCGTGCGCATTGCATGGTACACAGACGAGGCTAGACCGAAACAAACTCGATTGAATTGATAAAGCGTCAGAGGATCTTGCGGTTTGAACCGATACAATATACACTGATAGCGACGATCACATTCACGGACGGCGATCTGTAAAAATTGTTGACGGCAATCTGCAGTCATAGCGACGGCAAAAAGGCGGAAATTCAAAATTATTTGAAAAAGATCACCTTGCAAATTAGGTCCGTGATGCAGTATGTTATTCAGCGAAATTCCAGAACTAGTTTTACAGCTAGCGTCGAGAACTATGCGAAGACGCGTCGACGTCTTATCCTCACGGATAACACCGTGGTGCGGGATTACATAGATGGGCGATGAGTCATCGGACATATCTGGAGGTGCGGGTGAAATATACCTTTTCTCCAAATATTCTTCGATCACGCCATCATAAGCGGTTCTCAAACTACGTGAAGCTTCTAGCTTTTTCTCGAGACACAAGAAACGCCTGCGTGCGGTTTCGTAGGATCTACCTAACGAGTATATATCCTCACTAAATGGTAGGCCAACAGTGTATCTACCACTTGTGGGATCGCGGGTTGTAGTACATTTATAAAAGGTTTCACACTCGGCGTCAGCAGGACGCAGAGCGGGCGGCGCGGAGGGAGGCTCCTCGAGCTCCCAGAATCTTTTAATAAGATTATCTACACCATGCTCCTGTACTAGGCAGCATGTTAAAGCCTGGCGGGAAAATATTGTAGGTACGGGACCCATGAGTACGTATCCCAATACCGTACGTAAGGCTTGCGGGGCCTGCGAGACGTCAGATGCTTGAGTCACGTTAGGCAATAAAAGGTGGACGAACAATGGCGCGCCTATCAAAATATCTATTTTGTTCGGCGTTCCGAAAGTTTCGTCTGCGAGCGGTAATTCGTGCAAGTGTGATAGGACAGTCGTATCTATCACGGCACTAGGCAGTGTGTCAGTAATTTGATCAACCACCAACGGCGAAATATTAAATTTAATATTCTTATCAAAGCGCGAATAGAAATCTAAGCTTATAGAACTTGAGTGTATCATCTTTTCAGCCCCACCGAACCCCTTGATAATAGTACGTCCGATGTTATGAACCTGAATATTTAACAGCTTACATGCCTCTCTTGTTATAAAATGACTTTGCGAGCCTGAATCTAACAAAGCACGCAATAAATGCCTATTGCCTGTACTATCGTATACTGCGATTTGAGCGGTTGCAAGTAACACGGTACATTGCTCGTTTTGAATCGGCTTAGACTGCGGGGACTGCGCTAAGGCAGCAATAGACGTCGCACATAACGCAACGTCCGCACGCTCAGAGCGCGCTGGGCCGGGGTCGCCCGATAAGCGGGCGGCAGCGGCGACTGCCGTGGACTGCGGTGCAGTTACAGCGGCTTGGGGTGCGGGTTCGACTCCCGACACAAAGTGCAACAAACTGTGATGGCAAGAATTACAAGAGCGGCAGCTCGTATCTGATTTACAGTACGAAACTCGATGTTTTATGCTAAGACAATTTACACATGCGTTTCCCTCCTTAACGGCTTTAAAACGTTCTTCGGGGGTTAATTTATGAAACTCAGGACATTTAAATAAATGCTGATGCGTTATGTTTGTACATAAACATTTAGAAGCGGAATCAGCGGTGTTTACATAAGCGTGATATTTTGGAGGCGATGATTTAGCATTAGTGCTTTCTTTCGAGTTATGATTGCGATTTGTATTAGTAACCTTTTTAGCGACGGCGGCGGCGGGAACAGCGACGGCGGCCGACGTCGTGCGTTCATAAACCCTTGTAAGATTTTTTATAAATAACTCAAGGTCAGCAAATGTAGGTATTGAAGACTCAACACTTAACTCGAAAGCGCGGACAGTACTCGAATCTAATTTCTTTAAAGCGATGTAAACTAGAATCAAATCACCTAAATTTTCTATATTTAAATTTTTCAGAGCGCGGACAGAGCTAATAAACTGCTCGTTAAACAAATCAAAGTTAGCAGCTGACGCTGTACCTAACGGTTTGAAGTCGAACATCTGATTTAGATAAGCGGAGGCTACCATGCGCTTATCTTCATATTTATCAATTAGCGTTTGCAATATCAGTTCATAATTCTCTGCGCAAGGAGTAATACCTGAACACAATTTCTCAGCCTTACCTGACAATTTACCTACTAAATAATATAGTTTTTCTGCATCGGTGAGCGTTGGATTGTCATGAATAGTCGACTTAAAACAGGCATAAAACACTGGCCATTTCCTAATGTCTCCTGCGAATCCAACCAACTCGATGGGCGGTAGTCTGGGCTTAGCTTTACTGAGAGAAACCGATACAACATTATCACTTGGTGACGACGGCGAATGTTGTACTTGCAATCGTTTAATATGACTGTATAATTGTTCGAACGCAACCAAACTTTTGTAGTCAGGTTTTGCAGTAGGAGTAACAACTAAAAGACGCGAGTTGTAATCATCCAACACCTGTATAAAATCACTGCGTACCGTATCTACACTAGCGCTTCGATCGAGGAACTGTTCCCTCGATCTAGGAGAAACACTCGATGACGAATCATAAATACTCTGAATCAATTCAAAAATAGCTTCTCTTTTAGCTTGTAATAATAACAGCTTGGAGTCTACTGTGCTGTCAGTGACAGAAACATTATCGGCACCTTTCGATGTTGTAGACATTTTAATTACCTACGTAAATTACTACAATCAGATATTACGTGGCTGAATACAATATATCAGATGACTAGCAACAGAATACGAGAAGTGTGTGACCTAGTTAACTCGATCGGGTTATATCATAGCAATAAGATTAGCCGGGCCTCAGCTGATCATACAATGAACAAGAACCGTACGACTACTTATTTCCGACCGGTAACTTGCGGGTAGATATGAAAAATTTATTTTACGATGAAAATTAGCGAAATAAATGCAATTAATTTATCAATTTATGCGAGTAAACACCATATAAAATAGGGAACACACCTTAAAATTAAAGTATGTTGCGAGATTAAAATGATTTTGTCAGATTTAACACGACGCAATGTCGCGGGCGGGACGTCACAATGACGAAAAGTATGACAAAATTATCCGAAATACGCAATGTACTTCTTGGGGACAGCGGTAAATACACTTATTAGATCAGTAAATTAGATATTCTAATAAGGGCGGAATTTAAAAGAGGATGTAACCATCCGATTCGAAGGACCAAAAAAATGGGGTCGCTTATTTGTGATTTTACTTTCGATAGCTCAAGCGAGGTTACACAGAGGGAAAAATGGAAAAGAGATAGGAAAATCGGCACGCACTGACCTTTGTCTGGCTGGAGACCTTCAGGATACGTCCAAGCTTTCTTCTCGTCTTCCACTGCGCTGGCGCGGATCGCAAACATACGATTCACACGCACAGAATATGATTTCCCACGACACCCATTAATGTTTATTGTTATATTTGTAAAGGAAAATAGCGGAGAGCGGTAACGGCGGTTTAGAGTAGCCCGTAAAGATCACTTTCTTCCGGAGGCGCGGTAATTAGCGAGATGCGTATGCGATGACGCTTCTATTTTGACTGTTAATGGCGGTTATAAATGCGATTGCGGCGATCTGCGATGCGATGTCCATCCATAGAGGGCGCTTGTGCGCGCCTTAGGGAGAGGATTAATGGATAGGTAGGTAAAATAATGTAACCTCACTATGATAAGAGATGGCGTTACCAGAGTAACAAACATCCATCCATACATACAAACATTCGCATTTATAATATTAGTAGGAAGTAGGTATGGGATGTTTAACATATGCCTGATAGCTCTTTTCTGAGGCAACTACCTCTGAAAAGAGTACCTGGATAAAACAGGTGTTTTACTTTTATATTTATATATAATATTATATTATTTTTAGTATATAATTTTTTATATAATTTTTATATTTTTAGTATATAATTTTTTATATATAATTTTTAGCAATCAATATTAACGGTTCATCAAAATACGTGCACCCTTTACGGAGATGAATACGAACAATCATAATTATAAACACACACAAATCACATGAATGATCTAACTGATGAGTGCGAGCAAAACACACACACAAACCATGAATAATAATAGGATTAGATAATAATAGTACATAATTACATAACACATAGTACATAATAATAACCTACCTAAATGTAAACTTTTCCCAATTCTTTCCAGAACCCCAGTGATTTTTTTTTTCAAGATCGGGTTTTAAGTTCGGTTGATATCGTAAAAAGACTCGGACCCAGAGCTATCGCTATTAAGCCCTATAAGATTTATAGAGCTGTGCAAGACACGAGCTGAAGATTCAGTGGTCTGAGCATAAATACAAGTGTGGCATACCAACTACTGCTGAAAATGGGTGCAAATACACAGTCACGCACGATAGAAACATGCCCTACGATGCACTGCCCTGCGTCGATCAACTTGAGGCATACATTTGTTAAGCCTCATGCCTGTATTTACACATACGACCACACTCTTCAAACTGAAACACAGCAACGCTGCTTGGCGGCAGAAAAAGGCGTGGTGGTATTAGTCCCCGGCCGCTTTGAGCTTTGAGTAGCTTACTTTGGGACTAGATGGTGTGTGGATTGTCCAGCATTAATTAAGGCGTTGACAAGACCTAAATTTCCTCTCGCTCGCACGATTCGTCTTTTTGGAAGATGTAAAATCGAAAAATCCCAATTTTAAAAAACTACCATTTTGTGTGCATTAAACACAGTTTGGTAAAAAAATCATTTGGATCAAGCATGTTTTCCTACTCAAAAGTTTGCCTATGTACGAAAACTAGAAAAGTACAATTTTAAGTAGGAAAACTTGCATCGATGAAAATGAAATGTTTACTAAATTGTGCGCAATGTGATTGCACACAAAATGGTTGTTTTATATTCTTTAATAAATCAAAACGTGCGAGCGAGAGTCACATTAGCTCTAGTCTTCACCTTAAGTATCAATAAATTTCAGTGACAGTTAGCTACAAATCGCTCAGCACTTGACCCACACAGCTCGACGAATCCTATAGACTTAAACTATGGTTACAATCCTTGAAGTCATGCTCGGAACGCTCCACGTCACTTTGATGAGATACTCTCACAAAAAATAAAGAAAATTGTGATTCGGTTCGACGTGATTCAAGAGTTAATTTTGCGTTTCATTGCATTTTTATGTGAGCCGGGAAATAAAGAATGATGATGTCGATCGCTCTTTGTCTGTAATTTGGGAGAATAAAAGGTTTAAGCTTTTTATTATTGTACAAAAAAAACCTACGGTTTTATGTACCACTAGCTGCGTCCCGCGGTTTCACCCGCGTAGTCTGAAATCCCGGTATTCCCACGGGATAAAAAGTAACCTATGTGTTATTCCAGACTATAATATATCTCTGTACCATTTTCACCAAGATCCGTTCAGCCGTTCTGGAGTTATAGAGTAATAATAATATTCCAGACATTAATCTATCTCTCTGCCAAGTTTCATCCAGATCTGTTCAGCCGTTCCGGCGTGAAAGAGTATCAAACATCCATCAATCCATCCATCCATCTCTCCATCCATCCATACTTACAAACTTTCGCATTTATATTATTAATAGGAAGGATGGTATTGGTTTTAAGGTTATTTAATAGATTTATCTAACGACCTCGAAACTTGACGTAACTGGGACTCTGTTTTTGTCATTAGCAGATACTAATGACAATTGCAGCAGCCCTACCTTCCAATCTTAAGGTCATGAGTTCCAAACCAAATAATCCTACTAGGTACTAGGTATTATAAACGCGAAAGTTCGTAAGTATGGATGGATGGATGAATGTTTGACACTCTTCCACGCCGGGACGGCTGAACGGATCTGGATGAAACTTGGCAGAGAGATAGATTAATGTCTGGAATAACATATAGGCTACTTATTATCTCGTGGGAATACCGGAATTTACATCTGCGCGGGTGAAACCGCGGGGAGCAACTACTAATATAATAATAAGGTTGGTTGACATATTGCTTTTTTTATCATATTTATAAAGTCGTGGGTTCAAAATCAAAGTATTAGGGCCTTACTACAAAAAAAAATAGGCAAACGTTAAACACAGTCTAAACTTTTGACATCTCTTGCCATTGCGTAATGGCAAACAGAGACAGCGATAATTTTAGACACTGTTTAAAGTTTAAAGTTAAAGAAACCGTTTTGTGTCTGAACGGTGTCTAACTTTAGGGCCTTACTACAAAACGGTGTCTAACTTTAAACAGTGTCTAAAATTAGCGCTGTCTCTGTTTGCCATTACGCAATGGCAAGAGATGTCAAAAGTTTAGGCAGTGTTCAACGTTTGCCTATTTTTTTGTAGTAAGGCCCTTAATGTTCAAAAATTCATGTGCACGGGCTCTCAAACGGTGTTCGAAAGGCTTCGCACTTAAAATCTTTCACCACACTGTTTTAAGAACCAGTAATAAAAAAATAAAAATAAATAAATAATGCTGGACAATCCACACAGCACTATCTAGCCCCAAAGTAAGCTATTCAAAGCTTGTGTTATGGGTACTAGATAACTGATATATTTAATACATTATATACTTACATAGATAGATATTTTTTTATTATACATATAAAACACCCAGACCATTGGAACAAATTTCTGCAGATCGTACACAAATTTGTTCCAAGGAGGGAATCGAGCCCGCAACCTCTTGCGTCGCAGGCAGGCTCTCGCCCGCTGCGCCACAGAGGTCGTCAAGTGACACAAGAAGAATACAATTTATCTTTCAGCAGGCGTGTTCAACAAAATGTGGCCCTATTTTTTCCCACTCTCGTTTATCATTAGTCATCTCAGTAGTCACGGGGCGTAGTTTCAACTTTTCAATATACATTGGCGTTTGTTAGGACTAGTTTTGTGGCAATTTATAGCTGCAACTGTACATAAAGCTATTCCGTTTATAAAATATTTGTATAAGCAAGACAGCAGTACAGTTCCAGCTGTAAATTGATACAAATTCACAAACACTTGCTTATGGAATGGAAACCGTACCGTCAAGTCATAGTATAAATAATGCATATCATTTGAATGAGAAGATGTGAAATAATACAAGTTGGATATAGTACGACTTTTATTAAATATTTTTACGATTATAATATATAATTTAACTTTACGCTTCAGCACAAAATAATACCAGAAATCCGATACGAGTGTGTGATTTTTTTTTTAAAACAACTAGCTGATGGAACAAGCAGATGGTCCACCTGATGTTAAGTGGTAACCATCACCTATAAACAAAACATTGCCCCGTAGGTCACGCACAATAGGAACGTGCCCCACGATTCACTGGCCTGCGTCCATGAACTTGATGTTAAGCCTCATGTGCCTGTAATTACACCGGCGACCACACTCTTCAAACCGAAACACAGCGTTGCTGCTTGGCGGCAGAAAAAGGCGTGGTGGTAGTACTTCCCCGGACGAGCCCTTCACAAAGAGCTCTACTACTCTTTATGAATAGTGACGTGTGTTTTTGTGTGTGTGTTTGATTGTTTTTGATGTTGAATAGTGCGTTTTTTTTATTATAGGTATGATTAAACAACCATCTGCTGATGCTAACTGTACCCAATCCTCGCGTTGCTGTCTTTAGTGGGTACTTTCACGATTCGTTGCTCGATCCAAACGGTCGCTACGTAATGGTTGCTGGAATCCGGGCTCTAGAACTGATTAAAACTTCTGTCATAACTACGTTTTTATCTACGACTAGAGTTCAATCTGCACTAGCTATCTAGTCTAAATACAAGTAAGTTCGCAGTTTTGGAACATAACTAGACATAAATCAAATTTCAGCAATATATATTTTTAATAGCACCGGTGGTCTAGTGAGAGTGACCCCGCCTTCCGATCGTAAGGTCGCAGGTTCGAATCCGGTCGTGCACCAATGGATTTTTCTATCGAAAAATTTATGTGCGCAATGCCAGTGCTCTTAAACGGTGAAGGAAAACATCGTGAGGAAACCAGTTAGTATTCTAACAGCGGCAATGGGCTTGCAACCTGTCACGCATGGAATACTAACTACTGCAAAATGTGGGTATGTGCCGAATGTAATGTTTGGACGTACCTCTGACTACCCCCCTTAGACATCCTCAAAGAATCTTGAATTAGTACCTACTTGGTACTGGGAGATCTGAAGGGATATCTACCGTGCCTGGGGATCAAAGTCGTGAAGCTGTTTCAGTTTCAGTTATTTTTTTAATGCTGATGGAACAAACGGATGGCCTACTTGATGTTAAGTGGAAACCATCACATAAAACAGAGCATTGCCTCGTAAGTCACGCACGATAGGAACGTGCCACGATGCTCTGCCCTGCGTCCATCAACTTGAGGCATACAGATTAAGCCTCATGTGCCTGTAACTACACCGGCGACCTAAAAATTAAGAATTAATAGTAGTAGAGCTCGTCTTGGGAAGTACTAAACTTAAGTGGGGAAGTATTCCTAAAAATGTCTTTCATCTTTGACTGGTGCGACAATTCTACCTACTAGACCTCCAATTCCATAAGATCCAGGGTGTATAACTATATGAAAAAATGGACATAAGTAAAAATGATGGAAAAATACCTTTTTTTGCACCAAACTAAACAAAAAAACCATACGTAATACAAAACAAATAATTCAACAGGCAGTCTTATCGCTAAAAGCAATTTCTTCCAGACAACCTTTAGAACTGTTTTTGTCGCTAGACTACCTGAGTTACTAGGTAATATAAAATAATAATGGGCGTACTTATAGCTGAAAGCAATTTCTACCAGACTACAGTTAGAAGTGTTTTTGTCACTAGGACACTAACTATAATGGAAACTAGTATGAGCTAACAGGAGTTAGTTGGTAATGCATGCAGTACACATGACTCTGTGAGTTGGTGGTTTGAGATTGTAAAACTCTCGTTACTGTATCGGAGTTTCATCGTCTGCTGAAATACACTTCGACGCTGACAACCGTCATTCTATCATTAAGCTGAGACTGCCACACCCTAATTTGTTTGAAATAAAGATTTTACTATTATAATTACGTGTGTGTAAAATCCTGTATTTTAGTAAGAACCCTGGCTCATGGAAGCACCAAGCCGGTCTCTTGTGCTGGTCTTCTAGTTTCCTTAGTCCACAGTCCGTGACCCTCTGATTCCGTACATCACACCCTCCCTTCGCGCCAACCCGTATCTCTGACATTGACTGGACATTGAAAGGTGAGGAGCTTGACACTGACAGTTGACAGAAGACTGACAACCGCTTGTGCAGGTGAGACATAGTATTGTATCTACTCAAGGAATTTGAATACAAGTACATCACAGTACAGTACAGTATGTATTTGGAGCCAAGTTCAATAAACCTGAATTTTTATTTTTTACATGTTTTGATTGTTATTGTTTTGTTTTTATACCGATCGCTGGACTAAGTATAGATACCTATTGGAATCGCTGAGAGAAAAGAAACACTCCTTATGCATGTCTACTTACTATGGTCTACCTAATTTCGATTCTCTACTATTCTATTGTGTATGTTTTGTATTATTTAAATTATTAGATCCGAAATGTTAATTACAAATTTACAATCATTTAATTATTTCAATTTTACAATTATTTTATCATTTTAACTTTAATCTGGACTTTACTTACTTTTTGATTTATATTATTTTAATGATGTTCATATTACCTACTTATATATTTACGATGCTTGTGCTAGCTGTGGTTGCCTTTGGTGGATAAGCACGGGTCAGGATGTTTTTTTTGTTTGTATCTAGTATTAAGTTTTGTGTATTATCTCTTGGCGATCCAAATAAATAAATAAATAAACATCAAATTCCTTGTATCTACTAGATAGATACCGAACACTGATGATGATGATGATGATGATGATGATGTGTTCCTTGCCGGTTTCGGCTACGGCGACGTTTCTGCTTATTTATTCATTTGTCTTTCGTGAAAAAACACAACCGAACACTACAGTGTGTATCACTATTGACGACCTCAGTGGCGCAGCGGGCGAGAGTCCGCCTGTGACGGAAGAGGTTGCGGGTTCGATTCCCGCCTCAGAACAAATTTGTGTATGATCTGCAGAAATTTGTTCCGTTGGTCTGGGTGTTTATGTATAATAAAAAAATATCTATCCATGTAAGTATATAATGTATTAAATACATCAGTTATTTAGTACCCATAACACAAGCTTCGAGTAGCTTACTTTGGGGCTAGATGATGCTGTGTGGATTGTCCAGCATTATTTATTTAAGTATCGAATGCACACCGTTGAACAAGAGGTGTCCCAAAACTAGTACTTAATCTGAATATACGAACCGGCGCCTCCCAAGGAGCCACTGTATCAGATGGAATCGCTTTTATGAATGGGACGTGACCACAGTGTAGCTACGAGTTACACGCTACGTAACCATAGAATCCCAACTAATATTATAATCCCATCCCAACTAATATTATAAATGCGAAAGTAACTCTGTCTGTCTGTCTGTCTGTCTGTCTGTTACGCTTTCCCGCTTAAACCTCTCAACCGATTTTGATGAAATTTGGCACAGACAATCTTTAGACCCTGAGAAAGAACATAGGCTACCTTTTATTGCGAAAAAAAGAGATGAAGAGATTAAAAGTACGCAGACGAAGTTGCGGGTACCAGCTAGTTGCCTATAAATAACTTATAGGCAAGTGGAAAATGATCCTGAGACCTAGCGCCTTCATAGGGTGGGAGTGTGACTGAGGCTCGAACAGTCAAGCATCTTCACTGTATAAAAAAAATTGATGGATATTCCACACAGCACTATCTCGCCTCAAACTAAAGCCAAAGCTATAAGGGAACCAGATAGCTGATTCTATTTTTTGTAAATATACTTTTAATATTATATAACACCCAGACAGAGACCAAACATTATGCCGCGTCCGCGCGCTTGCCAAACCTCAACAAGCGCCCACAAATTCAAACGTGTGGATAGAGTGTTTGCCATGGTTTGTGAAGGTTTGCAAGCGTTTGTAGCCGTTCCGATCGAGTGTCGGTTTTTTGACACAAATCAAAGGGAATTTGCCGCAAGCGCTTGCGACGCATCCACACGTTTGTGCGCGCTCAGTTTGGTTTGTTTTTTTTTTTTTTTTTTTTTTATGCCAAAGCTGGCAGACGAGCATACGGGCCACCTGATGGAAAGTGGTCACCATCGCCCATAGACACCTGCAACACCAGAGGCATTGCTGATGCGCTGCCGGCCTTTTAAGAGGAGATAAACCCGCCTTTTGAAGGACCCCATGTCATAGCTCCGAGGGAAAACCGCAGGAACTTGTGTACTGGAGGCAAGCAGACGTGCCGACGCTCGAACAAAATGAGTGGTGAATGGACGAATGATGACATCTTCTATTAAGTAAATCATTGAATAATATAATCGGCATAATAATATAATAATATATCGGCAATAGCCGATACGAGCTCAACGTCCGCCATGCTTGCCTGTACAGAACACACTAACTCACTCGCAAGCATATGGATGGCGCTGTTTGATTCCCTTATTCAAGCCAAACGTTTGTGGAGGTTTGGAGTTTGCGGCAAGTGGCAAGCTTGCGGACGCGGCATTATATTTTCATCACACAAATGTTTGTTCTCGGTGGGTATCGAACGGCGCAGAAGGCAGAACTACTAACCAATTGACCTTTGAAGGCTTCACTAAAAATCGTTTGTATCTCTGATGTAAAAATCGACATTCAATGAAAATTTATACTATTTTGAACTGTAATTCTGGCTTTTTAGACTAGTTTAGATCTTTTAGGCCAGTGTTTTTCAATCTTTTTGGATACGAGACCCCTATGTTGAAAGTTTCTGGCGACCCCCTTGGGCCATAGAGAACCAAAAAGTTAGTAATTGAAAGACTTTGTGTATCCATGATTTTCTCTACTTTGGTATGTATATTATATACATTATTAAGACCTAGCTAACTTCGTGACGTTGCCATACCACATTGTTGTCAAGTAAAGAAAATCTTAGTTTATATAGAACCTTGACTTTCTCCTTTTGCCGGCGACCCCCCGAGAAAGGCTTCGCGACCCTCCTAGGGGTCGGGACCCACAGATCGAAAAACACTGTTTTAGGCACCCTAGTTCCATCGTTCGATAGGACCTGGAATCTGAGAATCTGAGACCAATTAAAAGTTGTGCCAATTATGGCATCATTGGCATCACGCCGACTCGCAGCTTAACACTTTCCACGGCGTAAATTGGCCATAGACTGACTAAAGGCTGGAGCCAGTATTTTAAAACATCAGTCAAGTAACACCGTTGGTTAAACTATAGCTACCCTTGTACCTGAGTTGAGGGTTGGGGATAGGGGGGATGCAAGTGGGGGTAGATGGCAAGTCTTCCCCTTGAGTCCTATTTTCTAGGAAATGAAAAAAAATATTACTTCAAATTTCTTAACTTTAAAAAAAAAATTATAACCCTAACCTAATGAGAATTCCTTCCCTTGAGTCTTTTTGTCATAGAGATGAAATATTACTACCAATTTTCTTCATATAAAAAAAACCCTAACCTAACTAGTAAATTACCTGAAAAATTAAAGTATTTTTTTCATTTCCTAGAAAAAAGGACTCAAGGGGAAGACTTGCCATCTACCCCCACTTGCATCCCCCCTATCCCCAACCCTCAACTCAGGTACAAGGATTGCTATAGCCAACCCACATCGTCTTTTTTGTTTAGAAGCAAACATTTAATACAGAAAATCGATTGATGAATACTTTGTGAGAAAAACAATTGATTAAAAATAAACAAGAAACTTAGCAATAGAGTTCTTTGAGAAGAGCTGCACATTTTGTATGCCTCTTGATGAACGCAGGGCGGTGAATCGTAGGGCACGTTCTTATCGTGCGTGACTAGCGAGGCAATACTTTGTTAAACATAGGTTACCTCTGAAGATTTTTTTTTATTACGATAATCGACAAGCATGACAAGCAAGGAATTTCAAGCGACATCTGCGTATTTGACTGGTACGGAGCTGCATGTACTATCGATATAGCTTGTTTAACCCACGGGTGTGAGCGAGTTAGCGATACTATTGCTCACTCACTCGCCACGCCGCGCCAGAAGAATAGCGCCTTACGATCACCACAGGGTGTACCATCAAAATGAAATAAGATACAATAAGTTTGTACTGTAAATGCTGCTATAAACATTTGCTAGAGCTTTAGTTTTCCCTCCATAACCCATGGATGTAATGCGAGTAATATAAAACATTAGGCGCAAGATAGCGTTGTAATCAAAACAAATGACACGCGTGCTACAGGTAGGATTACGTACATTCACGGACAAAGTAATGGTTTGAATTAAAAAGGCAGACACACACAAGACACAGAAGTCAGACATCCATGTTCATCACACAAGCTTTGGCTTAGTTTGGGGCGAGAAACTGTACACTGTGTGAAATGATTGAATGATCAAGCGAGCTTACCTGAAGCGAAGCTCGATCTTAATTATGTCTCCTTCACCGAAGAGAAGCTCTTTGTTTACAAATGTAGTATATGCAGATACGACCCAGCATTCGCACAATGTTTAGAGGTAGACAGAGAAAGCAAAACACTTCCATGTACTGTCTCACCTCTCGCCAGACTCATTATCTTCAGAGTAGTGTTACAGCAACATTGATCTTCAGGGGAACTTTTCTAGGGAAGGGAGGGACCTTGCTTCTCTTCGGTGAAGGAGACATAATTAAGATCGAGCTTCGCTTCAGGTAAGCTCGCTTGATCATTCAATTATGTCTCCTTCACTCTCAGAGAAGCTCTTTGTTTACAAATGTAGATGTTTAGAGAACAAGATCAATGATGCACCAAGATATTCTTTGATTATCTATGGGTAGAGAAAAAAATTATTGATGAAATAAAAGAAGCAATAGGTTAAACTTTGCAAAAAAAATAATCGTAAAAGCTTGCTTGAGTAGGTACTTATTTAAATTATTAACGAATAATTACAGAAGACTAAAGCATTATAAAATAACGCAAAATAAAATAAATAGAACTTTAAAAAAGCACGAAACAAAATACTCAAAATTAAAAAATTGAATGCGAAAAAATCTTGATCACCAGAACCATAATCGTAAAAGTTATAAGGTGGTAGAACTCAAATAATATTATGTACACACAAAAAAATCGGCCTAAAAAAAAAAACCAACTCATGAAATGACGTCGAAACTGAATCTAGCCCGAGAAGTGGCTAAAGTAGAGGCTGTGAGTTACCAGCAGAAATATCGATGCCACTATCAGCAAGCGTTTGTTGAATACAGTGTTCAATGGATTGTTCGGTCAGAACAAGACGTCAATTATCATCTTCCTAATTATGGATGTTGCCGATTAAAGAAGGTTGCATTCTGTCAGTCAATCCCGGAAGCTTGATCGAAAGATTTGATATTATCTGAATCTGAATCGAACAAAATGTTTGTTTTCTACGGCCAGTTGATAGCACGAACAGCATGACAAATTTTTGATAAAATTCGAAATTAAATGAACCAATCTGTAGTATTCTAAAACTACAAAATCTAATATAAACCGTACTATACTCGGATTTCAATAATAAAATAACATGGGAATGTTATCTTTGTAAAAAAATGTTTTTGAAGGAAAGTTATCTTTTACTTTCATATCTAAACGTATTTTTTTTTTTTTAATGATATCAAAGAAATATGTATGATTATTCAGAAAAATATACTAAAGATGATTATACTTGAAACAAGTTGTAAGAAACTTTAATAAAGGTGATCTTTTTTTCATTCAAGAAAAACATTATTATTTTGTAGATACCTACACAAAACTTCCACGAAAGCATAACACATTGTAGGTATTGTGATCTAGCATCCTGTGAAAAAAACAGAAATAGTTGGAAACGCCAAATGCTAATTCCAGGACAGATTGGCTGTGGAAAGCCTTTTTGATGAGACACACTACCAGGGAGATTTTTTGATGAAACGGGTTATTGATATGCAAGGAGAGAGAAGAAGATATTTACTCGGAGAGAGAACCAATATCTCTTCAATACATATACCAAGGGTACGGTTGAGACGTTCAGAACTTATACCAACCAATACCAACTGGTACAAACAATACCAGTTGACTGATAAGAACCTTTTTATTTTTATTATTATTGTTATGTCAAACGTCAGGAACGCATGGAAATTAATTTAATTTTGAAACCATCAAACCAAGCATTCTTTTTTTTTTTTTTTGAAAAACAAATGTCTCGTAGATACGTGACGCAAATAAGTCAATATTTGGTTTATGAAAATGTTTTAACTCATAAAAATCTAATTCGTACTCATAAAAATCTAATTCGTACTCCTTATCAATATGAAGCGTCCTAGATTTTGCGTCTGCTTATATATTTTCAGCAGAAAGAATATACGACTTGAACACAAAATAGTCGACATGTGTGACTCACACCATTTCCAAATCGTGTTAATTACTGTTTTAGGTAAAACGTGGATACTGGGCAGTAGCAAGAATTATACCAAGTAATTGTAGGTAACTATTGTCCATGCGTAGGATATCACAATCTCTTTTATCTTCTGCAACTCCTTTATTCCCAAAAATAATTTGCACCAGTTCCAGGTAGGTAATTTATTATAATTGGATTGTTACGTGGTGGACCCACATCCCCCAACTCGTTCAGAGCCACAGAACACACCCCCAATTATTATTAGTGTTCGAAGCATCAGTAACAAAAAAAAAACTTCCCAATCATATCAGATCATGTTGGGAATAGAACTTCTGTAGCAGAAAGGAAATGTTTTTGTGTCTCCAAATCAGGTCATCACGCACGATAACAGTTACGGAAATATTTCATAGCTAACGTTATTTTTAAGTAGGGCCAACGTAACCCTTTAGAAGGATTTCGTAAACCACTAGCCATATAGCTGGACATGCCGTAGTTAAATATTCTAAATACCAATCACGGAAATGCTCTTATCTGAATTATTTTTAAGCTCATTAGAATAATTTCAAGACTTTTCGAGTTAAGTAGGTGTAAAAACATTAGGTATTATAATCTCAGTATCAAATTAGGATGCTTAAAAACTAGCAAGTAGCTTTTATTAAGCACTATTGTTCAATTAATTAATAAGCAATTAATTTCCCAATATCTGGTTCCCAGTTTGGCGCTAGAAAGTGCTTTGTAGAAAATTCACAAATTTTAATGTTAACGGCACATTGCCCTTACGAAAATATTTCGCCTTTACTCGTTATAAGCCCTTGAAAATATATCTTTTGTCTTTTATTTTATTTATTGAATTAGACATACGGGATCCTTGAGTACGAGTTTAGAAGCATTTCTGTGCCTCTCATCGTAAAATGTTCCGTTTAATGTACGTACTTTTAAAATTGTTTTAAAATAGGTATAAAATAAATTTCTAAAAATACTTTACTCCTTTTTGTATCGCTGCAATTGCAAATTCGGAATACTTATGCCGCTATTCATAAAAAGTATCATAAAACAAAGCACTTAGTGATAGGTGCGATCATTCGTTCGAAAGAACTTCAGACGACTTGCGTGTACTTGCAGTGGCGGCGAGGCGAGTCTAAGATAGCGTATCGGTAGGTAGGTAGGTACCTACCTACCGATGTACCTACTTCACTGGCTGCCCAGGTGGCGCCGCACAGGCCGGCTCGTGTGGCGCGGGCTAGCATTGCAACGAACGGCGGGCGGTGGGTGCACCGCGTTCTGTGGCGGGTACGCCGAGGGTTCGTCAGGTATGACGCCGTCCGACTCTGCTTACCGTCCACGCTGGTTCCTCGCACCGCAAGACGATGAGCGTCTCACGTATAAATTTCTATTAGGAGAAACAGCTGCTTGAATCAGCTGTATTTTTTAATCTTTCTATCTTTGAATGGTTTTAACAAAGATATATCGACAAGTGGCATAATCAGGGATTATCAAGTGTCCATTAATACGTCATCAGAATCAGCTACTACCCTAGCCGCATCACTTAGCGTGCGGATGACATCCGGAATATCAAAATTATTTTCAATACGTATTATGACATTGCCTCGGGCTAAAAGTACATACTTTGCCAAGCTGACCTTGTTTTGTATTTGCTTATCTATTAACAAAAATCTGCAGGTATCGACCAACATAGTGCCAATTTCCAAGTTTAGAGTAGACTAATAGCAAGTGATAATATTTTAGAATTCAGATTATTTCTTAAATTTAATATTCGTTTCTTTTTGAAGAAAAAAAGTTCTAGTAGAATATACAGGCCAAATCGGCTTGAAAATTATCACCATACTCCACAAAGTGAGCTTTTGAAGCTGCCGGCTTAGGCTTTTACCGGCTTGAAGCCAATAATGGCCACTATTCAGTAAATATAAACTTCTAATGTCGCAAGAACGTCGAGAGCTGTACTTTAGATCAGCTCCAGTATATAATATACCATCCAGCGCTGGAAATAGCAACAATATCATAGGTATACCTACCAGTGGTATTCCTTTAGACCTTTCTTCGATATCCGTAGGAAATGAACAGTCAACTAATGCATCGAAATGGTCTGTTCAACAGAATAAATATCCTCAAAAAATAAAATGTACAGCTGCAGTAGAAAGGTTAAACCGAAAGGGGGCGGCCGCTAGCCAAATATAATTTTAGTACAGAACATGTTTCTCACAAAATTCGGTTATTTGAAGAATACAACGAAATAACCATTAATTTGATACATCCCAAGAATTCAAGGGGCTGATAGGCACATAGCATAGTATATGTGGGTAGGTACATAAGTAAAGATAAAAATATGTGTTATCGTTGAATGCAACGAAACACTAGGTACCCACTAGGTACAAAATATGTATTATAGTGCACGCCACCGCTCGATGAATGCATCGAGGATTATCCGAAGAATACAACGGATATGTAAAAAAAACTATAAAAGTAAAAAGGTCGGTAGTTGCATGTTAGTTGCAAATAGTGCACCGCTCGATGAATGCATCGAGATATCCGAAGAATACAGCGGATATGTAAAAAACTATAAAAGTAAAAGGCCGGTACTTGCATGGTAGTTGCAAATAATGCACCGCTCGATGAATGCAACGAGGATATCCGAAGAATACATCGGATAATATAAAAGAAAAGAGGTCAATAGTTGCACGAAACTTCTTCCAATAATTTTCCTCCCATCCATCTATCTTCTTTGGTTCCTTCACCTCTTTTTTTCGGAATTTTTTCGCCATCGCTCGATCGAAGTAAAAACATTGATACACCTGTGCGAACGCCGTGCGCGCACGAACAAGAATGAGTCTGGCGAGAGGTGAGACAGTACATGGAAGTGTTTTGCTTTCTCTGTCTACCTCTAAACATTGTGCGAATGCTGGGTCGTATCTGCATATACTACATTTGTAAACAAAGAGCTTCTCTGAGAGTGAAGGAGACATAATTATTTTTATGTCTGTTCTTTGAGGATCAAACTCACAACCTACAGTGAAAAGGTATCAACTGAGCTGTGAAGCCAGCCACCAATAACATAACTTTGATGCCAGATAATTCGTTTGTGTCGCTGTGAAACAATAACAACCGATATTGAATTGTGACAACCGTAAGAAGCATAATAATGGTATTATAGTTGACCGACGGGTATTCTCTTGTCTGTGACAACAAAAAAAAACGAAGATTATGGGCAATCGGTCAAGGGAAACCCTCAGAAGAATGGTTTCTTGGAAACGGATTCCTTAAAACTGGAGACCAATTTGTTCAACAGTAGACTTTTGCCGGCTGCTAATGACCACGACGGTTTCTTAGTCTGACAATAATAATAATAATAATCAATAATCATTTATTTGGTAAGCATATTACACGTCATAGAAGATACAAGCAGGGTGTGCTAGGTAAAAAAACCTAAAGCACATAAAAACTTATACAAATTGAATTTAGTAAGTAGATATTCTAAATAGCTTACATCATTAAGACATTCAAATATATCGTCAATTGCATAATTATAATATAAATAAAAATAAAATAATATAAAAAAAAGTCATCCAAAAATCTAAAATAAACATTGTTTAAAATACATGTTCTATTATTATCATGTTTTTTCAATAAATTCCTCGTAACTGTAGAAGGTGTTACCTATGAGCCAGCGTTTCAATCGATATTTAAAGATGTTTATGCTAGATGCTTCAGTAACTGCAGAAGGTAGTCTGTTGTATACTGTCGGCCCGACAATGTGTGTGATTTTGTCTGACTTAGCTAGAGTGCGAGATACAGTGGCCAGTCTATTTGCTCTCCGCGTATTAAATAGATGCCTATCCTTGACATAATTATCAGCCTAATTAATTTGAAATATTTCACGGGTATTTATCGCGATTTATCTTTAATATTTCAAATTAATTGCGTCTTATGATCGCGAATGTTTAAAAAACATAATTATCAGCATTCTATAAAAATCCTAAATATATACAAAAAAGGTTAAGCACCCAACTTGAAAGTGCCTCACGGTACTGCGTGAAAATTCCAACCACAAGTGCCCACAACATTGTGGACTAAATAAAAAGTGTAAAAATAAAAATACTTTCCTATTTTCCTGCACTCGAGTGTACGCGAGAATGAACTTCGCCGGTATATTCGCTTTGTTTCTCATACAGAGCTCTGATTATGAGGAATTGCCGCGCTTTTTATACGCTTCCGAGTCTTATTGCGTTACGAGGAAGTGACGTCAGATGGAGCACACTGTTCCTTTGAGGAAATAAATAGAACGTCTTAGAAAAAAGTAATTTTAGAAAATATCACCTGACGGAGCACTTGGGTATTTGAGTTTTGCGAATTCTTTTTCGTATTGTTTATTGGAATTATTAGGTACTATGGGGGTTATTTTGTTTTATTCGATTCGTTAAGGAAAGTCAATTGACAGTTTTTTTAATGCATGTCCCGCGCGTTTTGTCTCTCAATGAATCAACTTGAAATTGCATTCCAAAATACTTAGGTAATATACAGGTTTCCGCTAGCTGGCGGAAGTTACTCGTTATCCTTTCCAAACCTAATGGCAAAATCGCGTAAAGTTCGTTTTCAAATAATATTGTTATAATATTGTTATTGTTATAGTTAACTTAAAAAATGTAAATCCAAAGAGCTGTGGATTTTGTTCAATAAATAAAATAAAATAAAGCATTTCAGGGAGCCATCGTATTCTAGCACTAATATTACCTTACTTATTTAATAACACTGCAATATTAAAAATCACATTGTTCGTTCGTTTGTGTCGCTGTGAAACAATAAGAAGAAAGTGTCAATAAAAGTTAAGCGTTACTGTACAATTTGGAAGGAAGATTGTTGGATTTTACGTATTGCGAGGAAGTAATACATAAAACTGAATAATTTAACTAGTAGGTACTCGGTACTAAGATACCAACCGTGCCTAGGGATCAAAGTCGTGAAGCTGTTTCAGTTTCAAAATAATAAAGGCCTCCACAAAATGTTACTATGCGAGGTAAAATTAAATGAAATTTATTTAAATCCGTAACAAACGTTGCAATATCATCTAAATAGGGTTTTTATGTATCACAATTTTGGTATTTCCTGGTTGGACAACATTGGTAGGTGTAGGTACCCAAAGTAGGATAACCCGGTGTTATGGCATACCAATGCCCACCGCCGAAAAGTTAAGTCTTATAATTTCTGTAAAAATCAAATTTTTAAACAGTATTATTCACTTAAACTAAGAAGTTAAATACTAAATTACAATTTCTATTCAAAGAATTTTAAGAGAAGAGAATTTTAATCAATTATTTTATCATTTAATTTGCTATATTTCGAGAAATGATACAAAATATCAGTTTGTGAAGCCAAAGTAATGGCATTTAAACATGTCATAGTCAAAGAGTTTTAAGAGATGACTTATGGTTCGAAAAGATTTTTAAATAAAACAAATTTATAAATAGCTATTTTAGTCTCATTGGTCATAATATCCTTGCAGTAGTAGTATGGAGATCCTCAAACTCTCAAACCTTAATTAGATTGTCTGTCACGTAGAGCCTTGTTATCCTAAATAATCTTTAAACCCTTTTACATGCTAATTAGTTACACAGAAGTTTACAGAACTCCAAAAACGAGTTTATTCAAGACCCTTCAGACAATAGCTTAAGAGGCTGAAGACCGACATATAACTTGTCACTCGCACAAATAACTGAAGAAGTCATGACAACTGCCAAAAAAACAGTTTTGTAGAAAAAACAAAAAAAAACATTTTGATCCTCCAGATTGAACACAAATGTGTGAGCAAAGAGCTGTTTAACGGTAGTCAGCCTCTTAAAAAACCGAGTAGCACGTCTGTAAACACTGGTTATCACGGCGCACAATGAAGCTACCACGTTACACATGCAAAGCACGAAAGATTACATCTCTTCAAATACGTGCGATAAAGAAAATTTAACAAAGGCGAGACACATCGCAAATTTGAAATTATAATTCGTGGTAGAGAAGTGCTTCAGAAGTTTTTGACTCCGAAAAATAAATAATATAATAATTCGTTGAATAACAAAATATTGGTAGAATTTCTACGAAGCACTAAGCCAAAGCTTGTTCTATGGAAATCAGATAGCTGATATAAATATATTTTGGTAAATATATTTACAAAAAATATAATAACACCCAAACATAGAACAAACATATATTTTCATCACACAAATGTTTGTTCTTGCCGGACAGCCCGCGATTAAAAAATAAGTTCTTTTTCTTTATGTCCTCTCTAGACAACTATCATCGAGAACAAAACCGAAAATGTGGCTTAAGGAAGGAGCTAGTCAGACAATAACGTGAGGTAAGAGGCTGGCTAAAGGAAGGAGCTAGTCAGATAATAACGTGAGATAAGAGGCTGGCTAAAGGAAGGAGCTAGTCAGACAATAACGTGAGATAAGAGGCTGGCTAAAAGAAGGAGCTAGTCAAATAATAACGTGAGATATAAGTTGGCTAAAGAAACGAGCTATAGTCAGATAATAACGTGAGATAAGGGGCTGTCAAAAAACTTATGTTCCTGAATTTATCATTTTATGAACAAACCTATAGTCCGGGTCTGTTCCTGAATTGGCACCATTTTAAAATTTTAGTTTTTTTCTCCGAATTATTGCTCAACTGAACTTATTTTGACATATTCCACTCCGAAAGATTTTCAGCTCCGAAACTCTTCTAACTTTCCCATAACTACCCCAAACGTAGATGCGTCACTTTGTACGCTAGTAACGACGACGTGTGAGTCTTTTGGAGGGTTTTTACGAGTGAGGAAAAAATCTGGCTGGGATAAGCCTGTAAGCCACTCGTGACGTCACTACGCGGTAATCCCGGAAATCCTCAGGGATAGTGCCTCTGTGAGGCTTGTTTTAAATAGGCATTTGGTAGTTTGATAACAAAAGCTCCCTTGTAGCTACTTACAGTTTGTTTTCTTTGGTTTATTCCAAATTTAAATAAAAGCGAAACAAAACAGTTCTCGAAATTGATTCCTGATCACGCACCCAATTAAAGATTCTTTGTTAGGGGGTAGTCAGAGGTACGTCCAAGTATTACATTTAGCATAACCACGCATTTTGCAGTAGCTGTTATCCCTTGTGGCAGGTCGCAAGCTTATCCCCGCTATTATACAAATAATTATTTCGTAGAAAGAAATATGCTCGACCGTATCAGGTACTACCTATCAGAAAGCAGGACTGCTTCTAATAATAATGCTGGACAATCCACACAGCACTATCTAGCCCCAAAGTAAGCCATTCAAAGCTTGTGTTATGGGTACTAGATAACTGATATATTTAATACATTATATACTTACATAGATAGATATTTTTTATTATACATAGAAAACACCCAGACCATCGGAACAAATTTCTGCAGATCGTACACAAATTTGTTCCACGGCGGGAATCGAACCCGCAACCTCTTGCGTCGCAGGCAGGCTCTCGTCCGCTGCGCCACAAAGGTTGTCATTAGATCATGCTTCTAAAATAATCAGCACAGATATTTTACGTTAATTATTTCTTAATTATTTCTTTAATATTAATAATTTGAAATTAGTTTGGATTACAATGGTTTAAAAACAAGCTTTGATAATCTTCAATAAAGATGTTATTAAAAATGTTGATATTTATCTAGATCTAGCCTGGGGCATTGTTCCAAATACCTTTCAAACTGTTTTTGTATTATTCTTTAATCAAAGAGAGCACCGGTGGTCTAGTGGAAGTGACCCCGCCTTCCGATCGTAAGGTCGCAGGTTCGAATCCGGTCGTGCACCAATGGATTTTTCTATCGAAAAATTTATGTGCGCAATGCCAGTGCTCTCAAACGGTGAAGGAAAACATCGTGAGGAAACCAGTTAGTATTCTAGCAGCGGCAATGGGCTTGCAACCTGTCACGTATGGAATACTAACTATTGCAAAATGTGGGTATGTGCCAAATGTAATGTTTGGACGTACCTCTGACTAACCCCCTTAGACATACTCAAAGAATCTTGAGTACTTGGTACTGAGAGATCTGAAGGGATATCTACCGTGCCTGGGGATCAAAGTCGTGAAGCTGTTTCAGTTTTTTATTCTTTAATTAAACTTGGGAAAAAATAGTAGTAGTTTAGTACAGCTCTTTGTGCGTGGCTAGTCTAGGTATCTCTCTTTCTATCCTGTATCTATTCTCTCTCTCAACATTCCAATTCGAGCTGCCAAGGTTGCCGACGAAATTACAGACACATGTAACATGTAACTTCTGTAAGCCTGAAGTTGATAAACGAAGTACAGTGATTGGTAGGGTACGTCTCTATTGTGCGTGACTTGCAAGGCAATGCTTTGTTTATGACAAGTGATGGTTACCACTCAACATAAGGTGGGCCTTCTGCTGTTTCATCATCTAAAAGGTAATAAGAAAGTTAAGTTGCAAAATATTTATTCTACGAAGGACCCGAACCCACAATCAATAGTGCAAACACAAAGGCATATTATTTTTTTTAATAAAAAGAAAATACAGCAATATCACACAATCAATATCGTTTGCACGTTAGTTAATATCAAATTTTAATTATAAACGAACAAAGCCCATTATAACACAAAAACCTGGCCAAGACCGCAAACAATAAAAACTATTATAACACAATAATTATAAGTAAAACAATAAAACACTGCGATTGTCTAATTTAATAATGTCGGCATAACATCCAAGTTGTTGGCTCAGACCAAATAAAAACTAAAGACAGACTTCTGTGCACAGCAAAGTGAAGCCGGTCAAACTACGCCTCGCACGGACAGACTTCTGTGCACAGCAAAGTGAAGCCGGTCAAACTACGCCTCGCACGGACAGACTTCTGTGCACAGCAAAGTGAAGCCGATCAAACTACGCCTCGCACGGACAGACTTCTGTGCACAGCAAAGTGAAGCCGGTCAAACTACGCCTCGCACGCACACACCAAATCGGCCCACGCAACACATCTTTAGAAAACTGGCTTCACTTTTCTGTCTGTGCGTTTAGTTGTGTATGTACACGGGGCGAGGCGTAGTTTGACCGCAACACATCTTTAGAAAACTGGCTTCACTTTGCTGTTCACAGAAGTCTGTCTTTAGTTTTTATTTGGTCTGAGATTGTTGGGTGCACTGAAATTGCCAACAATTTAGAATTTTTCATAATACTTCGACTATTATTTCGTTCTTACATAAAGCACAGATAAGAGAATACTATACTAGTATAGTATCCGTCAAACTTCTTGGACAAACGACCTTGAATGAAAAAGAAACGAAAAATAGGTCTCTTTGGTGGTGTGAAGAGTGCAAACCTTTCCCCTCCCACCTCGCGCGATGGCCAAGAAGTTTGACGGGTACTATAAGTAGCATAAAGTAAATAAAACATTAATTTTTGAATATTCATAGTTGTAATATTTTATTTTTGTACTAGTTGCGCCCCGTGGTTTTACCCGCGCATATAATAAATCCCGGTATTCCCACGGGACAAGAACTAGCCTATGTGCTATTCCAGACTATAATCTTTCTATCTGCCAAGTTTCATCCAGATCCGTTCAGCTGTTCCGGCGTAAAAGAGAAACTAACATCCATCCATACTTACAAACTTTCGCACTTTTAATACGAGTCGTAAGTCACGCATGATAGAAACGTGCCCTACGATGCACTGCCCTGCATCCGTCAACTTAGGACATACAGATGCTAAATCTGTCGTTGGTGTTAAAATTTTCTAGTAGTAGGATCATAATGGAAAGTATAAACAATTGTTTGAAAGTAATAATGAATAAACAACTGCAGCATTTTGTTGGGTTGTGGATAAACCTATACAATGTCAGCCAGGGACGCGAGCGTTACGTCCTATTTTAATAATAGCATAATAGAAGGGTAACGTGGGGAAGTAGAGCAACGTGCAGTCGTGCACTCGTTACTGATAACGCGTTTGTGGTTGTAGTTTTGAAAATACATTTAGGTATTCATAATTAAACTTGAAAATAATTTACTATTTTTATATTAGGCAATTGCTGATGGAACAGGCCGACGGCTTACCTAAAGAGTAATATCCTACCTATAACTAAATAATAAATAAATAATGCTGGACAATCCACACAGCACCATCTAGCCCCAAAGTAAGCTATTCAAAGCTTGTGTTATGGGTACTAGATAACTGATATATTTAATACATTATATACTTACATAGATAGATATTTTTTATTATACATAGAAAACACCCAGACCATCGGAACAAATTTCTGCAGATCGTACACTTTGTTCCAAGGCGGGAATCGAACCCGCAACCTCTTGCGTCACAGGCAGGCTCTCGCCCGCTGCGCAACAGAGGTCGTCACCTAATTTACCTATAATTTTGACAGACTTCACAGCTCAGAATCAGATGGTACCTAGTAGCTCTGCCTTCTGCGCTGGAGGCCGTGGGTTCTATTCCCACAGAGAGCAAACATTTGTGAGATGAACAAAGATGCTTGTTCTCTGTCTGGGTGTGAACCAGGCCGAGTTTTGTGCCTATTCTTCTAGGCTTTGGTCGCGTGGAACTGAATAAATGAATAATGCTGGACAATCCACACAGCATCATCTAGCCCCAAAGTAAGCTACTCAAAGCTTGTGTTATGGGAACTAGATGACTGATTTATTTAATACATTATATACTTACATAGATAAATATTTTTTATTATACATAAACACCTAAACCAACGGAACAAATTTCTGTAGATCGTACACAAATTTGTTCCAAGGCGGGAATCGAAACCGCAACCTCTTGCGTCGCAGGTGGACTTTCGCCCGCTGCGCCACTGAGGTCGTCAAACTAACTGCCACCTAAATTCACATAATAAAGTTTTAAGACGTTTCAGTGATGATTTTATTGAATAAATATACCAATTTTGACTTTGACTTTGAATATGTGTAACTGTATTTACAAAACTTACTACACTACAAATTACAAAAAATTATTGAAAAAAAAAGCACTATTTATTAAAAAAAATTGTATGACACAATAACGAAACAGAAAACACATTTCTGTACCTATCCTATTTCAATGTGCAGTTTATACATGCCTTGGTTGGAACGTGGTTTTATGTGATCCCGAAACCTGGCCAAAAATGGTTTTTCCCAAAACCATTTCACACCCCTTTGTCAAGTTTCTTCGAAAAGCCAGGTTGTTATTGCAACAAACAAAGGCCACAAACGGCATAGCGCTGCTAGTGCGACCCAGCGCGCCAGGCGATCACGATCAGTCACAAGTTACCCTTTGTAGTGTCGAAATTGTCGATGCGCTCTCATTTTTATTGCTTTAAAAATCTTGTGGTTTTTATCTATATTCAGTAGTTTATTCGTTGTTTTTGAGATGGATTGTTCTAATCCAGGTATGTACTTTGTGTAACACTAATTCTTCTCATTAAAAATCCAACCAATTTAAGTCAAGATGACTGACAAACCACGTGTATAAGCGTTTAAACTATTTGATAACTCAACTAAAAATACTTACAAAGGATTTTATTATAATTCTGAATAGGTACTTCTAAAGTAGCAACTCTAAGTACTAGTGAAAAATTACTGATAGCTTTTAAAATATTAATAATTAATTATTTGTATTATATCAATACCTATAAACGTAAAGCCAGATAACATAGGGTACCTTCAAACGTACATTCAAGGTAAGGCAAGATACCTAATGTGTATTTTAGACAATATGACTTTTTGAACATTCAAAAGCCGTTTTCTCGAAATCAACTTTTTTTGAGTCAGTACAGTAATAGTTATCACCTGCGATATAGGTATTGTTTTTTTTATATTGGTGGACGTTCCGCATAGCACTATCTAGCCCCAAACTAAGCCAAAACTTGTGATATGGGAACCAGGTAGCTGATATACCTACTTATGTACTTTTTTTTGTAAATACGGACTTGACATGACATTATTAATAAAACCCAGACAGAGAACAAACACCTATGTTCATCACAGATAATTATTATGTTTGTTCCCGGTGGGGATCGAACCCACGGCCTACGGCACAGAAGGCAGAGCTACTACCAACTGAGCCGTGAAGGTTGTCTTTGATAATAGACAGTTAAGTAAATATAACTTTTAATGTTACAGGCCTCAGTCTCGGTCGTCCTGAAAAACCTTTCGTAGACTCAAGTGAAAGAAGCAAAAGACGAAAAACCCAAGAGCTTCGAACAAAAAATGTGGAAGAGTTAACCTATGCTACGCAGATGAAATTGCGGGAGTCAGGCAAGGTCGACGCTTCGAAGGTAGTAAAAGATGTTGCGAAAAGTCCTCAAAAAGCCACAAAATACATAAAAGCTTTGAAAAAAAGTGAAGAGGAACCCCACCAGTTGTCGCCTTTACGTGCTTTAGCTATGTTTACAGAAGCAGGGCTTACTAAATCCCAATACGAAATAATACGAGAAACTAACAAAAGTTTTTTTCCGTGCTATTCTGTCCTCCAGAATGCAAAAAAGAAGGAATCACTGAAATTTATAGAGTAAACGAGACATTTGCTGAAATACAAGTGCAAACATTTATGGATCACACGGCAAAACAAGTTATCCACTGAAACGTCCGAGTCGGGACTATAGTCCCGAGAGTCAATTGACTCAAACGTCCGCGCGCCCTAGCGAACTATATAGATTTAGCCAAAAAAGTTAAGACGATCGAACCGTCCGCCAAACACTATATTGACACACAGTATATTGGCATTTTCGGCTTGTAGTCCCGGCGGACGTTTGGCATTTGCGCCTGCGCGCGACGGACGTTTCAATGGTTATGATAAACGTAAAAGAAGCTGAGTAGATTCTATGTGCAGACGATAAGTTTAATGCAACGATTCCATAATTACAGAGATGCGATTCTTTTCAAAGAAAAAATCCATTATCATTGAAACAGATTACTTTCTGATACCAAATTTAGAACGTCAGCGTTCTAAATTTGCTATCAGCCCCTTGATCACGTAACTTTTGTTGCATTCAAAATCCGGTTGCATATGTCAATTTTGGCAGTTTTGCCATCGCATATCTGCCAAAATTGACATATGCAACCGGATTTTGAATGTAACAAAAGTTACGCGATCAGCCTGCAGAAAGTAATCTGTATTTCATCTAAATAGGTAAAAACAACAATAAATTACTTTCAAAATTTTAACGAATGTTGATATATAGATAAATGACGTTACTAATACGTAATTAATAATTTAGAAGATATGTAGTATAATAGTAAGGAATAAATGCTTTGATATGAAAATAATCCTATCGTTTTATTTTTTACTCTTCCATATACGTTTGTATCTGTTAGATGTGCTAGATAGTTTTAAATAAATAAATAAATAATGCTGGACAATCCACACAGCACCATCTAGCCTCAAAGTAAGCTACTCAAAGCTTGTGTTATGGGTACTAGATGACTGATATATTTAATGCATTATATACTTACATAGATAGATATTTTTTATTATATACATAGAAAACACCCAGACCAACGGAACAAATTTCTGCAGATCGTACACAAATTTGTTCCGAGGCGGGAATCGAACCCGCAACCTCTAGCGTCGCAGGCGGACACACGCAGTCCGCTGCGCCACAGAGGTCGAGTTTTGGCCACCGTTTAGGAACAAATACCTCACTGTGGTAGGTTGGAGCTTTCGAGTAGCTGTCAATGCAAAGTCAATGACGCGAATACCGAGCTGACACACTGGCACACAAACCTAGGCAGGTGGGAAAAGCGATGGAAAAAATAGCAAGTGGAAAAACGCAGCACTAAGCTTGTTATCTCGTTCTATCTTCGCAAAACCGACAACGAGCGACAGAGACAGGGAATAGTTGTAGTTTGCGAAAGCAGGTTGGTGTATTTTTAAGTTTCTATCTTGGTTTTTCGCTGAGTTTAGCAGTCCATTTTACTGCATGAAAATGAGTAATTTTATTGTACCTACATAATATTCTCTTGTGATTTAAATTACATTAGTTTTAATAATAGCTGTACAAAAGCCTTCTTAAAAAAACGTAATTAACTACCTAAGTTCTACCTTTGTGAAGGTAAATTATCTAAATATATATAACTCAAAGGTGACTGACTGACTGACATAGTGATCTATCAACGCACAGCCCAAACCACTGGACGGATCGGGCTGAAATTTGGCATGCAGGTAGATGTTATGACGAAGGCATCCGCTAAGAAAGGATTTTGATCAATTCTACCCCCAAGGGGATAAAAAAGGGGATGAAAGTTTGTATGAAACCTTCAATTCATTGGCGCGAGCAAAGCCGTGGGTTCAGCTAGTGCTACTATAATTTTGGTCAGCCATACAAATGTTACATAGTCGTAGAAACCCCTAAACGTAGAAAGTTTCTATTTCTAGTACCCTATGATGTAGTATGGACAAATTAAGTATGTGTAATGTAGGTATCATACGCCGTTACGGCGTGAAAAAATAACAAACATCCATTCAACCATACTTACAAACTTTCGCGTTTTGCCTAATACCATGGACAAATAATACAAGTACCTACTTGTATTATTTGTCCATGCTAATACGTAGAGCTGTCATGCTCTTTTTCTGTGGTCAAGCAACGTATTAACTTATTATATTGCTGGTGATTTCACCAGCAACCGAAACACTACGCTACGTCATTCATTCGTCGATTTGTCTGTCATTTGACAGGCAAATCCTATACTAAACGTGAAAGTTCGTAAGTATGGATGGATGGATGTTTGTTACTCTTTCACGCCGAAATGGCTCTGGCTGGATGAAACTTATAGTCTGGAATAGCACATAGGCTACTTTTTATCCCGTGGGAATACCGGGATTTAAATCTGCACGGGTGAACCCGCGGGGCGCAACTAGTGAGTCATTATCAAATGTCGTCAAAGTCTCCTCAAGTTTACGGATGCAGGGCAGTGCATCGTAGGGCAAGTTCCTTATTATCGTGCGTGACTTACAAAGCCTGCTTTATGATAGGTGATGGTTACTTCACAAAAGGTAAGCAAAAATATGGCAAAAATCAACCAAATAGGATTGTTTTGGTAATAGCAGTCCGTTCGGTAAAAGACCGTAACCGAAACTCCGCTCAGACTTTCTCAGAATCGATCATTTGAGTTGGAAAGTTTGGACCAATTAGTATTCTCTTTATAGCTTGTTTACACTCGGCAAGTATTTAGAAATAGTTGGTTGGTGGGGTGGTGGTCAGTGGTGGTTTATCTCTGCACGATCATTGAAACCGAGAGTATCACTATCATCACTACATAGTATAAAACAAAGTCGCTTTCTCTGTCCCTATATCCCTATGTATGCTTAAGGCCCCGGTGACAGCAGCTCGCAATTTCATATGCGATTGGCTATTATTTCATTTCAGGGAAATCATTTGAAAAAACAACTATCCAGTGACACACACAAATACCACTCGAACACAAATAACACAATAATATAAGGGAAACATCCTCGAATCAGAAATCACTTTGGTATTAGTATGTTTGGCCTTACGTTTACCTAATACCAAAATGATTTCTGACTCAAGCACATTTCCCTTATATTATTGTATTATTTGTATTCGAACAGTATTTAATTTTATGCGTGTCACTGGATAGTTATTCTTTCAAACAACGTCCCCGAAATGAAATAACTAATAGCCAATCGCACCTCGAAACTGCGAGTCGCTGTCACCGGGCTCTTAAATCTTTAAAACTACGTAACGGATTTTGATGCGGTTTTTTTAATAGATAGAGTGATTCAAGAGGAATGTTTATAAATGTATAAAACATAGTATGGTAGAAAAGCATTGTGCACCCGTGCGAAGCAGGGGCGCGCGGGCGGGTCGTTAGTGTAGTATAAAATAATTATTTAGACGTTGACTAGCATCGTACAAAGCAAAAATAAGCCAATGAAGTGAAGGCCAAAACTGATACGGAAAGCCAACCGATGTTTTTTTTTAATTGCGTCTGAAGGCCAAGTCACGTAATGAATAACCAAATTCTAGTTTCAATCTCATGGTAGGTGTTTTCCAATTCAGTTTAACAAGGTTGAAATTGACATGACAAATTGTTTGCCAATTCATTTCAATTTGAAATGAATGTGAAAAAAAATGACTGTGAGAATACATGATTGCGCCCCGATACTTTTTCTGGGAATACATTTGTACAACACTGGGAAGTTTTATAAAGGTTTAATAAGACTGCTTTGCCAACTTAGAGAGTTCCGTGAAACTGCCGGTAGCGTCACCATAATTGGTGACGTCACAAACACAAGCCAATTACGTCATAGTACCTGCCTGCTCGGCTTTGAATTTTAAGACGAAGACAAGAGCTAATGTGACTCGCTCGCACGTTTTGACTTGTTGAAAGATATAAAATCCCTAAACCAATTTTCGAAAAATCGCAAACAACTATTTTGTGTGCAATCACATTGCGCACAGTTTAGTTAAAAAAAATCATTTTGATCGATACAAGTTTTCCTACTTAAAAGTTTGCTTTTCTAGTTTTCGTACTCAAGCAAACTTTTGAGTAGGAAAACTTGCATCAATCAAAATGAAATTTTTACCAAACTATGCGCAATGTGATTGCACACAAAATAGTTGTTTGCGATTTTTCAAAATTGGAATTTGTGATTTTATATCTTTCAAAATGTCGAATCGTGCGAGCGAGAAAAATATTAGGTGTTGTCAACGCCTTAAGAGAAACTGAGACGAGGGTAAACGTAGCAGATAATCAAGGTCACCTTACTAAATTGTATTTCAGATTTATTTAGTTTTCAAATTTATTTACTGCCAGCATAATATTAGTCTACTACTATTAAAAACGCGAAAGTTTGTAAGTATGGATGGATGGATGTTTGTTACTCTTTCACGCCGGAACGACTGAACCAATCTGGACGAAACTTGGCAGATAAATAGATTATAATCTGGAATAGCACATAGGCTACTTTTTATCCCGTGTGAATACCGGAATTTGTATCTGCGCGGGTGAAACCACGGGGCGCAACTAGTCACTTATACTCAGTTCTAAGGTAGCTATTGGGCGAGTACAGTACCCTGAAGTGCGCAGCAAATTATGAAGAAATAATGTCATGCAACTTAGAATCTGAAGCCAGTTCCATGCGACTAAGCCTAAAAGAACAGGTAACACAATATCAATAAATCAGCAAACTAGTCCCAATGAATAAAGACTATTATCGTCTGGCAGATGTGCCAAAAGTCGTGTGATGAGACTGTGTATTACCAACTGGCTATTATCTCGGCCCCAGTAGTAGGGGAAGCAGGGGTAATGGTGATCGTGTCGGGTAATACCGCTCACTCCAATAACTTATTAAATAAGGTGTCTTAAAATACAGCGAGCACGCTGCAGCGCAGGGGTTGTGACGCTTGAGGCAGAGTCTCTAAACCCCAAAACTAACAGACAAATGAAAAACAAATAGAGCATTTTTCTCTGAGGCGATCGCCATTCCCCCATCTTCCTCTACGGTCGCTTCAAAAATTTTAAAAATGCATAAAGTAAAAAGCACCTGCCACTTACGTGTAGTGCAATCTTGTAAATGGAAAACTCTCGCCATTTTCCCTGGAATTTTACCTCATGCATTACTTTTCAGGAAGTTCAAAAGAAAATCATTAGCTCAAATGCTGGAATGAGGAGCAGGAATGGGCAGAATTGGAATGCCTCGAGCTGATGGACGCAGGGCAGTGCATCGTAGGGCACGTTCATTTCGTGCGTGTCTTACCCCCGCTTTCTGAAAGCTCGATCAACACTAATCGGCTGTTAACTACAACACTATCTCTATTTAATTTGAAGTAAAAGCTGAAATAGCAAGTGACTTGACAGCCAATTAGTGTGGATCGAGCTTCCAGAAACCGGGGGTTACGATGCAATGCTTGTTATAGGTGATGGTTACTACTTAACATCAGGTGCGCCATCTGCTTCTTTTATCACTTTCATCAGGTCGTTGCATAAAAAAAAACAACTAAAGGTCATTGCTTATAAAAAATAAAAACATGCTACCTAAAGGTATATACAATATACCAAGGTATATACTTACCTATAATTGACCGAGCGAGCGAAGCGTCTCAATTTCCACATTGGCTAAAAATGCGTTTGTCCGGATGTCTGTCTGTCTGTCTGTCTGTCTGTTCTCCTCTAAAGGTCGCATTTTTCAACCGATCTGAACGAAACTTGGTACACAGGTTATATGACTTATTAGATTTTTTTTGTCGTCGGGGATTTTTGATTGGAGCGGTACTTCCTCCAAAAAAAGGGCAAAAAGGGGGCTATTTGATATACTGGATATCTCCACCAAATGAGATCCGATTTCGATTATTCTTTTTTTATTTGAAAGGTAGTAACTATAAGTTGGCCTCATAAAAGTTTGGCGAAGATCTGATAAGGATCTTCAGCATGATGAACAGGATAGCTCATCAAACAATCGATGGTTTTCAATCAAATTTGAGAGAAACACAAAGGACCTCATTCTACACAAGATGATGCAAAAAAAATCAAAAAAATCACAAAACGGAAAATGCACTTGCACATTACATTCCTCAAATAGCTCACTTTTAGTATGCTCGCGAGGTCTACAGCTCCCTCCCAGAGCCACTAGTATATATTTACCTACATACATAGTATATTTCTTTGTAAAATACAATGTTGTATCACAAACAAGGAACAATACGGGAACCATTTACGATTCCAAGCACAGTTTGTATTTAGCGGTAAACTAGCGCAGACAAAGTTCATACGCCACATACGAGTTTGAACGTGTACGTAGACCACAGTCTTGCTAAATTACTAGATTTCCCATAATTAAAGATTTGTGCATAATAAAAATACATGTTAAAAAAATATGAGCGGGTTGGTTACCTTATTTTCATATAAAATATGTCAGTAAAAAATAGTTCACACGCAGTTACAAAAAAATACAGACATATAAAGTAATCATTGCATCGTAAATCACGCTCGATAGGCACGTGCCCTACGTACTGCCCTACGTACAACTTGATGCGCATCATGGGCCTATAGGTATTTCATTTTTCGATGTGTTTTCGAACATTTCTCAATCACTTTAATATTTAGCCCCAAACTAACTAGCAAAAAAACATGCATTTGAATTAAGAACCTCGTCCTTCCTTAGTCGGGTTATCAATAATTATTTATTAGGAATTATAGGAGTAACTCAAAATCCATGATTCTTTATTATAAGTTCATAATATTTTAAATAATATGTTTCACTTTGTCGCGCAACAGATATTTCGCATATTTGTATGTGTCTATTTGGTGAACAAAGAATAACGGAAGGAAACCCACTACCTCTTTTATTACTAACCGTAAGAACCGCTACCCACTACCTCTTTTACCATTATTTAATTTGCTAAAATATGTCTTTCCTACGTTTTGTTACCGCCAACCGACCGTCTCAATGCGCAGGAAAATAAAAGAAAAAGGGAAAACATGTTATCGACAGAACAAAAAGTTTTTCCCATAAAGTATATTCGAAGTGGCATCAAAGCCAAAAAGCTGTAAACATTCGCGCGTCCCAGAGGTCACATATTGTAACCACTCTATGCTGGCACCTCGTTCCAAGGGTCTGGCCAGGAAGTTTACTGAAGTGAGAATGCACGATAGGAACTTGACCATTATGTAAAAATATTTATTTACAAAGATAATTACAATCTTACTACTTATACACGTTTGAAAGTTTGGATAGATGTTTGTTACTCATTCACGCCGGAACGGCTGAACGGATCTGGATGAAACTTGGCAGGGAGATAGATTATAGTCTGGAATGGCACATAAGCTTTGTATCCTGTGGGAATACGGGATTTAAGTTTGCGCAGATGAAACCGCGCGGCACAACTATTTAATGATCAAACGAACTTACCAAGTGAAGTTCGATCACAATTATGTGAACGGCTTCATTCGACGCGATTAATTTTTTACATGTTGTAGATATGCCCCGAGACACCGGCCTTACACACGGATTTTTAAAGTATTTTTTTTTTTTTTTTTTTTTTTTTTTTTTTTTTTTTTTTTTTTTTTTTTTTTTAGTTAGGAAACGACTAGTAGATCATAGTTGTTTTCTTGACTTTGACTCGATCCGGTCACTTGCGCTCTCGTTCGTAAAGTATCGTCATTACGTGTTCCCGCGCGCTGGCCTTCGCACGCGTCCACAAGAGCTCTCGAAAATATTTAGTGCTTTCAACATGGGAAGAAAAAGAGGACATAGTAATGATGACGAGCAAAAAATAAAGAAGAAAATTGCAAAGCTACAGGAAAAATTAAATAAAAAACCGAACCGTCGTCGACGGGTTTTTATTGAAACATCTTCATCAGAAGACGAGCTTGATAATAACTGTAAGTACATAACTATCTTTTTTAAGTTGTGGGTAGCTGAATAAAAACTTGTGCAATGATTGTGATGCGTACTGCCAGTCACGGGCTGATACTGTCACTGTAAATCATTCACAATGCTATGACGATGATGCGAGCAACTATCCTGGGTTGTCTCTGTCATATTAAAAGTCATTTGCTCTAGCAGCTACATTTATAATGTTATTGTCAGAATGTGATGCGTACTACCATAACCGGGTAGATACTGTCACGAATTTGTGTCTTGACACACTCCATATATTTCTGACAGCGTTCGTGACCAACGCCGACGTCCACGCCACTGCCGACGACGCCGAGTCGCCTCCACCGCGGCTTTTTTCCACGTCATCGTCACCGCCGCCTCGTGATTTGGCCGAGCCTGCTGCTACCACCTCGACCGCTGATGTCGCTGTTGATTCCGGTGTCGTAGCTGAAGTCGAAAATGAACTTGATGCGGATATAAGTTTGCGCAGATGAAACCGCGCGGCACAACTATTACATTATAATCCCGCTTCAAGTAGGAAACATCGTCCAGTGATATTTTAGTGCTAATGAATAAATTTAATTTTAAAACAAAATGAATTTGTTCAGATGTCATAGATCCAGTTAACTTAAAGCCAACTATTATTGTGTTAAATACAAGTGAAATGAAAAAGCTACGTTGCTTTACCGTGCACTTGCCCGTCTACTTGACTATTTTGTATTACTGTAAACGCTGTTCTATCTTAGCCAAATCTCTGGCCGGTCCTTTTGGGGGTAGGCATAAAATAAGCAATGCTTTTACGCAAAGGGTTTCCGTTACAAAATGGCACTGGAACTCATCATAGAACCGGCTAAGTGCGAGTCCGACTGTAAACTGGAGTGTGTCCGGATAATTATTTAAACTATTAAAGGCTGGCTGTTTTTTTTTTATACAACTAGCTGATGGAACAAGCAGATGGCCCACCTGATGTTAAGTGGTAACCATCACCTATAAACAAAACATTGCCCCGTAGGTCACGCACAATAGGAACGTGCCCTACGATGCACTGCCCTGCGTCCATCAACTTGAGGCATACAGATGTTAAGCCTCATGTGCCTGTAATTACACCGGCGACCACACTCTTCAAACCGAAACACAGCGTTGCTGCTTGGCGGCAGAAAAAGGCGTGGTGGTAGTACTTCCCCGGACGAGCCCTTCACAAAGAGCTCTACTACTCTTAAAACTGGCTCTTATTTAGGAAAGAGACATTGAAAACAAAAGAGAAAAAAGAAACAGCGTTAATCTATGATGAATTGCTTTATACTTTTTCTTCAAATAGGATAGAGATAGCATGTGATTTGACAGCCGATTAGTGTTGATCGCGCTTTCAGAAACCGGGGGTTAGTTTGTTATTAAATTTGCGTAGTAGTGACATCTTCTTTTTCCCTTTATAGGTTTCTAAAATTTTATGTGACGCGTTATTTCAGACTTCAAAGTTTTAGCTTGGCTAAAAGCCAGGCTAGCCAGGCTAAAAGATATAGGTACTTAGTTCTAAGATTCACTCCAATCGGACCTGTAGTTATGACGGCTTGGCTCCTTAACATCCAAACATCGTTCTTTATATTTTTATTCGAATTATTATGTATTTTTTTTATTGTTATTATTTATTTTTGTTGCTGTTTATTTATTTATTTTATTGTAGTTCTAAAAATCCTTTTGATTCAACGAACACTACACATACATTGTATTGTATTGCGTATTGTATTGTATTGCGTTGTATTGTATTGTACATATGATACTACAGTACATATTATAATTCATGGACGCTGGCTGTAGCTTTAATTATCATCGTTTCAGGCAGTCTCCATAATCACGATGAGATAATCTAATATTCACGATGAAGTCTAAACAAGTCCCAAGTCAACCATGCAGCGCCTAACGAAGACAAACTTGCGTTTGCAGAACCCATAACACGTTCTTTACATTGTTAAGCTGTGCTTCTTATGAAGCGGTGGCCGCTACATAACAGCATAGGCATATTTGGTATATCTATGTATATTGCGGGACGTCTTTTTCCCCCACCACGAATTAGAAATAGAAACCTCTCACTCACAAATGGTTTAAAGAAAACCAAAGATCGAAGGAAGAGTTTATTTATGTAATTTCTTTATTTTATGTATGTATTAGTAAGTAATCTGTAGGTTTATTTATTTTATATTACTTAATTTTTTCTAACTTTCATCTTGTACACATCATACCCACCTCTAAATTTACTAGTCTCTCTCCTTCAAGGTTTGCTGGAAGAGAACTCTTTTTAGGGTTAAGCTCGCCTTTGTACATACTTTATTATTTAAGTTTTCGCATGTTGTTTCTGTGTACAATAAAGAATAAAGAAGGACCGAAGGAAAGACCGAAGGTTTTAACCTAAGTGTTAGATGTTTTTACTTGATGCTAATTAGTTTAGTTTATTTGAACGGATCTTGGTGAAAATTGGCACAGAGATATATTATAGTCTGGTATAACACATATGCTTCTTTTTATCCCGTAGGAATACCAGGATTTAAAACTAGCGGGTGAAACCGCAAGGGCGCTACTAGTGTAATATATATAAAAAAAAATATAAGCGGATAAATCAAAGTTTCATGTAACGTTCAATATTTTCATATTACGTTCGTCTCCGTTAGCTTTGTGGAAAACAGGGCTTAGGCAAGTCAGTTGGCAACATTTGACAATTTAATTAGCTAGCTGACCTCAGTGTTGGATTTTCGAATTAAAATTATAGCTCTGAGCTTGTCGCTTCCTTGGAACCTCACTTAACATAAAGCCTAATTTAGCTTGTCAATATTTTTAATATTAGCTCTTCTTCACACCGACTGGTTAGATAGATAGATATTTTCTTTATTTTGCAAATATTACATTAATTTAAAGATAAAAGTAAAATAAAAATACAAAGTAAAAATACGAATTTTACAAAATAAAATGAAAACCAAAATACTTTGATTCAATTACAAATGCAACAGCATATTCCCACATGTCCGAGCCATAATATCACCGCACAAAATGGCGCCTTCCCCGCAGGAGATATTAAACATTGGTTTTATTAAACCTGCTGCCGTTATGTGACGACCGCAATCTAATGGTATTTGTTTTTTGTTTGTATAAAACCATCGTAGGCGCCCTGGAAACTTTCGGTCAAAACTCTGTAATCTTATATTTGAGTGACGAGCAGTTGGCACTGTCATTTTAATGAGATACAAATAAAATGGTTGATTGCATAATTTATCGAAAATGGGTTCATTGATTTTATATTTTTCCACATGTCGAAACGTGCAAGCGAGAAGTAGTTGGATGGTTTTCACATTTCGACATAAAAAATATATAATATCACCAAAATCATTGATATTTGATACCAATTTTTCGAAAATGGGTTATGTAATTTTATATCCGGCAGTGATAAGACTTCTCATGATAAAGCCGTTGACCGCTATTTTGAAAACTTAAGTTTTAGAGGGAGACGCTGTTTCCCCATGAATATGGAGATTTTGATTGTGATTTTTAACTGGTCGTTATGAAAGCAATCACTGTGATGTTGCTTTTAATCGATACAACAGATTGTGTGCTCAGCATCAAATGGGACAAAACTATAGTAACTATAGTAACTGTAGTAACTATACTATATATCCCAACTAATATTATAAATGCGAAAGTAACTCTGTCTGTCTGTCTGTCTGTTACGCTTTTCCGCTTAAACCTCTCAACCGATTTTGATGAAATTTGGCACAGACAATCTTTAGACCCTGAGAAAGAACATAGGCTACCTTTTATTGCGAAAAAATGAGATGAAGAGATTAAAAGTACGCAGACGAAGTGGCGGGTACCAGCTAGTATACTATATATATATAAAAAAAAGTATATAAGTAGTATATCAGCTATCTGGTTCCCATATTACAAGCATAAGCTTAGTTCGGGGCTAGATAGTGCTGTGTGGAAAGTCCACCAATATTTATTTTTATTTATTTATTTTTATAGGTGATGTGCACACCTGGCCGCGGTGGGCGTTTTTGCGTTACATAGTCAAAACGTACCTGTGAACTTTAGGAGCATTTGCGAAAGTTTTGTTAATGAAGAACAACCACTGTACCCATTAAAATTATCTATCTATGTAAGTTTATAATGTATTAAATATATCAGTTATCTAGTAAGCCCCAAAGTAAGCTTTGAGTAGCTTACTTTGGGGCTAGATGGTGCTGTGTGGATTGTCCAGATTTATTTATTATTATTATTATTTCAGTTATTTCTATCGCCAAGTGATGATCGCATTGCTGTGTTCCATATTTGGGTACACAGCTTCCGAGAAGCAGTTCATAAGGCGCGGATCCAGGCCTCAAAAAATATTGTGGTCACTGAAACCCAAAAATCGGCCTCACTAGGCGGAGTAAGAACTTGTTCATGATCGATTTAGTGCATTACTACATACAATCTTTACAATATTATACGACACCCCGTCTATTTTGCAGTGTATAATTCCACGCGAGTAAAGCCGTGGGGCGAACTCGTGTGTGAGAACTAACTGTTTTCCTAACGATGTTTTCATTCACCGTTTGAGAGCACTGGCGCACATCATTTTTTCGGACAATTGTATTCATATACGATCGTCCAATGATTTTTTTCTACATACATACACACACACACACAACCTTATGGTCTAAAGGCGGGGTCATTTCCACTAGACCACCGGCGTGTTTTAAGTGGAACTGGCGCTAAAGTCACCAGTTTTAAGACGTTTGAAGATGATCCTTGAGGTTTTATTGAATAAAGATCTTTTGAATTTGAATTTATGACCATTACAATGCGGCTGATGAGATGAAGAATTCTCAGCTTGAGAAATATTTTTATGTCCGCGTTCTATAGTTCAGTATACATTACTCTGTCGTTCTACGAATTGTACCTACTTCATTAAAACTTTGGTCTATGGTTTTGGAATATTTCGGAGGACGGAAATTTAACAAGGAATGGCGTGTTAAAATTTTGCCTCATTAAGGTAGAAGGGTTTCATAGTGTTAACCTTATAAAGGACTAGCTTTCACCCACGACTTCACTTGCATGTAAGTAATTCTTATTACTTATTTTTTACCTCTTCTCAGAATCAGCAAGTTGAAGTGGACAGGTCATATAGCTGAAAGAACTGACAACCGCTGGGAAATAAAGGTTCTCGAATGGCGACCACGAACAGGAAAACGAAGTGTGGGACGCCCTCCTACTCGATGGACTGACGACGCTGTTCGGACCGCGGGAAGTCGGTGGAAAAAATGGCTCAGAATCGTTCTTCCTGGAAACGTATACCTATACAGGGTGTCCCAAAAGGTTACGTAACTAGGAAGAGGGGTGATAGGGGTGGTCACAAGGGTCACTAGAAAAATAATAAAAAAAATCCCCTCTGGGTATTAAAAAAAATAAAAGGCATTTTTTAAAAAACTAAAAATTTTACTCCTTGCCTTTTTTTTATTTCAATTTGAAAAAGGGTTATTGACGATAACATAACAGCATTTTTTTTTTATATACCAATATTTGTAGGTCATCGGGAGCAAAATCACCCCACAAGGCGTAAAATTTTTAGTTTTTTAAAAAATGCCTTTTATTTTTTTTAATACCCAGAGGGGATTTTTTTTATTATTTTTCTGGTGACCCTTGTGACCACCCCTATCACCCCTCTTCCTAGTTACGTAACCTTTTGGGACACCCTGTATAGAAGTCCACTTATGGACAAATCCAGCAGTGGACTTCTGTAGGCACTAGGCTGATGATGACGATGATGATGATAATGATGATTCATTCACCGCACTGTCTCAAGAGAAGTTGCCTAAATGATGTGGGTGTATAATCGTTTGAATATTTAGAAATATTTTTAGATAATGGGCATTTCGATAGCATGAAAAAATCTACAGCAAATTCAAATACATAACGTAGCAAACTATATAAAACTGAAAAAAACTGAAACAGCTTCACGACTTTGATCCCCAGGCACGGTAGATATCCCTTCAGATCTCCCAGTACCAAGTAGATACTAATTCAAGATTCTTTGAGGATGTCTAAGGGGGGTAGTCAGAGGTACGTCCAAACATTACATTTGGCACATACCCACATTTTGCAGTAGTTAGTATTCCATACGTGACAGGTTGCAAGCCCATCGCCGCTGTTAGAATACTAACTGGTTTCCTCACGATGTTTTCCTTCACCGTTTAAGAGCACTGGCAATGCGCACATAAATTTTTCGATAGAAAAATCCATTGGTGCACGACCGCATTCGAACCTGCGACCTTACGATCGGAAGGCGGGGTCACTCCCACTAGACCACCGGTACTCAAACTATATACCTATTTTTATTGAGTTATTAAATTCAGTCAGTAAATTATCCTGATGGACTTTCAACATTTATTTACTCAAACATAAATTTAAACAATTAACTCAAAAACGGAATCCTTTGGCCCTTTCGCTTTTATCTTATCCTTAAAGCAACCTTAAGGCTTCGGTATTAGAGTTGAAAATCAACAGGTTTATAACGTAGGCACTCACTTATCAGCTAAGCAAAGCTTTTACAAAATTCAGCTGAAACTTTGCCTTGGGGACTGGCCTGGCGCGGTAGTGTACACGTGCCTTATGTTTTATGAATGTTGCAAACTTTCATTATCAGAGATGATACATGGAGAAACCTTTTACCCTGAAGTTCACCAGCTGAAGAAACCGTGGGTTAAATTAATATGAGATCCAAAATTATGTAATAGAAATTTTTTGAACTCAAAAAATAAAGACAATTAACTATGTTACATTATATTTAGACAGCCTTCACAGCTCAGTTGGTAGTAACTCTGCCTTCTGCGCCGTAGGTCGTGGGTTCGATTCCCACGGAGAACAAACATTTTGTGTGATGAACATAGGTGTTCTTTCTGTGTCTGGGTGTTATATAATATTATAAGTATATATTTACAAAACAAAAGTATTTTAAGTATTACATCAGCTCTCTGGTTACCATATCACAAGCTTTGGCTTAGTTTGGGGCTAGATAGTTGTTTAGGCGATAAATAAGTTTGCTTTTGTCAGAACTAGAGGGCGCTAGTAAAAGTGTCCGGTGTGTAGAACGCGCTATCGATGCGTTTTGGGTTTTTTATAACGTGAAGCCTTTGCTTATATTCCAAGCTATACAAACTTGAAGTGCCAGTAAGGCTCGTTCTCATCATACGAGCCTTTCTCCTTAATCGTAGCTTTCGAGGGCTCCCTATCAAGCCCCAGACCCGTCAGAGCTGGAGTCCCTCAGGGCTCCGCACTCTCACCTCTCTTGTTCACGCAAAGCCACTGGTGCCCCGTGGTATATGCGCAACATCGATCTCCATCGCGATCTAGGTCTCAAGTCGATTGCCGATTTCATTAAGCTCGCCGCTAGGCGTTACTATGACTCGGCTCCCCACCACCCGAACCCTCTAGTCTCTACGCTACCCGATTATCCCATTGACCCCCCCGTTGATAGATCCCTCCGTAGACCAAGGCACATCCTAGGTGACCCAGATGACGTGATCACAGCCGCTAACGCAGAGGCGATCGAGCCATCCAACCCGACAGACTGGACAAACAGATCAAACACTACACACATACACCGACCCCGCCGGCGGGGTCGTAGACGTCTCCTAGCTCCCGCCCACTCGGGGCCTAATCTAGATCATCTAAACCCCCACCCTGGCAACAGCCCAAGCCGAGGTCGTACCATAGCGGTGCCCTTGCGTTTGTTGCCCCATCCTAACCATACCGGTTGAGCGCCCTCCGCGCTCGCCATTGCTCGGTAGCGCTGTAAGGATCGTTCATCGATCAACAGCATTCGAAAAAAAAAAAAAAAAATTATAGCTACCTTGTTCAAAAGATTTGTTTTATTCAATGAATCCCTCCTCAGTACGTAAAAAAAGGTCAGCTCAAAACAATAGTACTGTGTGGAATGTCCACCAGTTAATCCATCCAATTATTCTTAGTGTTATCTCGGTGGGGGTCGTCGAACCCACGGTCTAACGGCGCAGAAGCACTACCATACCAACTGAGCTGTGGATGCTGTCATAATAACCAACAGAGTTGCCAGAATATTTCATTTGCTTCTGCGACATTGAAAGTAATATCATAAGTAACCATTTTTAACAGTCATCATAACCATTACATACATCTTGCAATAAAACAAGCACATAACCCGGTATAACTGTAAAAATACAGTAAAATTACAGTATTTTATATCCTTTGAACATTTTATGAATAAGCCATTTGCTGTATTAGAGTTTTCCTTCACAATGACGAACTTTGTATGTGTTTTTTACAATTTATTGGTAAAACGTTTGACCGCTATCCCACCTGATGTTAAGTGACGATGCGGTCTACGGTCCTACCACTCGTCTCTTGAAATCATCCAAATTATAGTCATCCGTATTTTGATAGTCAAATTTGAAAGACCCAAAATCTCCTCAGTATCATTAGAGGCGACGTGAGTCAAATGTCATGTTTAGATGTATCTCTGACTACCCCTCTTAGACATCATCATAGAATCTGGAGTCCGTACTTGTTACTCAGAGATCTGGAGCCTTATTCACTATGACAATAGGAGATTCCAAGGAGATTCCTTGCCCCGAACCGTAAAACGTCAAAACTTGATATTGGGCTTTATTATTTATGACATAAGAGATACTTTGCCCTGACCGTATCACACCGCCTGCCTTGTCTTAGCCGAGCTCGCGCTGCAAATGGTCATAGTGCATAAGGCTCCTGAAGGAATATCTACCGTGCGTGAAGATCGAAGTCTATGAAGCTGTTTCAGTATCAGCTTTAAAAAAATAGTTATCATATCACATGCAAAAATAGATTTAAGAGTATAGAGCTCTTTGTAAAGGGCTCGTCCGGGGAAGTACTGCGCAGCAACGCTGTTTCGGTTTGAAGAGTGTGGTCGCCGGTGTAATAACAGGCACATCTGTATGCCTCAAGTTGATGGACGCAGGGCCATGCATCGTAGGGCACGTTCTTATCGTGCGTGACTTACAAGGCAATTTTTTTTATAGGTGATGGTCCCGTTTAACATCAGGTGGGCCATATGCTTGTTCCATCAGCTGGTTCAAGCGTAAACTGGTAAGACTTTTCAAGGTGATCCTTGTGATTTTATTGAATAAATATATTTTGACTCTGACTTTGGTTGTACAAAAAACAATATCATCATAATTATACCTACCTAAGTCAAGACACAGTATTCTAGCGGTTAGTTTTACAGTTCCCATTTGCTAACGAGCTCTCTGTGATAAATGTCCTCGGCCATTAGAGACTGTAATATCCGAGGTATTGTTGCAAAAATACCGCTTTGTTAAAGCTGTGGGCCACGATTAAAAAGGCCTCAACACTCACCAGAAATACCTATGTAATTTAAATCGTATTTTTATACCACTAATGGTAAGTGGTGTGGTGTGTAACCAGTTATCCCTTTTTGAAACACATATTATTGCTTTGACTTTTCGTCATGCCTGAGAGCACTGGTGGTCTAGTGGTAGCAGCCCCGCCTTCCAATCCTAAGGTCGTGTGTTCAAAACCGGTCGTGCACCAATGAGTTTTTTTTGTCAAAAATTTATGTGCGCAATGCCAGTACTCTCAAACGGTGAAGGAAAACATCGTGAGGAAACCGGCATGTTGTAAAACCTAACAAGTTCTATAACATGTGACAAGTGCTCGAAAGGAGCCTCTTGAGGCGCACTTAAAATCCTTTCACCACACTGTTTCGAAAGAAATTAGTGACAGGATAAGAAGAAGTCATGCCTTACGAGGTGATACCTATACTCATACTACTTATTATAACTCAAAAACGATTACAGTACTATAACTCATCAGATCTGACTTAAATTTTAATGGGACCACATGAAAAATACCAGCTTTCGATATAAAAAGATCACTAAAATTGGTCCACCCAGTAAATAGTTATGAGGTGGAGTAATACACATAAAAAAACATTCGAATTGAGAACCCCCTTTTTGGGAGTCGGTTAAAAAGTAAACATTTTATTAAGGCTGATTTCACTGCGCCTAGATATTTCAGGCTCGCTTATTCGTATTCGAATGTGCCTTTACAAAGAATTGACCAATGAGAGTCCGGTTCGATTGTTGGACCAGTAAAAGGCGAATTACTCACAGTCTGCCGCTTGGCTGGATTTTGCCTTTGAGTTTGCATTGATGTGATTCTTGTAAGCAAACATACTTTCTAGACGTGCTACCCTAACATGAATTTTAGCCTAAGGTGAGTTTAAGCACAATCCTTCAAGGTTTGCTGGAAGAGAACTCTTTTTAGGGTTAAGCTCGCCTTTGTACATGTATTGTTATTTAAGTTTACTGTATATTTTCACTGTGTACAATAAAGAATAAAGAATAAAGAATAAGCTTAAAATAATGACAGAATGACCTTGTTTCATTCTAGGTATCACATCCAGGTAGATGTGATTTTTAATACACATTTTAAATATAATATGAGTACTTACTTAAACAATTGATTTTTTTGGAACTTCAAACAAAACACTCATTGGCTTAGTGTTAATAGCGTTACCCCCAGATTCTGAAAGCTCGATCAACACTAATCAGCTGTCAAGTCACTTGCTATTCAGCTTGTGAGTGACTTGACAGCCGATTAGTGTTGATCGTGCTTTCAGAAACCGGGGGTTAGTGTTGCTGTGTCACTAGAGCAGTTAGTTCCAATTTAAAGAAAATAGTATTATTACTCGCCAATAATATGTAGATATCGAAGAGTTATTATATTTCAGTTTATGTTTACGATAAAAATTAATCCTAGCTAGATCAATTTATCGCCCCCAAAACCTCCTGCTCATGTTAAATTTCAAATTCGTTGGAGAGATACGTTCCGAGGTTAAGAAATATTTAATTTTTTATACAAGATATTAGATTCGTAAAAGAATTAACCCTGCGTGAGCAATAACTGTACTGAGTATTGAAATATCTCCTACCTTTAGAATTCCCCTCGAAGCTTCATAATAACTTGAGGTACCCCAAATCTCTGCCCGAGCCAAAACAAACACCCTGAAAATGCACCCTTCTCACTCACAAACTTTTTAAATATATCATTTTGTAAACATTCGAATATAACTCATGTTCCCGGCTTCGGCTGCAGACACGTACTGTAATAAATTGTCCTTAAACTTTGAGAATGTCAGATTTATTCTCTCAGGTTCGCTTCTGCGGGTTACATTGTCCGTACTTTTACAGACTTTGAACTTTATTCGGTCCGCGGTTCCATTGAGTTTTAGTTTTAGGTTGTAAGTAAACATTACAGGCACATGAGGCTCAACATCTGTATGCCCCAAGTTGATGGACGCAGGGCAGTGCATCATAGGGCATGTTCATCTTGTGCGTGACTGGTGATGGTTACCACTTAACATCAGGTAGGCCATCTGCTTATTTCGTTAGCAAGTTGTTTGTTATAAAAATAAGTGACATTTATTTTTCAATATCCCATAGAGATTCGTTTGAAACGTCGTCTAGGTCGTAAGTGACAGTTTCCACAACATGAAACATAAGAACCTAGAAGGGATTCGTTTTCTGTCATCTATCGAAGCAACATAGCATTTTCATTTTAATTGTTTTTCTAGTATTTTTTTGAGTTGTGTTGTGTTATTTTGGTGGTATTTTAACCAACATTACTTGTGGTCTTAGCACAAAGTGTAAGCATTTGAAATGAAAGTGTTAATACACTTTCATGATATCGTGATTTGACCGAAAATGTTTCAAATGTTTTGAAAAAATCGCCACCATTTTCTTCAAAACAATTGACTGACTCGACTTTGATTGACGTGACTAGATACATAGCAAAGAGCATATAATCTCTATCACTTGACACTGGCAAGATTGTCGATAGACAGGAGCCATAAAAAAAAAAAAAAAGAACCTAGAACTTAGAAGAAAATTATAAAAATAAAAGTAACAAATATTATGTACTTTTAGCAATATTTATTCAAAGTGGTTCGATTAGGTAGGTACCTAGTGGAAATAGCCCTAAAGGTTATTTACATAATTTTACAAATTATTTAATTAATGTAACATGCAGTTCTTTTTTTAAATTGCTGTGTCAGACAAACGCACTGCAAAGTGATCCGGTAGGTACTGTTATACTATTGAGCAAGGAATATATTCAAATTCCTTGCTATTGAGGTACGAAACCATAAAGCAATTGAAACACTCAATTTACTACGTAGGATTTACAACAGAATTCTAAAAACAAAGCATTCGAATTCCTTTTCATTTGAAATCGACCCGGTTCCTATTACCAACACGGGTCATTTCTCTCTGCTTATTGGGTATGGGTAGGTATCCTGTTATTACCGGCAATAAAGATTAATTCTATCGTACAGCCAATAGATGGCGCTAAGTTAAATAAATCGTGCTGGACGCTGCAGGTTCATTTTCCAAATAAACTTGCTCGAAGTAATAACAAAGTTACAGAGTAAATAGAGTAATATTCGGAGACGGAGATTATAATAAATAGATGTGGCATGTTATAAAAATATGTAGGTATTCTTTTTACAAAGTATCAAAATACTTCGGTCTCCGCTCTAGATTTATCAAATCAATGATGGAAATATTTTATTCTGACGGACAATTTAAAACACAGACTAAGTACTGGGAAAACTATATCGTGCTCTGGGGTCAAAAATCTGGAGTCATGAAGCTATTTTTAACCGACTTCAAAAAAGAAGGAGGTTCCCAATTCATCTGTATTTTATATCTATCTGTTACCTCATAACTTTTTATGGATCGATTTTGATGATTTTTTAAATCGAAAGGTAGTGCTTGTCGTGTGGTCATTTAAATTTGAGTCAGATCTGACCAGTTGTTTTTGATTTAAAATATTATACAAGTGTATTTTCCAGTGCATTAAAGTTTGTTTTATTTTCTCATCCCCGGTTTCTGAAAGCTCGATCAACACTAATCGGCTGTTAAGTCACTTGCTATCTCTATCTAATTTGAAGTAAAAACTGAAATAGCAAGTGATCACACAGCCGATTAGTGTTGATCATGCTTTCAGAAACCGGGGGTTACTATTTCAACGGTTTCTTCAAATTAAATAGAGATATCAAGTGATTTGACAGCCAGTTAACTTTGATCGAGTGTTATAAAAATATGCAGGTATTCGACCAGACCAGTACATGCAAGCATTTTACAAAGTATCAAAATACTTCGGTCTCTGCTCTAGATTTGTCATATCAATGATGAAAATATTTTATTCTGACGAATACTTTATTTATTTATTTACTACATAAATGATAGTAAGCTTACGCAGACCAAAGCGCTTACTATCTTAGCTTGAAACTTAAAAATAATCTTAAATTGTTACTGATAACATGTATTTTATAACACAAACTAAGTACTGGGGAAAGGCGAGAACCGGCTGTTGTTGTGCTGAACTTGTTGCCACCTCCAAACTTCGTAGACTTTAAAATTTGGCACGACACGCATCGTTCGGGAAGTTTTATATTCGCACGCGCAACTTTACGAGTTATTTTGCTCGTTTATTTGCTGTGTGGTTCATAAATCAACTAATATGAACACGAGTAGGTATTTTAACAATTTGCAGCTCAAGTAGAATAATGAGAGTAAAATTATAAGTTTTGATGTACTTTACAGAAAAACATTATGATTGATGTAGCATCCATTCATAGTCGGCAACTTACTGCCCGCACAAAACGCTTCGCTTCTACTTTACCTATAATGCGAACAGCCAAAGAGTGGGACTCCTTACCGGTGTCTGTATTTCCGAATGCCTATAATTTGGATGTTTTCAAGAATAGGTACCTTCTAGGTAAGTGTGCTACGCCGCACAGACAGGTATTTGGTCCTAAAAGTTGGCCAAAAATATTTGGTTGTCCTAATGATTGCCTAGCAATGTTTATTTCTATTTTTAGCTTGGTTGAGGTAAAACAAAGGAAAACATAATAGATAAAAGCATTTATTCATCATTTTCGTCGTCATCTTCAAAACTTGCATTTAAAACATCACTTTCTTGTAATAAATTTAGCACATCAGCCGAAAGTGGCAGTTTTTTTTATTCTTCCTCTTCCACATGCCCGCCAGGACAGGATCGGAGGTTAAGAGGAGCCTATCATCTTGGTCACATCTTGGTTGCAAGCTACTCGGGAAAACTTTCGAGCGTAGTTGAGCCGGAACATTCTAATATGTTTGTTGCGGGCTTCTGCCGCTTCTTCGGACAATTGTCCAATGGGAAGAATCGCTTCCGCTATCACTTCAGCCCCATGACGCAATACTTTATGTAATGTCGGAGACATCGGGTAAAAGTTATAAAAAGTAATGTATAACTTAGCCGTTTCTTGGCAATATCTTTCTAACGCCTCCTCTTTTATTTTGAGACTACAGCACAGAGTGTCCAAAATCACTTTCAATCGATAAATCAAATTTGGTTCTATCCCAGTAATTTCCGCCGAAATTTCGAAGTTCTCAAAAAAGCGTCTACTGGTGTTTCCGTCATTGGTACTTCCGAAATTTGCTTTAGGTATATCTACCAACAGGCCAAGTTGCTCCCGGAACTTCGCTTGGATTTCTTTTTTTTTATTCTCCACTACTTGCTTTTCCTCGGCAGTAAGGCGAACATTCCATTTTCTCACGGGCAATCTATAGGCCACGTGTAAAATGCTCTCAAAAAATCTTATACGAGCATGCAACAGAGATAAGCCGAATTTCATGTGTTCTTTATTGCATGGCATCACCTTATCCAATTCATTAAACTGTGATGATGTGGCGCCACATAAATAGCATCTCATGGTAGATGTAGTATGTGTAGCAGCATTGCATACTTTTCCATCGACCATAGTGAAAAGCATTTTATGCTTGATGAAAAACCCGTTGATTTCGGTTTTAGTGAGGAGCTTGAATGTAATCAACTTCTTTGTTTGTTACATCTGTGGTTTCTTTTATAAATTGCATCCTTATTGGCCGACAATACCGTGGTGAAGAAGGAGTGGGGTTTTTCTGTTATTGTGTTTAAAGAATCTGGCCTTTGTGTTGCGAGCAGCTGACCACCTTCGTTTTAACTGATGCTTGATAATAGACAGTTTTTGCTTTACTTCAACAATAATCGGGTCAGTTTTGGCGTATTGATTGAGCATTTCCCGCTCCATAAATTGTAATTTTTCATTAAAAGTTGAGGCATTTGAGCGTTCCATTATTAGGAACAAATCATTTCGAGTCATAACCCTCATTCCAGAAGAGCCAAAAATTCCCAAAATATAAACAAAACATCATTTACTGAGTATCGAATGTGCCTACGGAAAAAAATTCACCAAAAAAAGCGGTGTACATTGGGGTGGCTGTTTTGTGCTTAATTACACCCTCTAAAGTCTACTTTATAACGAACAATTTCAATTTAAGCTAAATAATGGTGAGAAATATAAGTAAACTCTCTTTGATCTTTCAAAATGTGGGATTCTATAGAAGTTTTTCTGGTGTTTACATCTCAAGGGTAAAGATGAAGAGAGACTATAGATTTTTTGTTAAAATTAAGTGCCAAATAAAGGACATACCTGGTTGAGCTCGGTCCATATTGAAATCCAACTCAAAAACGTTCCTTCACATGACAGAAAAACTTTCAAAACAATGAAATTTAAGCTCATCGAACAATCACACGTACACTGTAGGCAAACGGTAACTTCCGATTGAGGCTCGGAGCGCGTTGGGTGGCGCTAGCGCTTGTGTCTTTTGTTATTAGTTGGAGCGGTTATCCTAGTTTTTAGAAACAATGGCTTAAGGGAGGTAAGGCTAAAATAAAAAAAAGTGATTTTGGCCAACTTTTAGGGTCAAATACCTGTATGTGCGCCGTAGACCGCAGCATCACTTAACATCAGGTGAGTTTTTTTTATACAACTAGCTGATGGAACAAGCAGATGGCCCACCTGATGTTAAGTGGTAACTATCACCTATAAACAAAACATTGCCCCGTAGGTCACGCACAATAGGAACGTGCCCTACGATGCACTGCCCTGCGTCCATCAACTTGAGGCATACAGATGTTAATCCTCATGTGCCTGTAGTGAGATTGCGGTCAAATGATTTACTTATTAAATGTATAAAAATAGCCTATATGTTGCTGTAAAAATAAAATTGCTGCTTGCTGGATACTGCAACTGCAAGATCTACTTTTTTTTAATGCTAGATAGCTATTCGTTTGACTGCCATCTCACCTGATGGAAAGTGAAGATGCAGTCTAAGGTGGAGCACGCTTAGCTATAATCCACTTATTCACTCTTGTCTTTAAAATTTCCTAGTTATAACGTTCCGGAAACACCGACGACGACAAAGAGTTCCACTCCTTGGCAGTTTGCACCAGGAAAGTGGAAGCAAAGCGCTTCGTGTGATACTGAGGAATATCCACCATGTAGGGATGGCACTTATCCGTGCGTCTAGTTGTCTGGAAGGAGAAGGGTGACGGGAGAATGAGGTCGTGCAGTTCCAGTACTTTTTATATAAAGTAGGTAAATCCAACTATTTATTTTATTATTCACTATTTTACACGTTTTTCTGATTAAATCTCAGAATTGTGAAATTTAACTAAGTTATTTTACTTTTAGTTTCGTTTTTATGCGGATGTTATCAAAAATAATAACAATTTCTGGGCTTTGATTAAATTATACATAGTTTCGCGTACATCAAATTTGAAACAAATGGGTTTCATTATCAATAAGGGATCAAGCTGAACTATGTGTAGAAAACTGAAACAGCTTCACGACTTTGATCCCCAGGCACGGTAGATATCCCTTCAGATCTCCCAGTACCAAGTAGGTACTAATTCAAGATTCTTTGAGGATGTCTAAGGGGGGTAGTCAGAGGTACGTCCAAACATTACATTTGACACATACCCACATTTTACAGTAGTTAGTATTCCATACGTGACAGGTTGCAAGCCCATCGCCGCTGTTAGAATACTACCTGGTTTCCTCACGATGTTTTCCTTCACCGTTTAAGAGCTATGTGTAGAATTTGGTATTAAACGTTTAATATTCATTAATTACCTTATATGAGCAATTTTTGCATACAGGGTTACTGTAGCTCGACGTATTCCTTGCAGGGCGTCATAGTAGGGTTAAAAAGGTAACAAATTAAGGCACGATATATTCTACCGAAGTTCAGTAGTTTTTATGAAAAATCCCTGATTAAATAATTTGAAACCGATTGATTTGAAAATGATTTACGGCGCGACAATGAACTGCCCCATCAACTTGAGGCATGCGTTTCTGTCCCGGTAATGTACGGGATGAAATGTGGACATTAGCTTGTAACTAATCCAGTTTACGAACTAAATTTGTTTTAAGTTTCACCTCTGAATTCAGTGGCTTGGGCGTAACTAAGCCACTAACATTCAAACTTCGGAAATTTCGCATTTAAATATAATAATTATAGGATAGCATGGTATACCACCAGCTCAAATAATGCATTTTATTTTGTCTATTTTTTTATGGTATACCCTCTTATTCATAATTTTTAGTGATTCCTGTCACTTTTATGCCGACGAAAAGAGACAGCAACAGACTTATCGGTCTGATAACTTATTGGCGCGCTCACCATTATGAATTAGGGTCATAATGTTTACACAAGGGTCTAGCGGAACCCTACTTAATCAGTGAATTGCAGGTTTCCAAGCGGCAAAATAAAATATCAATTTTCCACGTTGATAAAATTACCTAATAATCGATTATCCTGAATTCTATTCTACCTTCCCTAGGGCGCTATCTTGAATTCCTTCAAAGACACCACCAGCATTTGGCGTCCGTTGTTCGGTTTTTATTCATTTGCTTGATCAAGCAGATGGCTCACCTGATATTAAGTGGTAACCATCACCGGTTTCAGCATTGCCTCGCAAGTCACGATCGGAACGTGCCCTACGATGCACTGCTCCGTGTCCATCCACGTGAGGCATACAGATGTTGAGTCACTGTGCCTGTAATTTAACCGGTATCCACGCCCTTCTAATACAGCAACTCTGCTTGGCGACATAAATAGGCATTGTGGTAGTACTTCCCCGGACGACCTCTTCAGAAAAGCTCTGCTACTCTTTAAATGCTTAATAACAATAGTAAGTACGTAATACTTTGATTTTCAGTATATGTCTAGTTGTGGATCAAATGCTCTGCTTTCATTCACACAGCAGAAAATGTCGCAATTTTATGCCAACACTAGTTGCACCCCGCGGTTTCACCCGCGCGGATTTAAACCGGCATGTGCTATTCCAGACTATAATCTATCTCTCTGCCAAGTTTCTTCCAGATCCGTTCAGCCCTTCCGGCGTGAAAAACAAACATCCATCCATGCTTACAAACTTTCGACTAAGTAGGAATAAATTGGTAGGTACAAAATGTTTGGTATATTGCAAAAAAAAAATACCTATGCTTTGACGCATTTTATGAACCAATACTGGGAAAGACAACCAATACCTTTGAAATCCAGGTTTCAGGAAAGCCAAAAAGTTATTTGCGAACCAATAATATTCTCTCAATGCAAAGATTTTTTATGAAAAATCATTCAATACCTTTCACAGTATACGGTCGTGAAATAGCGGTCGCTGCTCTTTATGGAAGGGTCATAATAGCGTAACTCGATAAAAGATTTCCCGAGACGACGATAATTCACAACAGTCTCGCTACAGTCCTGCCATTTAAACTTCATGTTTCATACAATATTCAGAAATGCTGGCGCCTTAGAAACGCAACTCAATTTCTGTTCGATATGACGACCTCAGTGGCGCAGCGGGCGAGAGTCCGCCTGCGACGCAGATGTCGCGGGTTCGATTCCGACCTCGGAACAAATTTGTTTACAATCTGCAGTAATTTGTTCCGTTGGTCTGGGTATTTTTTATGTATAATAAACATACCTATCTATGTAAGTATATAAAGTATTAAATATATCAGTTATCTAGTACCCATAAGACAAGCTTTAGTAGCTTACTTTGGGGCTAGATGGTGCTGTGTGGATTGTCCAGCATTATTTATTTATTTATTTATTCTGGAAAAGACTACTGTTACACAGAGTACTTCATCGCTCAATATTATAATCATAAGATGGAGGCTATTTATTGAAGTCTATTTATTTAAAAACTTTCACATAAAAAATGTAGAGCTAGGAGGACTTAATGCTAATAGCATTGTCTACCAGTCTTCCTGGGCGTGCAGAAATATGGTGTGGCGTGTTACTATGTAACGAAACCCTTTACACATTAAATAAGTTTTTAATTTACTTACTTATTTTAATTAATTTTTTGAAAGACACGCGTTATTGTCGAAGGGAGAATCGTTTTATGGAGTTTCACTTCTATTTACATCGTTGATCATAGCTTCTGCGAGTTTATGGAGTGGCTATTCTGTTCACACTTTCGATGACTCCGTGATTTTGAAATACTCGTAAATCTGGACTGAGTTTTAGGAGCACGAGGGAAAGGAATATTTTCTCAACTGTTTGCTGTTTATTGTTCCTCAGATTCAGGATCTGGTTAGTCTTTATTGTAAGCTGTTGAATGTATAAGGAGGTAGTACAAACGCTAACGCTGCTCCCCGATATTTAAACACTAGCGCCCGGTTACTGAAAGCGCGATCAACACTAATCGGCTGTCAAGTCACTTGCTATCTCTATCTGAAACTGAAACAGCTTCACGACTTTGATCCCCAGGCACGGTAGATATCCCTTCAGATCTCCCAGTACCAAGTAGGTACTAATTCAAGATTCTTTGAGGATGTCTAAGGGGGGTAGTCAGAGGTACGTCCAAACATAATACATATCTCTATCTAATTTGTAGTAATAGCAGAAATATAATAAATGAAAGTGACAGCCGATTAGTTTTTTTATGTAAAAGATAGGTAAACGGGCTAACGGCCTACCTGATGGTAAGCGGTCACCGTCGCCCATAGACAACGACAAACCAGGGGCGTTGTCAGTGTGTTGCCTACCCTGTAGGACTTTATTTATATTTTTCTTGAAGCTTTTTATGTTAAATATTGGCGGGAAAACCTCTGATGGTAACTCATTCCACAGCCTATGGGTATGGGGGAGAAATGAGCGTGAAAAACGGAGAGTACGAGAGACCCAGGGTTCCAGAATGTGTGGATGAGCTTGATCCGGGTGCCGAGAGGATGGCCGTTTAGTATTGATCGAGCTTTCAGAAACCGGGGGTTAGAGGCATGTAGGTTTTTTTTTTATATTTTTGTTGTATTTATTTACGTTCTGTGCACAGAGCGCAAGAGCTGTGCGTCCAATTGCACGTGGTCCATGTACAAAAATCTTCTCATCTTTCAAGCCATTCAAAATGTTTACCTGTAAAAGAAAAAACGTGTATTTTTCGCGCACAAAAATGCTTTCTAACAAAACCTCGAACTTTTCGAAGCCAAAACCTTCCGAGAAATCCGTGAAAATTTCCATTTCCCCAAAACAAATGGCGCTCAAACTTTCCAATCACAAAGCAGAAAATAATGCTAAAAGTTGATCTGTGCGCTCGCGCGTACACTGCAGGACAAACGACCGCCTCGGGAAATCTATTATAAGCCACATTAGCCGGCTCCGGAGGGAGCAAAGCGAGCTTAGCAGCTGTATTGTTTTCAAAATTCCTGATACAAGACTATCTCGCAGCCTTTTGTTAAGGATTTGGTTTTGTACTGTTTTTGTTTCAAGGTAGTCAAAATTTGTGTGATCTTTAGTTTTGGTCATTTTTATTGCCATTTTAATATTTTTCTAATTATATGTAATTTGTTATTTTTAGTCTGACTAATTTCTCTGTCTGGAAGTTATAATTTTGCATGCCCGTGTATGGTGGAACTGGAACTGAAACTGAAACTGGAACTGAAGCTGGAACTGGAACTGAAACTGGAACTGGAACTGGAACTAGAAAATATAATTTACCATCTCATTATGAACATGTAATTCGTCAAATAAATATACTTTGACTTTGAACTGGTTGCCTCTATCAAAATGTGGTCAAAATGATATAGGAAAGAAACTCAATAATGAGAATACTAGTTTTGAGTGTGGACGATTTTAAATTGGAAACACAAAGAAAAGTTTTCCATAAACTTTCCTTGTCTATTCTTGTGTCTTTTCATTTGGTTTTCGTACCTAGCGTTCATAAGTACCTAAGTTGAAAGAATCTTCAGTAACAAATAACAATTGACTGACTGTGCGCTGAAATCAGGACGATAAGCATAAGCACATTATGGGCGCTGTCACTCGAGAACGAGAGCGCTGAGCAGAAACATCTTTGTATTTAGCGCCCGGCGAGACAAAACGACTGGGTGGTTCCGTTGGCGGGTTAGTACAGTTGGATACTCATCGGTCTACAAAGCATATACACCACTGATCTATATATACAAGTAAACACAGATCAGCGCTGTATACTGATCTTCTTCTTGTATCACTAGTTTATTTTGAAACATTGTGGTAAAAGACAAGCAGGGCAGTGCATCGTAGGGCACGTTCCTATTGTGCGTGACCTACGGGGCAATGTTTTGTTTATAGGTGATGGTTACCACTTAACATCAGGTAGGCCATGTGCTTGTTCCATTAGCTAGTTATAAAAAAAAAAAGATTATAAGTGCACCCAAAGAGACTTCGAGCAGTTGACGTTGTGTTCAATGCTTTTTAGGCTTTGCGACATGCCAGTTTCCTCGGCCCGCCTGATGTTAGGTGGTAACCATCAGCTATAACAAAACATAGCCTCATAAGCACACCCGATAGGAATGGGCCCTGTGTCCTGACATGCAGATGTTAAGCCTTATGTGCCTGTAATTTCACAGGCAACCCACTCGTCTAACCGAAACATCAACGCTGCTTGGCGGCAGAAAATGGTGGTAGTTTTTCACCGATGACGATGATCTCTTTTGTCGTCGCTCGCTGTGGAATGAGGAAGTTGGTTGAGTACGTTTTTGACTTGACATTGACATTTCTATCATTTTGAAGTGACGTAAATATGTTTATATTCGTGTAACGAGGCCAACAAATATATATATATATATATTTGTGAGTTTATTGTAGTGAATGAACTATTGTGGTAATCGAGCAAGCACAAGCACTCCGCAAAGAGCTCTACTATTCTCAGAAATACTCTTATCTCACCAATATCCACGATACCTTTCACCGTCTAAACAAAACCTACGCATAACCTTATCAAGTATGTTATTCTGATCCCTTCTTTGCCCCGTATCTTGCATAGATCCATCAAAGACCCCAACTAGGTTTTATTATCCTTGGCGGGAATGACGTCACTCATCCCTTATCCCTGATATATACATCTAACTTTATTACTCAGGTCGACGGTTTTACGACTTATTTTACGCGCGTGACAATAAGTTTTATGTTAAGATTTGGCGAAGACCTCGGAGTGATAATAACTTGATAGATGCAAGCGTAAAATAAAAAGAAGATACGTAAAATGCTATCAAGTTTTTTTTGTTAGTTAGGCCTGTAAATACAATGCCAGTGTCAAGCGAATCTAAATATATCTAAATATATATAACTCAAAGGTGACTGACTGACATAGAGATCTATCAACGCACAGCCCAAACCACCGGACGGATCGGGCTGAAATTTGACATGCAGGTAGATGTTATGACGTAGGCATCCGCTAAGAAAGGATTTTGATCAATTCTACCCCCAAGGGGATAAAATAGGGGATGAAAGTTTGTATGAGATTTTCAAAGTAAACGAGCGCGAGCAAAGCCGCGGGATCGGCTAGTTATACATATAATCTTGATTATATGTATAATGATATGATATAAGTGCGTTAAGTTGAAAATTACTGCCGAAGCTATATTGCTACAATAAAGCAGAGGCTGTAATTATCAAAGCGCACGTATCGTATGTCATACGACGTTTTATAACATACTAGCGACCTGCCCTCGCGTCCCTGCTTCGCACGGGTGCACATTGTTTTTCTACTATATCATGCATGTATTATACATATAATCTTGAATCACTCTATCTATTAAAAAAACCGCATCAAAATCCGTTGCGTAGTTTTAAAGATTTAAGCATACTTAGGGATATAAGGACATAGAAAGCTACTTTGTTTTATATTACTATGTTATGAAAGTTTTTTTTCAAGTCAGTCACGCAAGTAGAGCGTCAATATTTAGAACAAGATGGCGATTCAAAATACACGAGAAACATAAATGAGCGAAGCACGTGACAAAGACTAATTAAAAAAGAATTTTAACTTTGTCGGCAAACTACAGTTTACTAACAATGGTAAGAGACAGTGTTCTTTTTTGGTTCTTATAAGTTCATGAAAGATTCCATATTGCTTTAAAGATTGTTCTGAAAATAAATAAAAAACGGTTTTGTGCGTTGCTTAATTATTCTATGGAATACAAAGTTATAAACAGGTTTATTAAAGTCACAGGTTGGAGCCTAAGTTTATTTATTTATTTATTGAGATATTAACATCATAACAGGTTTTTTTATCAAGCCCTAAGGCGATCTTAAATCTAGGTACTTACTTAACATTAACTTACTACACAACACTGCTTACTTTAAACATCTCGTTTCTATAACAATCTGTGCCATTTCCAAGACTTTCGGCAGGTTTTGATAAAATATATCAACGCTGTTTAGGGACAGAATATTTAATAAGTAAATAGCGATTGACATGAGGGCAAACTTAAGAAGGTTGGTCCTACAAGTGGGCACCTCCCACAGTTAGGTTTGTTTATGGGTCTCGATTACAAATTACAGTAAGTATTAGGTACAAATTACTTATTTATTTATTTATGAGATCACCAACACAGTATACACCAAAATAAAAGAAACTGTGATCATACACGTAGAATGAATTGTCTCTGAAAAATAAACTATGTCTCTGACAAATTTCAAACTCGATCAGTTTAGTTTTGTAGCCATATTATAACAAACAGAAAAACCTTACAACAATTTTTAGCTGAAAATTAGGTATGAACGTTTTAAAGAGATTTGCGATCTATAGTCTCATAATCCTCTGCTTAAAGGTGGTATAACTATTGAAGGCCCACAGTATACTTTTCATGTGATCGTAAGAAAGTTTTTTCCATTTTTCGCGAGGTTTAGGAACGTTTAAGTTTATGGAAAAAGTGGAGCATTCGTTAAAAAATACGTCCATCCCCACCCAGCGGCCCGATTATACGCTAATGTCTGGCTATCGAGATGGCTTTCAGTTTGACATTTGATTCCCATAGTGTAACAACAATAATTAGGTTACAAACAAACAAAAAAACATACGTCGGAATTAGATCGTAAATTTTTTGAAGTCTGAAAGTTACCAATCGATGTAGTATACGTTACGAACAAAGAGTTAAATTAAAGAGCGTCCATTTAGAACGGCATAGGATACAAAATTCCGCACACCAGCTGAAGATACCTTCGTTGATTGCTAACCCAATAACAGGCGCTAGTTATCAAACGTCATGACGCATAGTCTAGGTATTATTTTCGGCCGAATCTAACTGGGCAATTCCGTACTCTACGAGCCTAGCTATGCCAACTAGTAACAAATGCGAATTTGCCTATATTTTTGTTTTATTATCAAGACCCACAGCACCTATAAAAAAATTACACAGATACCTTTCATTTCGGTGGGTAGTTGCCAAAAAGGCAAAGGACTCAGCGTTTGCTGCCTAACAAAATAGTTGTGAGGCAATGCCTTGCTAAGGTGATGATTACCACATATTAGGTCATCAGCTTATGTCACCTCCTTTGCACTCATGTGTGTATCAGCCGTAGTTTTGAAACAAAGCACTCTGCAAGTTTCCACCGCTGAGGTGTTGCCAAAATGAATTAGCAACTGCTCATAATATGCGAAGTTTCACTGATGTTAGTTAATAAACGAAAGGCGCAACTTCTGTAGCCTGTCATTTTCAGGCCAAATGTAATGGGTGTCGTACGAAATAAATTCAACATTAAATGGGAAAGTTGAAATGGTAACATATTCGTCTAAGATAACTAAGATAAATACTTAAGTAAATAATGCTATATAGACAATCTACACAGCACCATCTAGCCCCAAAGTAATCTACTCAAAGCTTGTGTTATGGGTACTAGATAACATAATATATATTAAATACATTATTATAATATACCTACTTAAATAGATAGATATTTTTAATACACATAAAAACACCCAGACCAACGGAACAAATTTCTGCAGATCGTCCACAATTTTTTTACGAAGCGGGAATCGAACCCGCAACCTCTTGCGTCGCAGGCGGACTCTCGCCCGCTGCACCACTGAGGTCGTCAGATGCTTCTATTCTTTGCCTTACTCTAGCACTAGTGGGATTGAGGCCACATTTATCGTGAATATACCATTTATATTCTCTGTGAGTACCGATATCCTCTACGTATTCCAGATTAACTGTGTGTTGTTACACCTATCTGTGTAAAACATCCAAATAATACTGGAGTATTTCCAATTTCCTGACCAAATCTCACTCGATAGCCGTTAATCCGTACATCCCACTACCTATCTTTTATAAGTACTTAACCCAGCCAATGAACAAGAACTATCGGGCCCATATCGGCTGCTACAAATAAAAGGGTAATGTCCAGCCGCGGGCAATAATCAGGCCATGAGTCTAATTTACCCGACTGAGAATCACCAGGTTCGAACGACCCAAACAGTTTTATCTGGCCCATAAGACCACTAAGGACCTCATTCTGTAAAACAACGGCAGAGAAACGAGGTTGCCGCTGGGGAGAGATCGATAAAGATAGCGTTGTGATCAATTCTTTTTCTGAAAGTTCTCGAATAAAACTAAAAGCGTCAGTTTGATAAGAAATCAGAACTATTCTGTCATCGACACTCACTCAAGTGACAGAGGATTCTGTGGTGAATTTTCAATTTCGCATGTATTCGTTTCCTGTCATCTAACGAAGCAACATAGCATTTTCATTTTAATTGTTTTGCTAGTGTTATTTCGATTTTATTGTGTAATTTCGGTGTTATTTTAACCAACATTACTTGAGGCCTTAGCGCAAAGTGTAAGAATTGGAATGAAAGTGTATTTGTGATATCGTGATTTGACCGAAAATGTTTCGAATGGTTTGAAGAAAATGGTTCTTCAAAACAAATGACTGACTCGAATTTGGACTGACGTGACTAGAAACTTATCTCCAAAGAGCATAATCTCTGAATCACTTGACACTGGCAAGATTGTTTTTAGACAGGAGCCATAAAAAAGAAGAAAAAAAGAAAGAATTATTCTATCATCGACACTGATCGACACTCACTCAAGTGACAGAGGATTCTGTGGTGAGTTTTCAATTTCGCATGTAAGAGCCGACCGACCGACCCGAGTGAGATTTTGGTAGTAGAAATGCCAACGTAAATGAGGTTCTCGTGATCGAAGTGTACGCCAATACACTAGGTGCAACTCCCCGTGGCTTACCTAATGTTTACGGAATAGCAGAAACTCCCCGTGGTTTGATGTTTAAGGAACAACACAACAGCTCGGTTTAGGCGAGCCATGTATTACTCACCCCCGGTTTCTGAAAGCTCGATCAACACTAATTGGCTGTCAAGTCACTTGCTATTTTTTTTATTATTCTGATTATAAAATGTAAAAATTTCGTATAACTGCTAATTGGAAATTCCTTGAATTTGGTAAAAAAAGCATGAGCGTTCCTCCCAACTTTCAACAAGTATGCACTCAATGTACGTGAGACAGTATCGATAAAACAGTAACTCATTGTCATACGAGTATGCGTCTTAGTTGCAGTACAGTTAAGTCACATTTTGCAGTATTTCTTACGTGACAGATATTAAAACTACCGTGCCTGGGTATCAAAGTTGTGACGCTGTTTCTGTTTCATTCATCTGTTTAAATCGTATTATACCTAACTATTTCAGTGGCAATGGGCACACCATTATTCCTCGACAAACTAACCACACCACTGAAAAAAAATATATTGAACCTCCGAAGTGACCCAAATAGACCGGCACCTTGGAACTACGATTCTTTTTATTTCTTATTTAACATCTTCAGGCTGCAAGATTATACCGTGGGACACAACTGGCGTTTACTACGTCCACATTGAGTTAGCGGAACTTTCTTCTTTTGTGAATTATTTAGGTAAACTTTCCTTACTTAGAAGCTATATGTTTATCCGGTAAATAAGTTTGTCGGAAGGATCAGTATTTGACAATGCGACTCTGATCCAGAATATAAGCATAAACATGATAAACACGATATCAAATATGTCGCCAATGAGCGAGACCTCAATGCTATGTTAGGGTCTGGGCGAGTTACGTAAGCGGTAGCGATAATTTCATGGTTTTTGTTGGAATAATAACTGTACCGCAATTCTCTTCTTGTTGTGTGAGTACATTCTTTTGAAATAGTGTGTTGAAAGGATTTTATGTGCGCCTTAAAGAAGGTCCTTTCGAGCAATAGTCACGGTTTTCTCATGGTGCTTTTCTTCACTGTTTGCTTCACAAAAAATCAAAACACACAGAGTACTTTACATGCTGAAACCTGTCCCATTGCTCATGCAGTATTTACCTCAAATTATTCTTGGTTTGTCTACGCTTGGCCCCCTAACAAAATCCTAGCTACAACCTTGTTTCGCGGCACGGGCACCTAGATTTTCTAGCTTTATGATATACTAGCTGGTACCCGCGCTGGTGCGCCAAAATTGTCTGTGCCAAATTTCATCAAAATTGGTTGAGAGGTTTAAGCGGGAAAGCGTAACAGACAGACAGACAGACAGACAGAGTTACTTTCGCATTTATAATATTAGTTGGGATAAGAATCACATTTTAAAGTGATCCTTTTGACGACCTCTGTGGCGCAGCGGGCAAGAGGTTGCGGGTTCGATTCCCGCCTTGGAACAAATTTGTGTACGATCTGCAGAAATTTGTTCCGATGGTCTGGGTGTTTTCTATGTATAATAAAAATATCTATCTATGTAAGTATATAATGTATTAAATATATCAGTCATCTAGTACCCATAACACAAGCTTTGAATAGCTTACTTTGGGGCTAGATGGCGCTGTGTGGATTGTCCAGCATTATTTATTATTATTGTGATCGTTCATCATCATTCATTCATTATCCAGGCGACTTATCGAGGCGACGCGTTACCCGAGGGCTGATGAGTATCTAGCTCAGCGTATCCGCATTGCCGTTCAGCGTGGCAATGCAGCCAGTGTCTTGGGTACGCTTCCGACTGGCACTGATTTTGATCAGTTGAGCTATCTATAGATCGTTTGCAACGGTCTGCAGATAGCTCAACTGTTTCATATGTATTATGTATATTTTGTAAATAATTGTAACTATAAGTTGTAATTTTCTTTGTAAATAAAGTGTGATCTTGACCTTGTGATCTAATTGAGTAAATAATACCTTTTTATTTTGACTTTAAGAGTAGTAGAGCTCTTTGTGAAGGGCTTGTCGGGGAAGTACTACCACTTACTTACTTTTTTTATCCTACTAGCTAATGGAACAAGCAAATGGCCCACCTCACGTTAAGTGACCCCCATCACCTATAACAAAGCATTGCCTCTAGGTTTGAAGAGTAGTAGATCTCTTTGTGAAGGCCTCGTCCGGGGAAGTACTACCACCACGCCTTTTTCTGCCGCCAAGCAGCAACGCTGTGTTTCGGTTTGAAGAGTGTGGTCGCCGGTGTAATTACAGGCACATGAGGCTTAACATCTGTATGCCTCAAGTTGATGGACGCAGGGCAGTGCATCGTAGGGCACGTTCCTATTGTGCGTGACCTACGGGGCAATGTTTTGTTTATAGGTGATGGTTACCACTTAACATCAGGTGGACCATCTGCTTGTTCCATCAGCTAGTTGTATAAAAAAAAACTTTATCTTTGACCGTTATCTGTATCAAACATTAGCTTCGTAGATCACGAACATTATAAGGTTTGTTGCCTTTTCGTCTAGGCTTTGGTCGCGTGGAACGGGCACCTAGACTCACCTAGTTTTAAGACGTTCCAAACAATCCTTGTGAATGAAGAACAAGGAAACGTGTGTGAAGAAACGTGCCCTACAATGCACTGCGCGCGTTCATCAATTTGAAGCATACAGATGTTAGGCCTCAAGTGCCTATAATAGCTTCACCGACACACCCTTTAATTTTATTTATGTTCACCAATATTTATTATTTATTTATTGCCCGCTCTCTGTGCCACCCAGCTCTACCCATCATCAAAGCAAGAGTGAAATGTACCGTAAAAAGAAATTCTCGAGAGGGCCAATGTCGATCCTTATTCATGACTCAGCGTATTATTATGACTTGCCAATTTTCCGGAAAATAAAACCGATTACGACCAGAATCGGCACCGTCTGTATACGTCACAGTATGTCTGTTTCCAATGTTGAAAACACTGTGCAAATATTTTTTCCTAATCATAATAATACACCAGGGAAACAAAGCATGGGATGCCCTCCTACCCGATGGACTGATGACATTGCTAAGGCTGCGGGAAGTCGGTGGATGAAGAGGGCTCGGAATCCATCTTCCTGGAAACGTATACGTGAGGCCTATATCCAGCAGTGGATTTCTTAGGCAGATGATGATGACGAAGATGATGATAGTGATGGGGATGATGACGATGGTGATGATGGTAATAATGATGTTAATGTTGATGATGAACAATAATAATGATATCAGATAATTTTTAATTTCGTTCTTATAAGCAATTAAAAGCATATGCCTCGTTACGGTAGTGCTTCTAGGTTGTTCGCAGATGCCCAAAGATATTAACATTATCACTCTATATTGATCTCTACCACAAACAACCCTGTCTTTTTTTTTTTTTTATAGCACACAGCAAAAAGTTTGGGCAAAATCTGATGTTTACCTAAACAAAAAACAACTGAAACTAATCCAATTAAACGAGATACCAATTAGAGGACTCGCTCTTCCCATATGCTATAGGGTTCGTAGAACAACCTTCAAGTAGTTACTTGATCTATTTCGATCGATACTTGGAAATATCATGTTATTGGAATAACGAAACGAATGAACTAGTTGACCCGTGCCCAGTTAGTTGGGCGGTAAAACGACACATGGAAATACTTATCGTGTTTATACCTACGATATGTACCCACAACAACACAAACTTTTTAATATTAGATATATAGATAGAGGATATATTCCTAGGGTGGGGATCAGTGCAGAAACAAATCCCATTCACTATTATTTTTTATTGTTTAATGTTCATAACTACCAACATAAAAAACGATTATTAATTGTATACAAATGTAATGTAGTACCTAACTACATTACAAACCTAATGTTATTTGCACCAAATCATGTACCTACCTACCTCTTACTTAAGTATAAGCTTAGATAAGTTAGGTTAGTTATTATTTTACTTTTTAGTCTATTTTTTTTTGTGTAACCTTCTTGTGCCAAATATAAATAAATTATTATTATTATAGATATACTAATGAAAATAAGTACTTACTTTGATATAAATAAGGGGCCTGTACACTAGTGTACACATGCCAGTAAAATGGAACAGTGGCGGGCATACCAGTTACAGGCATGGAGAAGTTACTGGCACATTGTATCCACGTTTGCAAGTCAACTTGCATGCAAGTTGCGTCTTTGCATGCCTGCCATATGCCGGTTTCGTAGCCCCCCGCGGCTCTTCGAAAATGTTGCATGCCAGATACATGCATGCCGATTAGTGTATACACATGGAAGTAGCTGGCAGGCTAACTAGCTACAGGCATGTGTACATGTACAGCCGCCTTGTTATAAGTAACAAAACATTGTTATTACACTCAAGTACGCCCTAAAAGTTTATTGCTATGAAATGCAGTCAGATTCACCAATCCGGGAGTTGGTAATAAAGCCATAAAGCTCCTTATCTGATGAGCATGTATCACTAGAATCGCCACGGGTCCACGCGACTGAGCCGAGCTAAGGGTATGTAGTATCTGGACAGAGTTCTGGCTATCAAAATGAGGTCTGTGAGCATTTGTGTTTCGGTTTGAAGGGTGCAGCTGGCGGTGAAAGAACAGGCAGAAACATAGCATCTGTGCATCTAGTTGATGGATGCTGGGCAGTGCTTCGTTGGAAACATTTGTGCCTTGCGTATCTAGTAAAGCAATGCTTTGTTATTGGTGATTACCTAGCATTTAATTGACCGAATATGGCTGAATGACTTAGATACCAATTATACATTATTTTGATTACGATTTAGGTAACAATAGGTTTTTTGTTCTATCAAAAAGTGGTATATAATATTGTTTTGTGTACCTTGCACTTGCGGTTTTATTCATAATGATTCAATATGATTGATAAATTAATATGATTGATATGTTATCTATTGGAACGTGTAAACCTCTGAAAAGGTTTTATTAAGAAAAATACCATTTATGTATAACACTATACGCGAGATTGCGTGGAACTGGAACGGCCTAAAATCTCATTTTTTTATAGCGACTGTTTTGACCTATCCTATTAGCTGGTAACATGGAGTCAATGACAAGATTCATTTAAAGCAAATAAATCAAGTTAAGATTTCAAGTGATCCACTGAATGTTGGAAGCAGCGCAAGATGATTGAATTACGTGTCCAGCTATTGATCCCCTAATATAGGGTTCAAGCCTAATTTGCAAACAAGGGGACTTTGTTGCGTAAATCTGTTTTGTTTATGCGAGAGCGTGGGGAAAAATAAAAATCAAATATGTAATAAAATATGTATGGCTCTTACTGCCTTTTCAATTAGAAAGAACAATTATAAAATATAGGAATAGAGTATGCAGGCTTAGTTTACAATACAATACAGAATTTTGAGTGTAAACAGATATAAAAATATTTCATTAGCATTTTTGGTTTTTCTTTCATTCATTCATCATCAATCATTTCAATATCTATCTATCTATGTAAGTATATAATGTATTAAATATATCAGTTATCTAGTACCCATAACACAAGCTTTGAATAGCTTACTTTGGGGCTAGATAGTGCTGTGTGGATTGTCCAGCATTATTTATTTATTCATTTATTTATTCGTTTATAAACACAGGTTATTTTACATAAAAGTAGATGGCAAGCGTCGGCTAGTATTGATCTCTGTGTTTTGCCTGGCGGCTTATAAACATTAAAATATAACATAAATAACAACACTTTTAACATAATTAAGTACAATTAAATTAAATATGAAACTGAAAAAAACTGAAACAGCTTCACGACTTTGATCCCTAGGCACGGTAGATATACCTTCAGATCTCTCAGTACCAAGTACTTACTCAAGATTCTTTGAGGATATGTGGGTATGTGGGAGTATATGAGGATAAATTAAAATTTATATTAAATTAAATATTCACCTAGCATTGTCATTAAAATTAATTATATTATAATATTATATTTTTTACCTTAGTTATCGTGGACTTATAGAGGTAGCACGCGAACCATGTTTGATATAATGCCTCATCAAATCAGCTACGTACACATGGATAGGTACGTATCAGGTTTTGCTCGTTTTTATGTCCTTGTAGTAAGATTCATTTTTCTTTGCCCTTGTGAAGCTTGACCTGATGTATCCGTATGTATAGGAACCAGTTCTTTGTTTTATTCATACATTACTTATCCACGTGCCATACCAAAAATGTTAAAAATGGTATGGCACGTGGAAGTTTGAAATGTTCAAACTGATTGTGATTTTATTGAGCAAAACACCCATAAGGGGTACTACTTCACACATTTAGGGCCATATATTTGTTAATTGAGAGAGAAAGTTGTATATAAAAGAATATCCATTTACTGCTGGCCTATGCTTGTTCAGATTTCGGGTTAATGAACCTCTTCATCATAATAATAAAATAATAATAATGCTGGACAAGCCACACAGCACTATCTAGCCCCAATGTAAGCTACTCAAAGCTTGTGTTATGGGTACTTGATGACTGATATATTTAATACATTATATACTTACATAGATAGATATTTTTTATTATACATATACACCCAGACCAACGGAACAAATTTCTGCAGATCGTACACAAATTTGTTCCGAGGCGGGAATCGAACCCGCAACCTCTTGCGTCGCAGGCGGACTCATAACAGCAGTCTACAAATCCTAACTTAAAACTCCAAATCAAATAAATTATTATGAAACCGACAGAGAAACCTCGAAGTTCGCAAATCGACTTTACATTCAAATTAGATTCGGCGCAGTTTCCCCCGACTCGTGCGTCAAAGTTGTGCTATTTAACATAATACATCCCGAACAGTGCAGTCTGCATACACCCTAGAGATTTTTCATTTTGAATGTATTCACGGGCGGTTCTCGTCCAGTTGCGCCCTACTCATAGATTCATTATCTACGGTAAAAACATGGACATTTAGTGGACATTTCACACAAACAGCATTATCTAGCCCCAAACTAAGCCAAGCTTGTAGGTACTATAGATGGATAGTTAGAAAGATAGATAACTCTTTTTTGATTCTTCTTCTAATTTAAGAGCAATGCTCTTGTCGGCGTAATTAATGCATTTCTCTCCAGGTGTTTCTTTTCAGGGCAACCTCCTTGACCTCCTTATAAGACATGACGGCAACCTTCCTTTTTATTTGGCTCATGTAGCTTATCCTAGGTCTTTTCTTCTTCTCTCTTTCCTTCTCTTTCCTTCGATTATTTTCCTTATAAAGCCTGTCATGTCTTACAAAATGGCCGATCATCTTATGTTTTGATTATCACAACAAAATAAAAATAACATTTTAACTTAAAAACTAAATATTGTAGTCATTCAATGGGCGGACTTATCGCTAACAGCCATCTCTTCATAGAAACGAATTATCTGATATATTACCAATGTAAATACATACTGTGGGGAACTGGATATCTAAACGGTCCTAATTAAGATTGTGGGCGGAATGACCCGAACTTACTGAGTAGGGAGAGATGACAGCCGAGGCGACATCAAAACCTTAGCGTCATATCAGCTATAGTTAGGTAATCTGGCTATTAAAAATATAAAAAGTAAAAAGTATAAAATACTAGTTGCACCCTGCGGTATCACCCGCGCAGATTTAAATCCAAGTATTTCCACGGGGATAAAAAGTAGCTTACGTGTTATTCCAGACTATAATCAATCTCTCTGCCAAGTTTTAACCAGATCCGTTCAGCCGTTCCGGGCTTGAAAGAGTAACAAACATCCATCCATACTCACTAACTTTCGCATTCATAATATTAGTAGGATAGTAGGATATTTTTATATAAACCCCAGACGAGATAGTAGTAACTGTTTGGGGTAAAAGGATTGAAATTTAGCGTCCCTGTAGAAGCTCCTTTCGTGCAAGTTACAGTACAAGTACCTGCATGCAGCAGCTATGACGTCATGATAAAATAGATTATCCTTTCTTCTCGTCTTACAAAACGGTGAAAATATAAAACTTAAACAAATAAAAGATAAAAAAAGAGCATGTTCTCTCCAATGCGCGCTAAGCTGCTCAAAGATGTATGAGATGCTCTTACTGGATAGAATGAAGCAGCTGTAAAGGAATGCAACATGAGCCGATACATCCCTTGTGAGGAAATATACTTTACCGATAAGTAAATTTGGTACTGGTACTAGTGTTAAAATAAATATGCAAACGTAAGTGGATTTACACAGCCATGTGCCAATAAATAAATAAATAATGCTGGACAATCCACACAGCGCCATCTAGCCCCAAAGTAAGCTACTCAAAGCTTGTGTTATGGGTACTAGATGACTGATATATTTAATACATTATATATTTACATAGATATTTTTTATTAAACATAAACACCCAAACCAACGGAACAAATTTCTGCAGATCGTACACAAATTTGTTCCGAGGCGGGAATCGAACCCGCAACCTCTTGCGTCGCAGGTCTAATACTAACTAATACTACAAAATGTGAGTATGTGCCAAATAGTTTGGACGTAGGTACTTCTGACTACCCCCCTTAGACATCCTCAAAGAATCTGAAAGTTGTACTTGGTACCAGGAGATCTGCGGGGATATCTACCGTGCCTGGGGATTATAACCGTGAGGCTATTAATTTTTTTTCCATTTTAATTGTTCTTTTAATTGCCTTTATCCGCCTAAAATTTGTTATATTTACGCTCTAACAAATTAACCAATTTACAATCCTAGATATTTAATCAGAATAATTTAAATCCTTTATTTCAATAAACATTGCTCATTTGAAAATCTACCTTAGCTCCCGATTTAAAGGTTCAAAATGAGATATTCAGGTATGTAAGCTCCGTTATCGCTAACTGTTCCCAGGGGGAACGATAGGGTGTCCCAATTTTCCGCAAGATAAACCACTGTAGGATGAACTGCTTAAGTGTTTGACGCTTTAATTGTGTAGAGGGCAGCACTAGTTGTTTTTAATCGAGCCTTTTAGATTAGTTGTAGGAAGTAGTAGCGTTGCGTTTCGGTTGTGGGCTCGATTCTCGCTCAAAAAAAACGTTTAAGATTTTTAATAAAAAAATAAAATTAATAAAATAAATTAATAAAAACAAATTATAACCATGAAAACATACTAAGTAAAATGATGATGGCGAAAACTACGGCGAAAATAAATAATTGACCGAGCGAGCGAAGCGAGCGAAGCGTCTCAGTTTCCACATTGGGCAAAAATGCGTTTGTCCGGATGTCTGTCTGTCTGTCTGTCTGTTCTCCTCTACAGGTCGCATTTTTCAACCGATCTGGACGAAACTTGGTACACAGGTTATGACTTATTAGAATTTTTTTGTCGTCGGGGATTTTTGATTGAAGGGGTACTTCCCCCAAAAAAAGGGCAAAAGGGGGGCTATTTGATATACTGGATATCTCCACCAAATGAGATCCGATTTCGATTATTCTTTTATTATTTGAAAGGTAGTAACTATAAGTTGGTCTCATAAAAGTTTGGCGAAGATCTGATAAGGATCTTCAGCATGATGAACAGGATAGCTCATCAAACAATCGATGGTTTTCAATGAAATTTGAGAGAAACACAAAGGACCTCATTCTACACAAGATGATGCAAAAAAAATCAAAAAAATCACAAAACGGAAAATGCACTTGCACATTACATTCCTCAAATAGCTCACTTTTAGTATGCTCGCGAGGTCTACAGCTCCCAGAGCCACTAGTAATAAAAATCACTAGATTGTGACTGGCTACCACTCAAAATCAGATGAGCTATCTTATTTTGCTTGGTCCATCAGCAAATTGTATAAAAAAATATATTTGTTGCCACCACCTATCGGAATATTAAAGATTTCAGGCCACCACCTAATTTATCGGAATATGGATTTGATGTCACCACCTAACCATCGGAATATGGATTTGAAGCCACTAACTAATAGCGGAATATGGATCGCTCCCACTAAATTGAGTACCTACTCTCTTATTTCTAGATTAGGTAGACTTAAGGATGTACACACGGATACAGATCCAGCAACAAAAAACCAAAGAAAACTGACACTTACTACAAGGACATAAAAGCGATCAGTGTATAGCATAATGCGTAGCCGTGTATACACAAATGAATGTATAAATCAGAAACGTGTGCTAAGGATACTGAAACTACCAAGAAAAGTTGTTTTTATTTTCTTATTTTTCTTTTCAGTTCGATTGGTTTGGTAGTTACTGTGGAAGTATTGAATGAATGAATGAATGAAAAATTCTTTTCATCCCACCATCTCGGCAAGAGTAATTTTGCTCTTCAATATCTGAGTGCAAAAGCCGTTTTTATTCTCTAGAGGATAAAGTAAATTGAATTTAGAACATCGTGTGCACTAAATTTGTGAATTTAAAAAAACATTAAACCTATTTACTGCTACCTCTATGGTGCCGAATATATCATACAACTTTTTTTTAATTTGTTAAAAACTCAGACTCGGAACCTTCTTGGTGTTCTTTTTTCAATTTGCTTTGTACGCGGTTCTTTACGCGGCATTTTTACACGTCATTGTTAAACCTTATATTAAAAACAAGAAACTTGAAAACAAGTGAAAAAACTAAAATGAGTGATTCTAGCGACGAGGAAGTTTGTTTGACGCCAACAGAATTGACTGAAACTGTTAAAAATGCGCAAATGAGCTTTCTCCCTCAACAATCACGCGAGAAGTATTTAAAACAGTACGATATGTTCAACACGTGGCGACTAGCAAAAGGAGCCAAAACTTTCTCAGAAAACGTTTTGCTGGCATATTTTATAGAATTATCCGAGAACAAGAAAGCAAGCACTCTATGGAGTACGTATTCGATGCTAAAAGCAACAATAAAGATGAAAAAAGACATACATATCGATACCTATCCTAAATTAGTGGCATTTTTAAAAAGAGCCTCATCTGGTCATCAACCAAAAAAATCGAAGGTTTTCACAGTATCTGATATTGAAAAGTTTCTTAACGAAGCACCCGATTCCGTATATTTGGCGGCAAAAGTAAGTCAGTTGCACATTCAGTATCTACTTAAGTATATTAATCTCAATTAAATAGTATACTTAGTAGATGTTGATAGGCATAATTATGCGTTCATATCAATTTTATTAATTTATCTACTACAATACTCTTTACGTTACAGGTTGTTCTTATTATTGGAATAAACGGAGCATGTCGAACTAATGAACTAACACAACTTAATGTCAAAAACATTGAGAAACATTCAGATGACTTACTATTAATTAATTTACCTAATACAAAGACAAAAAGAGACCGCAACTTCGTCATTCGCAAGGAATACGTAACGATTTTTGAGAAATATCAAGCCTTACGCCCGCCTAACACTCCAATCAATCGATTTTTTCTACAGTATCGCAATGGAAAGTGTGTTAGACAGCCTATGGGTACTAATAAAATTGGCAGTATCCCACGAGAAATAGCAACATTTCTTGAACTTCCAGAACCCCTGTTGTACACGGGTCATTGTTTCCGACGAACTTCAGCCACACTTTTGGCTGATTCCGGAGCTGATCTCCTGTCCCTTAAGCGCCACGGAGGCTGGAAGTCCAATGCAGTTGTAGAGGGATACATAGAGGATTCCATCCAAAATAAGTCTAAAATATGTGAAGGCATCGTAGGAGCCATTACACTGAAAGAGCCTCAATCAGATCCTTGGACTGGCCCTTCTACATCAAAAATAAGCCGTTATGAAACACCTAACCATCTCCCTCTCTCTTCAACATTCACGCCAAGGGAATCCGATGAATCGGTACAACTATTAAGTATGACAGATAGTTTACCGAAAAACAGTACACAAGTGACTAACACCAATATTACAGTACCAAACAAAAATATTACACTCAATTTAAATAACTGTAGCAACGTTACTTTCAAATTTTCTTAATTATACCTTACTATTATTTTGTTATAATTTGAAGATTATTATGTAATACTTACCTGTAAAAATGTAGTAGTTAATACCTAAACTGAAATAAAAGTACCTATCTTGTGATTGTAAACGTTTTTTTTTTTGCATTTAGTCATTTCCTCGCTGAGGTGGAATGAAAAGTTACGTGTTGCACTCGAGTGCAAAGATTTTTCACCTCGTGCTCTTTTGATTCCCTCGCTAACGCTCAGGATTCTAATTTTGAATCACTCGCTGCGCTCGTGATTAAATTTTAGAATCCTTCGCTTGCTCGGTCATCAAAATTGAGCACGCGGTTAAAAAGCAACTTTGCACTCTTGTATAACAAATAACTATTATTGTACACCAAAATTTACAGAAAAAAAAGAACACTTAGTAATATAAAAATAAAGTAGTAGGTACAATGGGCGGTCTTATCGCTAAAAGCGATTTCTTCCAGACAACCTTTGGATGGAGAGGATTGTTAAAATATTGTTGATTTGTTTACATTATAACCATAGCCCATTCATCTTCATCATCATAATCGTCAACAACATGAAAAATTCTAGGAAGTAGGCCTGCCATCGCGCAAATGATTTTATTTACCTTAGATCAGGTAAAAATCATGTCCCTATACAGGCTTCAGATCTAAACTTTGTGTTGTTGTTTGAAAGAATAACTCTAAAGCGACACGCATAAATACTGTTCGAACACAAATAATACAATAATATAAGGGAAACATGCCCGAATCAGAAATCATTTTGGTATTAGTATGTTTGGTCTTACGTTTACCTAATACCAAAATGATTTCTGACTCAAGCACATTTCCCTTATATTATTGTATTATTTGTGTTCAAACAGTATTTTTTTTTATTTTTTTATTTAAAGGGCTTTGTTCGCTGGGCGACCACACTGCCCTATGATAAAACATCAAAATACAAATACACATATCAAAACTTAGTCTACATACTTAACCCTAATTCTGCCAACCTATATAGCATCTTGGCTTGACCCGACAGGGGATTAGCCAAAATGCTATTAACCATACCAACATTCATACATCGCCTTCCAAAACAACTTAGTCTAAATCAAACAGTAATTTATGCGTGTCACTTTAGAGTTGTTCTTTCAAACAACCTCCCCGAAATGAAATAAAATGAAATAATAGCCAATCGTTCCTCGAAATTGCGAGCCTCTGTCGCCGGACCCTTAACCTGGCCCCTATCTACTTGGTTTATCATCTCCATTTATTCAGTTCCATTCAGATTCCAGCTAAACACGTCCATTAAATATTTTTCACTATTTTGAACTAACTCCTGTTATCCTATCTCCTAAAACTTTTGCATGTTATCACTATAACTCCTATGAACATCCTAGAACACTGGGTCACTCGGTTTTGGTCTCTCGAATGCAGGCTGATTACGAAAGTTCGCGATAAGGCGGGCGACTAAGTAAAGTAAGTTGGTAGAGCTTGTCAGTTTTGCTTGACATTTTTCGCTGCCGTGTGTGTACAGTACGCGGTTGGTGCTTTCGCTCATCTTGCCTGCATGCCGAGTGGTCCCGCTCACGGCTCGTTACGTCGCACTCCAAGAGCCTTCTCAAAGGAATGAGAAAATCTGCACATTTCTTCCTCCATTTCTCAAGTTCTTTTTTGTTGTCAGTCAACAGTTCTCGTCCTTATGAAATTAGAGTGAAATAGGAATGTTCGCAGCAAAGTTTTGAGAATGTTGTTTAATTCAAAGATCCAATATTCATACTAGGTAACTAGTTGCTAGTTGCGCCCCGCGGTTTCACCCGCGCAGATTTAAATCCCGGTATTCCCAGGGATAAAAAGTAGCCTATGTGTTATTCCAGACTATATTCTATCTCTCTGCTAAGTTTCATCCAGATCCGTTCAGCCGCTCTGGCGTGAAAGAGTAACAACAAACATCCATCCATCCATACTTACAAACTTTCAAGTTTATAATATTAGTAGGAAGTAGGATAATTTAATAGGGACGACGGGCGATAGACGATTACTTTTGATATTACGTTGTGACAAGGATCATACAAAAGCACGGTAATGATCACGCCGTAAGTTTTGCTAGGCCAATGCGCGATGTGATTGCACACAAAATGGTTGTTTGAGATTTTTCGAAATTGATATTTAATGATTTTTTAACTTTCAAAATGTCGAATCGTGCGAGCGAGAGGAATATTAGGTGTTGTCAACGCCTTAACCACTTACCAAGTTACTAACGTCGGAAACATTCAGGTAGACTTATCCACTTACCAACTTACAAAAAAAACTGAGTTCGTATTAATTCTGAAACTGAAACAGCTTCACGACTTTGATCCCCAGGCACGGTAGATATCCCTTCAGATCTCCCAGTACCAAGTAGGTACTAATTCAAGATTCTTTGAGGATGTCTAAGGGGGGTAGTCAGAGGTACGTCCAAACATTACATTTGGCACATACCCACATTTTGCAGTAGTTAGTATTCCATACGTGACAGGTTGCAAGCCCATCGCCGCTGTTAGAATACTAACTGGTTTCCTCACGATGTTTTCCTTCACCGTTTAAGAGCACTGGCATTGCGCACATAAATTTTTCGATAGAAAAATCCATTGGTGCACGACCGGATTCGAACCTGCGACCTTACGATCGGAAGGCGGGGTCACTCCCACTAGACCACCGGTGCTCTTCGTATTAATTCAAATGGCATTATTCAGTTGAATCATAAGAATGTTGTTTCTTTCAACATTATAGCAGCACGTTATGCACCTTTTGAAAAGAAACGACAAAAGAAGTGGAATGTAGAATTTAAATCAGAGTTATACTCTTTAATGAGACAACAAGGGCATTTTTCAAATCTTCTGTTTATGCAAAAAGGAATCCCCATTTCTCTACAAAGTAATGTATAAAGTACATTTCATTCTGTCCGTTATAAATAAACTACAACTATGCTTTCAGGCAACACGAGGTAATTCATTGAAATGGGTCAGTGGAATAAACTAAAACAAATGCGATTTTTCTGTAGAAAAACTACATCCTGACCCAAATGACTATGAAACTACATCCTGACTCAAATTTCTATGAAACTACATCCTGACCCAAATGACTATGAAACTACATCCTGACCCAAATGACTATGAAACTACATCCTGACCCAAATGACTATGAAACTACATCCTGACCCAAATGACTATGAAACTACATCCTGACCCAAATGACTATGAAACTACATCCTGACTCAAATGACTATGAAACTACATCCTGACCCAAATGACTATGAAACTACATCCTGACCCAAATGACTATGAAACTACATCCTGACCCAAATGACTATGAAACTACATCCTGACCCAAATGACTATGAAACTACATCCTGACTCAAATGACTATGAAACTACATCCTGACCCAAATGACTATGAAACTACATCCTGACCCAAATGACTATGAAACTACATCCTGACCCAAATGACTATGAAACTACATCCTGACCCAAATGACTATGAAACTACATCCTGACCCAAATGACTATGAAACTACATCCTGACCCAAATGACTATGAAACTACATCCTGACCCAAATGACTATGGAACTACATCCTGACCCAAATGACTATGAAACGGCTCTTATTATTGTGGTACCTAGTAATTAATCGTTTGTTTTGTGCTATTTTCAAAAAACGATAAGAAGGCCAACCATCTAATTCTTATTAATAGTGGGGGAGTGAAATCTGTACTGACGTCCTGCAATGGGGTTAAATCTTGTCTCCGTTTCATATCTGGCTTCGCTTGTTGCAAAGCAATGCAGTATTACATGCTTTGCAGTTTTTTTTCTTGTAGGCAGCCGCGACAGGGGTCACTATCTGTCGCTCTTTCTTAGACCGCGTCTTTAGAAGATGATAATTGAAGTTGAGGTCGCTGTGACCTGTGATGAATGAAGCCCACCATCAGCTTTAGGTCTTCGCGTTTCATCTTTCTCTTTCATGCAAGGCCTACCGTCATTGGCTGGGCAGCAGCTTAGTATCTCGATGCAAGAAATGGTACAAGCAATCCAATAAAAGTACTTCATTATTACTTCATTATTTATGAAGAGTAGTAGAGCTCTTTGTGTGTGGCTCGTCCGGGGAAGTACTACCTCCACGCCTTTTTCTGCCGCCAAGCAGCAACGCTGTTTCGGTTTGAAGAGTGTGGTCGCCGGTGTAATTACAGGCACATGAGGCATCAAGTTATTTATGCCTCAAGTTGATGGACGCAGAGCAGTGCATCGTAGGGCACGTTCCTATCGTGCATGACTTACGAGGCAATGCTTTGTTATCGGTGATGGTTACCACACAGGTGGTCTATCTGCTTGTTCCATTAGCTAGTTGTAAAAAAAAACTTCATAAATCCAAACAAACTTACGCTTTGTATCCAAGTAAATGTTCCTGTAGCTTCAACTCCAACCAAAAAGAGCCATACCTGCGCCGTAACTCACCGGTATAAAGCACTCATAAAAACCGTAAAATACTTTCTCAGGTACGTATAACCGTAAAAGCTTTCCTAACAAACGCAATTCCCCAACTAAAAGTGCCAAAAGCCTCGGTGTGAAGGTCGAATGCGTCCCTGTGTCCGCATTAAGGACTTAATGCGTCGCCAGGGCCGGACTCAGTTCGCGCATTACCATCTAGTGATGGACGCAATCTCTGAGGACGTTGTGTTTATATAGCTGGGACACACTGTCTTTGATTCTGGAGAACCAGAAATAAAAGGTATTCTTCTTGACGTGTCACTGGTTTCTTTCGAAACAGGTGATGAAAGGATTTGAAGTGTGCTCCAAATTTTTCTATACAAAAATCTAATGGCTTGGCTCCTGACGTTTGTTTTATGATCCTTGTTACAAATAATTATGCTTTTAACCAAATATACAGACTATGCAGGCGCTAAAAAACGTATAACAACTTATCACATGACTTACTAGTTGCGCCCCGCGGTTTCACCCGCGCAGATTTAAACCCCGGTATTCCCACGGGATAAAAAGTAGCCTTTTTGCTTATCCAGACTATAATCTATCTCTCTGCCAAGTTTCATCCAGATTCGTTCAGCCGTGAAAGAGTAACAAACATCCATACTCACAAACTTTCGCGTTTATAATATTAGTGGGATTATACTTTTTCGTGGTTATCCGGTAAAGCCTTCTCCGAATGGTGGCCGAAATCTGGCCGAAAAACATCAAGGCCTACTGTCTTGACCCATCGGGTAGAAAGGAGTTTTGATTTTGATCCCATGCTTCGTTCAACTAAAATAAATAAATAATGCTGGACAATCCACACAGCACCATCTAGCCCCAAAGTAAGCTTAGTAAGCTACTCAAAGCTTGTGTTATGGGTACTAGATGACTGATATATTTAATACATTATATACTTACATAGATAGATATTTTTTTTATCATACATAAACACCCAGACCAACGGAACAAACTGCAGATCGTACACAAATTTGTTCCGAGGCGGGAATCGAACCCGCAACCTCTTGCGTCGCAGGCGGACTCTCGCTGGCTGCGCCGCAGGTCGTTACAATGAGCCTTTACTTAACGTGGATGGAACTACACATACCTTCTCCTGCAATTTTAATATGATCACATTTGATCCTACAACTTTTGCTACCGTGTGTCAATCGACACGTAAATGGAGTAATAAAACAAAATTTCGTTATGTGTCTTGCAATGTTTAGTAAATTTATGTGTCGAGCCGCCCGCGCGCTTATTCGCTAAGCACTCATTAGGAACAGAGCATTGAGCTTAGTTCATGGTTTATGGACTGTGAGGCTGTATATAGCTTAGTTTACGTCATTACTCTTAGCGGTCTTACCTCAAGAAATGCAGAAAATTGAGAGGAAAGAGGCTTCTAAGGGATCTGAATCCTACTACTACTAGTGGCTCTGGGAGCTGTAGACCTCGCGAGCATACTAAAAGTGAGCTATTTGAGGAATGTAATGTGCAAGTGCATTTTCCGTTTTGTGATCTTTTTGATTTTTTTTGCATCATCTTGTGTAGAATGAGGTCCTTTGTGTTTCTCTCCAATTTGATTGAAAACCATCGATTGTTTGATGAGCTATCCTGTTAATCATGCTGAAGATCCTTATCAGATCTTCGCCAAACTTTTATGAGACCAACTTATAGTTACTACCTTTCAAATAAAAAAAGAACAATCGAAATCGGATCTCATTTGGTGGAGATATTCAGTATATGAAATAGCCCCCTTTTTTGCCCCTTTTTGGGGGGAAGTACCCCTCCAATCAAAAAGCCCGACGACAAAAAAATTCTAATAAGTCATATAACCTGTGTACCAAGTTTCGTCCAGATCGGTTGAAATGATGAGAACAGACAGACAGACAGACATCCGGACAAACGCATTTTTGGCCAATGTGGAAACTGAGACGCTTCGCTCGCTCGGTCAATTATAAACGCGCAAGTTGTAAGTATGGATGGATGGATGTTTGCTACTCTTTCACGCCGGAACGGCTGAACAGATCTGGATAAAACTTGGCAGAGAGATAGATTATAGTCTGGAATAGCACATAGGCTACTTTTTATCCTGTGGTAATACCGGGATTTAAATCTGCGCGGGTGAAACCGCGGGGTGCAACTAGTTATAAATATTATGGTCTCGTTGAAATCCGTCGTAGTTGCGCCCCGCGGTTCTCGGCCGAAGAGTTTGGTTCAGCTCTGTTGGTATAGGTCCTGTGTAACTTACAGACCCACGTTAAGTAAAGGCTCATTGTGTATTTTAGCTTTCCAAAACTCAGCATTTCACTTTCTACAGATTTAAGCTTTATTTTCTAACTAGCTGGTACCCGCAACTTCGTCGGCGTACTTTTAATCTCTTCATCTCTTTTTTTCGCAATAAAAGGTAGCCTATGTTCTTTCTCAGGGTCTAAAGATTGTCTGTGCCAAATTTCATCAAAATCGGTTGAGAGGTTTAAGCGGGAAAGCGTAACAGACAGACAGACAGACAGACAGAGTTACTTTCGCATTTATAATTAACTAGCTGGTATCCGCAACTTCGTCTGCGTACTTTTAATCTCTTCATCTCTTTTTTTCGCAATAAAAGGTAGCCTATGTTCTTTCTCAGGGTCTAAAGATTGTCTGTGCCAAATTTCATCAAAATCGGTTGAGAGGTTCAAGCGGGAAAGCGTAACAGACAGACAGAGTTACTTTCGCATATATAATACTAGCTGGTACCCGCGACTTCGTCTGCGTACTTTTAATCTCTTCATCTCTTTTTTTCGCAATAAAAGGTAGCCTATGTTCTTTCTCAGGGTCTAAAGATTGTCTGTGCCAAATTTCATCAAAATCGGTTGAGAGGTTTAAGCGGGAAAGCGTAACAGACAGACAGAGTTACTTTCGCATTTATAATATTAGTTGGGATAAATTACAGTCTATTTACTTTGTACTCCTTTCATTGTCATCATCATAGAGAGATAATTGCATTCAGTATCTGATTTATTGATTAACATAACAAATAAGGACTGTTTTTAAACTAGCTATTTATGATATCCTATTTATAAACTAACTAGCTAATGGAAGAAGCAAATGGCCCACCCGATGCTGCTAAATGCTAACCAACAAAGCATTGCCTCGGTAAGTCACGCACGTTAGGATCGTGCCCTACGATGCACTAACCTACACCCATCAAATCGAGGTAAACAGATGTTAAGCTTCATGTGCGCAATTTCACCGGCGACCACACTTTTCAAACCGAAACACAGCGTTGCTGCTTGGCGGCAGAAAAAGGCGTGGTGGTAGTATTTCCCCGGACGAGCCCTTCACAAAGAGCTCTACTACTCTTGAAAAACTGAAACAGCTTCACGACTTTGATCCCCAGGCACGGTAGATATCCCTTCAGATCTCCCAGTATCAAGTAGGTACTAATTCAAGATTCTTTGAGGATGTCTAAGGGGGGTAGTCAGAGGTACGTCCAAACATTACATTTGGCACATACCCACATTTTGCAGTAGTTAGTATTCCATACGTGACAGGTTGCAAGCCCATCGCCGCTGTTAGAATACTAACTGGTTTCCTCACGATGTTTTCCTTCACCGTTTAAGAGCACTGGCATTGCGCACATAAATTTTTCGATAGAAAAATCCATTGGTGCACGACCGTATTCGAACCTGGGACCTTACGATCGGAAGGCGGGGTCACTCCCACTAGACCACCGGTGCTTGAAAAACTTATCTTCTTTATTTTCATTCTCTTTCTACTAATATCATGAACGCGAAAGTTTTTATTAGCTTGTCTTTCAATAAATAAATAAATAAATAGTGCTGGACAATCCACACAGCACTATCTAGCCCCAAAGTAAGCTATTCAAAGCTTGTGTTATGGGTACTAGATAACTGATATATTTAATACATTATATACTTACATAGATAGATATTTTTTATTATACATAGAAAACACCCAGACCATCGGAACAAATTTCTGCAGATCGTACACAAATTTGTTCCAAGGCGGGAATCGAACCCGCAACCTCTTGCGTCGCAGGCAGGCTCTCGCCCGCTGCGCCACAGAGGTCGTCAAATTTTATATGTTACCTACCAATATTACTTGTCAATTTCAGAAACCTGTTATTTATAGGATTACAGCCTTGAGTGGATAAACAAGGAAATATACCTCGTTTCATTTGAGTCTAAATAAGTGAACTCTGCCTTTATCTATTTCGATTACTCCGAAAAGCAATTTCCTCAAGTTGAACAAATACAGGCACAATACACCGATATCCTTCAATGAGCGATCAATCGCCTTAAATATTACAATTTAATTACGTCTCGAAAGCCATCGAAAGGGATTAAGTCTACAAGTCACCGGGGATTTGTAACGGGATGTTATTAAATTTAGGTGCCTCACAAAGATGAGGAAAAAGGATTGTAATCAGCAGTTGAAGGTTTTGAAATAGGGCGTTTTTGTTGAGTTCTGATTAAAAAAAACCACGACTGTTAAAATATATTACGCAACTAGTAAACTATATTTTAACAGCAGCGCCCCGCGGTTTTACCCGCGTAGTTTTAAATCCAGGTATTCCCACGGGATAAAAAGTAGCCTATATGCTATTCCAAACTATGATACGTCTCTACGCCAAATTTCATCAAGATCCGTTCAGCCGTTCTGGTGTTATTGAGTAACATCCATCCATCTATCCATCCATCCATAACACTTACAAACTTTCGCATTTATAAAATATTAGTAGGAATGATAGTGTACAAGTTCATCTTTGATAGAAAAGCGTTTTTCAAATAAATTGCTCTCAATTTATTTGGAGCATCACATGACATTAGTGAGTGACAGTGACTTCTAAATAACATCAACACACATTAACTTAGAAAACCATTTACCATTTTATCCGTATTTTAAAAATACATTTTCATAAAACATATAAAGACAGGCAACACGTCTCAAAAATCCCACTCAGCGAACCGAGGTCAGCAAGGTAACGAAGCATGAATCGCAGACTCAGGACATATCCTCACACCAACCTTATTCTGTACACGTTACAGTTCATAATCGCTCAGATGACTACACGTTGAAAGTAGATATTTCCTTTATCTACCCACCCTCTTATTGACTGTACAACAGAGTTCTAAATGCGACAGAATTTAGTAAAACTGATTTCCAACGACGGTTTGATATTGACTGAGGATACTACGTGTGCTTATTAGGTTTTGAGGTGAAATATATTTTGTAAGGTTTTAACGGTATAATAATAATTTGTTTGGTTTGTAAAGGTTCGAGAAAATCGAGTAAATGTAAATACAATAAGGATAAGAGTGTTTGAAGTGCTGTGGTATATTTATACGTGTATCTTGATCTCGTTTACTTGATAAAAGTGACGTCATAGGATCTGTGGTATAAGATTCGATTATGTAAATAAGGATTCGACAATATCTTTTATCGTGTCACAAGTTTTTTTACAAATAAATACTTTTAGTTCGGGCAGTCGGGGTTTTAAATTTTTTAATAAATCTTGTTTTTTTTTTTATACAACTAGCTGATGGAACAAGCAGATGCCCCACCTGATGTTAAGTGGTAACCATCGCCTATAAACAAAACATTGCCCCGTAGGTCACGCACAATAGGAACGTGCCCTACGATGCACTGCCCTGCGTCCATCAACTTGAGGCATACAGATGTTAAGCCTCATGTGCCTGTAATTACACCGGCGACCACACTCTTCAAACCGAAACACAGCGTTGCTGCTTGGCGGCAGAAAAAGGCGTGGTGGTAGTACTTCCCCGGACGAGCCCTTCACAAAGAGCTCTATCTACTACTCTTCTTGTTTTGTTTACCTCTTAATTACCTTGATCATCAAAACGAGATAAAAAGGGTGACTTTTTGCTCGGTGTTTGTTACTATGTCTGTATCAGAATGACAAGCTAGCATAACGCCCTTTTGGGATGAGCGACATAATAATACCCAGCTCACATGCTGTCAATTATTGGTTGACATTTTTGGCTCCAACTTGTTTTCGTCGCGTTTTTCCTGGATGAAAATTACCTTGTTAACTATTTTATTATAGTTTATTTTTTAAACTTTCGCGACGATAACATGGATTTATAGGAAACATCTGTGTATCTATTGTATATTTTGACAGCCTACGTAGCTCAGTTGGTAGTAGCTCTGCCTTCTGCGCCGTAGGTCGTGGGTTCGATTCCCACCGTGAACAAACATTTGTGTGATGAACATAAATGTTTGTTCTCTGTCTGGGTGTTATATAATATTATAAGTATGTATTTACAAAAAAAAGTATTATAAGTAGTATATCAGCTATCTGGTTCCCATATTACAAGCATAAGCTTAGTTTGGGGCTAGATAGTGCTGTGTGAAAAAGTCCACCAATATTTTATTTTTTTTCTATTATAACTACTCTGCTACCTACTTTGTTTCCCATTTCTTCTTGTTGTTTTTATTTTTCTTGTTATGTCATCCCGTCGTGCTGTTCGTGTGTCAAATAAATCTATTTAATATTGAAATCCTATATACTCCTACTAAATATTACCTGTATATGCGAAAATAGAGTATGGATGGATGGATATTTGTTACTATTTCCCGCCGGAACGGCTGACTATGACTAGACTATGATTATAGTCTGGAATAACACATAGGCACTTTTATCCCGTGGGAATACCTGCACGGGTGAAACAGCGGGGCGCAACTAGTTTATCATAAAAACGATAAATATCCCTGTAATTTATAGTATAGTATATTTTATTAAAATAGATTAGACTACTTATTTGAGTGTCTTCAAAGTCGGTCTAAGCGTAATTATAAGCTACATAGAAAACAAATTTCTCAAAAACCACACTTCACAAACAAAACACAACACAAAAACAAATAAAAGGAGGAAATTTAATGAAAAAATAAAACGGTTCAATATTAATATCGTAAGATATCGTTTCTATCGGCGGCCGCGTGGAGAGAATGCCAAGCGCAAGTCGGAGCCGGAGTATTCTGGAACACGGAGAACGATCTAGCTTCGAGATTGTAAGCTCAGTCGTGTTGCAGACATTTACAATAAGCCAAGTCAAAACATATCTAAATATATATAACGCAAAGGTGACTGACTGACATAGTGATCTATCAACGCACAGCCCAAACCACCGGACGGATCGGGCTGAAATTTGTCATGCAGGTAGATGTTATGACGTAGGGATCCGCTAAGAAAGGATTTTGATCAATTCTACCCCCAAGGGGATGAAATAGGGGATGAAAGTTTGTATGTGATTTTCAAAGTAAACGAGCGCTAGCAAAGCCGCGGGATCAGCTAGTTTTTTCAATAAAATCACAAGGATCATTTTGAAACGTCTTAAAACTAGGTGACTCTAAATATTTTGTAGGTGCCTGTTTAGCGATTGGTCTAGAGGTACCGGTCCCCTTTCCGATCCTAAGGTCGTGGGTTCAATAGCGGTCATGAACCAATGAGATTTTTTTCAAAAAAATTATGTGCACAGCGCCAGTGCTCTCAAACGGTGAAGGAAAACATCTTGAGGAAACCGGCATTACGTAGAACTTAAAAAGGTCTAAAACATGTGTCAAGTGCTCAAAAGAAGGCTTGTGAGTACGATAAGAACTCCGGATTGATCGTATTCGATGTTGTTCAAACCTTCTTCGTAGATCGTATCCGATATTGTTTAACCAGAATAGTGGCACGTAAGGTTATTGGATAAGTTAGCTTACGCGTGATTGGTGTCGAAGGCGGTCGCAATATATGGCAATGCGCAGGAGAATACTAATCACCTATTAACTAAATCCGAAGACATGATCCTAACAAAGTTTGAACGGGCAGAATTGGCAATCGCAGAGAATAGTTATCTACAGAAACGGCAATTTTATTTGGAAATAAACATAGATGAAGATGATCATCGGAACCCCTGAAGAAATAGTTTGATACAAAATTTTCATTGAAAACGGGATATTTACTATGATGTGAGTTTGGTTATTTCTCGATATTTGATCACGGCTAGAATTGAATATTAGTAAAATAAGTTAATATCCTTAATAGTTTCAAAAATTTTATGATACAAAATGTCTGTTTTTCTTAGTGCAAACATATTCATAACTAGTAGCGCCCTGCGGTTTCACCTAGTTCTAAATCCCGGTATTTCTACGGGATAAAAAGTAGCCTATGTGTTATTCCAGACTATAATAATATCTGTGCCAATCTTCACCAAGATCCGTTCAGCCGTTATGGAGTTATAAAGTAACAAACATCCATCCATACTCGCAAACTTTCGCATTCATAATATTAGTTAATAATATAAACAAACTACTGTCTGTTAAATTCTGAAGTTATTGTAGTAGGTAGTTCAAGATAGGCTTCAAGATATTTGACAGTCATCTTGGCGTGTTTGAATGACTGGACTGTATTCTCAATATTTTATTCATCACTAGCTGTGCCCCGCGGTGCTACCCGCGTCTAAAAAGTATGTTATCCTCTATGTCCTTTCCCGACCACACCTCTGAATCCCCCCCTCCTCCAATCACCTTCCCCTGAACCCCCCTCTCAATCTCTCTCCCCGAGTCCGAGATATTCATTCTACGGGAACCATACATTTTACCGGCTTAAAAAGTAGCATGCTATTCCAGACTATTAATCTATATGTCGCACGGTGAAAACGAAAGTGACGTAATTCAAAAATCGTGTTTTTTGGCAAATCAAAAAAATGTGTTTGTGTCTACGACAGTTTCTACTTAAGTAATAATAATAATAATGCTGGACAATCCACACAGCACTATCTAGCCCCAAAGTAAGCTATTCAAAGCTTGTGTTATGGATACTAGATAACTGATATATTTAATACATTATATACGTACATAGATAGATATTTTTTATTATACATAGAAAACACCCAGACCATCGGAACAAATTTCTGCAGATCGTACACAAATTTGTTCCACGGCGGGAATCGAACCCGCAACCTCTTGCGTCGCAGGCAGGCTCTCGCCCGGTGCGCCACAGAGGTTGTTAAGTACATTATAACTATTTAAATAAATAGGTAAGTATTTACAAAATTCTACTTGATTTTGATTTTTTTGTCTAAGCAGTGAAGTATGCTCTTTCAAGCCGTTTTACTTATATAACTCGATTTGCTAAAATTTCGAATTGCGTCACTTTCGTTCTCACTGTGCGATGTGTGCCAAATTTCATCCAGATCCGTACAGCCGTTCTTTTGTGAATGAGTAACAAACATCCCTCCATCCAAACTTTCGCATTGACCCTCTTATTCATAATCCCTGCCATTTTATAGCGGCTCTAGTATTCTGGCCACTGTCAGTTTCATGCCATCGAAAAGAGACAGCAACAGACTTATCGGTCTGATAAGCTGTTGGCGTGCTCAGCGAGCATTACGAATAACGGCCCTAATAATATTAGTTAGAGAGACTGACATGATTGTCTATAAAATAACAGACAGAATTCATAAATGATGAGGAAACTATATAAGTTTTCCAACACTCAACAGAAGCAAAGTTTGATAAACGTCTACGAACTAAAATAATAAATGGAGCCTTTGTGACGTTTGCTATCGAAAGCAATCAAAGATTTCAACTAATATACTCAAGCTAAATTTCAAAATTAGGTGGTTTAAGTAAAAGCTATTTAAAGCGGTCTCGATAAGTTCTACATTAGCATCTCAAGAGAATATCTTGCCTCGGGCGATCTCCAAATTTTAATTATGCCTTTGTTAACTTTGATTAGTATAGCTGTCTTGTCTTATTGCGAAGACTGTGCAGGTAACACGAGTTAATGGGGTGCTAGCATGAGTTTTAGTATACAACGATGGAGTTAGCAAAAGACAGACGTTGAAAGGTCGAAGTCTAAATTTCAGTAGCTCTTTGTGAAGGGCTCGTCCGGGAATGTACTACTGCCTTTTCTGCCGCCAAGCAGCAACGCTGTGTTTCGGTTTGAAGAGTGCGGTCGCCGGTGTAATTACAGGCACATTAGGCTTAACATCTGGTATGCCTCAGGTTAATTGGCGCAAGGCAGTGCATCGTAGGGCACGTTCCTATCGGGCGTGAATTACGAGGCAAGGTTTTGTCAAAATTGATGATTACCACTTAAATCTGGTTTTTCCATCAGCTGTTGCATAAAAAAATCCTGTGAATATAATTTCTAGAACGTGCCAACCAAACCTAATCAAAACACCAAGACTTCAATGTCTACTATAGTAAGTAGTAGTAGTAGGTATAGTACTATAATATTATTATTTATTTATTTATTAACTTTAATTAATACGCTGACAACCAATTAAATTAATTAAAGAAATTAGATTAACATAGAATTAAAATTATCAATTTAAATATTATTGACGACCTCTGTGGCGCAGCGGGCGAGAGCCTGCCTGCGACGCAAGAGGTTGCGGGTTCGATTCCCGCCTTGGAACAAATTTGTGTACGATCTGCAGAAATTTGTTCCGATGGTCTGGGTGTTCTCTATGTATAATAAAAAATATCTATTTACGTAAGTATATAATGTATTAAATATATCAGTTATCTAGTACCCATAACACAAGCTTTGAATAGCTTACTTTTTTTTGGGGCTAGATAGTGCTGTGTGGATTGTCCAGCATTATTTATTTATTTATTATATAAAGTAAGAAATGACAGAATTAAAAAATACTATTAAATTTACACAAACACAGTTGAAAATAGTTTACAATAATATTTAAATGTCACAATAATAATTATCATTAAGAAAGACTCTCACAAAAACACAAACACATACTCAAAACATTGGACCAGCTTTTTTTTTTTATACAACTAGCTGATGGAACAAGCAGATGGCCCACCTGATGTTAAGTGGTAACCATCACCTATAAACAAAACATTGCCCCGTAGGTCACGCACAATAGGATCGTGCCCTACGATGCACTGCCCTGCGTCCATCAACATCAGCTGTCGGCGAGCAGGTCGGAGTCAGGGTTACTGCCGAGGAGAGCGTTGAGTGCAGTGAGCGTGCGCGTACTATGTATTATTATGATGATTCCATAGCCCATCATTTTTTGAAAACTGAAACTGAAACAGCTTCACGACTTTGATCCCCAGGCACGGTAGATGTCCCTTCAGATCTCCCAGTACCAAGTAGGTACTAATTCAAGATTCTTCGAGGATGTCTAAGGGGGGTAGTCAGAGGTACGTCCATACATTACATTTGGCACATACCCACATTTTGCAGTAGTTAGTATTCCATACGTGACAGGTTGCAAGCCCATCGCCGCTGTTAGAATACTAACTGGTTTCCTCACATCATTTTTTGTTCTAGATAAAATCCATTTGCTAATTAATGTTTAACCTATTTGTGAAAAAGCGGGCCCTAACTTGGCTTGTCCATTAATTTAAGTTGATGTCGATCGTCGTCCATGAAAAATATGCTTAAAAGCTTTAGCAAATTGTTGGGTATTTGTAGGTATTACGAAATAAGATTTTCATGTGCTACCGTCAATTATGAATAAACAGTCAGATTAGAACCGCAGCTTGTGTATCATTACAATATCTCACTGGCGACGAGGATGGGATGGGCGGCCGCGGCGCAGCAGGCGCGCGGTCCTAATCACAAGTGTTGGCGATGTGGTCGCCAGCATTCTCCGGATAAGTGTCGCTATAGGCGTTATAATTGTGATGAGTGCGGGGTTCGGGGCCATCTCAAGGCCGTGTGTAAGAGTGCGCGCTCAAGTGGTGATGGAGATCGTTCGACGAATAAATCACAGCGACGTAATCAATTCTACATTGACATGGATTCGGAAAGCGAGGACAGTGATTTCTTCAATATTGTAGTGGATGGAGAGGACGACAAACCGTATGTAATATCTCTTCTTATCAACGAGACGCCTATAAACTTTGAGGTAGACACAGGAAGTAAAATATCGGCTATCAATGAACGCGACTATCAGAAATATTTTAAGAACTGTCAGTTGTCTGAGTGTAATTTAAGATTTAAGGGTTATACAGGTGGAAAAATATTACCGATCGGTTTTATAAACACGACTGTCTGCTATAAAAGCGCAGGGGAGAAGCGGGAAGCGCATGACCTCCCATTGTATGTAATCCCTGAAGGGGGACCTCCCCTTCTTGGCCGATCTTGGTTGCGATATCTTAAACTTAAAAATATTGTAATTCACATGAATAACATTGATTGTGACATAGTATCGTGTAGTAAAACCGATGGGTTAATCTTAAAATTGCAAAAAGAGTTTACTGATGTATTTGCTGAAGGTTTAGGAACATGTACAAAAATGTTTTCTTTGAAATTAGTAGATAAAGAACCAGTATTTCATAAAGCTCGTAATTTACCTTTAGCATTAAGAAAACCCGTGGAACAAGAGTTAGACCGCTTAGTTAATGAAGGTACTATAGTTAAGATTGAGCATTCTGAGTACGGCACCCCCATTGTGCCTGTCGTTAAAAAGTGCGGAAGCATTCGAATTTGTGGCGATTATAAAGTGACGATAAATCCGAAAATTAGACGCGAGCCTTATCCACTGCCGCGAATTGAGGAGCTTTATGCCACATTAAGGGGCGCCCAAGTTTTTTCTAAAATTGATTTAGCTCATGCATATGAACAGATCATTCTGTCCCCGGAATCGAGGCCGTGCACAACTATAAGTACGCATGTAGGTACTTTTCAGTACGTCAGAACGCCCTATGGTATTTGTAGTATTCCAGAAAAGTTCCAAAAGCTGATGGAGGAGATCCTAAGGGGTGTCCCTATGACTGCCGTTTATTTTGATGATGCCTGTATTGGGGGTGTGTCTAGGGAGGACAATATTAAAAATGTCCGTGAAGTGTTAAAACGATTGCAAGCCATGGGCTTGAGAGTTAAGTTAGCGAAATGTGAGTTTTTCAAGCGCGCTGTATGCTACGTAGGCCACGTTATAGATAGGTACGGGCTGCATCCAGATAATAAAAAAGTAAAGGCGATTTCAGACGCTCCACGCCCTACTGATGTACATCAGCTTAAAGCCTTCCTAGGCCTAGTAAATTATTATGGTAAATTTGTTCCAATGTTAAGTACAATATTGAGCCCTCTTTACAATTTGTTAAAAGGTAAAATTAACTGGAAGTGGGGCCCGGAATGTGAGCAAGCCTTTAATAGTGTTAAAAAAATGTTGTGCAGTGAAAAATGTCTAGCTCACTACGAGCCGGAGCTGCCGCTGGTCCTCAGCGTGGACAGCAGCGCGTACGGCCTCGGCGCCGTGCTGGCGCATAGGTATCCCGACGGCTCGGAAAGGCCTATCTGCTGTACTTCGCGCACCCTGAACGACGCAGAGAAATCCTATAGCCAATTAGACAAGGAGGCCTTAGCGATTTTTTTTGGTGTAATAAAGAATCATCAATATTTATTCGGTAGGCGTTTCATAATTCGCACGGATCACAAGCCGTTATCGTACATATTCGGAGAAAAGATCGGTATTCCGCAAACAGCAGCTAGCCGTTTGCAGCGGTACGCGGCACGACTTGCGGCTTATGATTTTACTGTGGAGTGGGTTAGTTCGGCACAAAACGCAGCAGCTGATTGCTTATCGCGATTACCATTAGGTCGAGAGCCGAGTGCGCGCGACGACGCTGACGCCGCCGTATCATACTTGATGTTCATCGAAAACGAGTTTCCTATCAGTCACAAAGATATTGCTGATGCCACAAAGGTCGATCCCATATTGCGTGTTATTTATAAAAATATATTATTTGGATGGCCGGATCATACGGATGTTGATCAAGAAAAGGCCTATTTCAATAGGAAAGATAATCTTTTTGTGGAACAGGGATGTATCGTTTTTAATTATCGTATCGTCGTACCGCCTAGGTACAGAGAGTACATCTTGCGAGAACTGCACGAAGGTCATCTAGGTGTCGTTAAAATGAAAAGCATCGCACGTAACTACGTATACTGGCCGGGCCTGGACGCGGATATCGAGAGCGTGTGCCGCGCGTGCTGCGCCTGCCTGCAGCAGCGCGACGCGCCGCCGCACGCGCCGCTCACGCCCTGGCAGTTCCCGTCGCGTCCCTGGCAACGCCTACATGCTGATTTCGCAGAGTATAAGGCAAAGCATTATCTAGTAGTTGTCGATGCGCACAGTAAATGGATTGAGGTTTTCCAAATGAGTAGCACGGCTGCTAGGTTCGTTATAGACAAATTCAGGGAGATGTTTGCGCGTTTCGGACTGCCGTTACAGATGGTTACAGACAACGGTCCGCCATTTTCGTCACACGAGTTGAGGGATTATTTTGTTAAGAATAACATCGTCCATACTCCAACGAGCCCGTACAGACCACAAGGCAATGGAGCGGCAGAAAATGCAGTCCGAACCGTAAAAAACTGCATTAAAAAGGCATATGCCGAAGGAGTTGACGTGGGTCAAGCTATCAATAAGATGCTGTTTCAGTATAGAAACTGCGAGCAGGCTACGACTAACGTAGCACCAGCGGTGGCGCTGATCGGGCGCCGGCTGCGCGGCCGGCTCGACGCGCTGCGGCCGAGCGCGGCGGAGCGCGTGCGCGCGTGCCAGGCGGCGCAGGCGGAGCGCGCCGGCGGCACTCTGCGAGACGTTCAGTTAGGTGATACTGTTTACGTACGCGACTACAGTAAAAATAAAAATAAATGGGTGGAAGGGCATGTCAAGGAACAGGTGGGACCATCTTCGTTTTCGGTAAACGTTCCGTCAAACAAAAACATTGTGAAACGACATATCGACCAAATAATGGCACCTAAAGGGAACAGAAAAAGGTTTTCACTCTCATGTACTGATAATGATAGGTCTACTAAAACTGTAAATGAAAAACCAAATGTAAGCTCCGATGTTTGTAAAGGGTTGCCGGTTGTGACGACGCCGACGACTTGTGAGCCTGACGTCACGAGGCTACCGGCCTCGCCGTCGCCGAGTGCAGTGTCTGACGAAAGCGCCATTGGTGCGGCTGACGCCTCGGGTGCCTCGCAAGAGGATGATAAGTTTGAAATGGCTTGTTCGTCACCTAATATTAAAAACACTCATGTCTTGCGTCCTCGTCACAACAGGCATCCTAGCTACTTGAATAAGTGAATTAATGTGTATACATTACATCAACGTAGGTAGGCAGTTGCCTAACAGTTACTTAGTTGCTATTACAAAATAAGTACATATTATATATAATGTAGTTTAATTAGCTTTATATTTAGTAAGGAGGTGTTGGGTATTTGTAGGTATTACGAAATAAGATTTTCATGTGCTACCGTCAATTATGAATAAACAGTCAGATTAGAACCGCAGCTTGTGTATCATTACAATATCTCACTCAAATATTTATAGAACTTTTCTTTGTGAAAAAGTTGGCATTCATATTTTAAGCCGACTAGACATTACAATAGAATTATTTCAGGCTGTGCCCTACTGCAGAACAAAGGCTTATCAGGCGTGGAAAAGGTTTTTAAATAATCTATTTTAGAATCTCCAAAATCGTATACATTCATACAAATTAAAAATAAAGATAGTGAACAAGAGCGAGAGTACGCCTGCGACGCAGAGGTTGCGGGTTCGATTCCCGCCTCGGAACAAATTTGTGTACGATCTGCAGAAATTTGTTCATTGGTCTGGGTGTTTTCTATGTATAATAAAAAATATCTATCTATGTAATTATATAATGTATTAAATATATCAGTAATCTAGTACCCATAACACAAGCTTTGAATAGCTTACTTTGGGGCTAGATGGTGCTGTGTGGATTGTCCAGCATAAAAAAAGAAAAAGAGCGAGTTAAAAATAACATTACATAAAATTCTAAAATCACAGTAAACCTACATTAAAATGTGACACAATAAAATGAAAAGGTGCTTGTCATGTGATTCAATTTAAATTTAGTCAGATCGACGAGTAGTGGATTGGATTGATTGAGTTATAGTGGTATTAGTGTATTTTCCATATTTTGTTTACTTATTTCTATTTTAATAAAATTAAGTAAGTAAAGAGCACCGGTGGTCTAGTGGGAGTGACCCCGCCTTCCGATTGTAAGGTCGCAGGTTCGAATCCGGTCGTGCACCAATGGATTTTTCTATCGAAAAATTTATGTGCGCAATGCCAGTGCTCTTAAACGGTGAAGGAAAACATCGTGAGGAAACCAGTTAGTATTCTAACAGCGGCGATGGGCTTGCAACCTGTCACGTATGGAATACTAACTACTGCAAAATGTGGGTATGTGCCAAATGTAATGTTTGGACGTACCTCTTACTACCCCCGTTAGACATCCTCAAAGAATCTTAAATTAGTACTACTTGGTACTGGGAGATCTGAAGGGATATCTGCCGTACCTGGGGATCAAAGTCGTGAAGCTGTTTCAGTTTTTTTAAGTAAGTAAACAAAAAAAATGTTGTTTTAAAAACTGAAACAGTTTGACAAGGCGTTTGGCCTTACTCGATCTTCCAGTTAATTGACTCCCAAACTCCGATCGGTCGTAGCTAATGGACCGTTTCATTAATTGCACGAAACAGTTCTTTATTGTTACACATAATACAACAATCGGAAAAACACTTAGCAGTGATGGGGAGAGGCTACAACAAATAATAAAATGAAGTTGATTCATATTTGTATTTTTTTATAACTAGTAGATGGAACATGCAGATATCCCACCTGATATTAAGTGGTAACCATCATCTATAACAAAGCATTGCCTCGTAACTCACGCTCGATAGGGACGTGCCCTACGATAAATTATGTCCATCAGCTTTAGGCATACAGATATTAAGCCTCATGTGCCTGTAATTACACCGGCGACCACACTCTTCAAACCGAAACACAGCGTTGCTGCTTGGCGGCAGAAAAAGGCGTGGTGGTAGTATTTCCCCGGTCGAGCCCTTTAGAAAGATATCTACTACTCTTAAGTAATATTTGGATGTTTATATTCGATCACGTCAAAATAAAAGATCAATATTTTTCCAATTATTTTCCGTATTTCATGTATCCTCGTTGAAAACAGTTGGAAAAACTGTTGTTAGCAAGTTATGCTACGGCGTAGTCTTTGCTACGGCGTAGCCTAGTTACCTACGAAGCTCTACGAAATCGACAAATAGATTTATAGATTTGCTTTTAGTGGGCAAAAGCAGAAGGTTGTGCATAAGAGAATTAGTAAACACATAAAAATAGAAAAAAAAATAGGCTTTAATCCAACCAGGGTGACATTTTTTGGAAAATTCCACAAAGTCGCCAAATTATTACAAAAATAAGCTCATAATATTATGATAGTTAAAGATAGTTTAAGAGTAGTAGAGCTCTTTGTGAAGGGCTCGTCCGGGGAAGTACTACCACCACGCCATTTTCTGCCGCCAAGCAGTAACGCTGTGTTTCGGTTTGAAGAGTGTGGTCGCCGGTGTAATTACAGGCACATGAGGCTTAACATCTGTATGCCTCAAACTGATGGACGCAGGGCAGTGCACCGTAGGGCACGTTCCTATTGTGCGTGGCCTACGGGGCAATGTTTTGTTTATAGGTGATGGTTACCACTTAACATCAGGTGGACCATCTGCTTGTTCCATCAGCTAGTAGTATGAAAAAAAAAATAGTAAAATCGCCCTCAAAACCTCGAAATCTCAAAAGATAAGATAAAGATAAAAGAAGTACATCACCAGAGTGCAATACTTCCGGCTGCGGCGTGCCTTTCCGGTCTGTATCTCGCGCGGTGATAAATGGCGGAGAAGGCAACGCGAACAATGCGAAAGGAAATATTTGACTTGCAAAGATTTAGTAGAAAAGTGTTTTGGTTTTAAGGTTACACAAACGTGTAATTTTCCTTTTTTTAATAAGAGAACTAGCGACCCGCCCGCGCGACCCTGCTTCACACGGGTGCACATTGTTTTTCTACTTGTATTATACATTAAAACCTTTCTCTTGAATTACTCTATCTATTAAAAAAAAACTGCATCAAAATCCGTTGCGAAAGTATATAAGTAGTATATCAGCTATCTGGTTCCCATAACACAAGCTTAGGCTTAGTTTGGGGCTAGATAGTGCTGTGTGTAATGTCCACCGATATTTATTTATTTATGTATTTAACTTTCATAAACGCGCTTTATAACTTCCTAAGCAAGGAGTAGTAGTTAAACGTATCAATAAATTTAGTTAACTTGCCGAGCCGTTTGATTGAATTTACAAGGTTTATACAACATAATTATAAAAAACATTACATGGTAGTTCAGTAAAAATCTAAAAATACCGGTCCTCTGTTCCGTCCGTCCGGAAAATAACTTGAAAGTTTCAGCCGTGCGAATAATGAATTAAACCAAACGTGATGAGTTGGTTCACTGAGTTTTAGTGAAAATATCCGTCAGAACAATTTTAAAAATAAACGCGGACGTCCAGTTTATGTCGTATTTTATTTAACCCGAGCCTAACGCATCCTACTATCCTACTAATATTAACGCGAAAGTTTGTAAGTATGGATGGATGTTTGTTACTCAATAACGCCAGAACGGCTGAACGAATCTGGATGAAATAAGCACAAAGATAGATTGTACTCTGAAATAGCACATAGGCTACTTGTTATCCCGTGGTAATACTGGGATTTAAAACTACGTGGGTTAAACCGCGGGGCGCAGCAAGTTTTGGTATAAAAATGCGTTAGGCTGAATTATCTATTAAAAAATTGTCATTTCTTTTCATTCGATTTCGAGGGAGTTTCACAACATTGGTTTTCCACCAAAATCCTCTGCCGCTCTTTAACTTTCAGCCTATAGAGGCTGAAAAATATAGATTTTAATTTACTCTTCCGCGATCCAAAACCACCAACGAATTTCCCTAAATCAAAGCCGAATGCCACATTAATGGTATTTGGAGGAGGCTAGGACATGGCTTCAAGAACAATGTGACATAACTCATGGCTGGCGCGCGCTGGCTGCGAGCCAGCATTTTACATAATGAACCTCGAATAGCATTCCGCTCCTTTTATTTGTCATAATTCTCGCTGAGCCTATGTCACGTATGACAAGTTAATGATACAACTAATGAAAATCCCTAGAAAATACAGAAAAATTCATAAGTTTCAAGACTTTGATCGCCTTGATTGGCGAAGGTATCTCCAGATCATATGCCTCTTTCTTGCCGCCACGCAGTGTTGCTACGTCGGTTAATTAAATGGATAATAATAAATTCGGATTGGTGGACTGAATGAATCCGTAGGAGAACCAAGGTAGCCGACTCTCAGAATCAGCAAGTTGAAGTGGCAATGGGCAGGTCATATAGCTCGAAGAACTGACAACCGATGGGGAATAAAGGTTATTGAATGGCGACCACGAACAGGAAAGCGAAGTGTGGGACGCCCTCCTACCCGATGGACTGACGACATTGTTAGGATCGCGGGTAGTCGGTGGATGGAAAGGGCTCAGAATCGTTCTTCCTGGAAGCGGATAGGGGAGGCCTATGTCCAGCAGTGGACTTCTGTGGGCTGTTGATGATGATGATGATGATGATGATTAGTGGACTTTCCACACAGCACTATCTAGCCGGAAACTAAGACAAAGCTTGTAACATGTTAACTAGATAGCTAATATAATATTTTTTTTTATAAATACATACTCAGAATATTACACATTTAACACCCAGCTAGAGAACAAACATCAGTGTTCACCACATAAATGTTTGTTCTCGGTGGGGATCGAACCCACGGCTTTTGATTTAGAAGGCAGAGCTACTACCAACTGGATGCTGTCTTGTTCGCTAGTTTCTTCAAGTTGAACTGAATTGTCTTGACTACCAGCGCTTACATTATTTGCTACAACTTATTTACTCTAGATAGCTCAACAGAACACAAGACAGACGACTCTATGATGATGCTTGTACAATTACAATTGCAATTTGTGGTTTGTGTCGCAATGTTGTGTTTATTAAGGCGAGGATATCCCAGAACCTCCACGGTTTTTGAACAGTTGTAAATCAACTAAAATGAAAAAAAAACATGAAAATTTAAAATTGAACATGTACTCGAGCGCTGTTTTTAAGATAGAAACGTAAATAATGATAATTTTCTCGATAAAAAAAATCATAAAGATGACACTAAATCGATATTTCAAACATCCATTACTAAGAGAGTTTTTCTTGAAATCATGTCAAAGTTATATCAAAAGATATTAATATTTGCTAGCGCTGTGTAAAAAAAATCATCATTATTAATTTCTTCGCAGAAAATCTAACGAAATCTAGCTGTTCAAGTGCTGCATGTCTTGGAGGTTGGAGGTTCTGGGATATCCTCGCCTTAAGACTGGGGCACGTGGCTGCGAGACTGTTGGGTTATTCGCGACACGTTTGCAATCCCTACTCTCAAACAACACTAATCAGATGTTGCGTTGTCAAGGTTAGAGAAAAAGAGAAAATGATAGAGATTTTCTAGATGTTTCTTCTTGTTTTCATTAATATGCGAACTATAAATTTTCTTTACACTGTAAGCCTAAGTAGAATGATACAAGTATAAACAAAGAAGACAAGGATAAAAAAGCGTGTTACCAGTTATCAGATGGGCCATCTGCTTGTTCCAACAGCAAGAACCTGGAAAAGATATCATAATTTGAATCAAGATTTTTAAATAGGTATAGCTAGGGTCACGTCAACCAAAAAGAACGCTGGACAACAGTGGAGTGTGTGTTGGCGTACAAAATACACGCGCCATCACACTCCCTCTCCCTCCTTCCAGCGTTTTTTTTGCGTGACTCAAGTAATGTTGGTTATAAGCTACCAAGCCCATCATACTTACCTACTATAATTTTGAAGCCAACGATGTTACGTATTTTCAGTTCTACTCTCATATCAACCGTCATTCTGTCTGACATTGACACGAGCGTGCGATAGTATTGCATGTGACAGTCGGGGGCTTTCCCTAATGTGCTATGACAGAGCCATGTGGTCTTTCCTGAAACCATCAGTTGCTGAGTAAAGCTTCGGTCACACGGTTTTTGAACGGAGATTGGCGAATAAATGAACGAAAAATTTATTGTTCACAAGAAAACAAAACGCTCTTCCGTAGGAAATACAATGAACGAATGAGTTAAACAATAAGGCTTTATTAATAACGGTCGCTGAGCGCGCCAATAGCTTATCATACCAAAAGTCTATTGCTGTCTCTTTTCGTTGGCATGAAAGTGACAGTGACAAGAATACTCTACAGAGCCGCTATAAAATGGCAGGGATTATGAATCATTATGAACTACCCAGTTACCCGGCTATTTTTTTTAGTGTAAAGTACCTACTAAGGTACACAAAAAAAATTGCCGTTGGACGAGCGACATTGTTTGAGTGATGGAAATTAATAAATGAGACTCGTAAGGGACAAAAAGAGTGGCGTATTGAAGATGCAAATTAACAGAAATGATGATAATGAAACACTTATAAATAGGTAATAGGCAAGTTCGTACGAGCTAAGCCTTCTGAAAACGCAGATTTTTGCTTTTGTTTGCCTCCGTCAAGGCTTAACAACCTCTAAAACTGTCACAAAGCTCCTTAATGTCAGCTGAATGACAGCTACTCCGACGAATGGAATCACTTAAATTATCAATATATTTATAAAAAATAAATACCCCCGCCTCCCTTTTCAAATAGAAAAGATCTGATGAAATCAAATATCTGAATAGATCTCGTGACAATTCTTTCGTAACAGTGAGGCGAAAGGATATTATAAATGTAGGTAACGAATAATGTGACCTTAGCTTATGCCGAACGTCAAAGGTTATTACTGTCGGAAAAATATACCAGCAACTTGCGGGTTTCCCAAAGAGATCATGTTTGTTGGAGGATCGATGACTTACTGTGGATAGGTATTACTAGTTTGGAGCAGCGGCTTTGCTCGAATATTCTAGTAAAAGTAGTGTGCCTATAGGCCTATGCCTATAGGCACACTACTTTTACTACTAGGTACCTATAGGTACGTCTGTCTAACGAACTTTTTTCATCTGGGGCCTAATTGTCACACAGATGAGGGATTATGTGGTATCATAATGTCACAGATGAACTTGATATGTAGTACAGGATGTTTGACACTTGAAAGTCAGAATATCGCCATGGTAATGGGCTTCAAGTTAGATAATAAGTAATATAAGTTTAATTTGACGTCCTCTGTGGCGCAGCGGGCGAGAGTCCGCATGCGAAGCAGGAGGTTGCGGGTTCGATTCCCGCCTCGGAACAAATTTGTGTACGATCTGCAGAAATTTGTTCCGTGGGTCTGGGTGTTTTCTATGTATGATAAAAAATATCTATCTATGTAATTATATAATGTATTAAATATATCAGTTATCTAGTACCCATAACACAAGCTTTAAGTAGCTTACTTTGGGGCTAGATGGTGCTGTGTGGATTGTTCAGCATTATATGTCCAGCATTATTAATAAGGCCCCTGGTTGTGGTGCGAATTTTCAAAAATGGCTTCCCTCAAAGAGCGACTATTTTTTATTTTTTTTTATTTTATGTTCTTTAAGTTTGATTGTGATCTAAACTTATAACTAACTATACATAAATAATAATAAATAACATAGGGACATGGGGATATAGGGACAGAGACAGCGACTTTGTTTTTTTTACTATGTAGCGATAGTGATAAAAATCAAATCAAATAACAAGGAACAAAAAAAACTCTACTAATCTATTTGAAGCCTGTAAGTACTACCTAAAGAACACTCAAAAACCAGGTCAATCCTCAACCAAAGGTTTCAGCACAAAAACTTAGAGGTCTTCTCAAAGCCCAAAAACAACAGGCATTTTTGCCTTGTCTGAGGACGAAAGCAAATTTTAAACAATTATTTATCAAGTGCCGGCACCTGAGGCGACCTATTATGTTTTTTGTTTTCTTTCAACCACTTGCTCAAATTATATAAATTTAAAGATTCAGGACCCTACAAATAAAATTTTAACCAAAATGTCAAGTTGCTGGACTGAAATTAATTAAAACGTGTGTTGAAGTTGTATCTAGGAGTTTAAAATTCGGTAATAAATTGTAAATGGATTTTTTTCGCTTTGATATTTCAGACATTTCTTGCATTTTTACTATAAGTAAAGTTTATACATTGTTAACATAACTGCCGATAACTCGAGAGGTATTATTTAGTTACCATCCTTTGTTATTCAAGTATAACCTATATATAATATAATATTTATATAAATTCTATTTAATGTGTAACCAAACGGTTTCTTAATATAGTAATCTTCTATAGGCTACATTTCGGTGAATGTGCTCAGGAACTACATGACCTCATTCCACCATCTCCATTCCACTACAGGACAAATAGACGTACGGCTCAATACCATCCATTTCTAGTTAGCATACCACCAATTCGCACGAAGCGCTTCCCTTTAACCTTCATTATGCGAACCGCTAAGGAATGGAACTCGTTACCGTCGTCTGTCTTTCCTGACCATTATAACATGAGTCTCTTCAAGGCAAGAGTGAATAGGTGTCTTCTAGACCGTTCTGTTCCACCGTAGGCTACATCGTCGCTTAACATCAGGTGAGATTGTAGTCAAAGGACGGTCTATTCAGTTTAAAAAAAAAAAAAAAGTTACACGCCACACCATCTTTTGCACGCCCAGGAAGACTGGAAGATAATGCTGTTAGTATTAAGTACTAAATTTGAAAGTTTTTTAAATAAATAAATAACAGCGTTGTGATGATAGCGTTTTTGTTAGCGCTCGTAAAAGAAAATTAAAACTTGATACCCCGTAACTGTGTCCTGTAACCTCATTCTAAACTTGGTGCAAATCTGCCGGCAGTACCTAATAAAAGGACACAGTATTGTAACAGGGTCATTATCGCCTTAGAGGCAACTGCAATCGGGACTTAATTCCTGGCCCGGGCGAGCGCTACTGCAAAACGGAGGTTAAATTAAAATAAATGAATATTGGCGCATTTTCAGCACCAGCTATGTCAAAGTCAAAGTTAAAAAGCATCGCATAAGAACAATAGGTAGGTATCACAAAACTTGTAGAATCCCTTGTATACTTTCAGCTCAGCGCTCGACGAGGTAACACGTTCAGTGCACAGCGGGTCAATTTCCTGAAGATGCTTCGTAGAGAGGTGAAACACGTGTCGAAGTCTAATTAAGTTTTTTCCAGCTTAAGGAGATTAGATCAGCGGATTAGTACTACATATTGCTTTGTTCAAGTTAATTTATATTTAACAATGGACTTCCGCAAAGTCACGCCTCAGTCAATTAACTATCTTGTAGAATCCATCAAATACTTTTTATTATTTGCTTACATTATTTTTTCAAATTGAATAGGTACCTAGGTATTTATTTTTTATTGAGATTTTGTTATGAAAATAATCCAAGAATCACACTAGTTACCTTTTTTAGGAGAAGTGTTTTCACACTATGATTATAATTGATAAAAGCCCAGAATATTGCATTATTATTTAATAAATCTACTCAATTGACTCACAAGGTTTACTTTAAAACGTCTTAAATCTAATTGCCAGTTCAGAAGAACAAGTAACAAACTGCCAGCCCTCACAAAACATGGTAGTAGATCTGCCTTCTGCGCGTAGGCCGTGGGTTCGATCCCCACCGAGAACAAACCTTTGTGCGATAGATGTTTGTTCACTGTTGTTGTTGTAATTATATAAGTACTTCTTTACAAAAAAAAATTATACTAAAAGAAAAGAAAGAAAGAAATACATTTAACAGAAGTACAACAAAAAAAGAAGAAATACAGAATGGACAGGAACCTACCAAATAAAACATAATACATTAGAAAAAAAACACTTAATGTATTAATCTTGTTCTAGTTGGCTTTGCTGGCCAATGATTCGCCGTTTCTATATACCGTCACGTCACTATACTAATCCACTAGTAATACGTCATATTATATCAGGTATCTGGTTCCCATATAACGCAAGGGGCGTTATTCACTATGACCGTTTTATTTCACTTTGTAACGTCACTTCGCAAAGTATCTCCTATGTCCTATAGAACAAAACCCAAGATCACGTTTTGACGATACATGGTTTGGGGCAAAGGATCTCCTATGTCATAGAGAATAATGCCCAAACTGAAGCTTAGTTTAGGGTTAGATAGTGCTGATGGAAAGTGCACCAATATATATTTTATTTGAGAGTAGCACTCCACTGCGCTCCCGGATTAATTAGCATGGATGCGATCCTGACTCCCCGCATTGATTGTCAATTTACTCCGCTTTGAAACTGCCGAATCGAGTTTCAAGTGTTCATATTTGTCGATTTTTATAAATCACAAATTTTGATACGGCGAGTCAAATAATCTACGTGTATAGGGAATAAACCACGGAACAGAGAATATTTCCGTGGATTAAACTAAGTTACACAACGTTAAACAAAACCTTTTTTTTATGACGACGACCTCTGTGGCGCAGCGGGCGAGAGCCTGCCTGCTACGCAAGAGTTTGCGGGTTCGATTCCCGCCTTGGAACAAATTTGTGTACGATCAGCAGAAATTTGTTCCGATGGTCTGGGTGTTTTATATGTATAATAAAAAAATATCTATCTATGTAAGTATATAATGTATTAAATATATCAGTTATCTAGTACCCATAACACAAGCTTTGAATAGCTTACTTTGGGGCTAGATAGTGCTGTGTGGATTGTCCAGCATTATTTATTTATTATTTATTTATTTATTTATTTATTTATTTTGTCATTGCAATTTTGGAAAACATACGGTATACAGGTGATAAATTCATGCAACACTAGTTGTGCCCCGCGGTTTCACTCGCGCTGATTTAAATCCCGGTATTCCCACGGGATAAAAAGGTGGTTTGTTACTCTTTCGCGCCGGAACGGCTGAACGGATCTGGGTGAAACTTGGCAGAGAGATATATTATAGTCTGGAATAGCACATAGGTTACTTTTTATCCCGTGGGAATACCGGGATTTCAATCTGCGTGGGTGAAACCACGGGGCGTAACTAGTTATGAAAAAGGGCCTTAGAGTTTTACAAACTAACAGGCATGGACTATATACAAGTCTTAATATTATAACAAGGTTAGTAAAGTAGCTGATTGATTGATTGACTTGAGGAACGAATTCTGCAGATGCAGTACAGCACCAGCTAAACAGAGTAATTGTTAAACCGCAGCGCCCGTTCACTTAAGAAAACTCGAAAATTAAGTTGCCAAGTTAGGAGCAGATACTATAAGTTACCAAAGGGGTATCTAACAAGGTTGAGAAAGTTACGCTCAGTGCTACAAGAGACTTCAAACCTTTGTATGTTTATTTTAAAATAGGAACGCCAAAGTGACATGTATGGTTAAATTTATTTTGAAACATTATATTAGACTAACCCCCGGTTTCTGAAAGCTCGATCAACACTAAACAGCTGTCAAACCACTTGCTATTTCAGCTTTTACTTCAAATTAGATAGAGATAGCAAGTGACTTGAGAGCCGATTAGTGTTGCTCGCACTTTCAGAAACCGTTAGAATACGCTAATAATAGGCGGACTTTACGGTTTCGAAAGATTAAACTTAACTGGAAGTGTATCAAAAAAGCAAAAAACCAAGATTTGGAGAATCATCTTCTTGACGAGGCTTCGAGAACTTGGCACAAGTTTCAGAACTACGCTAGTTTACTCACGATGTTTACATAGACATAGACATTTATTTATTTGCCACAAAGAACACACAACATATACAATTAGGCTTGGAATTACTAGAAAACAGGTATCATACATATCAAAAGAGAACAAAGATTAGACATATAGGTACGAGTTTTTTACAAATAATAATAGCATTAACAAGCATTATTTAAATATGGCTAGATAAAAACAAAAAAATAACATGATACAGACGCTAAGTATTACCGTCGCCCTTTGAGAGTACGCAGTGTACACATACATTTTTGAAGAGACAAACCCATTCGCGTACGGCCAAATCGAAAAGTGTGGCTGTTACCACTTGGACCATCAGTGTTCCCTACGTAAAATAACTGAATGTTATATGTTTAGTTATAGTTAGATGTTTCATTTCTAATTGAAACAAGAGGTAGAGATCGACCAGAAAAGGACGCCAACGAGGCGTAGTCACCTCCTTGGCGTAGGCCTCGCCTATTTACTTCTACAGTGCTCTGTCCGTAGGCTTTACATCCAGTTTGTCCCTGCTTTCTCAATAAATATGTCTTCCCATCTTTTCTCTGGTCGCTCTTTACCTCTTGTTTCATTTAGAAATGAAACATCTAACTATAACTTAGCATATAACATTCAGAGGTTTTACGTAGAGAACCCTGGTTGTCTTAGTGGTATTATCTAAAAAGAAATGGATAATAGATTATTTACTTAAGTATGTATCTAATAATATGTGTGTTACTAATTTAGTAAGTAGTAGAAATAAAGGCTCATTTTATTTATATATTTTGTAGTTAGATGTATCGGAGCATCGTCAACATTCTACTTCAATATCAATATCACTATAAATATAAATAAATAAATAATGCTGGAAAATCCACACAGCACCATCTAGCCCCAAAGTAAGCTACTAAAAGCTTGTGTTATGGGTATTAGATGACTGATATATTTAATACATTATATACTTACATAGATAGATATTTTTTATTATACATAGAAAACACCCAAAACTATCACTACATAGTATAAAACAAAGTCACTTTTTCTGTCCCTATGTCCCCATGTCCCTATGTATTATCTTTAAAACTACGCAACGAATTTTGATGCGGTTTTCTTTAATATACAGAATGATTCAAGAGGAAGGTTTATATGTATAATACATGCGTGATATGTGCACCCGTGTGAAGCAGGGGCGCGCGGGCGGATCGCTAGTTTGGGAGTAAAATCAAAAAGTAGAGTTCCGTGTCGCACCGAGTGCCTCAAGTTCTCCCGAGGTACCTAACCTTGGAAACGTGTTCCTATTGTCGACGGGAAGTCCTTTCATCAAGTTTTCTGCTCTAAGTGTTTATACGAACAAATGTTTCATAACTTCGCCATAAGCACGCCGACTTAAACCTGAGTAGCAGAAATTCTTAAACAGAGTAAATAAATACATATATTGCCAATATTTTTCTAACAGTTTTATATGCAACGTTCAACTTCGATAACAAAAGATATTATACAGGACTAGTTGCACCCCGCGTTTTCACCCGCACGCATGAAATCTCGGTATTCACACGGGATAAAAGTAGCCTATGTGCTATTCCAGACTTTAATCTATCTCTCTGCCAAGTTTCATCCAGATGCGATCAGCCGTTCCGGTGTAAAAGAGCGTAAAAGAGTAGTAAACATCCATCCATCCATCATAAAAATTAAATATCAATTTAATTTTTAAAACGAGTTGTAGCTAATTCCATCCTGAAGCTTTTTGTCATCCATCTTTGAATGTAATTGTTTTTTTCTCACCTTTTTTAGCATAAATCTATTTCTGTTTATATTTGACGGAGTGTCTGACGTATGTAGAAGGTGAACCGACAACAGAGGTATTTCAATTGCAACACTGCACTTTGCACTATGTCGTAGATATGCTAGTCACGACTATTGCAATCTGAACCGCGCGGTTCTGTCACAAGCTCCTATTGTTAGTGATGCCTCTTCGCCAAGGTGTCTCGAATGCAGACACTGAACTCTTGACACGCGAAGTGAATAATGCTTTAACTGACTTTGCCAACTTTGGGTACCACAAGTTTGGTGCTCGGTGCTCTATTTGGCATTTTCAGAGATAGCCGCTCGATATCAGGTGGGTTAACTACTTGTTTTAACTGTTGCGAAAAAACTAGTGATACGAAAACAGAAAAAGATTTTATTTTTAATTATTATTGGAGCTAATCAGTAGAGAGCGCGCGCTGTGCTCCTCAAAAGTTTAAAAAAAGAACAAAGTCGGCGCAGTCGAATTGGCGGGAATGAAAATCAATTATTGTACTGCGGAAGTTTTCATAAGTTTATTGTTTGCAAATTAAGGAATGTACTATTGTGCGATTTAGTTTCAAACTAAGCAAAGCTTAAATATTGAAACCAGATATCTGATTAATATTTTTATAGGTAGGTAGGTACTATTTTCACACAATTATCAAATCACATCAAACAGTTTACACTAAAAACTATTCTGATTAAGTTTTGTGCTCGCTGTTCTGCTCGTTTTTCTGGTAAGTTATTGTTTTGTGTTGTGGATGAATAAATGTCATTATTAACTACTTTGTTTTAACTGTTTCGAAAAACGAGTGATACGACAAGAGAAAGAAGGTTTTATTTTTAATTATTATTGGAGCTAATAGGTAGAGCGCGCGCGCTGTGCTCTTCAAAAGTTTAAAAAAAGAACAAAGTCGGCGCAGTCGAATTGGCGGGAATGAAAATCAATTGTTTTACTGTGAAAGTTTTCATAAGTTTATTGTTTGCTAATTAGAGAAATGTACTATTGTGCGATTTTATATACCTTTTATTTGTCTCTTTAATTTTAACTATCAGTTAGTTACTAGCTTGTAAATTTTTGATCCACATATGTTTGTGTGACAAATTAATTAATTTTCTTTCTTTCTTTCTATTTAGCCCCAAACTAAGCAAAGCTTAAATATTGAAGCCAGATATCTGATTAATATATAAATAGGTAGGTACTATTTAAATTAAATTAAATAATGCTGGATAATCCACACAGCACCATCTAGCCCACCATCTTTTGGTATTAGGTAAACGTAAGGCCAAACATACTAATACCAAAACGATTTCTGATTCGGGCATGTTTCCCTTATATTATTGTGTTATTTGTGTTCGAACAGTATATATGCGTGTCACTGGATAGTTATTCTTTCAAACAACCTCCTCGAAATGAAATAAAATGAAATAATAGCCAATCGCACCTCGAAACTGCGAGCCGCTGTCGCCGGGCCCTTAAGCTATAGGTCGCGTCCACCAAAAAGGCTGGAAAACAGTGGAGGGGATGTGTTTGCGCATACAAAATACTCTCGTTATCAGACCCCCACCCTTCTTCAGGCGTTCTTTTTGCGTGACGCGCCCTATACTTCTGTGCTCGCTGTTTGACTCGTTTTTCTGGTAAGTTATTGTTTTCTGTTGTGGATGAATAAATGTTATTATCTATCTTTGTAACTATATGATCCGCAAAAGCTCGTGATATCGAATAGAATCTGTCACGGTACGAACATTCAGGCGCAAAATGTTCGTCCACTAAAATCCATTTGAAAACAAATACTACCCGTGTCCCGGCACGGAAATAAAGTTTAAGCACAGGTTTTACGGTACCGTATAACTGTAACCGTTCCAGAGAGGCAACAACATTACAGCAACAGTATTATAGCAGCAACGAATATTACGTAGCGTATAGCAAAACAGGTCGACGGGTAAATAGGTTTTGTTGTAAGTACGAGAATTTCATTCTGTGATGAGCATACACTGATATTAGATTCTTAACGTGTAACGTATTGGCATATTTAAAGGTAAAGTAAGAGAGCATTATCTGTCCCTTTAAATACATAGGTATGTATATATATATATATATATATAATATATATTATTTAGGTTTACATATTTTATTTTATTTTAGGTTTGTTTATGTAATTTCTTTATCTTATGTATGTATTAGTAAGTAATCTGTAGGTTTATTTATTTTATATTACTTCATTTTTTCTAACTTTCATCTTGTACACATCATACCCACCTCTAAATTTACTAGTCTCTCTCCTTCAAGGTTTGCTGGAAGAGAATTCTTTTTAGGGTTAAGCTCGCCTTTGTACATACTTTATTATTTAAGTTTTCGTATTTTGTTTCTGTGTACAATAAAGAATAAAGAACGTTTTGCTTGAGACATTTGGAAATTGATTCATAGAAGCAGGGAGTGGAGATAAGTGAGACCATTTTTGTGTTGCTGCTTCTGCAATTATTCTACCATCGAATTACTCACAAGAAATTTATCAGCCGAAAGTTGAAAGTCGAGCGGGCACATGCAACCAAAGTTATATGCTGAAGTACATAACCTTTTTTCTACTAGGTAAATATAAAAAGATTCTTGTGACTCAATCACTCCAAACCACTGAACCGATTTTAACGAAACTACGAATAAATATAGTTCTTAACCTGGATTAGCGTACGGAATACTTAAAACCAGAAAAAAATAGAGGTTAGGCTAGAAAAACACGAGTTTGAGCCTCGAATATTTATGCTAGCAAACTGACAATCGTTGTAGCAAACTAGCAAACGAATACTTGAGTGGAGACCGCGTTTATGTAAGCATAATGTAGGACGCCCACCGGCAAGGATCGGCATGATCTGCGAAATGTAGCTCAGCTTGCAAATACTAGATGAGAAGAGCTGAAAACCAGGCTCAGTTCCACGTGCATGCTTCCACGTCTTGGTAGATACCTACCTATTGATGATCCCTGCTACCACGCGAACAAATCCTATGGGTAGTCGCTATAAACATTACAGGGAAAGGAAAAAATAAAGTTAAAAGTGCTCGAATGGAGCGTTTTTGAGGCGCACTTAAAATCCTATCACCACCTGTTTCGAAAGAAACTAGTGACGAAGATAAGAACATTCACGTGTATCATACAAACAAGTCAGGTATAAGTTCCAACTCCCAACGCTCGGTGAAGTTTTCTATAAAGGTAACCACGTTTGACAGGTACGCCAGTCGAGTTTACGGAGCTGACGTGACTGGCGACATCTTGGTGCTTTTACACGGGCAACTTGTGGATAGCAGCGATTGCATTCTACTAAAGCTGAACCAAGAACAACGATATCTAACCAAGGCTACAAAAGGTGGCCCGTAAGCGAGCTGTCAGCGATAAGGTCGTATTACTACGGATAAAGGCACATGAGGCTTACATCTGTATGCCACAAGTTAATGGACGTAGCGCAGTGAATCGTAGGGCACGTTTCTATTGAGCGTGACTTACAAGGCAAAGTTTTGTTAAAGGTGAGTGATAATTACCATTTAACATCAGGTCATCTGCTAGTTCCTTCGGCAAGTAGTAGGTATAAAATTAAAAATAAAAACAGCCGATTGTTGCGCAATTTTGTCACCCGTATGTAGCCCCTTTTTAAAGAAGGTCGTTTCCTCTTTATTGCTAGTCTTGAGTTTCGTCAAGCATTGTTCCAAATTCAAATATTTACAGAATTTTGTAATTTTATTTCATAGTTAGTTGCAAGTCGTATCTGACATCGGAGAGTCTTTTCGATCCTTTTTAAAATTGTTGAATTGTTTGCATGATCCTTTTAATATTGTGTAAGGTTAGCATATTTTTTTAATAGCTTTCAACTGAAAAAATATTAAATTACTGTAAAGTACCGATTTTTTGCTTTGCCTTTGCTTTTTTTAACTATCTGGTGGAACAAGCAGACAGTTCACCTGATTTTAAGTGGTAAGTATTGCCCATAACAAAGCAGCAGCCTGTAAGTCACGCACAATAGTAACGTGTCATACGATGCACTGCCCTGAGTCCACCAACCTGAGTCATAGATAATGTTAAAGTCTCTACCGGCCTGGTTCTCATTCTGTTTCGAAAGAAACTACACGACAAAAAGAAAATATTGGTGCCAATTCTGTTGTTTAGTATTCCTAATTTCACAGCACCAAAAATATTGCTTTTCCTTTCTAAAAGGCCGAAACAACAAGGATGGCTATAATTTTAGAGCTGTCAGATTAAGTTAGTGTAGGATAATGCAACAACAGAATCGACACCAATATACCACAGAAATAACGATTCACGTAATAAAATAAGCCCGAGTATATACTCGGCGTCATATTATATTAATATGACGTCAGTCGAGCGATACCAAAGCGATATCACGTTGCATGGTAGGGGGTTATTATTAAGGGTTTCGCGATATTGTGTTTCGGTTATAACCCAATTATTAAATGGCATTGCCTGTGGGGCTCAGTTACGCGTTATTTTGCGGTGTCTGTTCGTTTTAAGTGCTCGGTAATTTATTTTGTACATGTTGAAAATTGAAATGTAAACGTTAGATGGTTATATTTCATTGTAGGTTAGATTATAATTAATTAAACGTACAAGGCCAGAGGTACACGTGTTGGTATCCTTGTAAATTGTATATTTTTACAAAGAAAATTACAACAAAATAATAATAATAAATAATAATATAATGCTGGACAATCCACACAGCACTATCTAGCCCCAAAGTAAGCTATTCAAAGCTTGTGTTATGGGTACTAGATAACTGATATATTTAATACATTATATACTTACATTAGCACTCGCCTATTTTGAATACAGATCAGGGCCCACAAATAAATTCAAAATCCCAAAAACCAATGGCTGAGTCTACTATCTACAAACTTGTGGAGAGTAAACTCAGCGATGGTGACATCAGGGGTGCCTCCCGTATTTTATTTTCTAGCGACACGATAGCTCCAAATTCCAATGATACTCTCATATCTCTTGAGAGTAAGCATCCTTCCGTAGGGCCAAACTTCCACCTCCCCGATCCACCACAAGGAAGTGATATCGCTGTGGACGCGACCAGCCAGGATGTGCTTAGGGCCGTCATGTCGTTCCAGAGTGGCTCTGCCGGCGGCCTGGATGCTGTGACTCCACAGCATCTAAAAGATTTGCTGTCTGGCGGATCTGGCCATGCAGGTGAAGTCCTTCTGGGGGATTTGACGTCCTTGATCAACCTGATGTTGTCAGGTCGAGTCAACAGCGAGATCACAGATCTCTTGTACGGTGCGAACCTTTGTGCACTCAAAAAGAAGGATGGCGGGATCAGACCCATAGCCGTCGGCACCACCTACCGCCGCCTTGCAGCTAAAGTCTGCTGTCGGAAAGAAGCCGACTATCTAGGTGACTATTTCCGACCAGTTCAGCTGGGCTTTGGTTCGCGAGGCGGCTGTGAGGCCGCGGTACATTCCCTTCGTACATTTTTGGACCAAAATTATGGGGAGGTTATCTTGAAGGTAGATATCAAAAACGCCTTCAATTCTGTAGACAGGGGCGCCTTGCTTAAACAAATTAAAGAAAAAATTCCCGAAATTTATCCATTTCTCTGGCAGTGCTATGGCTCACCTTCCAAATTAATTTATCGGAACAATGTTATTTCGTCTGCGGTTGGCTGTCAGCAAGGTGACCCTCTTGGTCCGGCCATATTTAGCCTTGCTATCCATCCAATTATTCAACGTCTCAAATCCAAGCTTAATGTTTGGTATTTGGATGACGGAACCCTAGGTGGCGATGTGGACACAGTTTTTGGCGATCTAAAACTCATCACAGATGAATTTCAGCAAATAGGTTTAGAACTAAATTTCTCTAAGTGCGAACTTTTTATTTCCGACACTTTTGTGGACAAAAATAATATTATTGCAAAATTCAACACTTTGGCTACTAATATTACAGTTGTTGATAAATGTTCACTTCGACTCCTTGGTTCACCAATTCTAGATGAGTCTATTCCGGCTTTTGTAGATGAGAAAATTCAAAATTTTAACAGAACCTCGGACAGATTACTCAAAATTAATAGCCATATGGCTTTTACAATTATTCGGTTTTGCCTGTTTGTACCAAAATTTACATACTCTTTAAGATGTTGTCAACTGTGGAAACACAGCGAGCTGGTGGAAGGCTTGGGCAACATTATAAAGACTACTTTATCATCGGTTTTGAATATTTATTTGGATGACAGGGCATGGTCGCAGGCCTCCCTGCCTGTTAACTTGGGAGGCTTAGGTATTCGCAAAATTTCTAGTGTAGCCCTACCAGCATTCTTGTCGTCAGTCTATAGCACTAGTTCTTTGGTAAAAAAAATTCTATCTCCATCTCTTTTGGCTACTTCTTCTGGTTTAATATCTTTCAAAATTTCATATCAAGACGATGCTCAAAATGCTTGGCATAGTGCCTGCCCAAATACTGCTCCCCCCAAATCTCTTTCGTCTCAACGGCAATGGGACGGGCCTCTGTGTGAGTTGACACGGAATTGTCTGTTACAAACGTGTTCCAGTTCCGCAGATCGTGCCCGTCTCCTAGCCGTCTCTAAATGGGAGTCAGGACATTGGTTGCAGGCACTTCCTTCTCATAACACCGGTACCTTAATGGATCCTGTCACGTTTCGTATTGCTACCTCTCTACGGTTGGGTGCGCCGTGCTGCGCGCCCCATCAGTGCCAGTGCGGTACTGCGGTCGATCAGCTTGGTCATCACGGATTGTCATGCACTAGGGCCGCCGGTCGGATATCTCGTCACGCCAGCCTTAACGACATCATCCGGCGAGCCTTTACCACCGTGAATGTACCAGCCGTTCTCGAGCCGAATGGTCTGTTGCGTGACGATGGTAAACGGCCCGACGGTATGACTCTGGTTCCTTGGGAGTTGGGGAGGCCCATGGTGTGGGATGCCACTTGTGTCGACACACTTGCGCCTTCCCATCTGCCGAGGACATCCGTTGGTGCTGGCGCGGCGGCAGATTCAGCTGAGGATCTCAAGAGGCGCAAATATGCAGGTCTCGACGGGGCCTACGTATTTGCTCCTCTTGGGGTTGAGACTCTAGGTCCGTGGGGTACCGAGGCCTACCGGGTCTTCAAAATTTTATCCAGGCGACTTATCGACGCGACGCGTGACCCGAGGGCTGGTGAGTATCTGGCTCAGCGTATCAGCATTGCCATTCAGCGTGGCAATGCAGCCAGTATATAATAAGTATCTTGGGTACGCTTCCGACTGGCACTGATTTGGATCAGTTGAGCTATCTATAGATCGTTTGCAACGGTCTGCAGATAGCTCAACTGTTTCATATGTATTTTGTATATTTTGTAAATAATTGTAACTATTAGTTGTAATTTTCTTACATAGATAGATATTTTTTATTATACATAGAAAACACCCAGACCATCGGAACAAATTTCTGCAGATCGTACACAAATTTGTTCCAAGGCGGGAATCGAACCCGCAACCTCTTGCGTCGCAGGCAGGCTCTCGCCTGCTGCGCCACAGAGGTCGTATGAAATAGAGTTTTTTGTGAAAGAGTTATACCGAGAAGAACAATCTACTTACTTATTTATTTAACCAATAGTACTGAGTCCGGTTATTGTACGACCATGATACAGCACAATAATTGGGAGCCAATTTGATAGATACTTTTTTCAAAAAAAAAACTAATACTAACTAGTAATCCAGCTAAAAAAGTAGCGGATACAGATTATCGGATGTTTTGTTTATAGGTGATGGTTACCACTTAACATCAGGTGGGCCATCTGCTTGTTCCATCAGCTAGTTGTATAAAAAAAAAAAATAACATTATCATCCCGTACAATAAGATGCCGTGCCCTATTGGCTCCCATATTCCCATATCCCATTGTTGGGCATCGGTTCTATTAAGGCACATGAGACATACTTATAGTATACTACTCAGAGTATAGACGCCATGCAATGTGCAGGGTAAGTCATTTCAGGACGTGCCCTATGAGGTAATGCAATTCAGCACAGAGGTCACAGTTACACCAGTCTCTTGTTCTCATAAAAACATAGAACTACTAGTTGTGCGCCGCGGTTTCACGCGCGCAGATTTAAATCCCGGTATTCCCACGGGATGAAAAGTAGCCTATGTGCTATTCCAGACTATCTCTCTGCCAATTTTCATCCAGATCCGTTCAGCCGTTCTGGCGTGAAAGAGTAACAAACAGCCATCCATCCATCCAACCAACTATACTTACAAACATTCGCGTTTATAATATTAGTAGGAAGGATAGTAGGATGTAGTTGCCAGCATATCAAACTCTACAACAACCAACTCGATTTAACAGCTTTTCAATAGTAGTAGAGCTCTTTGTGAAGGGCTCGTTCGGGGGAAGTACTACCACCACGCCTTTTTCTGCCGCCAAGCAGCAACGCTGTGTTTCGGTTTGAAGAGTGTGGTCGCCGGTGTAATTACAGGCACATGAGGCTTAACATCCGTATGCCTCAAGTTGATGGACGCAGGGCAGTGCATCGTAGGGCGCGTTCCTATTGTGCGTGACCTACGGGGCAATGTTTTGTTTATAGGTGATGGTTACCACTTAACATCAGGTGGGCCATCTGCTTGTTCCATCAGCTAGTTGTAAAAAAAAAAAAAAAAAAAAAAAAAAGTTCACCTACTCCAAAGCTAAGTTGGCTTTTGCGTTGGCAAATTGAGTGCATAAACAGAGTATTTGGCTGCTGACCAATCGGCAGTGGCCCGGTATACCACTACATAAATTGCGAAACCCAATTTGGACCGGATTAATTTTGTAGTTGTTATGAGAGAGGCTGTGGGACCACTGATGGGATGCCTCTGCTTAAGGGCCCGGCGACAGCGGCTCGCAGTTTCGAGATGCGATTGTGTTATTTGTGTTCGAACAGTATTTATGCGTGTCACTGGATAGTTATTCTTTCAAACAACCTCCCCGAAATGAAATAATAGCCAATCGCACCTCGAAACTGCGAGCCGCTGTCGCCGGGCCCTTAATCTGTTCTATCTACCTGCTGTGATGGGTAAAAATCTCTTATTTGGGTTTTTTCTTAATTTTGGAAAAATTTCCTGCAAAACACCGTTCACTTTCGAATTGTATTTTGCCAGACGATGTCTTTTTCTAAAGAACTCTATAACTTACTAATGGCTTTGGTAGAGTTTTCGAGAAACTGCGTCTAGAATAATAATATCGTAAAAAAATATTTTTACAAGAATACACATTCATTGACTACAAAGTGACCTACCTGATAGGTAAGTAATAATATTAATATTGGTGGACATTCCACACAGCACTATCTCGCCCCAAACTACGCCGAAGCTTGTGATATGGGAACCAGATAGCTGATTAATATATAAATAATTTTTACATACATACATACTCTTAATAAATAATTACACCCAGACACAAAAAAACATCTAGGTATGTGCATCACACACACAAATGTTTGTTCTCAGTGGTGATCGAAGCCACGACCTACGAGCATTCCCCATCCACCGACAAACCGATTCTTCACCGGACAGGTTTTTAGTACTTTATTTTACACATAAATACAGTAAATGTTTGATGACATCACTCAGATTCAAGACAGTTTAGACACACCCACGTGGAGCAGTTCACTTACCTCCACTCCATTCCAAAGAGTAATCTACGTCCAAAACATACGGTATATATTTGGACAGCACATTCCAGATTTCGATTGGCGATATAAATCTACACGTAGACTATCTATCTCACTTGATAAATTGTGCCGCACTCAGTGGGGAGTTCAAACTATTGACCATTTACAGACCAGCTAATGTTGGCCTTACATTTCACTAGCTCAGCCTGCGTGCCTAGTTGTGGGTTCAATCTCTATCGAAGACAATCGGACACACACAGTGATCTTATTAGTTCCGTTTTTACTTATTGAGGCACGGAACTCTATAAACGTAGTTAACCCCCGGTATCTGAAAGCGCGATCTACACTAATCGGCTGTCAAGTCACTTGCTATCTCTATGTAATTAAAAAAAACAGCTGAAAAGAGGTAAGAGTTCTATCCCTTTATCGTTCTATCCTTTTTTGACGACCTCTGTAGCGCAGCGGGCGAGAGCCTGCCTGCGACGCAAGAGGTTGCGGGTTCGATTCCCGCCGTGGAACAAATTTGTGTACGATCTGCAGAAATTTGTTCCGATGGTCTGGGTGTTTTCTATGTATAATAAAAAATATCTATCTATGTAAGTATATAATGTATTAAATATATCAGTTATCTAGTACTCATAACACAAGCTTTGAATAGCTTACTATGGGGCTAGATAGTGCTGTGTGGATTGTCCAGCATTATTTATTATTTTATTTATTTTTATTTAGTTTGGGTCTAGATACTTCTGGTATGGTCTCTTAACATCAGGTGAGATTGCGGTCAATCGTTTTACCTATAATAATATTGTATCAAAAATATAGATGGCGAAAATTTTAATCATATTTATCAACATTATGGTTATTTAAACGGTCAATAAACGGGAACAACCAATGCCATAATTCAAGTTACGGTCATGTACGGTAAACATCCTCCTAAATCTCTAGGTAAGCAAGCATTGGAAATTTGCGACTTTTTAAGAACTTATTGCAATGATTTATTCATTTTTTACCTATTATAATTTGGCTTAAGTAGACTAGAACAATTTTTTGATGCTTTCTTTGATACGAAATCAAAAATGATTTTGGATTTTAAAATTGAAATTAACAATGCAACTTCAAGCTACAAGCTTTCCTTCTCAATCATAAAGTTTGTAAATTACACAAAATTTTGCTAGTTTTCATACTTGAAACTCTATCATCCGTTCCTTGAAACTTCATCCGTTCCTTGAAACTCTAACACAAAGAAAATTTAAAGGGATATTCAAATGCACGTCCAAACTGTGTCCTACTCTCAATTATAGGCTTTTCTTAAATACTTACTTTTAACCTATACATTCTATTGGTGGTGTGATTATCTGAGAAATTAGAGGCACATTAATATGTCCCAAACTGATGAACGCATAGCAGTGACTTGCGAGGCAATGCTTTGGAATAGGTAATGGTTACCACTTAACATTAACCACTTACCATATACCCTTAGGAGTTGCCTATCAGTCCATCGTAAGGCACATTCATTTCGTGCGTGACTTGCGCGACAATGCTTCTAAATAGGTAGGTAATGGTTACCACTTACCATATTATTGTAGTCTTAGGCGTTGCCTAATATATAAATAAACATCAGCAGGACCATTTACTTTTTCCATCAGCAAGTTGTATAAAAAAACGTATTTATTTTATATTAAAAATCTCGTTCTATTTGTAAAGCCACGGCTAGACGCACTGAAACCAGCCACAGAATAAATTCGGCCCAGTTATAAAAAGCTCTCATTCAGAATTCGTAGCCCGTAAATTGCTGCGTCCCCTCTTTGGTATATACTTATCGTGAAGTGGTATTTAGGAGAGTATGGAGCGCGTGAGAGTATGAACCGTCAGCAACGTCATAAGCCGGTGGTTGCTAATATTATTAGATAGATAACTCTTTATTGTTCACCACACTGAAACATAGTACAGGGTTAAAGCATACATTTAGGTCAAACAATGGGCGATCTTATCGATGAGAGCAATATCTTCCATGCAATCGTTGTTTAGTGCATTGTGGGTCCTTAAGACAGCAAGACGGCGGTAGACCACGAAGACGATGGCGAGACGAGTAGGATACCTTTGAGAAGGACTGGCAACTGGTGGGACATCATGAAGAGTAGTGGAATTGAAGGGGAGCCATTGTTCAGTGATGGGACAAATTTGACAAATTATTATTATTATTTAACAAATTTTTCCGTGGGTCTGGGTGTTTTCTATGTATAATAAAAAATATCTATCTATGTAATTATATAATTAAATATATCACTTATCTAGTACCCATAACACAAGCTTTGAGTAGCTTACTTTGAGACTAGATGGTGCTGTGTGGATTGTGCAGCATAATTTTTTTTTTTTTTTAAATCATGTTACACCCAGAGAGAGAACTAACATAAAACTAACGTTCATCAATCACCACACAAGTTTTTTCTCAGTGGGGATCGAACCCACGGCCTGCGTGGCAAAAGGCAGAGCTACTACTAACTGAGCTGTGAAGGCTGTTATAGTACCGATCTTAGTTTATTCCAAATATATTTCATGCTATCCTACTTCCTTCCTACTATATTATAAACGCATGAGTGTGTAAGTATAGATGGATGGATGGAGGTTTGTTACTCTTTCACGCTGAAACGCCTGAACGGATCTGGATGAAACTTGGCAGAGAGATAAATTATAGTCTGGAATAGCACATAGGCTACTTTTTATCCCGTGGGAGTACCGGGATTCAAATCTGCGCGGGTGAAACCGCGGAGCGCAACTAGTTATGCCCTTAATTCTAACAGCCCGTTACCAGCCTACCGCTTGGTGCTTGCTATGCCTCTGCGTTGACTACACAGTTCCAAGCTATGCTATTGTGCTCGAATGTTCGAGGAGAAGACTTGATTTTTGTGGAAATGTTTATTTTTGTTGCTCACGGAAAATAATAAAAAGATAAACGCGATAAATACAAAGCGGAATTCACTGAAACGCGATATTATTTCAACAATGCAAGTAGCATATTTCATTTCACTTAGTGGATTACCTAGTAGTGGAATTTCAGGCATATGAGGCTTAACATCAGTATGGCTCGAGTTGAGGGACCCAGGGCAGTGCATCGTAAGGTACGGTCCTATCGTTCGTAACTTACGAGGCAATGCTTTGTTTGTGATGGTCACCACTTTACATCAGGTGGGCCATCTGCTTGTTTCATCAGCTGGTTGTAGAAAAAAAAGGTAAGTACCATATTATGGTAATTACTCAAAAGCCAACAAAATAATCTTCCCTACGACACAATAACAATAGTTTTCTATCAAATTACTCCAACAAAATCAAAATTATTTATCAAATTATTTTATTCATGGTAAGCCCTGTGTAAATTCACACGATTAGAAAGTTCTATATTGTTTGTAGATAGATGATAGTAGCCATCGACAAATTGCTTTGTGGTTGGATGTACTGACCACGTGATCAAATGGCGAAGTAGACCGCAGGACGTACAATGTGATTTAGTTTCAAATGGATTTGCCCAGACTTCAAAGGGTTTTTGTTTTAAAACCTAACCTCAAGAGTAGAGAAAGACGGGGAAATGCGCATCACCTGAGAGAAAACTGCTCTATTTGTTTTTTCATTCGTCTTATGTTAGTTTTGAGGTTTAGAGACTTTGCCTGCTCAAGCGTCACAACCCCTGCTCGCTGTGTTTAAAGGCACCTTATTTAAGGCGTTGACAGCACCTAATATTTCTCTCGCTCGCACGATTCGTTATTTTGAAAGATATAAAATCACTAAATATAATTTTGAAAAATCGCAAACAACCATTGTGTATGCTAGAACTAGAAAAGCAAACTTTTAAGTAGGAAAACTTGTACCGATCAAAAAGATTTTTTACTAAACTGTGCGCAATATGATTGCACACAAAATAGTTGTTTGCGATTTTTCGAAAATGGGTTTAGTGATTTTATATCCTTCAACAAGTCAAAACGTTCGAGCGAGAGCCACATTAGCTCTTGTCTTCACCTTAATAAGTTATTGAAGTGAGCGGTATTACCCGACACGATCGCCATTACCCCTGTTTCCCCTAATAGAGGTCTTTAGAGGTCTGTATACATCAAGTCGATTAATTTACGGCAATGCATCGTAGGACACACCCTATCATGTGGAGCTGCGAGGCAATGCTTTGCTATAGGTGCTGCTAACAACTTAGCATCAAGTAGGCCATCTGACCAGCTTGATTTTTGTATCTAAATCCTTACTACTTATGAATAAAATTGAATATTTGTTTATTTAGCCAGGTTAAATAGGTGGGTAAAGAGTTACCTTATTCATAATCCCTGCCATATAATAGCGGCTCTGAGTATTCTTGTCACTGTCACTTTAATGCCGACGAAGAGAGACAGCAACAGATTTATTGGTCTGTAAAGCTATTGGCGTGCTCAGCGACCGTTATGAATAAGGGCCTAATAATTTTCGGCTCAAGGGACAACAGTAATAAGAAATGAATGCTAACAAACGATCGCTAAATAAAAACTGAAGTACAAGACGACCCCCGCGAGATAGATTTCGTGAAGTTGGTAAGAAAAGCTCAAAATTGTTCCCCCCGGAAATATACAAGTTTCGAATTTAGAATTAACATAAAATGATTTGATGAGACGTCTTGAAAAGTATTCTTTGGCAAACCAACGTTGTCACGTTATTTACCGCTATTCATAGCCAGTCTAGATTCATTTCATAGCTCAGTTGGTAGTTGCTCTGCCTTCTGCGCGGTAGGCTGTGGGTTCGATTCCTACCGAGAACAAACATTTATTTTGAGTGATGAATATAGATGTTTGTTCTCTTCTGGGTGTTATTATGTATTATAACTACGAGTATGTATTTACAAAAAAAAAGTATATATGTTTGTATTATATCACCTATCTTGTTCCCATATTACAAGCTTTGGCTTAGTTTGGGGCTAGATAGTGCTGTGTGAAAAAGTCTACCAATATTAATTTATTTATTCAGTGATATCCATTTAACTTTTATTTTTATTTTATTTATTTATTCATTTAACTAAATTACTATTAACTTGCTACCTAGCTGTAAGTTTTCCAAAAATTTCAAAATAAAATAAAATAAATAATTTCAATCACCTCAAATATAGTAACCAAATAAAGCCGAACCTACACCTATGCCAGCATTGCAAGACCTACCCCCTGCTTCTGAAAGCTCGATCAACACTAATCGGCTGTCAAGTCACTTGCTATTTCAACCTTTACTTCAAATTAGATAAAGATAGCAAGTGACTTGACAGCTTATTATTGCTGATCACGCTTATGCTTTTTTTCGGGTTAAATGAAAAAACTGCTGACCAACATAACGTTTAAATAATTTATTTATTAAAAATCTTTTACAACTTAAATCCACATATTATTTGACACAAATAAATCATGAATTTACAATTATCAGTAAAAAATTATATTCAACAAAATGACTTACGTATATTACTGATTACACACACATCACATTATTTTCAAATCCTTATAAACTATTTAGACATTTATTTTTTCTTCTATCTAGTTTAAGTATGTACAATTTACAAATGCATAGTTTTGTAATAAGTTATAGGTAATCTAAGATAAAAGTTTTTTTGGCACAAAATATTTCATTAAAGAAAATGATGCAAGTTTAGATAGTTTCGTGAGATATGGTAAAAGTAAAGATAAATCTACCACGAAGAAACTTAATATCTTTAAGCTAAACAAGGTTATCAAAATAATAGAAGTCCTCCGCGCCGAATTAAACAATATTTTCAGATAGATTCAAAGTAAATTCTTAACAAAAGTCCAATATTTCTTTGGAGAAGGTAATACTAGAAACAAATTGAGATTCAATTAACGATCGGTAGGTTTACTTTTGAATTCTTCTGGCGCAGAGACTATCTGACGTCATTATCAAAACAGTAAAACCGTAAAACTTCCAAAAATGTTTATAAATTCGTTGCAAAAAAAAACAACAATAAAATCTTTGACTCACCAAGTAACAACGACATTTTAAACTTACCCTAATGACTAAAAATACTTTTCATATCAACATTGCTATCTGCAATTTGTAAATATAGTTTTATTTTACATTTTGTGACATAGAACATCGAAATTCAGTGCTTGCTATTCATACAGTAACAATAATTGATTTTCTTACACTTAAAACTAAGATGTATTAATCCTATGACATTTTCGCAGTCGTACAACTGCCTTTCCCTCATTCTGAATGTTTTCCCGCGTCGGTTTAACCGAGGTTTTATTTTAGTAATTTCTTTAGCGGTACTTAAAGAATTCGTAAACAAAACTCAAAAGAAAACTGTAAGTTTCAGACAAACGCTTTAGATAACTGTGAGTCCCCAAAGTCTAGTTGTCGAGTTAGTCAAGAAAAAGTAATTTTAGACTTATGAGCTCGTAAAGTTAAGCGGGTGGATAATTTCATTTTGTTTCTTATGTCAACTGCATAAAGGTTCCTAGTTGCATCTTCGAGAGATGGATGAACTACACTGTTATATAGCAGTGACTGCTCCCTGTCTTATAATAGCCATTTTCGGGATAGTAACATAACTGGACGAGAGCGCATATGCGGTCCTCATGAGGAAATGTGTTTATGTGTTGTCATAGTCATTATTTGTAGATGTGTATTTTATGTTTTACTTGTGTTTTTACGTGTTTTATGGACTTATGTATGTACCTACCTACTATGTGGTCTGAAAAAGTATTTAATTGAATAACTGAAATCACCAAAGAGCAATTTCACTTCGCTCTTAGTTTCATACAGAAGTTTTGTTTCTGTTGCTTGGTTGCAGTCTCTTGTCTTTTCAATATCTACAGTCAAAGATACAGTTTTGACAAGAGATAATAGATAGTACGCAAAAGCACTAATAAAAAGTGACACTTGACTTAGCGCGTACTAGGCGCAGGCATACTTGACTTGGCTTAGCTAATAGTTTATCTACTTACGTATACGCTCTTGGTTTATCATGAAATTAAGTTACGCATAGTCACAAAAAAAGTTGACCACTTGACATTTAGATAGCTTCTGCCAATCAGGCTTTTGTACTCCTGAGTTGTATAACCTATCAAAAACAAACATTTTAAACTGTTACATCCCAAAAAATATTCTCCGAGCAGGATTTGAACCCGTGACCTTCCCCTTGATACGGGGCTGCGCTAACCCCGGTGCCACCGGAGTTCTAATCACACTCGACGAATAACTCTTGCACATATTACTACGGTACTTATAAATAAATAAATAAATAAATAACACAGTGTTGTAATTTTCTTTCAGCATCTCTCTCTGCAAACTTTCACGTAAAATAGATATTTTTTTACAAATCTTACTCTTCTATGTTTTACACCGTGAGCTTTTTTTGACGATAATACAATAATGACAATAGTTTGAATTTTACCTATCTAACAAAACACTGCTTGGAGGTTTCATCATAATGACGTATTGATTCGTCTTCATCAAAGTTGCCCAATATAGGACTCGTAGGTGACATTTTACTCGGCAAAATATTGCAATTATCTAATTATTTTTCAATAATCATGTTTTTCAAATCTTCGATTGAATTTTGTTTGTATTAAATCTCACAACCTGCTTTGTGTGAAGAAAAATGTTTAAATCATTTATTCGCAAGATTTGTTGCTGAGTATAAAATGTCAAACATGTTTGGCAAAAATTAGTTGTGTGAACGTATAAACACGTTTCGATGAGACAATCTGTTTTTGTCTCATCGAAACGTGTTCAACTTACTTTTTTTTATTTTATCAGCACTAGAAACTCATTAAGGTATAATTTCATAAAGCAAACTTAAAAATATACCTTTGCATTTAAAAATTCATCGTGATCACGTTTTAAGGAAGTATTTTTTTTGACATAGACAGTAATTTATTGGCCACAAGAACACACAGCATACAATTAGGGTAATGTAGGTAGATATAAATTAACTTGAACAAAGCATGTATGTAGTACTAATCCGCTGATCTAATCTCCTTAAGCTGGAATAAACTTAATTAGACTTCGACACGTGTTTCACCTCTCTACGAAGCATCTTCAGGAAATTGACCCGCTGTGCACCGAACGTGTTACCTCGTCGAGCGCTGAGCTGAAAGCTTTCAGGTTTATTCCAGCTTTAGGAGATTAGATCAGCGGATTAGTACTACATATTGCTTTGTTCAAGTTTAATTTATATTTAACAATGGACTTCCGCAAAGTCACGCCTGAGTCAATTAACTATCTTATGTAGGTAGGTAGAAAAAAAATTAGTCTACGTATCTCTCCAAGCAATGTTCTCAATATCCAGATTCATACAATTTAAGGTGACTTACTCGTTAAATAACTTAAGGCACTGTGATGTAATATGTACAGGCTCAGGCAGACGGCTAGCATCGGTCCGTTTCCTTCTATAGTCGAGCTCATACCTGCGAACAAAAGGCATCAATCACTACAAGTGCCGAATTAGTTGCAAGTACGAATTAATTTATTTCTCTTGGGAATAAGTTATTGGGACTAGAAGTACGCTTGATCACCCTTGGATCTATAAAACGAAACACAAGATTTGTATAAAATCAATTCTTATAAAAGAACCTAGCAGTTAAGATTACTACCTCAGCACGATGTGGTAAAATTAAGAGTCAGTTGAAAATAAAAAGGTTATGAGTCCATCACCTTGAGGCATACAGGGTTTAAGGGTCCGGTGACAGCGGCTCGCAATTTGGAGGTGCGATTGGCTATTATTTCATTTTATTTCATTTCGGGGAGGTTTTTTGAAAGAATAACTCTAAAGAAACACGCATAAATACTGTTCGAACACAAATAATACAATAATAGAAGGGAAATGTGCTTGAGTCAGAAATCATTTTGGTATTAGGTAAACGTAAGACCAAACATACTAATACCAAAATGATTTCTGATTCGGGCATGTATGTATATGGATAAAGGCAAAGGCCTTTGTAAAGAGCCTTTCTATCCTAAAATAGCTGTATAGCTGTTGACAATCAGCTACGGTTGTCATAGTTAGTTTCTTCTGCGGTCGGCACTTCATACTGAGGATCGTGGTCACTCAAAGATCTATTTCCTGTAATGGAGTAGTTAGTTTAGAGTCGGGTAATTTCCGCCATTGTTTATTCATTTATTTAAGACTAGTTGCGCCTCGTGGTTTCACCCGCGCAGATTTAAATCCCGGTATTCCCATGGGATAAAAATCTCTCTCTCTGCCAAGTTTCATCCAGATCCATTCGACCGTTTCAGCGTGAAAGAGTAACAAACATCCATCCATCCATCATCTATCCATACTTACAAACTTTCACGTTTATAATATTAGTAGGACCTAGTACCTAATACACAAGCTTTGAGTAGCTTACTTTGGGGCTAGATGGTGTTGTGTGGGTTGTCCAGCATTATTTATTTAATTTCGGGTACAGAACCCTGGGAGAACCTGAACAAGCGATAAATTAATATTTTGTTGATGAGCCGTCGAGAAATTGGTCGAGATACGGTTCAACGCACATTCAATCACCGCGAGCGTCAACGAAGCGTTTAACGACCGTAAAGCCGCGCCCACACGGAGCGGACGCTGACGTCTAGTTCGGAACACCACTATATTTTACAAATGGCTTCCGCCCTCGGGTTTGCTTCGCTGTATCTAGTACTATCGTATCCACAAAACATTATGTTTACATTTTGTAATAAGAACTAAAACTGTATGTTATTATTAGGCTAAAATCACCTACTTTCCTAGTAATTATGACCATCACAGTAATGGAAATACAGTCTCTTAGCAGTATACAAATCCTTTAAAATTTAACTACGGGACAGTTTACATCAACTGGTTTTAATTGTTATCTAGTAAAACTTCTATCAACTAGTTCTAATTTATTATGCAATAAAACTTCTTATTGCAAGATATGGTCATCATAGTTTATAGTTAAACGTCTAGCCAAGGAATTTGAATACTACGTCTAGCTATCAAACAATAAAAAGAAAAAATATAACACCAATTTGTAAAACTCTGTGCTCACTACTAATACGTTGTTTTTTTCTGGTGATTGATCTGGCTCAGACTCTTTGTTCTCAATTACCTAAAATAATCAAATAGTTGCCATGTGTCCTGTACACCAATCACTGCGGCCCCACGTCACGTGGCATTTAAACTACGAGTACGAACGCTTATTCGCTGAGCTTTTGACACGATGTCATGCGTTTATGTAATTTAAATCTGTCTAGCGGACTCGCTTGTTGTGGGTTCGAACACATGTTCAATCAAGCACAATAACCATATAATATGCAATTATGGGTCACGTCAACCAAAAATAACGCTGGAAAACAGTGGACTTCTGTAGGATGATGATGATCATGAAGTTTGTTTAGAGCCGAATAAACCTATATAACATCGTTGATTAAACTGCGGTACACAATTCTCTAATAAAATTATAGTGTTCGCGTTCAAATGCTCAGTGGTTGCGCTTCGATTGAATTCCACGGGTAGCCAATGAATTGGAAAACGTGTGATACGAGCCTTATTAATAGACAAATAGTTCAATGGTATTAGTAATTATATTGAACTATTTTGATAACTAAGCCATCGCCCGTTTATTCAGCATAATGATTATTTAGGTAGTTCGATTACTTGAGGCACGTAATTATTGATGCTTTTATGAAAAGCACTAGGAGTGAAGAGTGGAGTGGCCCTTTTGATTGTATGGACGTGGGTTTGGAACCAATCGTGCACTAGTGTTTTTTTTTTATATAATTAGAAAAAAACAATGTGGAATGTCTTTTCTCACTATCAGTAGGTAAACAAAAACATCATGAGAATAGAATATAGCAGCGGCAATGGCCTTGCAACCTGTCACGTATGGAATACCAACTACTACAAAATGATCCACATTTTGTAGTACGAGTAGTTGATATAGGGTGCCAAATATAAAGTTTGGACGTACTTTTAACTACCACTCCTAGACGTCTTAGGAATTTTGGAATACGCTAAATATTAAATTAGCGTACTGACTTGGGGACTAGGGATCAAAGCCGAAAAGCCCTTTTTTACTAAAAATACCTATAGTATAACTGAAAAGGGATGAATCGATTGAACCGCAAACATCAAACATTTTTCTGCGTAAACAAAATATAACTATGAAATGGAATAGGTAATAGATAAATCCAGGATTCATTATTCAAGATGAATACTTAAAGTCTAGTTCGGATTCACCATGCTTAAATCTTCCATTTCATTTAAATACAATGAAACCGAACAAGTATCTATGTTGTACAGTCGGCACAAGAAGTTGAAGACTTTCAAAATTGTGCAGTCAAGAATGATCCTTCTTATGACTTCACAGGTATATCCTACTAATATTATAAATGCGAAAGTTTGTAAGTATGGATGGATGGATGGATGTTTGTTACTCTATAACTCCAGAAGGGCTGAACGGATCTTGGTGAAGATTTATGATTTATCCTTGCGTACGATAAAGTAGTACCGATATGAGAATGAAGGGTTATGGCTTAGTATCAGGCCATCTACGATTTTTCAGCGATAATTATCAGATGCATCTAATATTTTGTCCTATCATCAGCCTTTGATGTTCACAGTACCCCGTAAGCTCGGGAGCCCCGAGAATCGTCTAATTCGGCAAAGAGAACTCGGCGAGTATTTGAGTTGCACGGATTAACTAGCCGACACGCCGAGTTACCCGGCTTCAGCCGAGTACGGTTGGCGACGTAAGTTCATTAGCGATAGTTTACTTAGTCAGGCTTTTCGATCGTGCCTACTTTAGTATAGTTGGTGCTGCATAGTTTGTCGTAAATAAAAGCGCAACTGAATAGAAGAGTACTAAATTTAGGAATTTCAGTCTGGGGTGGTATACTACTATGAACTTTAAACTTAACAGAATAAGATCTTTCATATTTCACCAGTTTAGTAATTTAGGGTAGCTGTTACAACAGTATAGCACTCCTCTATCATTCGTCATCCGGTCTCTCTCCTTTCTTCCTCATGTCATCTTTCACACAGTCCATCATCTTTTCTTTGGTGTTTTTTTTCTATGCTCTTGATTATGGAACAAGGAGATGGGCTTTCACTTCTGTTGGCAACTACTAAGAAGGCAGTAACTTTCTGGTTGAACACTAAACTGAGAGCTTAGCATGGTCTAAGTACTTCAATCAACTGACGCCGTTACTGCGCACAGCGTAAGTAGGTCAGAGATCGCTGCTTGGATGCTGTGAACCGAAGCAAAGAAAACATCTAAATTCGCATCTTTACTCGTTTTATACAACTGGCTGATGGAACAAGCAGATGGTCCGATGTTATGTGGTACGATCATTCAAAGCATTACCTATCAGTATATATATATATATATGTCAGTCTCGCACGATAGGAACGTGCCTTACGATGCACCGATCCATCACCTTGAGGCATACAGATGATAAAACTCAATGGTTGTATATAATAACTCTTACTTAAGCCTATTTTGCACTGTAATTTCGTCAATTACAGGCACATGAAGCTTAGCATGTGTCTCAATCTAATGGACACAGGACAGTGCATTGTAGAGCACGTCATATTTATGCGTAACTTGGCGTGGCTATACTTTGTTATAGGTGATGATTACCGCTAATCAGATGGGCCACCTTCCTGATCTATCAGCAAAGCTTATCAAAACAATCAAGGCAAACCATTAAATTTGTGACCTGTAATCTATCGCCTATGGCTAGCCGATACCAGACACGCCAGCTTAATCAAACGGACTTGTGAAAGCAGGCTGATAAGATAAAGGCATCTAGGCTGATAGGATAGTATGTAGAAACAAATATTCGTTAAGCCTATACAATCTTATAATAATTACTAATTAGACTACAGTACTGTTTGTTTTCCTAAGAAAATATAATTAAAAAGCTGACAACAGTTAATGTACTTCTCCCTCGTACATTCCCACATTTTTTTGGATATTAAGTCACTGTATGTATGTAGTTATAAAATCGCAAGCGCAGTTTCTGAGAATAACATTTAAAGGACTACATTCAGTGAAAATGTGCAAGCGAAAAATGACTTTACGAGTGGAAATTGTATTAAAATATGTTGAACTAACTGCGCCCCGCAGTTTCACCCACGTAGTTTTAAGTCCCGGTATTTCCACGGGATACAAAGTATTCTCTCTATATTCCAGACTATAATCTAGGTATCTCGGTCTCAAATTTCATCCAGATTCGTTCAGCCATTCTGGAGTTATTGAGTAACAAACATCCAAACTTTCACATTTATTATAATTAGTGGGATTATTGCAATTTCATAAAATATGGAGAGAGTTCATCGTTATCTAACCGATAAAATAACGATAACTGGTGTTATAGGTGAAGGTCGCTTGCTCATCCAACCTAATCTAAACTGTGCTGCTATAGCAATTCCTACCAATTAAAGCTCACGTTAAATTGGATTCGGTTTATTGGACTTTTATTTGAACCTAGATAGGCCAATTCATTTCGTTTGTAGTACTTTAAATACTATTCGTACTAATTGTGAAAGTTCCTTTTAATCCCAACTAATGCGAAAGTAACTCTGTCTGACTGTCTGTCTGTTACGCTTTCCCGCTTAAACCTCTGAACCGATTTTGATAAAATTTGGCACAGACAATCTTTAGACCCTGAGAAAGAACATAGGCTACCTTTCATTGCGAAAAAAAGAGATGAAGAGATTAAAAGTACGCAGACGAAGTCGCGGGTACCAGCTAGTTTAATATATATCTACTGGGACTTCCAGGATAAGAAAAGAAACCTTTTCCGGTTTGATTTAAGCTGCACGTTGTTGAATTTGATTTATCTAGCTGGCTGCGAGCCAATAAGAACCGAGATATTTTGACAGATGCATTACGTCATGGGTGCGGGTGGCGCCCCTGCTTCTGCATATGTCAAGTTGAATATTTTACGGCATACAGAAATGTAAAATTAACAATGAATCTTCTGGAAAGGGAACAAAATACAAGGAGTTTACTGTTACTTTGGTACTGTTACTGTTACTTTGACTTTGGTTTTAACCGATTTAGAAATGTAGTTATATTTTTTTTGTATGTATCGAATTTGATTCAGCGGTTTAAAAATCAATAATAACCAAAACAATAGACATAAAATTACGTTTTAGATAGTGGACCATTTTTGTTTTTGAGTTATTTACCTATAACTTTTGATGATTGTGTACAAGGTGCTTACTACTTTGCTTACACCTAGTAATCTCTTGTCTGTGTATGTACCATTAGCAGTAGGTATATTACCACAAATACTTTGGAGCGCCCAAACTATTATTAACCCAAACTGTCTTGAGATCTAGTAATAGACAGTGTTTGTACATTTTAAGTTTTTGAATAAATTATTTTATTATTATCACTACATAGTGTATGCTTAAATCTTTAAAACTACGCAACGGATTTTGATGCGGTTTTTTTTAATAAGAGTGATTCAAGAGGAAGGTTTATATGTATAATACATGCATGATATGCGCACCCGTGCAAAGCAGGGGCGCGCTGGCAGATCGCCAGTTAATTATTAAATTATTATTATTGAAAGTAATTTACCTGATGCAGTAAACATCGACAGATGCGGCGAGCGCGCGACCACGAGCGTCGCATTCGCCGCGCGCTCGTACGGCGGCCACGTGGGCTGCGTGGCCGCGCAGCGCAGCGCCACGGAGCCCTGCGCGCTGCCCACGCGCACGCGCAACGCGCGCCAGCTGCTGCGCAGACCGTGCGCGTTCGCAGCCGACACCTGCGTGTTGTTCACCAACCAAGGCTCCGTCTGTGGGGACAAGAGACCACGCTTTCATCCAATGGATGCAACCTAAAGCACAGCAGTCAGATAGTCAATGTAACAGTTATGGCTCCGTAGCAGATGTAGGGAGTGATCACATCGGAGCCCTATAGGCCCCAGGGTCACTAGGACGTATAGCACGCACCAGCTGCTGTGGAGCCCGTGCTCATTCGCAGACGAGAGCTGCGTGCTGTTCACTAACCAAGGCTCCGTCTGTAAAGAGGCGAGACCAGGCTATCATCCAATGGAAGCAACCTAAAGCTCAGCAGTTAATGTAACAGTCAGGGAAGATATCACATCGCAGCCCCATGGAGCCCGAGCGTGAGCTGCTGTGAAGGCCGTGCAAGTTCGCAGCCGACACCTGCATGTTTGTTCACGAACCAGCCCTCCGTCTGTGAGGAGACGAGACGAGGCTATCATACAACGGAAGCAATCTAAAGCACAGCGGTCAGATAGTCAATGTAACAGTCATGGCTCCGTGGCAGATTTCGGGAGTTATAACATCGGAGCCCTATAGACCCCAGGGTACTGGTCACTAGGACGTACAGCACGCGACAGCTGCTGTCGAAGCCGTGCTCGTTCGTAGAAGAGACCTGCGTGTTATTTACTAACCAAGACTCCGTCTGTAGGGACATGGTCATGATCCAAAAGAAGCAACTAAAAGCAATACAGAAGGCGGAGTCACTCCCACTAGACCATTGGTGCGCTTAGAGTGAACTAACTCAGAACAATGCAATGCCTGTTGGTAACTTGGTAACAGAGCTATCAACTTTATAAGTTACCAACAATTTACTTAGTTTGCCATCTAGTTCAACCAAGTTCCTGATGGAATACTTGATCGTTGCTTCTCAGTCTTCATAAAGTGCCGGACAAGTTAATTGATTCAAATCAACAAGTTGTTTTTTTATAAATGTTTTTTTTTCTAATCAAATAATTTTTGTACAGTTATTTAAGATAAAAAACTGTAGTTGCAACATAGGAACCGCTAATTTCTTTGTTTCTATACCAACATAGCCCAAGACTTTACGTCATCTATTTACCATTTATTAAGTTTCCTTCCGAGCATACCCGGTGTAGCATAGTAGGTATAATGCGTGTCCCACAAAAACAACGCCGGAAGGCGGGGGAGCGGGTGTGATGGCGCGAGTATTTTGTATGCGCAAACACATCCCCTCCACTGTTTTCCAGCGTTCTTTTTGGTTGACGAGCACTATATATGCGGTAAGTTCGTCAAGGTCTCACCCGCTCCGGTTTCCCGTCGATGTACCACACGATGTTGGCGGGCGGCATGGCGGGCGCAGTGGTGCAGTTCACCAGCACATCTTCGCCGAGCTGCACGGTGCTTGGGACGCCCAGGATCAGCGGATTTTCTTTCAGGATCACTGCGCAGTCAGATTATTATTTCAATATCTGTCTAGAAGGGATGAAAATCAAAAATATATCTTCATGTTACACTTTAACAAAACGTTTATTTTGTCATGGATATTACTAATAATAATGCTGGACAACCCACACAACACTATCTAGCCCCAAAGTAAGCTACTCAAAGCTTGTGTTATGGGTACTAGATAACTGATATATTTAATACGTTATGGATATACTTACATAGACAGATATTTTTTTTTTACGTAGAAAACACCCAGACCAACGGAACAAATTCCTGCAGTTCGTACACAAATTTGTTCCGAGGCGGGAATCGAATCCGCAACCTCTGCGTCGCAGGCGGACTCTTGCCCGCTGTGCCACTGAGGTCGTCAATGAAGAGATCTATCTATATTATTTTTTCAATAGTAGCTGATGGAATAAGTACATTGCCCATCTGATTTTAAGCAGTCAACCATCATCTATAACAACGCATTGCCTCAAAATCCACGCAGAGTATAAACGGGACCAATAAATTTGATTAATTTTTATTTATTGCACTGCCTTGCATCCTCTAAGCTAAGGAGGACATACAGATGTTAAATAAACCCCATGTGCCTCCAGCCTTACAGAAAACCGCACCCTTCAAACCGAGGCAGCAACGCTGCTAAGCTGCAGAAATGGGCATGGAGATACTTCCCGCCGGATGAGTCCTTTCCAAAGAGATCTACTACTCATGTAAGTCCTGAACGAGAGCACATGACTAGACTCACCAGCCACAGTGAGGTTCTTCGTCTGCTTGACGACGGCGAACCTCGGTCCCTCCGTGGAAACCTCGCACGTGAAGCTCAGCCGGGAGTTGTATGTCTTCGGCAGCACCACTCCTATGCTGCAGCTGTTGCGGTCGCAGGCGTCTCGGGCCACTCCCACGGTCGTGCTGTGGTTGAAGGTTCTCGTGGTAGGCTGGACAGAGAAACAATAAACAGGTTAATACTACAAAAAAATATTCTTAACCGACTTCAAAATACGGAGGAGGTTCTCAATTCAGCTGTTTTTTTATGTTTGTTACCTCATAACTTTTTATGTTTGTTACCTCATAACTTTTTATGTTTGTTACCTCATAACTTTTTATGTTTGTTACCTCATAACTTTTTATGTTTGTTACCTCATAACTTTTTACAAAGTAGACCGATTTTGATGATTGTTTTTTTAATCGAAAGCTGGTGCTTGTCTAGTGATCTTCTTTCTGATGTTTTATAATTTTTATCATCTTACGAGTCGTTTTTGAGTTATAGTTATATTCATATTCATAAATCTTTATTGCGAATATAGGTATAGGTACAGATGTCAGGGTTTATAAAATAGATCCTCCATATTCAACTTAATAATAGCATGCAATAATAAGTAGGTATACAGTTTCAGTGTCATTGGTTTAAAGAAATAATAATAGTAGTACATAATGTCACTTAAAGGTAAGTAGAATATTCAAATATGATTTAAAATGATAATAATAAAATGTCAAAAATAATAATTAAATGATTGTCTGATGTCTAAATAAAATAAAAGATTAACAAGTAGTATAGATTAATTTAAATTGTCACTAAGGTATTCATCTACACTATAATATACTTTTTCTAGTACTTTTTTTAATAGTATAGTGTATTTTGCAGTACATTAGTAGAGTTCATTTCTCTCAATCATAATATGAGTATGATATACCTAAGTGTAGTAGAGCTCTTTTGTATCATATGAGAAATTACTGCCACTATGCCTGTTCGGCCTTGTTGTGTTTCATTTCGAATGGTGACGTTGGTGAAATATCAGGCACATGAGGCTTAACAGCTGTATGCCTAAGCTCTGGACACGATCAGAACGCATCTCGTTCTCTCTTCAAAAAAGTATGTTATGTACTTTGTCTTAGAACTAAGTAGGACTTGGTGCCTGATGTATAGAAAAACCTGTATGGTCACCATTTTTTAAATATAATTTTATGACAAATAGGTACTATGTATCTATTTTCTTAAAAATCTATTTAGTAATGGTTTAGGAGTGACTACAGAGATGACGGATGATAGAGAACTGGAAAGAAAAATCCTGTTATGCCGCCCCACATGAAGTGGGATAAAAACAGGAAGAAGACGAAGAATGGTGGTTAAAATAATTCTGCCAGTCCAATTATTACTTCGCTTAACTTTTCTATTCAATACAAAATTTACAAACACCGCCTGGTGCCACGGTAGCAGACGGGTAGGCACATAAATCTTGCATGAACAGTCTGATAGAAACACTGGCTCAGTCTGACATGACTACCATAAAAGCTAGCTTGCGGAAACCTAGTAAAGAAACGAGTAGACTAGGCAACCTGATTTTCACCTGGGGACTGGCAACTGTGAAACAATTTACAAAAGTACATTTCTATAATTTTGAAGATATTGAATCAATGAAGGTAGTTTATTCTAATCTAAATCTAAAAAAAAAATATTCATAATGTGTTTTTTTTATGTTTTACACCTTCCCACCACTATAATCAGCTCTCTCTATCCTCTAAGCCTTAGTCTAAGGTCGTCTAGAGGGTTTGCTGGAAGAAAACTATCTAGGGTTAAGCTCGCCTTTGTACATGACTATAATATCTTTTTCGTATTAATCATTTTGTGTAGAATAAAGAATAAAAAAACAGTTTCGGACCAAGTATGATAACAAGTTAAAAGGTAAAAAGGTAGATAAACTGGTTTGGATCAAAGTGAATTAAATTTAATCTTTGTAATGGAATTCTCCGAAACTCGTTGCTCGCGATTTTTCATAAATTAATTCAGCAATTTTATATCTTCAAAACAGTGTAAATGTTTTTTGACAGTAGTCAGCCTCTTTATGTAAAATGCCTGCTACACCAATGTAGATATATTAGGATATGTAGCATTTCTCATAACCTACGATTACACGGTCATTTGGTGCAGAAATTTGGTGGTTAATCGTACGATAGACAGTTAATTATTCTGTTCTAAACATTGGTTATTAGCATAATTAGAGCAGTTACTGACTGGGAGCACTTTGGGTTTAACCCAATGAAGCTAAATATACTAGTTTTGTGCCAATTTACTTTCTTATCAAGGCGACGCGTGAGCCGAGGGCTGGTGTGTATCGGCTCAGCGCATCAGCATTGCCATTCACCGTGGCAATGCAGCCGTGTCTTAAGGATGCTTCCGATTGGCACTGATTTGTTTATGTTAATCTCTCAAAATTATTTGAAATAGATAGATAACTCTTTATTGTTCACCACACAGAAACAAAATACAGGGTAAAGGCATAAATCTAGGCAAAACAATGGGCGACCTTATCGCTGAGAGCGATCATTTCCAGGCAACCTTGAAATGGTCTGAAGATAGCTGAACTATTTCATAATAATATCATCGATATCAAAGACTGCCTCGCAAGCCACTAGCAATGTGAACGTGCTCTGAATGCCTCATAATTTTTATTTATTTTATTTTAGCTTGTGCGTCGTCCCACTGGAGGACAAAGGCCTCCCTCCTTTCCTTCCATACTTCTCGATCTTTGGCGGCCACAGTGTGCCTTAATGCCTCAATGCATCTTGGTAATTCCACCGGCGACCATCCTACTTCCTACTTAATATTATAAACGTGAAAGTTTCTAAGTATGGATGGATGGATGGATGGATGTTTGTTACTCTTTCACGCTGAAACGGCTGAACGGATCTGAATGAAACTTGGCAGAGAGATACATTATAGTCTGGAATAACACTACTTTTTATCCCGTGAGAATACCGGGATTTAAATCTGCGCGGGTGAAACCGCGCGGCTTGGCGGAAATAGGCGTGGTGGCAGTACTTCCCCGGACGAGCCACACACAAAGAACCTAGTACTCAACGAACCTAAATACCTAATTTTTTTTTTTTTAATACAACTAGCTGATGGAACAAGCAGATGCCCCACCTGATGTTAAGTGGTAACCATCGCCTATAAGCAAAACATTGCCCCGTAGGTCACGCACAATAGGAACGTGCCCTACGATGCACTGCCCTGCGTCCATCAACTTGAGGCATACAGATGTTAAGCCTCATGTGCCTGTCATTACACCGGCGACCACACTCTTCAAACCGAAACACAGCGTTGCTGCTTGGCGGCAGAAAAAGGCGTGGTGGTAGTACTTCCCCGGACGAGCCCTTCACAAAGAGCTCTACTACTCTCTAAAAATACTCTTCTACTATCAACCTAGTACTCCTTTTTCTCTTATTTTTATCGTTGACTTTATCAATGTGCTACATTTCATACGAACGTTCCAGTCAATATTCCCTCTTATAAGGTTGTAAGCTGACACTGTATGAGTTACGGTCTTATTATAACTTTGGAATATTGCTAAGGTCAAGGTACCACATAATAGATGAATATACGCGGGTGATTTACTGCCGCAAGGCTGGGAGGCATACTATCGGTTTCCTATAAAACGGTATCTGTATTATTGATGATGTAATATGACGGTGACCAGGGCATTAATTTCAAGCAATTATAAATTCACTGCTTCCGGTAAGGTACATATTCCCGCAGATCATTCGTTAGTGATCTATGATGTGATGCGTGTATGGGTATGTTTAACCCGTATAATATAACGTAAAAAAACTTAATTTAGCCACGTTTTCAGTTGGTCCAAAATATTGAACATTTTCGTGCATCGCAATAAATTTTTATATGGACGTATCCTTATCTTGTGTGAGTACTTGGTACTAATACATCTCTTTCAAGAAAAAACCAAATAAGTATGCTTATTTGGTCGTACGTCGGTTGATTTTTGAGCATGATCAAAATAAGCATGCTTATTTTTAAGCACGTGTGTCAGTATCATTACTTTCGGTCTTTCATAGAGCACAGCACCCCAGCACCACAGCATGTGCCGACCCTACCGACCCCCATGAAGAGGGATGAAGTAAAAAGATGATGATAATGATAATTTATAAGACATGGTGAGCCCCAATTTTGTTCAACAAAACCGCTCTTAAAATAGCGATATTGGGTTCAAGGTTTATCGGACTGAATGCCAAAGCTTTCGCCTGATCCTTTCAGCACTGCTATTTGTAAAGGTTTTGGGTGTTAATTAGCCGTTAGGTAACGAAACCTTGACTTTGTTGACATAAACCTATTTCTAGCCAATCTCTTTGTCGACATTTGAACGACAAGCTACTTAGTAGGCTAGAACAAGAATTCCTTGGGCTATAGAACCTTTGTTTTTGCCTTTATTGTACTTGGTTGCAAATTTTTATAATATGTATGACCTTTTGATGTACCTATGTATTTAGGTACGGAGCGGAAAAACTGTTAAGGCGTTGACAACACCTAATATTTCTCTCGCTCGCACGATTCGATTTTTTTAAATATATAAAATCACAAATTCCAATTTTGAAAAATCGCAAACAACCATTTTGTGTGCAATCACTTGTATCAATAAAAATAATTTTTTTACTAGGTAAACTGTGCGCAATGTGATTGCATCCAAAATGGTTGTTTGCGATTTTTCGAAAATGGGTTTAGTGATTTTATATCTTTCAACAAGTCAAAACGTGCGAGCGAGAGTCACATTAGCTCTTGTCTTCGTCTTAAAACTATATCCAACCATAGCTTGATATTTTGTGTACCTACTATAGTTATAGGTACAGTAAATATGTATTTCATCGCTAGCTATGCATTTCGGTTGTGTTGTTTGCTTTTCTGTATTGCGAGTCAAGATTTTGCATAGAGACGGAATAACCGTCCCTATTGTATTCCTATAAAGTATCCCTATCGTCTCTATGGTATCGTCCCTGTAATATCGTCCATCTCGAATACAGAAACCCATCAAAAACGAAAAACCAAATTACCACTAAAACTTCATCTTCCTGTGTACATATTTTGTGGTTTTGTTATTTTTTTCAAGAAGCTCTGAAGAATGACCTGCCAAACAAATTAAAAAATTAAAATCAATTAATAATTGACGGAGTAATCGCGTAACAGTTTATAAATAAACTAACTGGCGGATTGAGAACCTCCTCCTCTTTTCTGTCTCTTGGGTCACAGCTAACTCTATTCCAGGAGACAGAGCCTCACACTTACTGTTGACGACTTCAGTAGCGAAGCGGGCGAGAGACCGCCTGCGACGCTGGAGGTTGCGGGTTCAATTCCCGCCTCGGAACAAATTTGTGTACGATCTGCAGAAATTTGTTCCGTTGGTCTGGGTGTTTTCTATGTATAATAAAAAATATCTATCTATGTATGTATATAATTTATTAAATATATCAGTTATCTAGTACCCATACCACAAGCTTTGAGTAGCTTACTTTGGGGCTAGATATTGCTGTGTGGATTGTCCAGCATTATTTATTTATTTATTATTTTATTTTGTTAATTATTGCCGATAAACATTTTTTCATTTTAATTTAATTTTGAAGTCGGTTTAAACCGACCTCCTGCCGAAGGCATAATTCTCACTTAGGAGATTCCTTGCCCCAAACCGTATGAAGACACAACGTGATCATGGACTTTATTCTTTATGACATAGGAGATACTTTGCCCTAACCGCGTTTGTGTTTCGATGTTTTTTTTATACAACCAGCTGATGGAACAAGCAGATGGCCCACCCGATGTTAAGTGGTAACCATCGCCTATCGACGATAGGAACGTGCCCTACGATGCCCTGCTCTGCGTCCATTAACTTGAGGTGTATACAGACGTCACGTTGTGACGTCACGTCACAGTCACAACGTGATCTAAACATAAACGTGATTGGGTTGTTCATAGTGAACACCGCCCCAGGATAGTCAGGTCCTCACCTGCTGCCCAGGAGTGTATCTGAAGATCTCGTCTTTTCCCCGGTACCACTTGACGGAGTGCAGGGGGGGGTCCCCCTTCTCGCTGACGAAGTTGCAGACCAGCGTGGCTTCATGGCGCGGGTCGGCGTACCGAGGCACTTCCAGGTACGATATGTTGTGAGCAGTGGCTATCACTGTAACATACAATATATATTGGTGGTCAATCCACACAGCACTGTCTAGTCAAGCAGCGTTAAGATAAGAAAATTCTTTAATGCACATTAACATGGGCCAACTTAATGCTACTTAGCATTTTCTTCCAGCGTTGCTGTGTTAAGGCTGGAAGGGTATCTTATGCCAAGCAGCGACAAGATATGATAAGAAACTTCTTTTTAATGCTCATAAACATAGGCGAACTTAATGCTACTTAGTATTTTCTTCCAGCGTTGCTGTGTTTAGGCTGGAAGGGTATGGGTTTCTTTTTTTGGCATCTCGAAATGCCACTAACTTAAAATTAACCTGTTGCTATGATTTTGGAAGGTTATGGTTGGCTAATTACAGACATGAAGATTTAAATCATCAAAAATATAACGTAAAAAAACTTAATATAGCCACGTTTTCAGTTGGTCCAAAATATTGAACATATTTCGCGCATCGCAATAAATTTTCACACCGAATATTTTGCACAAACAAATTCACACGATCAAACAGCACAGAGTTCAAATAAGTTGCCGTGTAGTTTTTAATCAGGGTGAATAAAAACAAGTGCCGCTTGCTTGTTTTGGTAGCGAACGCGGAAATTGTATTGAAAATTAATGAGTTTGCTGAATGTATAAATAATGGCAAGTCGTGCTGGTATTTGCTCAAATTTAGTTACAATTATAAATAATGTTTGTTTTAGTGTTGAAATTGCAACTTGCAGTTACGGCCGTACAGCTCGATTGCTAACTGTAACTGCTAGCTGATGGTAGCTCTGCTCATCTGCGCTGTAACTTGCAATGTGTTTCTCCTATTGTCTCATAGAGCACTATCTAGCTCCAAACTAAGCCAAAGCTTGTTATATGGGAACCAGATAGTTTTAATGATTTAAGCATACATAGGGACATAGGGATATAGGGACAGAGAAAGCGACTTTGTTTTACACTATGTAGTGATATACAACTTTTTTTTACTTTGTAAACACATACTTATATAAATACATATATGTATATAATATACATAATATATTTTTTTTTATACAACTAGCTGATGGAACAAGCAGATGGCCCACGTGATGTTAAGTGGTAACCATCACCTATAAACAAAACATTGCCCCGTAGGTCACGCACAATAGGAACGTGCCCTACGATGCACTGCCCTGCGTCCATCAACTTGAGGCATACAGATGTTAAACCTCATGTGCCTGTAATTACACCGGCGACCACACTCTTCAAACCGAAACACAGCGTTGCTGCTTGGCGGCAGAAAAAGGCGTGGTGGTAGTACTTCCCCGGACGAGCCCTTCACAAAGAGCTCTACTACTCTTAAATAATACATAAAATAAAATATACATACATAATAATATACATATTAAAACCCAGGCAGGGAACAAACATCTATGTTAATCACACAATTTTTTTTTTATTAACACTACTTATTGCAGGTTATTGATATATTGCACCAATAAACCATTAAATGTTTGTTCTCGGTGGGAATCGAACCCACGGCCCAAGGCGCAGAAGGCAGAGCTACCATCACCAACTGAGCTATGAAAGCTGTCAATGTGGTTTTGAATCCTACTGAGGCTAAAATTTTGGCCAACATACATGGTCTGGGGATGATGGAAGTATGGAACCCACGGAGCGCTAAGGCAGGGCTACCACAAACTGAGTTGTGAAGACTGACTATAATTTAAGTAGCTTGTAAGTAGCTTAAAACATAAGGTACTAGTATATAAGGGCCTGGCTTCGCGCAGCCCTTCACAAATAGCTCTACTACTCTTTGAAAGGTTCGTTACAAACATACAAAAATACAAATAAAAAACTTTTCTTTTTGAAGTCTATTAAAGTCCATACAAAATTACCCATCAAAAACTAATTTAATATTACTTTGAACGTCTCTTCCAAATCTCTCTTGAAAACTTTAAATCAGTTATTTCAAGGCTTCTATGAAACTGAGCCGCGTCTGTCTAGTAGCTCATTGTTTGGGATAATACTAACATTTCTTAGAAATCACAATACAAAGGAATTTTCCTGTAGAACAAGAATGCACGTAGACGTTTATCGATTTCGTAGCACTCGTAGCTTCGTAGCATTTAGATACGAATTTCAGAAGAATTAATACTGTCTAAGCTTTTAATAAGAATGCTTTATGCTATATTTGGTTTTAGTCAGTTTTTCTTGAAAGAGAATTAGTGTTAATATGAAAGAATCTATAATAACTTTTATTAGTAGAGCTCTTTGTGAAGGGCTCGTCCGGGGAAGTACTAGCACGCCTTTTTTGCCGCCGCCATCAAGCAGCGTTGCTGTGTTCGGTTTGAAGAGTGTAGTCGGCCTTTAGGCACTTGAGGCTTAACATCTGTAAGCCTCAAGTTGATAGACACAGAGCACGTTCCTATTTTTTTTTAATTACTTTTATTTCAAGCTTATTCTTGTGATTTTATTGAATAAACATATTTTGACTTTGACCTAACGTGCGTGACTTACGAGGAAATGCTTTATTAGGTGATGGTTACCACATAACATCAGGTGGGACATTTGCTTGTTCCAGCTTGTCCCAGACTATAATCTATCCTTCTGCCAAGTTTCATCTAGATTCGTTCAGCCATTCCGGCGTGAAAGAGTAACAGACATTCATCCATCCATATTTACAAACTTTCGCGTTTATAATAGTAGTAGGAGTTATTTTAAAAAAATATCCAAAGCAGTGTTGCGTGAGATTTAACCAGAACCAAACAATGGCCGTTGTATAGTAAACGACACCGCACATATTGCATCGGTATTTATTTCAATACGGTTATTTGCAGCCTCTGACGTTTCGATTATTGCAAAATTCTCAGAATTGGTAAAAATAACAAAAGAGATCTATACGCAGTGAAACGAGCACTCGTAAAAAAAATAAGTGGATTGACCACTTTTATAAAGGAGCTTGATCGTAATAATTTATACTATTTTTATAATACATTATTATGTAACAAGGGTCTTAAGAACTTATTTGTATCCAAAAAATCTATGAAACTCAGTTTCAGTTATTTTATATAACAAAAAATGTTTAAATGCCTGAGCAAGTATCTCAGAATACGGCCACTGTCTCCAAGAGTTACGGCTTACAATATAAGCGAATCTTTGTGCATCATGAATATTTTAAAACAATAAGGTCTTGCCCCGTCTCTGTTGTGGAACCTAAAGTTTCTAAGTTATTCTTTAATTATTAACAAGTTTCCAAGTCTGTTATAAGTCGGCTTATTCGCATACTTGTGAAAGTGGGTTTTGTGGGGTTGGGGTTAAAAGTTGAAATGAATGTGTTAAATATTTTACTAAATTCGCTTTATATTTTACTTTAAGGGTGGCTGAAAGGAATTGTGATGTTTGTTTTTTATCGTCATCAATGTGGATGGATTAAGGAGTAGAGGCAGGCCAAAGAAAAGATGGATGGATTGTGTGAAAGATGATATGGTAAAGAAAGGAGTGACTACTGAGATGACGAATGATAGAGGAATGTGGCGAGAAAAAACCTGCTGTGCCGACCCCACATAAAGTGGGATAAGGGCAGGAAGAAGAAGAAGATCGTCATCATCTTCCTGCTTTAATCCCACTATCTTTATGCCTCAAGTTGATGGACGCAGGGCGGTGCATCGTAGGGCATGTTCCTATCGTGCGTGACTTACGAGGCAATGCTTTGTTATAGGTGATGGTTACCACTTAACATCATGTGGGCCATCTGCTTGTTCCATCAACGAGTTGTATGAAAAATCTGGAATAGATAGATTTTTAGCGATAAGACCTCCCAGTGTAGGTACATGTTTGGGTTGTGTTGTGTCGTTGCGTAAACTTTCGACTGGGTGAACCGATTTTGACGATTCTTTTTTTATACAATACATATCTATCTTTATCTACCTATATTCGAGCATGGCTTTTCTGACAGCTTCCATTGAGAAATATCAGTTTATGTGTGAGCCTTCATTCTTGTCCGAAACTTGGTTCAGAATATTATTCTGAGAGAAAATCCAATTTTCGCAAGTACAGGCTTCTATAGACGCAAAGATTGTGTATCACAATATCTAAAAGCAATTTGTTATAAATCTATTGAAACTGAAACAGCTTCACGACTTTGATCCCCAGGCACGGTAGATATCCCTTCAGATCTCCCAGTACCAAGTAGGTACTAATTCAAGATTCTTTGAGGATGTCTAAGGGGGGTAGTCAGAGGTACGTCCAAACATTACATTTGGCACATACCCACATTTTGCAGTAGTTAGTATTCCATACGTGACAGGTTACAAGCCCATCGCCGCTGTTAGAATACTAACTGGTTTCCTCACGATGTTTTCCTTCACCGTTTAAGAGCACTGGCATTGCGCACATAAATTTTTCGATAGAAAAATCCATTGGTGCACGACCGGATTCGAACCTGCGACCTTACGATCGGAAGGCGGGGTCACTCCCACTAGATCACCGGTGCATAAATCTATTGTTGTCTACAAAATCTAATAACTTTGTCAAGTGGGAGTCGGGCTATAAGACCCTTAGCGGTCAGTTCCCCAGGTTATTCTCCATTATGCATCGTCCTAACTGAACGCGATTAAGCGACCATCGTAAGTTCGCGCGATTTTCAATCGAACGAATCTGCGATCAACCTCACTGATAGGGAATAGGCGTGCTAATCGGCAGTCGCGCGACCGCATCGCGCCACTTAAATGTCGATAAGTATATGTATAACTAGTTGGGCCCCGCGGTTTCACCCGCGCAGATTTAAATCCTGGTATTCCCATCTGATAAAAAGTATCCTTAATGCTAATCCAGACTATAATCTATACATATCCATACTTACAAACTTTCGCGTTTATAATATTAGTAAGATAAGGATGTATCAAAATAAATAAATAAAAATAATGGTGATTCGTCCCTTCCGAACACTATTCATTATAATGAAACACCCGTGTTAGCTAATTACAGTACATATTTTCTAGGATAAGATTTTTTTATTTACGTTTGTTTTAGTTCATATAGTAGGTTACAGCCTAATTAAGGCTGACAAGCTGTCCCATAACTAATACAACACACAAAAACACTTTTATCCCCCAACATTCATTGTAGCCAAGTAATAAACACGAAAAAACCTTCAGCCACAAACCCAAAACATGACGCTACACAGTTTTCTATTCTCACCAGACGATGTTATTGCGAAAATATGGAAATGGTGCCAGAGAAAAAACTAATTTATTATTATGGGGGATAAAACTGAAAATGCAAATAAGGGAGCGCAGATGGGCCGAGAGATAATCGGAAGACTGTGAATCCGAATTTCCGTTTGTACTCGTACGGAAGTATTCTTGCCATATACAAGCTTGGCTAAACCTTTATAGCAAGTGTTCTTTAATATCCTACTATTATAGACGCGAAATTTTGTAAGTATGGATGGATTGATGGATGTTTATTACTCTTTCACGCCGGAACGGCTGAACAGATCTGGTTGAAACTTGGCAGAGAGATAGATTATTGTCTGGAATAGTACATAGGCTTTTTTATCCCGTGGGAATACCGAGATTTAAATCTGTGCGGGTGAAACCGCGGGGCGCAACTATTAGTGGAATATTTTTTTGTTCTATCGTCAAACCAGCAGTTTTTGAGCCTATTCGAAACATACAAAAATACAAAGTTTTCCTCTTTATAATATTAGTGTAGAAGAAAATTCTTTATTGCACAAATAGAAGTACATAGGCGAACTTAATGCTAGTTAGCATTTTCTTCCTTTTAACCTTTGCGTAATGTTGAGTGAGCGGTAGTAGGTACTTTTTTGATAAAATAATGGGGCGTAACTATTACATAAAAACAATAAAAATTAAATAAAAAAAAAATACAGGTTTCTACAAATGTATGCCACTGATGGATGCAGGGCAGTGTATGTAGGGCACGGTCATTCGTGCGTGGCAAAATGTGTGTCCCCAAGTGATTACAGAAACTGTTTATCTACTTTTCCAGCCGATTGTTCGTGTAAATCGACTCTCAGGTCTGTTTTTCTGTAGGACGACATCAAGCGAGATGGGACAATGTCAGCATTTGACGGGTAATGTTTACAATGTCGACATTGCGCTTTTGTTGATCGTGATAGGGTTGTTTTGACGTTCTGTATTTTTAATGGAAATGGAACTATTATAGTGAAGGTACAACAGTGTAGTGGTAGGTATGCGTTCAATACAAGGGCAAAATAAGGTGAACATATCGGGTTTATTTTTTTAGTTTTTAAGTCAGTTTTTTGTATTTTTAACTATGTTCATTGTATATGAAAAACGAAGTTACCTTTACACTTTTGAAGCAGACTGTACCTTTTTTACTGTACCTGCAAGAACAATCTAATAAACCTAAAATCAAGTAGCTACTATACTTACCTACCTGAGAAGATTCGAAGAAAATTGTATGGAAATTTAAAAAGAGATTTTTCTACGGAATTCTGACTTAGCGTTCCATTGCACGAAAATTCGCGAAAACAAAATATAATCACGTGCACGTGGAATATAAAAACATACTTTAGTAACATTGAAAATATCTGCAGCTAACGCCATCTATCAACTGATAAAATCAACTCATACAAACTTCTTCTTCGTCACTAGTCATCGTGTCACTCGTTCTTTTAAATCAGTGTGGAGAAAGTATTTTAAGCGTGCCATAAAGAGGCAACTTCACACATGCCACCGTTGTCACCGTTTGAGAGTAGTAACTAGCAGTAGGGATTCGTTTTCTGTCATCTATCGAAGCAACATAGCATTTTCATTTTAATTGTTTTTCTAGTGTTATTTTGAGTTGTGTTGTGTAATTTTGGTGGTATTTTAACCAACATTACTTGTGGTTTTAGCACAAAGTGTAAGCATTTGAAATGAAAGTGTATTATGTGATATCTTGATTTGACCGAAAATGTTTCAAATGTTTTGAAGAAACCGCCACCATTTTCTTCAAAACAATTGACTGACTCGACTTTCGACTGGCGTGACTAGAAATATAACAAAAAGCCTACAATCTCTATCACTTGACACTGGCAAGATTGTCTATAGACAGGAGCCATAAAAAAAAAAAAGTAGTAGTCTACCGAGACTACTACTTTTTTTTTTATGGCTCCTGTCTATAGATTGTTTGTTTTGTATAGATTGTTTTCTATGTATTGTGTGGTGTGGTGTGGGTAAAACCTACCAAAGTGTAAACACTATGTAAAAAAACAAACAATTATAAATTAAAACCTACCTTTACCCAAAGGATATTGTAACATTTCTCAGAAAGAAGTCTAAAAATCAAAGAAAGGGGTACAAAGATACGCGACCAAAAATAATCCGACGGACCTCGTATAAAAAGAAAAAATGTTCGTCCCTTCAAATAGATGAGCTGATATAGGGTTGGCTATAGCAATCCTTGTACCTGAGTTGAGGGTTGGGGATAGGGGGGATGCAAGTGGGGGTAGATGGCAAGTCTTCCCCTTGAGTCCTTTTTTCTAGGAAATGAAAAAAAATAATTTAATTTTTCAGGTAAGTTAGGTTAGGGTTTTTTTTTATATGAAGAAAATTGGTAGTAATATTTCATCTCTATGACAAAAAGACTCAAGGGAAGGAATTCTCATTAGGTTAAGGTTATTTTTTTAAATTTTTTTTTAAGTGAAGAAATTTGAAGAAATTTTTTTTCTAGAAAAAAGAACTATAGGGAAAGACTTGCCATCTACCCCCACATGCATCCCCCCTATCCCCAACCCTCAACTCAGGTACCAGGGTAGCTATAGTTTAACCCTGAAATATTCGACCGAAAGTCCCTTGACCTTCGCAGCCAACTTTGAAGTTAGATACCAGGTAAAAGGACAATTTTTCAGAATTTCCAGCAAATTGTATGAGACGATAGCCACATAATCATTATTTTAAAAAAAAGTTAAGGTATCGATTCTGTTGTTGCATTATCCTAAACGAACATATTCTATATATAGCCGTCCTTGTTGTTTCGGTCTTTTCGAAAGGGATGGCAATATTTTTAGTGCTGTCAAATAAGCTAAATTAGGAAAAATAAATAACAGAATTGGCACCATTATCCACACAATATTTATTTAAACTAAGTGTAAACAGGTCTATACAGCTGCTTTATCACTATACATGGTATAAAACAAAGTCGCTTTCTCTGTCCCTATATCCCTATGTCCCCATGTCCCTACGTACGCTTAAATATTCAAAACTACGCAACGGATTTTGATGCGGTTTTTTTAATAGATAGAGTGATTCAAGAGGAAGGTTTATATGTATAATACATCCATGATATGTGCACCCGTGCGAAGAAGGGGCGCGTGGCGGGTCGCTAGTAAATGTATATTTTCAATTTTCAAACCCTTTGCCGTGAAGATTGGTGAAAAAACTTGTGGTCCTGGCAAAAGCCCCTTCAAGGCTAATGCGAGCTCGTTTTCCTCCGACTGAATATCAGATAGGGTAAGTATGTAATAAGGACTGAAAGAGATCGCATTTACGAGATAACCTGCTTACTTCAGGAAAATAAAAAAACTGGTGGTCATTTCAGTCTAGTCCCAAACTAGTAAACCTTGGGAACTAAATGGGATGATGGGACATAATTTTTTACATATTATATTATATGTAAAACATAAGAAAAAAGGGATAAAGAGGAATGGGAAAATGGATAGTGGGAACAAAAATAAATGCTTCGCAACAGCCGTTTGACGACCTCAGTGGCGCAGTGGGCGAGGGACCGCCTGCAACGCTAGAGGTTGCGCGGGATCGATTCCCGCCTCGGAACAAATTTGTGTATGATCTGCAAATATTTGTTCCGTTGGTCTGGGTGTTTTCTGTGTATAATAAAAATATCTATCTATGTAAGTATATAATGTATTAAATATATCAGTTATCTAGTACCCATAACACAAGCTTTGAGTAGCTTACTTTGGTGTTAGGTAGTGCTGTGTTTGTTTGTCTAGATTTCAATGTTATCGATCCCTCCAAAGTAACAAAATAATATAATCGTGTAAGTAAAATATTAAATAAGATTTTTCATATCACGGCACACAGATCAGTCAGTGGAGTGACACGCTGCGAGTGCATAAATTGAATAAGTGCCGACGCCATCCGCCCCGTTCATGTGGGATGTGGGTCACCCCGCGCTGTGTACCGTGGCATACTCATTCTGGGAATATAAGGCTTGAATTCCTAAATTAATAATTAATCCTTTCAAGCATTTGTTTTTAGAAATTTTGAGGTTCTCATGCCGGTTTCCTCATTGGTGCACGACCGGTTTTGAACCCACGCAGGACCGTAAACCGTAATCGACCCCTAGAAACGTAAGATAAGAACGGTATCATCCGTTTCTAGGCTCTCAGCAAGGAGTTTTATGTTTATGGAAAATATCTCAGAAACGGAAACAATTTTTCATGAAATAGTATGCAGGGTATTTCAGGGGCGATAAATCGATCTAGCTAGGATTCAGCAACCGAGCAAAGCTCAGTCACTCAGATATTATTTAATTGATTGGTTAATACTATCCACACTTCGGTCTTCCAAAACTTCAAAGAGTCTGTTCTCTATAATTCAATCCTTGTCCATAAAACTTTGACATTATGACGCTATAAAAGGGAACTGCCAAGGTGTCCTCACCAGTGTTTTTCAATCTTTTTTAATACGAGACCACTATAAAGGGTTGAAATTTTTTGGCGATTCTGCAAGAAGCGATCTAACTTCGCAACATTGCTACACAATTATTATACCATTCGCCACATCACACTTCATACCTTTGTGAACTGAAGTTCACAGTCCGTGGCTGTAAAACTAAAAATAAGACTCCAGTTGAAAATTGATTGATAATGAAAATATTTCACAAATAACACCACGATTTGACAAACTATTGAAAAATAAACAAACCACCCTTCTCACTGAAATTGTGTCTTTACAGTAGTGTAGAACCTTGACTATTTCCTTTTACCTGTGACCCCCCGAAGAAGCTTCACGACCCCCGTAGGGGTCGGTACCCACAGATTGAAAAACACTGTCCTAACCTATATGTATAAGATAGGGATAATAGGCTTTGGGTTATATTTATGCACTGAATGTTGAGGGTAAGGCCAAGTTTGCCTATATCGGTACCATTATGACCCATTAACGCTTTAATAAGTACAATAGAGAAGGTAGTAGTAGAATAAGCGTCACTTACACATAATAATATCTGTAAGAAACGGAGAGGAATGTTAAAACTGGCAGATAGCTGCTGTATTGATTTCTATTAAACAAACAAAGTTTCAGTTTTAATTATTTTTCTATTTATCAAACAAATTTTCAGCTTCACTTATTTCTAGGTACGGAATGGATCACAAAATGAGCTCCTGGTCTTTTATAAGCTAGATAGGAGGTAAGTTTATGAGCTCTTTGTGTGAGGCGCGTCCGGGGAACAAATAGCACTATGCCTTTTTCTACCGTCAAGCAGGGTTTCGGTGAAGAGTGTGGTGAAATTACCGACACACGAGGCTTGCCTCAAGTTTATGGACGCAGGGTAGTGCATTGTAAGGCATTTTCTTATCGTGCGTGACTAACCCCCGGCTGTGAAGGCACTTGCTATCTCTATCTAATTTGAAGTAAAAGCTGAAATAAGTTGTAAGTTATTCGCATTACATGATACACTTAAATATTACTATCACATATAAGTGCCTAGCTTCTCAGTTTTTTAGGTACTTGCAATCAGATGTATTGTTAAAATACGTTAACTCGCGATAGCACCGACATAAACCTTAGTGGTTTTTAGATGCTATTTTTACCACAAATGTATGTATTAAGATATTTAATTGCTAATAAATAAAAAAAAAAAAAAAAAATTGCAAGTGACATGACAGACGATTAGTGTTGATCGAGCATTCACAAAAGTAGTAAGTATTATAGGTAATGATTACCTCGTAACATCAGACGGGCCATCTGCTAATTCCATCAGCAAGAAAAAAACTATGGACCATTTTCCATTCCTTAAGCTGATATCAAAGATATAATAGGTATAAAATAATTACATCTACGAATACCAGGGTCAAACTACTTGCAAACTGCGCTATTGTGACGTCATTTACCGCGTCATAATGAGGATTTCTACCAAGCTAACCCAATTTATCTTGACCTCTGAAAACCAGTGATTTAAACTGCTAAGCACGTCCATTATGTATCAGTTATGTGCCGCAGCGCTAGGAAATAAGGCGTAAAAGAAGTGTGGTAATAAACATTTCTGAGGAGAGAACCGAAATCGGTTAGTTCCTTCTATTGGGACACATCTACTATTTGAGTTATCTCGGGTGTGAAAACCTGCTTCTCTTTAATACGGTTACCGCCAGACGATGACTGTAAAAACAAAGAACGAAATAGTTAGCGATTTTTTTTTATTTATTTACAAGCATCATTAAACATCTTGCTAGTAGTATGTAGGTATAGGATATGTATGTATGTATTATTTTAAGTAGAATATGTATGTATATAATGTATAAATATATATGGTATCAATGTATGTATGATTATATATAACATTATTAATATTAATATTTTGTATATGTATTCACACCATAGTTAGTTGAATTTTATGTTTTTGGATTAAATCAATTGTAGAAGTCCCTGTGATGCCGCCATTTGACATAATGAAAGTCCTGTCCATCCAAAGGTTGTCTGGAAGAGGTCGCTCATAGCGATAAGGCCGCCCATTGTACTTAGCTTTAGTTAAAATTAATTCTTGTAATGTTATGTTTTCTTGTGGTGTACAATAAAGAGTTTTCTATCTATCTAGTTTCAAGTGAGAATAAAACAAAACACAGTCTGATTATGTCAAGGCTTGAAGCACGGCCTTGACATAATCAGACTGTGTTTTGTCAAAAAAATCAATAATATTTCTGTCGGTAGAGACAAGGGTGAACATAATGTCATTGTATCATGTAAAGAAAGGTGAACTATGTATCATTGTCATTGTCATAAAGTACAAAAAAGCATACGATAACAAGCAAAAGTCGATACGGCTAGTTAACGTTCGTATTATAACGGTCATCGTTATAAAGACTGCATACCCTTTTCAGATCGAGTTTAGTTTTGTGACCACCGTTTCGGGAATGGGGACATGGATAGCTTCGGAAAAGGTCACTGCCTTCAATCACGATTTTACGAACTGTGGGTACTTTGATAGCTGACCGCTGATTGTCGCAACCAACTACCTAAAGAAGAAGCAGCTGTCTCTCTCTCTTATCGTGTCACCAGTTTCTTGTGAAACAGTGTGGTGAAAAGATTTAAAGTGCGCGTCAAGGAGGCTCATTTCGAGCACTTGACACATGCTATGGAACTTTTTTTTTAGGATCTATGACATGCTGGTTTCCTCACGACGTTTTCCTTCACCTTTTAGAGCACTGGCATTGCGCACATACATTTTTCGATAAGAAAAATCCATCGGTGCACGACCGGATTCGAACGTACGACCTTACGATCGGAAGGCGGGGTCACTCCCACTAAATCACCGGTGCTCTCACTGTGGAAGCAGCTGTGAAGGTTATATTACATTCTTTGATTATACATGTCTAATCAAAGATTACATTACATTGTAACGAGGATCATACAAAAGAGCGACAGATACCAAGCCGAGTTTGTTGCCTGTTCTTCTCTGCGTTGGTCGCGTGGAGCTGGCGCCTAGAGTCACCTAATTTTAAGACCTTGTGATTTTATTGAATAAACATAATAATAATAATAATAATAAAAAGCTTTATTGAGGACAACATCTACAGTATATCATAAAGTACACATAGGTAAGAGTACTAATTATTGTCCTACAATCGGCGGTCTTATCGCATGTTGCGATCTCTTCCAGACAACCGTTAGTGTATTCTAAAAACTTAATACATGCTATTGCTTCGCATCAAGGGCAGACATAACATATTTTGACTTTGACTTTAAAAAATATCCACGTGCCAAGTACTAATGATGTTAAGTGGTCACCTTCGCCACCACCACTGGAGGCGTTTTGTGATGCAAATACCTGTCACTCAACTATATCAAAATTGATGAATACCTATTATTCACTAAACGCCGGTTTCTTCGGCTGTCAGGTCACTTGTTTTCTCAGTTTTTACCTTAAATTAGATAGAGATGGCAAGTCTTGACAGCCGATTAGCTTTGATCGAGCTTTCGGAAACCGGCGGTAAATGAAGTTATGTAAAATTGCAAGCAACCAATTTCTAAAAATAAATTTTAAAAAATTTCAGCAAAAAATTCATTTTAACTCAATTCTCTTATCCTACAAAAAAACCAGTTTTCTTTTGCTAAAAAATCATTTTTGTAATACATGTGAATGGCCGATTATGTGTGCCGAATGTGCAGATTATGGCCCACCTGATGTTAACAGGTCCACCTGATTTTAAGAGGTAACCATCACCAACAAAGCATTGCTTCGTAAGTCACGCACGACAGGAACGTGCCCTACGATGCACTGCCCTGTGTCCATCAACTTAAGACACACAGATGATAAGCCTCATGTGCCTGTAATTACACCGGCGACCACGCTCTTCAAACCGAAACACAGCGTTGCTGCTTGGCGGCAGACAAAGGCGTGGTGGTAGTACTTCCCCGGCCGAACCCTTCACAAACAGCTCAACTATTAAAACTTATTACCTATTATTAAACCTGCTTTAATCAAAATGTAATTACCTTGAATCTTCATACTGTAAATATAATTTATAACACATTTGCTCGTAAAAGGTTCTCTTATTTCACCAATTTCAGTATCGTGATGTATGTCATTACGCACTTGTGCGTTATGGTAATGTAAAACGTACGGTTTATCAAGATGCTCCCACTAAAACGAACGGAACCTTTTTTAAATCTTAGCAAAGAGTTTTTATGTCAGTAAAGTGGTCAACATTTTATGAATAAAATTGACTTTGGGAGATAAAAATAAGTATTTAATTCTTTTACAAATTGTTCAAATTTGTATAACTGCTTCAACAAGTGAATAAAGATTTATTCTTTGAAGAAAGTCCGAGTTTTATTTATTTCCTCGCAAATGTGTTATAAAACGTCGTATGCGCACGTATGGCGCTTTGAAAATTACAGCCTATGCTTTCTTGTAGCCCTCGCCTACGGCTCGGGCTGGCAATATCGCCTCGGCTGTAATTTTCAACTTACCGCACTCATATCATAATGTACTATTGTCGTAACTACATACCTTTAGTAATTCAATCACTATCACTACTACAAGTATAAAACAAAGTCGATTTCTCTGTCCCTTATCCCTATGTCCCCATGGCCCTATGTATGCTTAAATCGTCAAAACTACGCTACGGATTTTGATGCGGTTTTTTTCAATAGATAGAGTGATTCAAGAGAAAGGTTTATATGTATAATATATGCATGATATGTTTTCCCGTGCGAAGCAGAGGCGCGCGGGCGGGTCGCTAGTATCTACTAAAATATTAAAATTTGTGAGTAATAACTTGTTTGACGGTTGTCAGTCCCTTGAGCAACAGCCATGCGGAAGCTTATTTCAAGCGCCTTAAGTCCATTAGGTGCCCCGGCTCATATCAGATTGAAATAAGATTGGTAAGAAAAATTATTTTCATGTCAATATTCGCAACAGCATTATTTATGCCGATTGAGGATAGAATATCGCTCCTTCTATAGAGAATTATGGTAAATATGTTGGTGATTGCTATACACATTGCTATGCCTCTACCTACTCCTATGAGTGTTGTCTACTAGAAACTACGTTAAACTGTTGATGTCAATCGAATTCGAAATACTTAACTTTAATTTTAAGTAATAATAGTCACAATATTCTTATTAAAAATAATTTAAAAAAATACTGACAAGTTTTCCCGGCAAGAACCGTTAAATGTTAGTGCAATTTCTATGCGATACGATATGTAGGTAATAAAAAGTGCGGAAAACCGCTCTACAGTGCTAGTAGTTCAAGCTTTTATAGGTCCATAAAGTTTAGTTTTAACACTAGTTTTTACAAGATTTGCAAAAAAAATCTTATAGTGCAAATAAAATAAAGTTTTCGAATAAAACTCACCCACGAAAAGTCCAAAAACGAGTAGCACAGACATATTGAACAATTTCTCACAACACACGAATTCACTTCACTATCCATCACACCTCATCCATCGCGTGATCCCGAGGACGCGTGCAGACGTGCGTCCCGGCCGCCGTCCGAAGCTCGACTCAACTCGACTGGCGCAGCATCCCTCCACCCCCGCCACTGTTATCGCGATCCCGTAATTAGATAACTGTCATTGCTTTTGTCTGTTTTTTTTCCGGCGGTTGATGTAATCGCACGAAATAGGGCCGGTCAATTTCTTGCGGGTGAAATTGGGTACATTTGTATTGTTGGCTCGGCTTTTATGATTCCGTATTAGAAATCATCTCGGGTTGGATGCGTTTAAGGCTCCGGTGACAGTGGCTCGCAATTTCGAAGTGCGATTGGCTATTATTTCATTTTATTTCATTTCGGGGAGGTTGTTTGAAAGAATAACTCTAAAGAAACACGCATATATACTGTTCGAACACAAATAATACAATAATATAAGGGAAACATGCCCGAATCAGAAATCATTTTGGTATTAGTATGTTTGGTCTTACGTTTACCTAATACCAAAATGATTTCTGACTCAAGCACATTTCCCTTATATTATTGTATTATTTGTGTTCGAACAGTATTTATGCGTGTTTCTTTAGAGTTATTCTTTCAAACAACCTCCCCGAAATGAAATAAAATGAAATAATAGCCAATCGCACCTCGAAATTGCGAGCCGCTGTCACCGGACCCTTAAGTGACAAGGCTACACAAGCTTGATCGAATCTTTTCGTCATCGTGCTCCAAGGAATATCTTGTCTTGTTCTAACCTTTTCTGATAGCTCGATCAACACTAATCGGCCGTCAAGTCACTTGCTATCACTATCTTAATTGAAGTAAAAGCTGAAATAGCGGGTGACTTGACAGCCGATTAGTGTTGATCGAGCTTTTAGAAACCGGGGGCTAGTTGTGCTCGCTGTGATTTGAATATTTCACTTGATTATTATTAATCCACAGAATAATGTATTTACAAAAAGTCAATGAGTAGATTGTAAAGAGGTTCTTTGTTATATCTTGTATAGTGCGCGTCACGCAAAAAGAACGCAGGAACTCCTTCCGGCGGCGGGTGTGATGTGATGACGAAGGTATTTTGTATGCGCAAACCGGTATGGGTCTGCGGACTCCACTGTTCTCCAGCGTTCTTTTTGGTTGACGCGACCTATACCTACATAGCGTTTATGGAACCTTGATATAATTATGAACCTTAATTAATTGATATGTAAGATTTGTTAGATGAAAGCCCTTCTTTGTCAAAAGACAAAGAAGAGCTTTCATCTAAGAAATCTGAGAAGATAGAATAGAAAAACCTGATTCAAAGCTTTAAGTAAGAGTAAGTAAGTCATGAATATTTAAGAGATAAGTTTAAGATACAAAAGTTTAGTCCTGTAGGCACTCAAACAAAATCTGGGAAGGAAGCCTTGGTGGTAGTTTGTAAGTATTTTATTGACTTCAAAATTTGTTTGTGTTACTTTCTTTACTGAGCAAAATCTGAACTTTGCTCTGGACTGAAGCCAGCCACTGATTCAAAACCATTTGATTCGGCTGTTAAGGCGTTGAAAACACCTAATGTACCTCTCGCTCGCACGATTCGACATTTTGAAAGATATAAAATCACCAAACCTATTTTTTTAAAAACGCAAACAACCATTTTGTGTGCAATCACATTCCTGACATCTATCGGCCTGATATTAACCACCAGATGTCTTCTATGATAGGACAAGTACCGGTTTAAATGCACCTTTTTATTTTAGTAGATAAAAATGACCTTTAGTGTAAACTCGAAGGATTCTTTCGCATTTATTGCTAAAAGGACAACCTTTTATTGCAAAGGATTATTCGCATTTCGTTCTCGGGTGGAATGCCAAGAAAAAACCCTTCAGTCATCTCTTTTTGCCTCGTTGTAGGCTGAAAAGCGTAAAACATCGCTAGACTAGAGATAGGAATTTCTCTATGAGCCATTTTCTTCTTTTACTGATATTTTTTTTAAGAAGAAGGGATATGGAAAACAGTAGTAAATAAATATTGGTGGGCTTTCCACAAAGATCTGTTAAAATCAGTGAAACCATGGGAGTGTATTTAGTCAAATCGTATATTGCACAACTTATTTTACCCTAACAAGTTTACCCTGCCGTAACACAGTTAAATCTAGTACGGAGGGTACGAAATTTGTAACTGTACGTACTCATTTTATAGCCCGTGTAAAACTGCCTTTTGAACTTACCATCACCAAGTTGAATTTATATACTTGTAGTTTTATATAGCTTCTTAAGTAACTATCATTATGTACTATATAATAAATAATAAATAATGCTGGACAATCCACACAGCACTATCTAGTCCCAAAGTAAGCTATTCAAAGCTTGTGTTATGGGTACTAGATAACTGATATATTTAATACATTATATGTATACTTACATAGATAGATATTTTTTATTATACATAGAAAACACCCAGACCATCGGAACAAATTTCTGCAGATCGTACACAAATTTGTTCCAAGGCGGGAATCGAACCCGCAACCTCTTGCGTCGCAGGCAGGCTCTCGCCCGCTGCGCCACAGAGGTCGTCAATAAATAATATAAGTTACAAAATGTGAGCAACTTATAAGAAAATAAATTATGTTTATGTTATGTTACATCTAGTATTCTGGAAACAATTAACAGTGGATAAAAGTGCACAAAAAAATAAAAAACATAGGACGGCTTATTATTATCAACACAACAGAATAGAAATATAAATATAAAGTTTACAACTCAGAATCTCCGCCATTCACGTTTTTCCCGTCGCTCTCGCTTCTAAACGTCATAGACGAAAGATGGCCGCCCAAGAGCGTGCCTGTTTTTCTATTTTTACCACAGATCTACAAAATTTGTAATTATGAAAACTTTAATTAACAGATCTATGTTCATCTTTTCATTCAGAGTACAAACATCTGTGTACATCACACAAAATTAAATGTTTGTTCTCGGTGGGGATCGAACCCACGGCCTACGGCAAAGAAGGCAGTGCTACTACCAACTGAGAAATATTCACCTCAAAGTATGAGATGGACCACTTCTTTGGCCATTTTAGGAAGGATATTTATTATATTACTTATGTAATAAGCTGTGCCCCGCGTTTTCACCCGCGTAATTTTTATTTATTACTTATTTAATAAGCTGTGCCCCGCGATTTCACCCTTTTAAATCCCGGTATTCCCACGGGATAAAAAGTAGCCTATGTGTTATTCCAGACTATAATCAATCTCTCTGCCAAGTTTCATCCAGATCCGCTCAGCCGTTCCGGCGTGAAAGAGTAACAATCATCCATCCAATCATCCATCCATCCATCCATACTTACAAACATTCGCATTTATAATTTTAGTAGGATTTAGTAGGATAGCGTGATGAATGTCATGTAACGAAAAGAGTGTTAGGAATGAATGTGTATGGATTAAGGAGTAGAGATAGAGAGATGATATGGTAAAGAAAGGAGTGACTACTGAGATGACGAATGATAGAGGAATGTGGCGAGAAAAAACCTGCTGTGCCGACCCCACATACAGTGGGATAAGGGCAGGAAGAAGAAGAAGAGTAGGATAGCGTTCTCAGCTATTTGTAGCTATTTCAAGAATTTGAAGTTACCTTACCTAGCTTTAAGACGTTTCAAAGTGATCCTACCGATTTTATTGAATCAATTCATTTTGACTTTGACTTCGAAGCGAAGTGACCAAAAAAACTAGCGGCAATGAACGAGCTAGTTCATTAACAGCGATCTATCTACAGACGGTTAATTTCACCTGTCACATTCGTTATAGTGGTGGGAAAACAAGCTATAATTGTTGCTGTTCTGGATGTAAAGCATGTACAAATTGCCGCAGAGCTACGAACGTAGTTGTAGTCATCACCATCATCAGCCTGGGAAAGTCCTCTGCTGGATATAGCCCTCCCCTATGCATTTCTATGACGAACCATTCTGAGCCCTCTCCATCCACCGACTAGCAGCAAGTAGGATTCCATCGGTAGGAAAGCGTCACACGCTTTATTTTTCTATTCGTGGTCGCCATTCGAGAACATGTGATTAGAAAGAAATGAAGAGTGAAAGAAGACGTCAGTGTCGAGAAAGATATCACAAAAATGTTTTGGGCATGCAAAGAGTATGGGATCATGGCCGGAAGGTGAATCGGGTGCATCAGGTGATTGTGACGGGGAAACGGTAGGGGAATGGAAGAAGGGATGTGTTTTGATAATCGACGTTTTAGAGAAAGGCCAGGTAATTAAAACCTTTTGATATAGTAGACGTTTAAACTCTTTAGTCGACAAGCAGTATGAAGAATGTTATAAGAATGAATGCAACGAAAAAGGTATATGCAAGGAAAGAAAGAATGAATTTATTTATTTATAATCGTATGATGATCGTATAATGTGGGTATGTGCCAAATGTAATGTTTGGACGTACCTCTGACTACCCCCCCTTAGACATCCTCAAAGAATCTTGAATTAGTACCTACTTGGTACTGGGAGATCTGAAGGGATATCTACCGTACCTGGGGATCAAGTCGTGAAGCTGTTTCAGTTTTTTTTCATAATCGTATGACAAAAATATAATAGGCGAAACAAAATTTAAATAGTATTAAACCAACGGGGGACGATTAAGCTTGCGTCCGCAGGAAGCACCTTCACAACCCTGCACGTGTCCCCTGGATGGTGCTAAACGAGCTCGAAACTAGACAAATAGGTGTTTTGTAATACTTTCACAAAGAATGAATGAAAATTCTTTAATGGACAAATAACAATTAAAGAAAAACAATTTTTTAGTATCAGTCATATCTTTGACTATTCGAGTGGTGTTATCCATCTTCTACTTGCCACTACTACGCTACTACCTACCATTTTCACTTTCCTATTTTCAAAGTTAACTTTTCACATGTCATGATTTACTTATCCCTTTTTATGAATCATGGGATGAAACCAGTTAGAAGTAAAATGATAAATAAATAAATAATGCTGGACAATCCACACAGCACTATCTAGCCTCAAAGTAAGCTACTCAAAGCTTGTGTTATGGGTACTAGATAACTGATATATTTAATACATTATATACTTACATAGATAGATATTTTTTATTATATATAGAAAACACCCAGACCATTGGAACAAATTTCTGCAGATCGTTCGATTCGTGCAGTCCTACCAAAAATAACCCTGAATTTTGTTGTTCGGGCATCGTGGCCATATTTCAAATTTAGCATGTACGCCAGCTATCTGCGCCCATTAATTATACCCAGTACTCGATACTATGCAATTACTGAACGCCCGACATTTTCCGAATAGCTTCCTTGTCACTAATTTGTGTGCAATTTTCTCTATAAAGTAGATGTTTCTGTAAAGATTCATGGGGTCACTGAAACATTTGAAGTCTGTGAATCTGTTGAACGCTTGGAAATTTAATGGCGTAATAATTATTGGGAAGAGCTTGCGAGAGAGAGTGGCGAAAAATGGGTAAGACCTTTGCCCAGTAGTGGGACAGTATAGGTTTTTAACAAAAAAAAATATTAAGGTTTCCTAAGTAAATATACGTAATTTGTTTGCAAAAGTTTTAAGCGACAGTACAAGTAGGTATACTTAAAACGGTCTCACAATGTCTGAGCGACTATTGTGAAAGTTGAGGAAATCAGAGCTTAGGGAAGGCTAAAAATAGCAGTTGTTCTTGAAATTTTATGAATAAAACCTTTCCAGCAATGAGTTCCAGGCCTGGTGTATCCTTATACAAAGGTAAACTAACAAAGGGATGATTATGATGATTATTAACAAAGGGAAGATTTGATAGCGATTATTTGCTCATGAACCCACTTATGGTCAGACTAGTTACTCAACAGGTTGTTTTAATACCTTGTGACTGTACTTGTGATGAACAGTAATAAACATAGATGTTTGTTCTACCTATGTCTAGTTGAAGTGCTAAAAAAAAAGTATAACAATATAAATATCGGCGGCCCGATTACGCTGATGTCTGGCTACCGAGATGGCTTTCAGTTTATCATTATATTATAGGATGGCTGGGAAAAAAAATTCAAACTGAAAACCATCTTGATAGCCAGACATTAGGTAATCGGGCCGCTGCGCTGCTTTGCTGCGGCTAAAAAGTGTTGTGTGGAAAATCCACAAACAGTGGTTGATATAAAAAAATATTATAATATCAACCACTGTTCTAACGACAGTCAATCCCCATGCTTTATGCTGTAAAAACTCTCCACCATACTTCTTAGAGTACATTGTTACGGGCGGAAGCTATTTTAAACGAAATAAAAACGTTTAAATATGCAACACCCAAACTCGAAACAAAAAGGCGGAGCTCTTTAGCTCCTTCCAACACTTCGAAGCAAATAAGAGCCTTCGATTGAGTGACATCGATCCGGGCCGTCACGGGGCCGGAGCGGAGCCGTATCCGAGCGGATCTAGCTCCTTCAATTTCACGCAGTATTTACTTTCACTGAGCGCTGTGCTGCGTTTACACTGTTCACTAATTAGCTGTTGTTTTTTTTTATTATACAACTGGCTTATGCAACAAGCAGATAGCCCATGTGATATTAAGTGGTAAACATCACCTAACAAAGCATTGTCTCGTAAGTCACGCACGATAGAAACGTGCTCTAAGATGCACTGCCCTGGATCCATCAACTTGAGGCATACCTTCAGATGTTAGCGTCATGTTTTAATAAGCAGGGCTTGTAATTTAAATGCCATAATTACATCGTAAGGTATATATAGGTCGCGTCAACCAAAAAGAACCCCGGAAAACAGTGGAGGGGATGTGTTTGCGCATACAAAATACTCGCAAAATCCACCCCCACCCCCTCTTTCCGGCGTTATTTTTGCGTGACGTGCACTATATTACCTATTATACTGCTTTACTTATGTAAACTGGCCAAACAAAATAGTACATTGTGGTACTAGTGTGGTACATTGGTGATTACCGCCGAGGCGCCATTGAGACCCGAGCCGTAGGCGAGGGTCTTAAGAGAGCCGAGGACGGTAATCATCAATACACACGTGTATCATACGACGTTTTTCAACACATTGAATAAAATAATAATAAAAACTCACAGAACAGATATTTTTCCTTGGAGTTTTCAGGTAGTAAAGATTTCATACGTTAAGGGCTTCACATCATAAATCGGGCGGTGTACAACATAAATCATTTTCTTCGTAACTAGTACTTGTTGACATTTTAATTAATAAATAACTATAATTTCAACAGTGAAAACGCTTCCCGCGATCCCGCTTCGGCGGGAAAAATTAATCAGTTTTCATAAGCGCGATCGGCCACAGACTAAAGGGTTGAGGTTTTTTTTTATTTTCCGCGCATAGGGTTTGCGCCTATTCTGCCACGTACAAAATGGGGAATTTAAGTTTTCTTTTCTAGCAGAGAAAACAAAAGTTATATTTGAGTGAATGTTTTACTTATTAAACACGTACGAGTTAAAATTATCTATTTGAATAAGAAGTTGCATGAAATGAGCAAGCAATAGGAACATTAATTTATTTGTTCTATTGAACACGATCTTTTTTTTGAATAAAAACTTTTTAGGAACAAAACAATTCAACCAATAAAATCTAAAAAAAAAATCTATAACTCACTAGTGAGTTATAGCAATGAAAAAGTCACAGTTTGATTATGGGTGTCATTCTGTGCCTAATTGCGGTGATCGTAGAGCCACTTTATGAGCAACTGTGTTGAAAAGTATTTTAAAAGAATTCCTAACTTATCGTGTAACATAAATGGAATAAATCTCGTTCCAGAAACGTTCAACCTAAGCTAGTGGAGCATTCAAGCCAATGTGTGATGCAAACGAGGCTCCAAGAATGAAGGATTCACTTATTTTCTTGCAAATAAACGAAAACATTTTGTTTTATCTCCGCCCGAGATGTTTCTGGACCGTTGCCTCTCTTATTCTTGTCGATTGATTTGTTACTATTTCTTGCTTGTATTTCTTATTCAGTAAACTCAAAAGTTTACGCATATCACACAAATTCAAAAAAAAACGTAGTGCCGACTGGCGGAAAAGTTATTTGGCACAATCAAATTGAGCGGAAGTCATATTGACCCGATTCAACTTACGTCGTAACGAAGTATATACAATCTGTTATGGCCGCCCAAATTATTTTTGTTTCCCTCTGCCAAATGGGACAACATGCTAATAAGGACAAATCAGGCCATAATATTGGTAATTGGAGCTTGTTCGTCGCTGTGAATGCTGAATTACGAGTTGTACGACACACAGGGGCTAAAGGACGGTGCACACCGGTACAGGATTTTTTATTTTATCTAATAGAACTAAAGCATTTATGTTTTATCGTCTGAGCACCGGTGGTCTAGGGGGAATGATATATACCTACAGATAGATAAAAAATACAATCAAATCAGCAAGTTGAAGTGGCAATGGGCAGGGTCATAGCTCGAAGAACTGACAACCGCTGGGGAAAAAGGTTAGCGAAATGCGACCACGAACAGGAAAGCGAAGTGTTGGACGCCCTCCTACCCGATGTACTGACGACATAATTTTTAGGATCGCGGGTAGTCGCTGGATGGAAAGGGCTAAGAATCGTTCTTCCTGGGAAGTGGATAGCGCAGGCCTATGTCCAGCAGTGGACTTCTGTAGGCTGATGATGATGAGATAAAAAATACTAGCGAACATTCTTCAAACGAAACATCAGAATTCTTGTTTTAGAATACCTTATGCGGAGACAATAAAACTGAGGCTGTTCAAGAATGTATAGTATTCCCCATTATGAGTCTACACTTGTCTTGACCAAGTCGATATTGTCTTGATCTAAGACATCTTTTTTCCGTGTAGGGCTATACAAAACTCGCTGGAAAATATAGCCCGATTTACGCAAAACGAAATTCGAAATTTAAAATTCGTTTAAAAGAGTTATCAAACGTCAGAATTAGACACATGGTTCGCGACGTCTCCGAGCGGAGTGTTGGCGTAGCGTTATATACTCTTGGGTGTTGGCAATCGAGATAACCACAATACCATCATACCACAATACGGCTCAATACCATCCATTTCTAGTTAGCATACCACCAATTCGCACGAAGCGCTTCGCTTCAACCTTCATTACGCGAACCGCTAAGGAATGGAACTCGTTACCGTCGTCTGTCTTTCCTGACCATTATAACATGAGTCTCTTCAAGGCAAGAGTGAATAGGTGTCTTCTAGACCGTTCTGCTCCACCGTAGGCTACATCGTCGCTTAACATCAGGTGAGATTGTAGTCAAAGGACGGTCTATTCAGTTTAAAAAAAAAAAAAAATCGAGATAACCAATTAGATCATTTTAAAATATAAATTCACGGATTAGATACTGGACGTAACGCGTCAGTGGAAACGCACCTTTATTCTCGGAAATGTTCTGTAACATAATATGACCTCCAATGTATATGTGAATATGATCTCAGCCCAAAGTAAATGCGTAGGTACCTCACTGATTTGTTGTGATCTGTACAAAATGTGAGGTGATGTACCTACATCGTGAAGAGCAGGTTCAAAACGACTAAGGTAACTTACCGTTTTTTTAGGGCGGCAGACATAGGCACGGTCGTAATAGGTATTAACTCGGACAAGGCCCTCCACAAAGGAGCAAATGAATTGATGTTCATGAGTCTTGCTCAATCTCAAGAACGGCTGATCCGATTTGGCAAATTTTGGCCTTGCATTATTTGTGGAAGTCCAGAGAAGGTTTAAAAGGTGAACAAATTAATATGAAGTAGGTAGCTCTGGATTAAGGGGCAGCATACGGCGCGCCGCTATCTTGCTCGCACGATGTAAATACCTTTTTATTGTACGTCTGAAACGGACAAACTGTTAAAACTGTACATACCTAACCATAGGAATAAGATCTTTTTTTGTACTACAGTTATACAATAAATTATTTCTGATTCTGATTCTGATTCTGATTGAACATTTTCGATAATATAAAATCATTGAATGTTGTCATGTAAAATCGCAATCGGTCAAGTTGTGGTCAATAGCATTACAACGATTTAGTAAAAAATTTTTTTGGAATCTAAGCAAGTTTTCAGGCTTCATAATGGGATTTTATATTTTTTTAATTTTTATGCAAAAAAACTTGCTTGGATTCAAAATTTTATTTTTGCTATATCTTCGTAATGCTCTTGACCATAACTTGACCGATTGCGATTTTACTTATCTACATTCAGTTATTTTATATCATCGAAAATATTCAATTGTGCGCGCGAGATAGCGGCGCGCCGTATGCTGCCCCTTAAATAAAAACAAAAAACTACGCGGGTGAAACCGCGGGGCACAGCTTCTATTAATATAAAAAGAGTAGACTCTTTTTTATATTAACTACTTAATATATTATCAGCTATGATTGCGCAGGGTAGGTAGGTATATCTTTACAAACACATTGCTCTCCAAACATAGTTAATTAGTGTATTTCTAGTACCTAGTTAGGCACCTACTTGGAGAAGTCACAGAGGAACGAGAAAATTAATATCATCTCATTAAAAGTTAGATGTTCATAACAATTTAGAACTTCAGAGTCGCAAGTCAACTTCAACCAATTAAGTGTACCTTTTTGATTATGCTGCCAATAACTTAGTTAGAAGTTTTTTGATTAGGTAACTATGGTATTGTTTTTATTTTATTAATTCTATGTCTCACTAGTAGCGCCCCGCGGTTTCACCCGCGTAGTTTCAAATCCCGGTATTCCCACGGGATAAAAAGTAACCTATGTGTTATTCCGGACTATAATATATCCCTGTGCCACTTTTCACCAAGATCCGTTCAGCCGTTCTGGAGTTATAGAGTAACAAACATCCATCCATCCATCCATACTTACAAACTTTCGCATTTATAATATTAGTAGGATAGGATATCTTTTGGCTTTTTTTTAGTCAGATGGTGTGGCTGAAAGTCAAATTGTAAAGGTTCATCATTCAGTTGAATTACGGATCTAGATGCCAGTTCTACGGGGCCAAGGCCTGAAAGCTTTCTTAAAGCCCTTTGAACGAATGGCAGCCCCAAAGCTCAGTTACTATAGCTCGACGGACCCTTCTGATGGTATGCGGGACGCGGGCGGTGTACACACGACCTGATGTTAAATGGTAACCATAACCTACAACAAAGCATTGCCTCGTTACTCCCTACTTACGTGAACGTGCCCTACGATGAACTATTTTTAAATTTTTTTTAATATTCTTTTAAGGTCATAGATACTTATGATAATATATTACCCATAGATACTGATGTTAGGACCGTAGAATTGTAGCCATCTAGTTACACAATTGCATGGCTTCTAGAAACATCTGAATTGAAATGGAGTCTAGTGTGCTAAGAACGACGACTGTCGACTGAAAAGCCAAAAACCGATGGGATTTTTTTTATTTCGGTTGAACCGAAGTTAGCGGCAGCATCGACACACGCTTTTATTAACTCCACCCAGGGCTGGATCTAGGGTATTGGGGGAGGGGGAGAAGGTAGCGCACACACTTGAAAATATAGATTGGAAGTCAGTTTCCTCGTTTTACTTGTACCCAAGAGAACCAGCGGCCCGATTACGCTAATGTCTGGCTATCGAGATGACTTTCAGTTTGACATTTGATTCCCATCCATCCTTGCTATTTCACTATGGGAATCCAATGTCACTGAAAGCCATCTCGATAGCCAGACATTAACGTAATCGGGCCGCAGGGCAGTAGAACGAGTTTCCATCGGTTGGTGATTTGCACAACATTGAAACTAAACGAGATTGTAAGATGGTTAGACTGTAAAACTAATACAGAATTTTTAGTTGTAAGTATGACATAATATAATGTGTTTAATACGATCACAGTTCAAGAGTGAGGTTATACCAATGCCGGCATCCACGGTTGACAAGAAATCTGAAATTTAAGAACATTCACAAACGGAACAAACAATGGCTGGGATCGGGGTCAAATCCACTGTATTCTATGGCAGTGACCGTAGCTTTTGAACGCTTTCACGCATTTAGATCGACGGGACTTGCCCCTGACGATCGCATCCTGAGTCCGGCTCGCCTGCACGGTTTGGACGTGCCAATAATTGAATCCGGTCTTTTTGGACTTTTCAGGCACTGCTCTTGGCTGATTGGGTTTTGAGTGGAATTTTCGGGTTGCTTTCCTTCGAGCTAAACACACAACTGGATTTCGTATGGAATGGAAAAGAATGCATGTACGAGCTACGAAGTTTTTTGTAAGGATTTATTTTGGAGTAAGGTAATGGGAAACCAGGATCTATTTATGGAGCTACGTACTTACTCGTATTCGTATATGCCAGCTTTATATAATAATATAAAGTTTAAAAAGTATAAAAAATATTTGAAATTACATTACCTACAATTTATTCTTACGTATATTCGTTTTTTTTAACGGATAAAAGTTTTATTTCGAACGATGCCTGCCATTTTTTTTACTGATTTTGACAACTGAAACACTGCAACGTTGCTTGACGGCAGCATTAGGCATGGTGGTAGTAGGTACTTTCCCGGAGAATCTTCACACAAGTCTATATTATTATGTACTGGCTCTATATTATTATGTAATCACATTGCGATATCCGCTTCCGTCCTACATTTTGGGCCGCATCGAAATCTGTACCGCGACTTGTGCACCGAAGAAACTTTTAAGAGTCGGTTAATAAGATTAATTAAATTGCTACATTCAGACGAAAGAGTTGAGTAAATATTAATCACTTGCTGGAAATGCAAGGAATTATATCAACCCCAAATGTTTAAAAAGGGGAAAGTAATCTACGTTCAAAATTATTCGGCGAAACAGAGAGGGATTAAGAATAAGACTCAAGAAAATCTTATTTTTTTTGTAACAAAGTTTCTTTCGAATCAGTGACGTGAAATAATTTTAAATGCGCCTCAAACATCATTGATTGAAAATTCATGTTTAGCGGCTGATTTTTTCGCGCAAGACCATATTCGTGTTTATACCTTCCTAAATGCCAATAGTGACTTGCTAACTACGATTAGCAAATGTGGCCTTACGAATAGAAATCATATTATTATATTGTTTTATAAATATTACTAGCGACCCGCCCGCGCGCCCCTGCTTCGCACGGGTGCACATATCATGCATGTATTATAATTACATATAAACTCACTCTATATATAAAAAAAAACCGCATCAAAATCCGTTGCGTAGATTTAAGCATACATAGGGGCATGGGAACATAGGGATATAGGGACAGAGAATGCGACTTTGTTTTATACTATGTAGTGAGTAGTGATGTACCTAATCTAATATAGGTAATACCATCTAGACTGATTCGTCGCTGAAAGGTGTTTAACTTGGTCGGCGGCCGGCGGTGCCGCGGTGATTCGAATGGCGTTTATTTTTATGTTTCGTTGAATTATTATGATATTGAGCGAACCTTAACCTGGCCCTGTAAGAACTACCTCATAATTAAGTTTAGGGCTCAACGAATTTGCGTTTTATATAACTTACACAAAACGAAATTCCGACGGAGTTCCATTGTTTGCGGATTTGGTTATTGCTCGAAATCGTGTTACGCCCGAGGATTAGGCAAATTGCTGATGCTGTCGACGCTTTTCAGGACAAGTTTCGGGCTGGTTACTGAAATTAAGACATGTATAAAAAGAGATGAAATTAGGAATTAGGTATTTCGTGGTGAAGAAGGTACCTAAAAATTACTATCTTTTACTATCTTTATTGAGCAAGGCTCAAAAAAAGCATGTTTTTTTTGTGCTCGTGTGTCAGTAGCTTCATGCTTAGCGAATGAAAAGCATATCTCTACCGAAGCAGGTAAAATGATAGTGAAACTTTTAGGCTTGAATAATTAAATCAACTGCAAAATTGGCAGGTCACTGCTCCAGTGCCGTGTTTGACAACAGAGTTAATGCAATCTAGCATGTCTGTGTCTAGAGAGCACCGGTGGTCTAGTGGAAGTGACCCCGCCTTCCGATCGTAAGGTCGCAGGTTCGAATCCGGTCGTGCACCAATGGATTTTTCTATCGAAAAATTTATGTGCGCAATGCCAGTGCTCTTAAACGGTGAAGGAAAACATCGTGAGGAAACCAGTTAGTATTCTAACAGCGGCGATGGGCTTGCAACCTGTCACGTATGGAATACTAACTACTGCAAAATGTGTTGTACAATTGATTTTTATTTTCTAGTCTTGTAGGCCTTGATGAATAGCTAACTATACAGAAACTTGCTAAGCAGCTAACTATACAGAAAGCTGTTGTTTTAAACTAACAAAGCTTACACATAAACCTACCGACTAACTGAGAAGTTAAATTACGTGTGCGTCCACACTCAGAGACGTCGTGTAATGTTAATTAAAAATCAGGTCAATCCAGAGTGAAATCGTGGGGGGAACATAAAAATCTTACACAAACCGACCTCTAAGTACTGTGAAACTGTATCTAATTCTTTCCCATTTAGGATTTACTACAGCTGATGTAAGATTCAATCTTACTCGTATTTTGGTAATAACACTTATTTGAATCAAATTGATTTTATTGCGGAACCGTGTGCATTGTGACTGCGATTTTACATAAATGAATTCAGTAATTTTTAAGCATTCAAAATGTTGAAATTTGAGAGTGACAAGTAAGTACACTAGTGGCTCTGGGAGCTGTAGACCTCGCGAGCATACTAAAAGTGAGCTACTTGAGGAATGTAATGTGCAAGTGCATTTTCCGTTTTGTGATTTGTTTGATCTTTTTGATTTTTTTTTGCATCATCTTGTGTAGAATGAGGTCCTTTGTGTTTCTCTCAAATTTGATTGAAAACCATCGATTGTTTGGTGAGCTATCCTGTTCATCATGCTGAAGATCCTTATCAGATCTTCGCCAAACTTTTATGAGACCAACTAATAGTTACTACCTTTCAAATAAAAAAAGAATAATCGAAATCGGATCTCATTTGGTGGAGATATCCAGTATATCAAATAGCCCCATTTTTGCCCTTTTTTTGGGGGAAGTACCCCTCCAATCATAAATCCCCGACGACAAAAAAAAATCTAATAAGTCATATAACCTGTGTATCAAGTTTCGTCCAGATCGGTTGAAAAATGCGACCTGTAGAGGAGAACAGACAGACAGACAGACATCCGGACAAACGCATTTTTGGCCAATGTGGAAACTGAGACGCTTCGCTCGCTCGGTCAATTAGCCGTTCTCTCATCACTATCAACTACATAGTATAAAACAAAGTCACTTTCTCTGTCCCTATATCCCTATGTATGCTTAAATCTTTAAAACTACGCAACGGATTTTGATGCGGTTTTTTTTTAATAGATAGAGTGATTAAAGAGGATGGTTTATACATATGTATAATACATGTATGATATACTAGAAAAATAATGTGCACCCGTGCGAAGAATGGGCGCGCGGGCGGGTCGCTAGTACTATTATAAAATATTATCATCTTCCTGTCCTTATCCCACGCTAAGTGGGGTCGGCACAACAGATTTTCTTCTTCCACTCACCACTCTCCTCCATTCGTTATCTCAGTGCTCACTTCTTCCTTAATCATGTAATCTTTCACACAGTCTATCAATCTTTTCTTTGGCCTATCTCTCTGTCTAAAGATACACTATAATAATATTCCATAACACCAGAGTGGTGTGTTACCTCTATAGAATACCAAGTATAAATTGAGGTCTCTGATTGCGGCTGCTAATAGCAACTTTAATGCAAGGTGGCTGATTTAAAGCCGCCGTTCCGTCTCAAAGGTAATGGAAAATTCCACTTTAGGGAGCCATTCAAAACTAAATTAAAAAGTTAGCGTTTGTAGTTCTGAGAAGGACTTTGTCATAACGAATTTAAGGTGGTACGGACCCTGGCTGGAAACCTTTGATTAGAAACTCATTTTAAAGCTAAACCTCGAAAAATTATTAGTTAAATAATTTCGTAAATCTAGCTCTACTGTAGTTTTATATTGAAAGCAAAGAAATAAAGAACACAGACAACGCCATTTTCCTACATTATTGCTCGCGTAAGTCACAGAAGAGCCGGAATTTTTCCCGCCAACACTCGCTTAAATTTCCGCCATTTTCCGTCACGAATAGGAAGGAACATTGTTGAAATATTATTGTAAACAGAATGACGTGTGGCCTCGGATGTGACTTTGCGTAGGTACCTACTTATTCAAATATTTTTGGATGAGAAAAGTTTATTTAGCTAGAGTGTTCAATAAAATGTTATCCGAGATTTATTTTTAGCTTATGATCCTTTTTCTTAGACAAAACATAAGTTGTTAGGTTGACAGATATTATTTAACTTTTTACTGTAACGTTTTCTGTTCGCCTACGAATACCAATAACCAAAGTAGGCTATAAATAATTAAAGATGGTTTTTACATAGATACATACATACATAAATAAAATCATGCCTATTTCCCATTGGGGTAGGCAGAGACCACGGATGATATAGATATATATGACATAGATGGTTTTTGCAGGTGAAAAACTAGGTAATACCTACTAGTTACCTACCCAATAACGAATTGCTTGTTATTGTAACGATTTTGAACTCTAAAAAGTACTCGTAATTACGAAGAAATAGAATAATATATGTAGGTATCTACTCTACATTTTCACTTTTAATCAAAACTATATAAAAAATTAATAACAATAGTGAAATATGTAGCAATAAGGAAACCACTAAGGTTTATAAAAGTAATGCTACTAGAGAGTTATGTCGATAGCTTCTAAACTAGGTAGGTATGTATACAAAATAAAAACATCAATTAAACTGGATTTAGGTAAGTGTAGTTCTAGGAAATATGTAGGTTATTTTATTTATAGGTAGTTTTCTATATTAGCTAAGAAATGAGATTTTAATAGCATAACTTCAAAAAACTTAATGTTTTTTGAAGTTATGCTATTAATGAGATCAGAGGGGTTATCATGAGCTTAGTGCCTTAGAGCTTAGTGCGATTGATCGTAGATCGCAACGATCTACACCGAATTTCAAGGAAATTAAACAACGGAATCTAGCGTATTTTTTGAGAATCTTAAGGGAAGCTTCTCAAAGAATGCGAATAATATATATTATTTATAATAAGAATAATTATAAAAATAATAAGAATTTAGTAGCAGTATAAGAATAATATATAATATTGAATTTCCTTGAAATGCGATGTCTATCGGTGTGATCTACGATCGATTGCGGTCGGCACCGGAACTCGTGATAGGCCCTCAGTGGGTAGTTTATTAAGTAAGCGAGGAACTAGATAACTAGCTGTCCTCTCGCCGTATGCATTCCGAGCGCGCGGCATCAACAACCGGTTTTGAGCAACTGCCCGCGTGTATATCTACAGGGTGTTTAATTTCTTGTTTGATTATTTCATTAAAAAAGTGTTCTTTGACTAGATTATATTTAAATTGGGTATGTACTGGTAAAATTTTGCAATGCCTAAAAAGCCCTATGTCATCATTTTGAAATTGATGTTTAATTTTAGTAGATACGATATTCTTGAGAATTTTTAATTGAAGTCCGTTTATTTAGTTTAGATAAGTTGTGTATGTACGACCGTAGCCGCTTAGCCCGTACTGAATGTAGGATTCAGCCAGTGAGTTGTATAACATTAGTTTGACTTTAAAAGGGATACGATTTTTCAGGATACTTATATTTGCAACGAATTGCCTCAGTTATTGCACACACGCTCGATATGATTTGACCAATTAAACTTGCTATCAATGCATAAGCCTAGGTACAATTGATTTCCTAAAACTTCTATACAGGGGCAGCAACATTTACTCAAAGGTTTGGCATGTAAGCAACCACGGGAGTGGGCTACAAGGTTTTGTAGGGGAACGTTTTTGATGTAGGGGGATTTTATTACAATTAGTTTAGTTTTGCTAACATTAAGTTCGACCGCCTTGAGTAGTAGATACAATACAAAGCATGTAACATTCAGCTGTTATAACATCAATATTGACCGCATTGACCCATATGTAGGTAATAGGTATGCGCGTGTTACCAAACCAATCGATCGACGTCGATCGATTGCATCGATTGATGATAGAATGGATTAGTTGACGTCGATCGATAGTTTCTACCACACTAATCTAATCGATCAACTTCATTCGATGTCGATCGATGTTGTCGATCGACAATCGATTGATTGGTGTGGTAACACCCTTTAAGTGTTATGCAGACATCCCACTCCAAAACCACTTTCTGAGTTTCTAATACTGCAGGCAGAACAGCGGCCGTGCTATCCGCGCCGGTGCGTCAAAACATTCACCATAATAACCTTATTTATTTGAGTAAATTTATGTTCTATAAAAACTGTTCTCAGCCAGTGTTTCTTTTTTGATCTTTTTTTTTCATTTATTTGAAATTTAAAGTTGGGAACAGAATTCGATTTTCCAGTTTGAATATTTGTGTATTGAATTGAAGTGTTCTAAATATTTAATAGTGATGTGGTATCTGATATGGATGATAGTGGTGTGCCTGTATTTTTATTCCCGGTATCGATTACGATATTTTCAGCAGAGGGGTGTAAAAACTCCCCCTCCAATACCGTTCTTGGGAAATTTGGCAGCTGCCACGTTTGGAAAGGAAAATTTTGTCGAGACTATTTCGGCTGGATATGAAAAATTCAAGCATGAGAGGTTTTCATTTATTTATAACATTCCTTTTTCATATATACTTATTCAGAGAGAGGCAGGTATTTTATTTTTTCAACAGTAGATATTGTTATCATCTCTTTCCTCTCACCATTACACCATTTAAAAGTTTTCCTGTATTCACGTCGTGGGTATCTCTACCTTCAGTAACTACGTGTTTGTCACGTCGCACAGTGGGTGAAAATTCTGAGTTGCCTTTCATAGGATTTTTGAAAAAAATTCTTTTTTAATTGGGGGATTTAAGTAAAGCTTTGTTGTAGACATCAAAACATTACATAATTTTGTAGTTACGTGACTTTTTTGCGGTTAAACACCATACAATACGAGTTTGTGTGTTTCAAATGTATGAAAACGAAATTTTTTTCATCATAACTTTTTCTGTATTGGATTGTAAAGCTGATACTTTTAGGTATTACAGTAGGGCTTGTAACGAAGCTATAAAGCTTTCGATGTTAATCTGGGACCCATTCAAAAGATATGATTTTTACAAAAATGCTAGTTTTAGTACTATTGATGTATGGGGTATGTTCTACTTAGTTCGAGTTTGATCAAAAATAATGGTCATTATTATTATTTGATAGGTACCTAAATGCTTTTTAATGACTTTTGACCTTTTATCTAACCGATAATTAACAGAACTAATTCAAATATATGCGAAAGTAATATTTTGTATTACGTCAAAAATTTTGATCAGTTACTATCTTGTTATTGATTCCCCTTTATGTAGAGCCATACCTAGAAACCACCATTACTGTACCTGTCTTCAATACTCAGTGTGTGGTAATAGTACATTGTTCACCGAGAGGAGAAAGTGACCGATTACCGTCGAGGGTGTCGTTTGAAACCGATAAAAAACTAAAACTGAATCCTCAAACAACACACAAATTGAAAATGGCGCCAATGGCGTCTGCAATTTTCACATATTCTTTTTTCAAATTGTTTATCCTGCCGCCGCAGGGTCGCACTGCCAGCCCGACACCATCCAACACACAGCTAGTGGCCAGTGTCATTTTGCGAACTTGGAGATAAAAACTCACTGTAAAAACTTTTTGGCTTTTAATATTTAGGTTACCGGCGCATAGTCTTACCCAAAATTAAAAAAGAAAAACCACGTAAGAAATGGATTTTCATACACTTTTCTCTCCCGCTCAGATGCGTTTTCTCCCCGCATATTTGTTCGATATGCAATGACGTACTTTCTACCGTAAATTTGATAAAGTATCAAGGTACTTTCCAAGCAGGTGTAGTATAAATTATTTTTGATATACTCATTCGGGTGATTAGGGTCAGTGTACAAAACAGGTAATTTGGATGATTAGGTTCTTTGTTTATTGAGTGCAGGTACTATTTTTAGGTATATGGCTTCTTGTTATGGAATATAAATTAATGATTCCTGAAATCGCATTATAAGATTTTTACTATAAACTTAAGGGGTGAGAGCTGAGAGCTCCTTTTCATTTCACTTTTTCCTACCAATTAGTACCGAAAAGTTCTGTTTACCTTAATTCTGATTTGTTCAGTATGGAAGGACTAGTATAAAATCTTGACATTTTTGCACTTATGAGGTAAAATTCATTCAGTGCAGACGTTTTATTTGAAAAAGTGTTAGCTTCTGTTCTGAAGAAAACCAAGTTTTTTTTTTAAATCATTTTGTGCTACTTATAATCTGAAACTACCATTACAGAAAAAAAACACTGATGACATTGTTTGGGAAAATCCTAACGATTACTCCACGAATATAATTAGTTGACTTACATCCATTACAAAAAATAACACTGAAGAGGTTCTCGCCAATTAACAAAGAAATTTTTTCAAAAATCCTATGAAAGGCAACTAAGAATTTTCACCCACTGTGCGTCGCAAAAATCGAAGCAAGCTAGTAAAGATCTACACGTACCTACTTTTCAGATATTTTGGACTCTACCAGTACCTAGTACCCACCATAGTGCCGCGGGATCCGGAACTGATCCGACAGATCACAGTCCGGGATTTCAACATGTTCTCGGATCGCGGGATCGTGATTGATGAGGACTGCGACCCACTGTTTGGGAGGAACATCATAATGCTAAAAGGTACCTACTTTATACTATCCTACTAATATTATAAACGCGAAAGTTTGTAAGTATGGATGGATGGATGGATGGATAGATGGATGGATGGATGGATGTTTGTTACTCTATCATGCCGGAACGGCTACCCGTGCGAAGCAGGGTAGTAGTATAGTACCCTGCTTCGCACGGGTGCACATTGTTTTTCTACTATATCATGCGTGTATTATACATATAAACTTTCCTCTTGAATCACTCTATCTATTGAAAAAAACCGCATCAAAATCCGTTGCGTAGTTTTAAAGATTTAAGCATACATAGTGACATAGGGACAGAGAAAGCGACTTTGTTTTATACTATGTAGTGATTATTGAAGGCTAAGGTCTGACTTGGCTGATTTTCATAAAGAGCTATAGCGGGATCTTATCGGGGAGCTATCTAGATACAACTCTATGGGTTTTCATATTATTATACGAATTATTATACCTTATCTAATCGTAAATCCAGGGCCAAAATGGCGCGCTATGCGTCTGGCAGTCACTCCTGCGTTCTCCAGCGCTCGCTGCAAGGGTATGATGCCACTGATGGAGGAAAGTGCGAAAGCGGTCGAAGAATACCTGGAGGGAAAGGTTGCTGCGAGAACCATCATGGACGTCAATGATGTAAGAAAATAATGTAAAGACAAAGTCAACATTTATTCAATAACTAGCGACCCGCCCGCGCGCCCCTGCTTCGCACGAGTGCACATATCATGCATGTATTATACATATAAACCTTCCTCTTAAATCACTCTATCTAATAAAAAAAACCGCATCAAAATCCGTTGCGTAGTTTTAAAGATTTAAGCATACATAGGCACATAGAGAAAGAGATAGCGACTTTGTTTTATACCATGTAGTGATTTAGCTAGTGATAGTGAAATCTCACGGATCACTTTGAAACGTCTGAAAGCTGGGTGACTCTAGGGGCCAGTGCACCAAAGCGTGGAAGAACGGGCAAGAAACTTACGTCTTGGTTTCTCGCCCTTTTGTATGATTCCTAAACGGTGTAATTCCTCTCAAATCGTGAAGGAAAACATAACATCCTGTGGAGGCGCTGGCATGTCAAAACCTAAAGACCAAAAAATTTAAATATGTGACAAGTGCTCAAAAGAAACATACCAGTTGGACTAAATAGTGTGACTGCGCGGAAGAACCCCTCTTTGAGACTTAAAAACTTGTGGAGGTACCTACGCCTGTGTGTAGTGCACGCAGTGGTTGTCGGCGGCGCATGCGTCATGTTCCCACAAACTCTTTCGAGACTGCCACTGTATTACTTATATGGATGTTCCTCTGACTACCCCACTTTGATATCCTCAAAAGTCTTGTGAGGTGCTTGATCGAGATCGGAGAAAGTGTCGGGGTATCAAAATCATTAAGTTGATTTTTACCGATTTAAAAAAGAATTCTCTGAATTACACCGTACGTACCTGTTCTTTTTTCTATGTTTGTTACGCTGTATCAACTGATTTTCATGAATATTTTTTTGTTTGGTAGGTCATACATAGGTGGTCCCATATAATTTTTACGAAATTAATTCCACACTTAAAAAAATCCACAGAACAAACAATTCTTTCACAGATGACGTTTCGATTCACTATGAAGTTTTTCCGATCATTTGAAATTAGAACTTATTTTATTTCATACTCCTCAGATCACCATGCCGTACGTGAATGACGTCATATCCTCCTGTGCGTTCGGCTTCGCTGTGGACACTCTGAAGGACCCTGAGAACAGCATCTTCCGGCTAGGCAAGACTGCCATTGTGCAAGACACCTCGCAGATACTCAAACTCTTTGGCTATTCTAACTTGACTCGACTCATGAAGGTAAGATCCTTACAATTTCAGCCTCTGTATCTTAGCATTTTGCTACCCACATAGGTACTATGTTGCGTAATTTTTAATAAATGCCCCTATTCAGAAGACATTTCCTTGCCTTAGAAAAAAACTACCTAATTAATAAAAGATAAGTAGGTAGGTACCTACCTAATGTTTTCCTAATAAACCAGAGGGTTTGTAATATCACCAATACCTTATAGGCGACCTTATGCGCTGAGAACGATCTCTTCCAGGCACCTTTGAAAGAAAAGAATCAATTCCACATCTACGTTAGATTTGTCTAAACCTATCACATACGGAACCCGGATTAGAAACTGCAAACCAATATTTGGACCTGCCTCAGAATCACAAAGATTTTATAATGTCCCAAATGTTATTCTTCGAGCGGGACTCCTTCCTTACTTCATTGAAATTAAGCACGGTGACATCTCCCGTCAGTGCAACTTCGGTTATCGAGCATAAGATAGCATTAGCAGACTCTTGATAGCAATAAGGACCTGTATAGATGGAACCACGGTCGCATAAGTAGCATGTCCAAGAGTTTATCGTCGAGTGTGATTAGAACTCCGGTGGCGCAGGTGGTAGCGCAGCCCCGTACCAAGGGGAAGGTCTCGGGTTCAAATCCCGCTCGGAGAATAACTTTTGGGACATTATAAATAAATAAATAAATAAATAATGCTGGACAATCCACACAGCACTATCTAGCCCCAAAGTAAGCTATTCAAAGCTTGTGTTATAGATAGATAGATAGATAGATAACTCTTTATTGTACTAAATAACTGAAACTGAAACTGAAACTGAAACAGCTTCACGACTTTGATCCCCAGGCACGGTAGATATCCCTTCAGATCTCCCAGTACCAAGTAGATACTAATTCAAGATTCTTTGAGGATGTCTAAGGGGGGTAGTCAGAGGTACGTCCAAACATTACATTTGGCACATACCCACATTTTGCAGTAGTTAGTATTCCATACGTGACAGGTTGCAAGCCCATCGCCGCTGTTAGAATACTAACTGGTTTCCTCACGATGTTTTCCTTCACCGTTTAAGAGCACTGGCAATGCGCACATAAATTTTTCGATAGAAAAATCCATTGGTGCACGACCGGATTCGAACCTGCGACCTTACGATCGGAAGGCGGGGTCACTCCCACTAGACCACCGGTACTCCTATAATAACTGATATATTTAATATTTATGGGTACTAGATAACTGATATATTTAATACATTATATACTTACATAGATAGATATTTTTTATTATACATAGAAAACACCCAGACCATCGGAACAAATTTCTGCAGATCGTATACACAAATTTGTTCCAAGGCGGGAATCGAGCCCGCAACCTCTTGCGTCGCAGGCAGGCTCTCGGCTGCTGCGCCACAGAGGTCGTCAAAAATTATAAAAGTGTACTTAGTAAGCACTAAGCCTGATAAAAAATTGTCCTCCGACTCTTCAGTAGGTACCTGCCTACTACTGCCCTGGTACTAAGGTATCTGAGGGGATATCTACCGTGCCCAATTATTAAAGCTATTTCTATATCTCCAGCTCCTAAAGGTCAGCATCATATCCCGCAAGGACACGGATCAGTTCTGCCAACTGTTCGCGTCAGCCTTGAAAGCGAGGAGAGAGGGGCTGGTGCCGCCGCGACCCGACTTCATACAAATTCTTGTTGATGCTGCTCAAGGTACCCACTCTTCATCGTAGCTAAGTTAGGATATACTAAATAAATAAATATGAATAAAATATTGGTGGACATTCCACACAGCACTGTCTGTAGCTGATATAGTACAACAGCACTATCTAGCCCCAAACTAAGCCAAAGCTTGTGATATGTGAACTACCTAGATAGCTGATATTTTTTTTGTAAATGCATACCTAGTTATAATATTATATTAAGCACGCAGACACAGAACAAACATGTATGTTCATCACACAAATGTTTTTTTGTTTGTTCACGGTGGGAATCGAACTCACGGCCTACGGCACAGAAGGCAGAGCTACTACTAACTGAGCTGTGAAGGCTGTCGAATACTAGTGGTTTACTTCGAACTGAGACTTCATGATGCGACCCAAATGCTCGGAAAATTTAAGCAGGCTTAACACATCAGTACTTATGCCTCGAGTTGATGGACGCAGGGCAGGACATCGTAGGGCACGTTTCTATCGTGCGTGACTTACGAGGAAATGCTTTTTAACAACAATTAAAGAAGGCAGTCAAAGATGCAAGACGGTTTTCACTAAGTTTTAGCCCTATAGAAAACTTCACAGACCATGAATACCGACTATACAACATCCAACATAACGTATCACGCTCTCAAACTGTCAAGCGAATTCCAACCTTATAGTTAACCAGAAACAAGAGAAATCCCCCACATTCGCGTAACTGGAGCTCGTGGTTTCAGGCAAGCTGAAGGATTCGGATAGCGACAACAACAATGACACAAGCACGGCGGGAAGTAAGTTAAGTTTAATTTGTAACACTGGAAGTGTTTGTATGGGCGTGGTGATAGCGATTTAAGATTTAAGAAGAGAAGAAAATTTAAGAAAGAAGGATTTAAAATACTTCATCACAACGCATACACGGTAAAAAATACTATTATAGCTATTGGTCATGAATAATATCAAATCAAATGTTTTTATTTGGCACACAAACTTATGGTTACACAATGCAATACAAAACAAATAAACAGTAGTTTGTAATTATAACATCGTTGTTATTTTATAATGAGAATCGCTATGAACCGGACTAGGGAAATTGATTTAATTTTTTTTATTTTGAAACATTATTATGCTATAGTCAAGAATATATTGTTTCGGGGCATATAAAACAATATACTCTTGACTATAGCATAATTATGTTTAAAATAAATAAATAAATAAATAATGCTGGACAATCCACACAGCACTATCTAGCCCCAAAGTAAGCTATTCAAAGCTTGTGTTATGGGTACTAGATAACTGATATATTTAATACATTATATACTTACATAGATAGATATTTTTTATTATACATAGAGAACACCCAGACCATCGGAACAAATTTCTGCAGATCGTACACAAATTTATTCCAAGGCGGGAATCGAACCCGCAACCTCTTGCGTCGCAGGCAGGCTCTCGCCCGCTGCGCCACAGAGTTCGTCAAAAACTGTACTGAACTGAACTGAACTGTACTGAAAAATGTACTGTTATATTATTATAACGCAATATTACCTATAAAATATTGCGTTTACACTCAGCTCATGTCCGTGGCAAAGCGAACGTCAACGCGTGACGCGCGCGGTCATGGAATTTGGATACTTGTTTATTCTTCTTCTTAGCGCGCGGTAACGCGAGAGAGAGATAAAGCATTGACGTTAGCGTTGCCACGTTGCCACGGACAGAGTGAAGTAAAACGGGGTATAAGATTTACAGCAGAATTCTGTATCTAAAAACCAAATCCTACTAATATTATAAATGCGAAAGTTTGTAAGTACCTATGGATGTTTCTTACTGTATCACTCCAGAATGGCTGAACGGATCTTGGTCAAAATTGGCACAGAGATAATATTACGTATAGTCTGGAATAACACATTATAATTCAATGCACGGGATAAAAAATAGCCTGTCTGGAATAACACGTAGGCTATTTTTTATCCCGTGCAAATACCGTGATTTAAAACTACGCGGGTGAAACCGCAGGGCGCAACTAATAATAAATATTCAAAAAATCATGAAGTTTGACCTTTCATCAATGTTTTACCTACATGACGTAGAACAAAAACTTATTTATTTATTTATTTATTCAGGGCTCCCAGTGAGTAATACACAATTCTTACAAAAATAATCAAACAATGATGATACATTTCCTGTGCTTACTCCCTTCATAAGATAAAAAAACACTATAAATTAAATTTAATAAACTAAAATAAATCGAATTAATAAATCTACTAACCAATGCATGTATATAATAATTGATTAAATGATGGAGGCATATTCAGAAAGATGAAGTTGAAAAGAAAGTTGAAACGAAAGGCACACAAGAATCAAAATCTAACTTCACTAGAAAAAAAATTATACCTGAGTACCTATTGTATATTTTGCTAATTATACATAATTATATTTCGAGACTATTTTGTAGCAACGAAAGTTGTCGCTTGCCATCCTGAATAAAAACGCCATCCCTCTTACTCTAAAGCCACGCCCTCACCGAGAAGTTTTGACTTTGATTGACGAGACATTCGCGTATTTAATTATGATGTGCTCCTGACACAGCTATTGTTCAGGCTTATGGCTGGTAATCTTAGGAAGCACTTATTTAAACACGCGGAGTTGTGATTACCAAAAAGGAAGGGGCGTGGGAATCTTACTGGGATAAAATGGCGTGTCTTGTGTAACTTTTGCTTTTATAAGTACGTCAAAAAAGCTACAGCACTTTGATCTGCTGGCACGGTAGATATCCCCTCAGGTCTTACAGTACCAGCTCGTAAGATCCTCTAACAAGCTGATATTGACATGATGTTTGTTTAGCGTAACGATAGCGGATATCATTCTGGTCTGAGCATCATTGGCTTGAGGTTTGATAGTTCTATTTTGAAAATTACGAATGTAGGTAATTAGGTAATGTACCTACCCAAATAGGTATGTACCGTATGCCGTGCTCTGAAACGGTAAGAAAGAAAGTTTTTTGAGAGGTTTGAACGTGATTGAAATGTTCGTCACAGAAAAGCGACATCTAAACGTTTTCAAGCACAGTTCGAAAGGCAAGCCATTGTCGGCCACTAGATAAATATTCCCCACAACATCTGGAAATGTTTGCTCAGCCCCTGACAGTCAGCCATGACCCACATGCATAGAATTTCGAGACGTGCGTTTCAATTCATTGCATTCATGAACCAAGTTCAACCCTCTGGGGAAATGTTTATGGCATGATGCTGTTTGGATTGAGGGTTGAAAGAAATTAATGACTCCCTAGTGATATTGAGTTGTATACTTACGTGGCGATAATTATCCTTTTTAACTCCCGTTTCAAAAGAAGGGCGATGAAAAGATGCCAATAAATCTCTAACCCAAATATACGTAGAGGAAGATGGGGGAATGCCGATCACCTGAGAAAAAAATGCTCTATTTGTTTTTTCATATTTTGTCCTATGTTAGTTTTGAGGTTTAGAGACTGCCTGCTCAAGCGTCTCAACCCCGGCGCTGCAGCGTCCTCGCTGTTTTAAGACACCTTCACTATCACTATCACTACATCACTATCACTACATAGTTTAAAACAAAGTCGCTTTCTCTGTCCCTATATCCCTATGTACCTATGTATGCTTCTTATCTTTAAAACTACGCAACGGATTTTGATGCGGTTTTTTTAATAGATACAGTGATTCAAGAGGAAGGTTTACATGTATAATACATGCATGATATGTGTGTGCGAAGCAGGGGCGCGCGGGCGGGTCGCTAGTATTTAATAAGTTATTGGAGTGAGTGGTATTACCCGACACGATCGCCATTACCCCTGCTTCCTCTACGTATATATGCTCGGTAAAGAAATCAGTCTGAGATGATTCGGAACCATTTTTGTTGGAAATTCACGGCATCATTTAACTCCAAAAATATTCTGTGAGTTTTAATAAAAGTTTTTAGTATCAACGATAACTTCGGTCTCCTCATCATAATTATGATTAAACCATGGAATGTGAAATGCTATAGGATAGAAACAGAGGACGATTTCATTATTCTTTGATTTAAATAAATAAATAATAAATAATGCTGGACAATCCACACAGCATAATCTAGCCCCAAAGTAAGCTACTCAAAGCTTGTGTTATGGGTACTAGATGACTGATATATTTAATACATTATTATACTTACCTACATAAATAGATATTTTTTATTATACATAAACACCCAGACCAACGGAACTAATTTCTGCACTTTATACAAAAAAAAATTCCGAGGCGGGAATCGAACCCACAACCTCTTGCATCTAAGGCGGACTCTCGCTCGCTGCGCCACTGAGGTCGTCAACTGACTTAGTTCTCGTAGTTGACAAATGATTACGCCAACCACATAATATCATTTTGATAACAATTATCCCGAGATGGACGGACCAAATTAAGGCAGCCATTGATGTGCCTCTCAAGGAAAGCGCCAGGAGAGCAGCGGTGCGAGAGGAGTGGCGAAGAATCGTCAAGCGAGCCACTGTCCCTATATGACGACCACGACCGCTCTGTCAAGAGTGTAACGACCCAAAACCCGTTTTCAAACGCCTTGTACATGATTTTTATTTTTCGACCACATGAATACAATTATCATATTTTTGTAAGTATATGTAAGTATATTATAGATAGATATATATTTGTTTTTCATTTATTAAGTAGATATTATATTTCGTTTATAGTTTTAGGAAATATGTTACCATATTATTATTGTAAATGTTAGTATAATTAAGCACGCCAACCTATGTTCTTCTACCTGTTAAGGTTGGCTGGTAGAAAATGCTGTCTAGCATTAAGCTCGCCTTGTACTCTATTTTTAGTGCAATAAAGCATTAAATAAATAACGACCTAGAAGAAGAATAATTTATCCTAACGCAAGCGTGTTCTGCCAACAGAAGAGGATCTTGTCTAATTCTGAAGGTCTAACCCCTTACCCCCTTTCTTTAATTAACTGTTTCGTTCCAGAGGTGAAATTCTCAGAGGTGGACCTTGTCGCCCAAGCAGTTCTCTTCTACTCCGCCGGATTCGACACCACAGCAAACCTGATCAACTATTTCCTGTACGAGATGGCTGAGAACCCTGAGGTTCAAGAGAAATTGCAGGAGAAAATAGATGCATTAGATCCTGAATTGGATTTGTACGAGCAGTTACAGGGGCTGGAGTATCTGGATATGTGTGTTAGTGGTGAGTTGTCATCACCACGATAAACAGCCTGACATCTATTCTACATAATCAAAGCATCCATCATGGTTCTGCTCTAGGTAGGTATATATTTTTACGATGTCGTCAACCTATTTTCTCCTAGCTTCTTGGCCTGTGCCATAATGTGCCTTTACACCACCTAATATGAATCACAAAACCACATCTTCACCTCTTATGACCACAGACCTGACAACAGAGTCCAAAAAACACCTATCATGTTCAGTGTTCTCATATTGTACTTAGGTACAGTTATGTAGGTAAATGGTGATACGATTTCTGAGTGTGATGATTACAGAAGTATTGAGGCTGTGGCCGCTTGTGGGGTCAGTGGATCGCCGATCAGTGGCCAGCTACGACTTCGGACCCACGTACCCTGGCAGCAAAGACAGATTAATTGTAAGTACCTACAACTAGACAACACGCAAAAAGGGTCCATTTGCGGCCTACTTGCGGAAACCAGTCTGCTCACCAAGTAAGTATAACTAGACAGGTTCTAAAAGAAAACCCTTGCCCACCAACATATTATCTAGCAATCATCCAGTAAAGGCTACTCAACTCTTACCAAGTAGTAGGTCCTCCTGTTCTATATCCTGTGATACCTGGTCTACCTATTATCCTAGAACGTAAACTACTTGTGTTAGGTATTCATCCCCATGATATTCCAGGCTCCAGCAGGAATTCACGTCTGGCTGCCGATCTACTCCCTGCACCGAGATGAGAAGTACTGGCCCAATCCGAACCAGTGTGACCCAGAGCGGTTCTCGCCGGAGAACAAACCCAAGATTGTTCCCTATACATACCTGCCGTTCGGGACTGGACCGAGACATTGTATAGGTAAGAAAACATTTAAAAAGTTGGTTATCGACACACTTCTGAAGGAATTATGTTTAGTTTAGAACTGACTGCTATGATTATGTATGAGACATCATCACAGTCTGAATTGGGCTAAATGGAGACTGCTAGGTATACACTGTGAACTCGCGTGGTTTATGTCCTTCCTATACTGTCCTACCCTTCAAACTACATTGGTTTACCTGCAGAATTTTCCATCTTAATCAGTCAAGGTTATTTCTCCTGGGACTTCCTGATATATGGATCAAAATAAAGCTGTGACTAAATGTGTCTGATTTTCAGGGTCCCGTTTTGCGATCCAAACCGCCAAGGTCTTCCTACTCCGGTTTCTCAGGAGGTACAGAACCAGAGCAACCACGACTTCCTCAAGACTGTCGCCGCGGGCGTTCGTACTGCGCCCAGATAATGGGTATCAACTGGTTGTTGAACCTAGATTTTAGTCTGTTTAATTAATATGGAAATGAGAATTGTGACGTTAGTTTGTGAGTACAAAATATAATAAGTAGGTGCTTAAAAAATTACGCAAGTAGTTTTTCTTTACCTGAAGATTTTTCTTCGTAAGATTTCATGATACCAGACGGGCTAGGTAAGGATCAGAATGAAGTGGTCTTGAATAAGGGACACGACAGTAAATAAGCATCGCATGACATCGATACCGTAAGTAGGTAGGTATACTTAGGAAAAGATAATCTATTAAACTTGCATCAAATTTATATATACTCCACTTGCGTTCTTATTCAAAACATTTTAAATAATTCAATACAATCAAATTTTCAATTACACAAAAAAACTAATATGCACAATCTCAGAAATAAACATATGTTACATTTAAATAAAGTACGAACTAACTACGGAAGGAAAACAATATTATTTAAAGGAGTACATACAGCTATACAACCAATTACCTAATAACATCAAAGAATGCGATAACATTCACTCGTTCAAGTCAAAGCTCAATAAACACGTCCGCATACTGTAACCTGCAACAGCTGTTCTGCAGTCATAAATTTACCTACCTAACTTATCCTACCAAGAACCGACAGCCATCCAGAGGCAAAAATATACTGTTATATGTACCTATAACATCGCCATTCTTATCTCATTATAAGTGAACTATGTATTATGTTTTTATGAGAATAAATGTCTTTAAACCTAAGATACCTAGCCATAAAGTACTTATCTGTCATAGGAGATGCTGCCGCCTATCTCCTGGTGCGTTCCTTATGTCGCCTCGACATCGATGGAAGGTGAGGAAGGCGCTAATTCTATATCGAACGGAACCACCACGGCCAATAATATAATATAGGGTCAGACCCGTTCGGTAGCATCATGACATAAGCCGATGTGATTGTTTGGCGCCGGGCTAAATGATAACTCTATAAATATATATACCTAAATGATAGACTCCAATAAACTAGGTCCGGTATAAAAAGCAAGCTCGTTCACAATGAAAATGAATAATCCTGAGACAATAGCTTGGAAGTTCGCGGCGCTCTGCGGTTGAGAACAATGGCGTTATTAAAAATTTGAAATTCGTGCTGCGTTGTGTGGGGTTTCAACATAGGAGCTCTAAGCTGATTAGGTTTAGGTTGGTAGGTAAGTAGTTAGAATTATTAAAGGTTTTCCTTTAGTTGCTATTCTGAGGGTCATCCCACCTTTTACCCTAATTACCTATCATCCCAACCCATAGGTACTACATTGGCCTACCTCCTAGTTATTGTACCTACTATACCTACTCTTTGTAGGGACATCTCGTGCATACCTCCACTGCTGATCTCTAGTTTAATCACTGACCACAATATATTGAGGTAAGTTTAATACAGTTAGATATCTCTCTACGACCCTGAATTGGTCTGTTGGTCGTGGTTAATAAAGAGTGTAGATATATTAATGGTTGAGTAGAATAATCAAGGATTACCACATAAATTATTATATTGTGTACATTATTTTTTTTTGACGTTGACACAAGGAATTTAGAAATATCCAAATTCCTTGCGTTGACTGATGATGGCGCGCTTGTCAAATTGCCGACACTGACGTTGACACACTAAACATTCTAAAAAATAAAAGCGCGAAATCGTGCATCAAAAATCCAGAAACTGCTGGCTGATGGGCGCGTACACATTTATTATTTTCTCAAGACAAAAATATAGAAAATCTTGTTTGTTGTGAGGAGTGTGATGTGAAGCAAAATCCACTCCTCATCTTTAGCAAATGGTGCTCATCAATTTCTTTGTTTGCTCTTTTTAGTCCAACATTTCCAACCAGAGCTGCGCCGCCGTAACCAAACAACTCTAAAACAAATTTTGGCAACTTCTGCTGAAATTGCCTAAAATCTCTGTAACTATGTCGTCTAGGAAAGCGATGGGCACCGCTACCCGTGTTGCCGCTAAGGCAAGGCCCTTCAGAGTATCCATTGAGGGTAATATTGGCTCGGGAAAATCCACCTGCATCAAATTCTTCGACAAGTTTCAGAATGTTGAAAAGCATCCGGTAAGCTGATTCTCATTGTACATTCGTGCCTAATAAGATTCCTATTATATTTTACTAGATCCATAATTCCGTTATTCAGTCTTCATTCATTTCAAATTATCTACTTTACAGGAACCTATCAAGGAATGGCGTGATGTGAGCGGCCACAATCTCCTAGGACTTGTGTACAGTGACCTGAATAAATGGACCTTCCCCTTCCAGCATTATGTGCACCTCACTAGACTCAAGATCCAGACCAGCCCACCTTCCAACCCTGATGTTACTGTTAAAATGTTTGAAAGGTCAGCATTTAATGTAGTTATGTTCCTGTTCTGTAGGACACCCTAGTAGGAAGCAGCTCAGATAAAATCAGTGCCACAATAATCTTTGACTTTTATGAATGTAGGTACTCAGTTGCAGAGGAAATGTTGTCCCTGCAGTGCAATTATCGTTCTTATAAATCGCTTAATTTGACATTTAGAATCATCAAAAATCATTAAAAATTGTTTTATTCATTGTTGAAACCAGTTTTAACGAATTTTTGACAATTCTAAATGTCAAATAGGTGATTGATAAGAATGGTACTTGTACTGCAGGTGTGACAAGGTTTTCTTTGATCATCCATGAACTTGTCTCAAGAGTCCACTTAATTTCAGATCAGTCCAAAATAGCAGATATTGTTTTGTGGAGAATGCCAAGAGACAGAACTTCCTTGAAGAACCTGAGTATCATACTCTGATGTCCTGGTATGACTACACGGAAAAATGTCTGGACATCAGCTTAGATCTTATTGGTGAGAATAAAAGGATCATAAACATAATTTATGAGCTAGCTGAAGTAATGTTACAAAACTTGACTCCATGAAACCTCATGGAGTCAAGTTTTATCACATTACTGAATAGGTGTACCTATTTGGATGATTGCTAGATAGTTTGGTAACAGAGTACCTACCTAAGTTACTTATTTGTAAACTTTTATTTTAATAAATGACTAATAGTTGTTGTTGGGTGGGAGCGAGTGCATGTGATTGCACTATCACAGCTTAAGTTCTTGACTTTTGCTTTCAGTATATTTAAGAACATCCCCTGAAGTGGTATGGGATAGGATGATGAAGAGGGGACGGGCAGAGGAATCTGAAGTGCCTTTGGAGTACCTACAGCAGGTAAGCACTGCTGCAGTATCTTCAACTTTGTGGGGTAACTTCTATTAAAAAGTTACAAATCATAAGTTTGTAACAGAAACAACTTAGAATAAGTTTGTTAAGATTTATCCCCCAGATCTCTAAGTATCAACTTAAGATCGATTTAGCTAGGATGTTTATCGGCACATTTTGCAGTAGTTCTAATGTATAATAAAAAATATCTATCTATGTAACTACATAATGTATAAAATATATCAGTTATCTAGTACCCATAACACAAGCTTGGAGTAGCTTACTTTGGGCTAGATGTTGCTGTGTGGATTGTCCAGCATTATTATTATTACTAGTTGCGCCCCGCGCTTTCACCCGCGCAGATTTAAATCCCGGTATTCTCACGGGATAAAAAGTAGCCTATGTGTTTTTCCAGACTATAATGTATCTCTCTGCCAAGTTTCATCCAGATCCGTTCAGCCGTTCCGGCGTGAAAGAGTAGCAAACATCTGTCCATCCATCCATCCATACTTACAAACTTTCACGTTTATAATATTAGTAGGATAGTTAGTATTCCATATGTACATATAGGTTGCACTGCCCATTGCTGCAGCTAAAATACTGACTGGTTTTTTCAGAATGTGTTTCTTTACAAACCAAGATCTCCTAAATTTTATGAAGAGAACAATTTCAATTTTTCTTACACTGATGCGCACAACCAGATTCGCACTTACAACCTTACAGTATGAGTGTCTATTCAGACATTTGTTTACTAGTTTCTCCGTTTTTCGGATTTCATATTGTGTAGGAACTGTTGCTAGACATAATAATCCTATATCAGCAGTGCTGTGAACGAATGCTGTAAAAACGGAAAGTGAATCACGGGCTAAGTAATCTTAAAAAAAAAATGACAATCAAAAGTCGGGATAGACACTCCCACCCCGCCGGCCGTTATGTCGCCTTATTCCACTCACACGAGACCTTTGAACAAGCTAGTGGTATTATCTGAGCACTTCCAAACTTAAGTTACATTTATTTAATATTCTTTGAACTTTTGCAGGTTCACAACTCTTACGAAAACTGGATGAACAATTTAGACGTAGGCTGCGAAGTTTTGACTATTGACGCCAATAGAGACATTGAAGCTGTAAAGGAGGATTTGGAGCGGTATTCCTATAAGATACTTGGGGGAAATCATACCAGTTGATGTTTAGAATATCCTTAGCCATAGTATTGACCAAAAAAGTATTCAAATAAGTTTGTAATACTAATAACAAGTACTAACCACGACTTGTTGGAGGTAGTAAGCGGCGCGGGTTGCTCTTAAGATTACTCATACTAATATAAGTTTAAAGTTTTTATGTAGAAATGAAGTTAAAAAAAACTAAATTTTTCAGCTGCCTTTTATGATTGAAATGACTATGTTTAATGTTAAATACCTCATGATAATATTCTACACAAATCTAATTTAATGCAACAAACTATAATATATTTTAACAATAAAAAATAATGTAACTGAAATGATGATTTTATTATCACAAAACAAAATAATTAATGATTATTTCTAGATTTTAGGGCCTATCTTACAACTCTGAACTTAACTTTTTCATATACTTTGTTTTCCTATTATTTTATCACATTGTCTAAAGCCCATATCCAGCTTATGTCCCAGTAAGATTACATTAGCTACAAAATAGGTCCCAAAATATTATTTAGACTAGCATTATAGCGTTTTAGCGGTAAAGATGATCAGCCCGGATATTAGTGGCTATCTCACTCTCCCATTTGTCACCATTTGATAACAATTTCTCCTTGTTGTAAAGTAGTTCCTCGTGGGTTTCCGTTGAGAATTCGAAGTTCGGGCCTTCCACTATCGCGTCTACTGGACAAGCCTCCTGTAATAGACAAGTTAGATTTATTTAGTACTAGTAGCGCCCTGCGGTTTCACCCACGTAGTTTTAAATCCCGGTATCCCACGGGATAAAAAGTAGCCTAGTAGCTATTCCAGATTATAATCTATCTCTGTGCCAAATTTCATCAGATTTCAGCCTTTCTGACGTTATTCAGTAAATAATCAATTTATTGGTAACAGTAATTACAATTAATTAATTAACAGTAATTAAGTGGAGCATAGCACTGTATGGGTGTGAGACGTGGACAATGACACAAAAAGACAGAGAATTTTTAGAAGCATTTGAAATGTGGTGTTGGAGAAGAATGGAAAAGATCAGCTGGACAGAAAAAGTTACAAATATAGAAGTATTGACAAAAGTAAACGAGGAAAGAACCATTATAAAAACAGTTGAGAGTAGAAGAGGAAAGATGATTGGCCATCTTGTAAGACATGACAGCTTTATAAGGAAAATAATCGAAGGAAAGAGAGGCAGGGGAAGACCTAGGATAAGCTACATGAGCCAAATAAAAGCGAAGGTTGCCGTCATGTCTTATAAGGAGGTCAAGGAGGTTGCCCTGAAAAGAAACACCTGGAGAGAAATGCATCAATTACGCCGACAAGAGCATTGCTCTTAAATTAGAAGAAGAAGTAATTACAAGTAAGTGGGATCGCCAACACTAAAGTTCTTCTAGGCTTTTGTCGCGACGAACTGCCGGTAGATTCATCTAGTATATAAGACGTTTAAAGTGATCCATGTGATTGAACTGAATTAAGACAATTTAGATTTTGTATAACATTAATATTTACTGATCTCAGAAGTAATACCTGGCAGAATCCGCAGTAGATACACTTGGTCATGTCGATGTCGTAGCGCGTGGTTCGCCGAGAGCCGTCCTTGCGCTCCTCCGCCTCTATGGTGATAGCCTGGAAGACACAAAATCGCACTTAATTTTGCAACAAGTGTATTTTGTGTACAGTATCATATTTAGGTATTTTGAGTCAATATCTATCTTATAATATAAATAAATAATGCTGGACAATACACGCAGCACCATCTAGCCCCAAAGTAAGCTACTCAAAGCTTGTTTTATGGGTACTAGATGACTGATATATTTATTACATTATATATTTACAGAGATTTTTTTTTATTACACAGAAAACACCCAGACCAACGGAACAAATTTCTGTAGATCGATAGATAGATGAGGGAGAAACTGAAGCAAAATATAGTTAGTAATGTGGACAAGCATTATAGGCTGCTTTTCATCCCGAATGATTACAGTAAAGATTTTAAGAGCACCGGAGAGGCTACATTTGAGCATTAGTTGTAGGTGTATGATAACAACAACAAAAATTTATTATTATTTCATTTCTGAGAAAAACAAACAAGACTAGTCTAATTTAGTAATTTATGAAATATAGCTGATGACCATCAACACAGTTTCACATAGTTAATATACATATAATAGTCATCCAAAATGACTTTAGTCTCACCTGAGCCGGGCAGATGGCTTCGCACAGCTTGCAAGCAATGCATCTCTCTTCCCCTGAGGGATACCTACGGAGTGCATGTTCACCTCTGAACCTCGGGGAGAGAGGTCCCTTCTCAAATGGGTAGTTGATAGTTGCTGGTTCCTGGAAATATTTTATTGATATTGAATGCATCACATGCCAAAGTATAATTAATATTAGGGTTTGAAATTAAATATTCCAAATATTCTATTATTAAAAAAAATGTTTGGGTGTTTTCCATATGCCATTATGCCAAAGTATGAGTATATTAGGGTTTGAAATTAAATGTTCCATTCTATTATTAATTTTAATAAAAACCATTTGAGAGTTTTTCATTAGGTAATGTCCATGAAAAGAAAAATAGACCAAACTCTATCTCAATGTCTGCACGGGCAGATTGCAAGACAGAGGTGCTATAAAAAAATTAAAAAAAGCCAATTGTAAAATGAAGCAAATAATTAAACATAATGCCACAAACATTGGGTGACTGATAGATCATTATAATAAGTCCTTGTGTCCTAAGTGTGTTATGTTTTCTTTAAAAAAATAAACATTATTTGTACCTTGAAAATATGTGCCAGTGTAACAGCAAACCCTCTCGCCAGTTCAGTCCAGAACAGTGTCTGTGCGGCCCTGTTAGACATTTCCTTCATCGACATGTTAGGATCCTCCGCATTCACATACATGTAGCCGGGTACTTTGGGAGGGTACACTTTCTCAGAGGGTGTGCTGTACTGGGCATGGCGTACTAGTACCCCGCCGGCGCCCGTTGCCCTCACTGAAAAATTACAATTTGTGTTGTATGTTGCTAACTATCAACATTCTAGCTTCAATTCATTTGAGAGTCGGTATTAACTAATACAATGGTTCACTAATTTCATAATAGAATCAGCTGGGATAACAATAAATTAGGTTAAAAACAACATTGCGTAACAGATGAAAATACAGCGATTAGGAAATAAATACAACTGTTTTCTGTGTTGAAAATTAACCTTTACCTCGAGTAGATACAGAAAACAATTTAGCGAGCGACATTTTTCGCTAAAATCTCAATTTTATTGAGAAAAACACAAAACTCCGACCCACAACACAACCGTACGACGTACGTAAAAATTATTAGGTACCTACCGACCGATCAACGATCAATCAATCACAGTCAGTCAGGTCACTCATCAGTCACAGTCAAAAAAAACAGACGGACGGTTATATAAAATGACTTTGACTTTCAAGATGAAAATCATGAAAGATGAAAGATCATACTGTCAGTCAGTTGACAACTTGACAATGACTTGAAGAATAGGGATGACGTTTCTGTCATTTCTAAAGTTTACGTCGATGAGTTACGTCAAAACATTGCGTTGCTTGCTTGCAGTGACGTTTACAGAATTTCATGTTTGTGCTGTAATTTTGCTTTATTTATTATAGCCAGCTAAGCAGCAGCATGGGAGACTCTCCAGCTTCCGATGCAGATCCAAACAAACCCAGCCCTGATAGTGAAGAACTGCCCGAGCCGGTAAATAACGCTCCTCAACAGATTACATCAGATCTTCAAGTTCATCACCATTATTCTTATCCGCAGGACCGGCGTTCGCGTCCGTTCGGCAGCTTAGAGTTCCAAGTATCTGAAGTGGTAGGGAGGCTAGAAGCCGGTGTCAATGCTTTGGATTCCGGAGAGGAGGAGAAGCGGCCGGAAATACGTAAAATCAGCACCGGCCCCTGGATGGAGCCTGGTGAGACGGCTATGGATGATATTTTGAAGATTTTAGAGGATCTGGTGATGAAGACTGACCCAAACTGTGAAACAATGGAGCCGCCGCTGTTACCAACAGACGCGGTGACCCGAGCTGCCATTCTGTCGCACAGTATATCAGCGTTATTTGGGCGGCTGGAACGCGGGCACGCAGCGAGGCTCGGTGCTCACGTCGCTGCGGAGACCACTCGCTGGATCTTGCACATGTTCAGGTGAGACTCCGAGCTTCTAAAAAACCAAAGACTCTGCACTGTAGAGCTACTTTTGATACCATTTTGGTGATCCGAAACATCTCTCGGAGATGGGAGTAGTAGTGTGTACCACCGTTGCCTCCTCCCAAAAAACCCAATGTTTTTAGCTCTAAAGTAAAGTGAAACCTAATATTTTATTTTTCCCTTATGTCATCCTCATAAAACTTGTAAACTGAGATGACAGGGTTACCATTAAAGTTTATTGATAACCACAGAACTTTTCAAAAATGGGTTAGATCAAAGAGATTAAATTTGCAGGCTATCTTACCTTTATCATAGTATTGCCACAAGTTCTAATTGGCTTAAGATAAGATTGGGAGTTCATAATTGAATTGATAATGAAGAGCCCAATAGGCTTGGCTTTCTATCTCACTGCATATTTGCAATTTTTGGTCTTACCTATGCAAATTTTGTGCTATTTTTACTTAGTTATATTTTTAATACAAAACATATAATTAAATTCATTTTGCCCACCACATAATTTAAGTAGGTATTCACCAAAAAAAGAAGCAAAATACCTACATAGTGTGTACCGGACCGGGACCCGGGACGGTAAGCGGGGAGGGGCGAGCCTCTGGAGTGTGGACTGTATCTTCGAAAAACGGCTGTCGCTCAAGCCGCCTCCCGCTTAATGGCCCCTAAGATCTGGTACTTGTTGTGCTGGGATTCTATCGGGTGTAAAATAACAACGCGTGCGCTTCGTGGTTTCAACTGACTGATCACGCGATGGTTGGGAGCAGCATCCGGGGAATTAGGTTCGATCCGAGCATGTACCGGCAACCGCCTTGGAGAAAGTTTCCTCTATCAAACTGTTTACTATTAATCTTCGGGTAAAAATACTGACTCGGTTTTTTCCTAATTTTTTCACTATACTTGTACACGCTCAGACCGTTCGTCTAGTGCTAGTCCCAACGAGCGCGCAGTCTCATTTATTCAAATCAAAAGTTTACAATATTGTCTATTTCTGTTTATACTATTGCTATCCTGTACTATTTTTGACATTTGACCTTGAACAGGTTCAGACTTGTCCAAATCCTGACACGTGTAAGGCAAGGACCTGATTTTGCTTGTACAAAAGCTATTCTATTTCTATTAATCTATGGATCTATTTCTATTACAGGTACCTTCCTTGAGGATCTATTGTGCGGATTTGAACTTCTATATTCTATAATTATTATTCCGTATGATATTAGACATATATATACGGTTCTCTATATGCCCTACTATGTAACCTACTTAGGTTTACATAGCGACTATACTGTTCTATGACTATGATCTGTATTACATGTATCGGCGTGCATATACAGTTCTGCACGCCACCTAACCTAAATTTTTATACATAGCGCGTGTGCATGCTCGCGCGTGCACATCGCCCATGTCTTTGCATGATATTACGGGTGTGCATATGCAGTTCTGCGCACCCGGACCTATACCTAATGTTTTTTATACATGGCGCGTACCACGCTCGCGCGTACGTATCGCCCATGTCATTGCATTATATTACGGGTGTGCATATGCAGTTCTGCACACCCGGGCTGAGAGCCCTATTTACTTAGCCTATTCATAGCGCGTGCGCATGCCTATGCGCATCGCCTATGGTCTGTATTATATTAAGAGCGTACACATACAGTTCTCTGTACGCCCGGGTACTTAGGTACCCTAGGTGACCTGGACGCAGACAGGGTGCTACGCCAGGCCTCTATTTACCTCCGATTACCTTTAGCGAAACCTTACCGGTGAAGTGATGCTATGTTATTCCTAAGCTCTGTTATATTTCAATGGTATTGGCAGAGGTGCCAAGCCGAATTACTATTAGTACCTACCTATTTCTATTTCCCTCGTCCCCCGCGGGGGGTGTAAGTGTAGAGTACTGTGTCCCTACAATTAAAAGACGTTACCTTTCGGGATTTTTAATAAAGGATAAAATATAAGGATTTCCTACCTATTCCTTATGTGCTATTAATATTATTTTAACTAAGACGTTCTATTTTACAACTTTATAACTATCAGTCTATCGCGATGTCGAGTCGTCCGGAACATCCTCCCGCCGTCCAGTGACTCCCGACGCTGGGACTCCCGCCGTGGAGGAAGACTCGCTCGTTGGCAGGACTATCAGCTTCTTGGTCGGTCTTCTTAGTACACCTCCCTTGGTGCGGACGTCCACAGCGCGTACGATGTCATCTGGCCCCGGATACGTAGCGATGATGACCCCCTTGGGCCATACGTTGCGGGGCAGGTTGGGATCCGCTATGAGGACCACGTTCCCCAACCTGAGTGCTGGACCGCTGCCGTGTGGATTGCGGCGGTTCTGGAGATCGGGAAGGTATTCTCTGAGCCACCTGGCCCAGAAAATGTCGGCGAGGCGCTGCGCGGCACGCCAGTGCGTGCGCCCGATGAGGTCCCCGTCGGTGAAAGGCCCGAAGTGCGGTGTTCGAGCAGGTCCCAGGAGCAGGAAGTGGTTCGGTGTAAGAGCCTCGGGGTCGGCCGGGTCGACCGACACATGGGTCAACGGCCGGCTGTTGATGGTGAACTCTGCCTCGGCAAGCAGAGTTAGCAGGACTTCTTCCCTCGGCTGGCGCTCGTGGAGGGTTGCCGCCAAAGCGGCCTTTGCGCTTCTCACGAGGCGCTCCCATGCGCCTCCCATGAATGGTGCGCCCGGGGGGATAAAACGCCAGGTTATCCCCCGAGCGGTCGCCTCGTCTGTGGTGGCTCGATCAAGGGCGGCGCGGAGCTCCTTGTCCGCGCCGCGGAGGTTGCTCCCGTTGTCCGACCATATCTCGGTGGGACAGCCGCGGCGCGCTATCATGCGCCGCAGGGCCATCACTGCGGCACCGGTGGATAGATCGGATGCGAGCTCGAGGTGGATCGCCCGGGTGGTCAGGCAGGTGAAGAGGGCGACGTACCGCTTGGGAGTGGTACGCCCGACGGTGACTACTATGGGGCCGAAGTAGTCCACTCCCGTGTAGGAGAATGGACGGCAGTGATGAGCCAGCCGAGCGAGCGGGTGGTTGCCCGTCGGCGGTTCCGGTGCCGACGCCTTTCGAATGCGACAGGTCAGGCATCGGTGTATGGCCATGCGGGCCACGGCTCGCAGTCTCAGGATCCAGTAGTGCTGGCGGCACTCGTTGATGGTGGTTTCAACGCCAGCATGATGGAGCTTTCTGTGAATACTATCTATAAAGAGATTAGCGAGCCTACTGCCCCCACCAAGTATGGGCGGCGATTTTACTGTTGCTGTTATACCTTCTGCGGCGTCTATTCTAGAATTGATTATTATGATATCATTTACTAGTTCTATCTTCAAGGCACGGAGTCTGCTTGCCTTGGAAATGCTGTCTCCCGCGCGCAGCGCGGTCAGCTCGTCTCTGAAGTCGCTCTCTTGGCTTGCTCGAACCAGGAGTGTCTCAGCCCGCCTTAGGGTATCTGTTGTCAGTATCTGGAACTTATCGTAAGTTTTATTATTATCCCTAGGCTTGGGGGCGTTGACCTGTTTGCGCTTTCTATGCCAGTCCTCGTCCTGTAGCGCGTTCCGCTGTGTCCTTTTGTACTGTACTCGTTCTCGGTTCTTGAGAATATCTATAAACTGTAGTACTCTAGCCGCTGATCTAACTAGCCTCTCGAACTTTGAGAATCTCTCCGGATCTGGCAAAGCTGCACATATACTAGGTTTTACCTTGTCTACGGTCACGTTTGTGCGCTCTTCGCCCGTGACTTCGGTCGGTGAAGGTATGTCGGTGGGCCAGCCTGCTGGGTCTTGTAGCAGGAAGTCTGGTCCGCTGTACCACCTGTGCTGTCGAGTCATGTCCACCGGGACATTGCGCGTCGCGTCGTCCGCCACGTTCAGCTTGGTTGGCACCCATCGCCACTCCTTGAGGCTACTGCAGTCTTCTATGGCGGCTATTCTATGTGCAACGAAAGGTTTGTAAGATCTGGCTCCGGTCTTGAGCCAGGTGAGGACCGTCTTGCTGTCGGTCCAGAAGTACCTCTGATCGGGCTTCCGATCATGCTCCTCGACGACGGCCTCTGCCATGCGGCTTCCCATGACTGCTGCCTGAAGTTCTAAACGTGGTATTGACAAAATCTTCAACGGCGCTACACGTGCTTTGGCTGTTATAAGTGATAATCTTACTTCATGATCAGGGCTGACGACGCGCCAGTAGAGGACTGAAGCGTACGCAGCTTCGGATGCGTCGACGAAGGTGTGAAGCTCCACCCGTGACGCGTTACTGTAACTATTATAACATCTTGGTATAGCTATGTTTTTTAGGTTCTCAAGGTGGCCTAGCCATTCTAGCCACTGCGGGGCTAAAACTGTCGGTATGGGCTCGTCCCATCCCGTTCCGCGCCGCCACGTCTCTTGTAGGATCTGTTTGGCACGCGTGGTTATCGGTGACGCGAAACCTAAGGGATCAAACAATGACATTACTACCTTGAGCATCTCCCGCTTCGTCGGGTTTCCCTTCTTCAAGATGTTATCTGGGAGCCTTGCCATCTCCAGGTTGAAGGCAAGCTCGTCTGTGTTTGGCCTCCACATGAGGCCTAAGGTGCGCTCGGCCTTTGTGCCGTCGTCAAGCTGGCGCGGCGTCTGCTGTGTCTGCCCAGGCTCGAGCGCTTCTATGATGCTGCTGTCATTTGAAGTCCATTGACGGAGTTCAAAGTTTGCATTTCTATGGATTAACCTTACTTGGTTTGCTATATCTATTGCCTGTTCTGTTGACTGGAAACTCTGGAGGTAATCATCCATGTAATGATTCTTGACTATTGCTGTTGCTCCATCAGGGTACTGTTGACTGTACTTACTTGCGTTCAGATTCTTAACGAATATGGCGGTCGCGGGTGACGACGTCGCTCCGAAGATGAGCGAGGTCATTCTATATTCTGTCGGTGGTGTTTCGCCGCGTTGTTTGCCTCGCCACAGATAACGCAGCGCGTCTCTATCTGCAGGCTTTATCTGTATTCGCATAAACATTTCCGCTATATCCGCGGAGACAGCCTTCTGATGCTGCCTGAAACGCATCAGTACCCCTGGCAAGGACTGAAGAAGATCTGGACCTGTTAAAAGACAGCTGTTGAGCGATGTACCTTTTGTTACTGCGGCGGCGTCGTGTACCACCCGAAGCTTATCGGGTTTCATCGGATTGATGACTGCGAAGTGTGGTAAATACCAGGTCCTGTTACCTGATGATGCCGGCGCTTCTTCCGCGTAACCTTTTTCTATCAAATTTGCCATTTGTGATTCATACTTTGCCTTGATGTCTGGATTTTTGTCTATCTTCTTTTCTGTACTGGTAAGCCTCTTCAAAGCATTGGCTCTATTGTCGGGCATTTCGATCTTCTCGTTCCTCCATAATAACGCAGTCTCATAAAATCCGTCCTTTCTCTGACTAGTTTCTCTGTCTAAGATCTTTAAAGCTTGTGTATCAGGATCGTTATCTGGACGTTTAGGCGTTATCATTAGGGATTCGATCGCGAAGTGACGACGCAGCTCCTCATCCATACCTTGTTCGGCTTCTGGGTAGCTGACGTAGTTTACTCTTTGGCCGAGTGATCGTGACCGCGACCCGTGGAGAACCCATCCGAGGGGAGTGAGGGACGCCACTGGCTGTGAGGCCCCTCCCGTCCTCATCTCGTTCGCCACGAGTAGATGCCAATTGTCCTGGCCTATTAAAATCCTTGGCTTTGCATTTGTATGAACTAGGTACTTCTCTAAATCTTTCAGGTGTCGACTTCCCTGTACGTCATCGTGCGTCACCGTTTGTGGCGAAAGCTTCAGCCCTTGGATGGTTCTTGCTTGAATCTCATGAGTCTCCATTCCACGGAGCGTCAGAGTGATCCTCCTTGACCTTACCTCTTGAACTGTGGTGTTTGCAATCGCTTCAATGCGGAGGGGGTCGTGGGGTCCCTGAGCCCCTATCACGGTGGCGACATCTTCGTCCACCAATGTTACTGTTGATCCGTCGTCAAGAAGTGCGTATGTCTTTACCTCCCCCTCAGGACCCGATGCTGTTACTGGGATGATCTTGAGGAATGTTCTATTGTTGTTACCTGTGTTCGTTGAGGTGATTGACTCTATCACTGTCTCGGTTACCTCTTGGCGACGGAAGTGTAGCAATTTGTGGTGGGTGTACTGGCATCCATCTTGCTCGCACTTTACTATTTTGCAGGAGTGATTTCTTGATCGCTTGTGAAGACATTTGAAGCATAAGTTATGCTTCTTCGCCTGATCCCACCTGTCATGTGAGGATGCCTTCGCAAATTTCCTGCAGGTCGATGTTGTGTGCCCGGAGCTGTCGCAGATCGGGCACACCTTGGCTATTGGCTTCTCTCCTTCGCTGACCGCGAATGTTCTATTCTTACTATTTTTTACACCAGAGGATGTCGCCGCATCAGACTCCGGCTGCGCGTACGGACTGCATCTCGCCGCCTCTCTATCCAGGAATCGGGCCAGTCGGATTAGATCTGGCTCGTTCGAGGTCGACTGGTCCGCCGCGAAATCGTACCATCTATACCTCATGGCCGACGAAAGCTTCTCTATAGTAACTTTGGCTATTTCTGGATTATACAAATAATATACCCTTTCAAGTGCTTGGAGCGTCGCAACGATGTTTGCCACTCTGCTGGCGAACACACATATCTCCCGCGGGCTGTCGGTCGGTCGTGGCAGGGCTTTCAATCTCTCCAGCTCCGCCAGGGCTATTGTATCGGGCCGACCGAAGCGGGACTCCAGCGTTCGCATTATCGTTCGCGACTCGACGTTAAAGATAAGCAGGGACTCTACGGCTTCTCTAGCCTTACCTTTTAAGCACCTTCTTAAGCGCGCCACATTTTCTATCTCGGTATATGCGGTCGCCGTTTCTGAATATGCAGCCTGGAACGCCAGCCACTCCTGGTGGGATCCGCTATAGGCGGGGAGCTCTGTATACCGGCGAGGAGCAGCCTGGGTGCCGGCCCGAATCGCCTCCGCCAAGGCTACTGCCAGGTCCGACACCTCAGACCTCTGCGTCACGGCTCCCGCCGGTGCCTGGACAACCGGAACTGTTGGGGGGGTAGTAAATTGTCCCTCATACCTGGTTTGTCCTTTTTGCACTCCGCCTGTATGGCGTCCATAATCACTGCATCCAAATCCGTTATGTTGGGGGTGTTCCTCAACAAACACACTGTTCACATTTTTATTGTCACTGTTATTGACTTTATTTTTATAACCACTATTATTGGCACTATTGTTCCTATTGCCACTGTTATTGGCACTCTCATTTTGATGCAGGCCCACGCCGGGGGTTCTATTGGGGGGGGTTAGCGTTATTCCGTTCCTCTCCGACGCCCCCGCCGCCTCCCTCGCTATTGGTCCAGGGAAAGGCAACGGGGCCGATAAGTTGAACAGCGCAGGTTGGCCACCCGACGATTCTGGCTGCATCTCCGCCGGCAGTTCTTCCCGCTGCGCGGCGGATTCTGTATGAGGTTCATTCGCGATGGCCAGGATGGTCGTATCCTGGACCCACTCGCTGACCCTGAGGGTGTCCTCGGGGCCATCTATGACGGTTTCGGCGTCGCTATCCTCGGAGTCGGCCTCCTCCCGGAGCTTGGCCAACTCGGCTGCTGCGATCCGTTCCTTGACCCGCAGCAGTTCTATTTCAGCGGCGAGGATCTTGCTCTGCCTTTTCTTCTTTGCGCTCCTTGACGCAGCAGATGTAGCGGACCTCGTGGTGGTCCGCTCTGTCGTGGTCGGCGTCGGCGTCGGCGTCGGCGTGTTCGATGTTAACGAAGTACTTGATGTAGGCGCACTTCCGATCTCGATGGGATTCGACTTCCCTTCCGTTTCGAGAGACACGAGCGGAGGCGACTTGCCTTTTGACGCGGGGCCCTGTGCCTGTTGCTGATCTACCGGCGGCGTAGATAGCTCTATCGGTGGCACGGGCATAGAGGACGCGGACGCGGACGCGGCCGGGGCGGCGGTCGCCATGTCTGGATCGAGCGCGCCCGGACGCCTGCTGCCCGAACCGTTTCGCGATCTCGTCAGCACCATCACGCACGGTTGTTAAATTACGTAATCCGGCAGCGAAGGACCAAAATGTACCGGACCGGGACCCGGGACGGTAAGCGGGGAGGGGCGAGCCTCTGGAGTGTGGACTGTATCTTCGAAAAACGGCTGTCGCTCAAGCCGCCTCCCGCTTAATGGCCCCTAAGATCTGGTACTTGTTGTGCTGGGATTCTATCGGGTGTAAAATAACAACGCGTGCGCTTCGTGGTTTCAACTGACTGATCACGCGATGGTTGGGAGCAGCATCCGGGGAATTAGGTTCGATCCGAGCATGTACCGGCAACCGCCTTGGAGAAAGTTTCCTCTATCAAACTGTTTACTATTAATCTTCGGGTAAAAATACTGACTCGGTTTTTTCCTAATTTTTTCACTATACTTGTACACGCTCAGACCGTTCGTCTAGTGCTAGTCCCAACGAGCGCGCAGTCTCATTTATTCAAATCAAAAGTTTACAATATTGTCTATTTCTGTTTATACTATTGCTATCCTGTACTATTTTTGACATTTGACCTTGAACAGGTTCAGACTTGTCCAAATCCTGACACGTGTAAGGCAAGGACCTGATTTTGCTTGTACAAAAGCTATTCTATTTCTATTAATCTATGGATCTATTTCTATTACAGGTACCTTCCTTGAGGATCTATTGTGCGGATTTGAACTTCTATATTCTATAATTATTATTCCGTATGATATTAGACATATATATACGGTTCTCTATATGCCCTACTATGTAACCTACTTAGGTTTACATAGCGACTATACTGTTCTATGACTATGATCTGTATTACATGTATCGGCGTGCATATACAGTTCTGCACGCCACCTAACCTAAATTTTTATACATAGCGCGTGTGCATGCTCGCGCGTGCACATCGCCCATGTCTTTGCATGATATTACGGGTGTGCATATGCAGTTCTGCGCACCCGGACCTATACCTAATGTTTTTTATACATGGCGCGTACCACGCTCGCGCGTACGTATCGCCCATGTCATTGCATTATATTACGGGTGTGCATATGCAGTTCTGCACACCCGGGCTGAGAGCCCTATTTACTTAGCCTATTCATAGCGCGTGCGCATGCCTATGCGCATCGCCTATGGTCTGTATTATATTAAGAGCGTACACATACAGTTCTCTGTACGCCCGGGTACTTAGGTACCCTAGGTGACCTGGACGCAGACAGGGTGCTACGCCAGGCCTCTATTTACCTCCGATTACCTTTAGCGAAACCTTACCGGTGAAGTGATGCTATGTTATTCCTAAGCTCTGTTATATTTCAATGGTATTGGCAGAGGTGCCAAGCCGAATTACTATTAGTACCTACCTATTTCTATTTCCCTCGTCCCCCGCGGGGGGTGTAAGTGTAGAGTACTGTGTCCCTACAATTAAAAGACGTTACCTTTCGGGATTTTTAATAAAGGATAAAATATAAGGATTTCCTACCTATTCCTTATGTGCTATTAATATTATTTTAACTAAGACGTTCTATTTTACAACTTTATAACTATCAGTCTATCGCGATGTCGAGTCGTCCGGAACATAGTGTTCTTAAAACTAAAAATGTTCCCATAATGAGGACAATTGTATATATGAAAAACCTAGCTCGTTACATTTAGTATATAAATACCTAGTTTTAAACAAACAATCAACAATGTATTGATTAAAAACACCTCATTATGCACTTTAGGCATGAACATAGATGTTTGTTCTCTATCTGGGTTTTGTAAATATCATGCATAAGTATGTGTACATAAAAAGAATACATATAAGTATGTATTGTAACTGCTATCTATCTCCCACAGTACAAAGTTCGCCTAGTATGGGGCAAGAAACTCCTGTGTGGAATGTCCACCAATATTTAAGTATGATAAAATCTGGTCACCTAGGTGCTATTTCCGTACTAAAAAAACATTTGTAATCAGTTTCCCCATAGAGTGGTTACTAAGCTGATAGTGTATAACATTTTTACGATCTTTCAAATTGTTTCTAGGTATTATTACTGACTGATAAGCAAGTAATATGTAAAGACTATGTTTTATGAAAGTAGGACAACATACTCCATTTTTGATTCGATTGTCAAGTATTTATTTGTAGATTGTAAATGTATAATTAATTAGGGTTCCATACCCAAGGTGTAAAAAGGGGAACCTATTACTAAGGCTCTGCTGTTCATCTGTGACCAGGCTGTATCTCATCAATCATGATAGTAAAACTTGAAATTTTCACAGATGACTAAAAAATAAAAAAAAAATTAAGAGGGCTCCCATACTATGAATAAATAATTATTTATTCGCAGCTCCCATACAACAAACTTGATAATTTGGTCGCTTTTATAATAATAGTAGCTACAGAACCTTTCGTGCGCGAGTCCGACTCGCACTTGGCTGGTTGATATATGCATAGAATGGTAGAGCTCTAACTTAAGGGGCTGAAAACGTCGTGCAACTTCTTACTTGCTCTTACTTTTTAAATCTTTCTAAAATATAAAAAATATTTTCAATATGTTAAAATGGGTGAGTGAGAAGATATTTGACATTTGTCAGCCACCCAAAAACAGACCTTTATTTTCCTATAATAATACATTTGTCTTCAAGCCGATATTGCTTGCATTGCTTTATTCCGATTTGATGGATATGATGAGTCTAGAGTAAATACTAGAGCCAATTTAACACCACATCCATTTGTAGGTCACTAATCATGGCATGATTCATACTCAAGAGTAGCCATCCTAAAGTAAAAGAAATAAAGTAGTGTTAAGCTGAAAGGAACTTTATTTGGACTATTTAAAGATTAGTTTGCATCATCCCCTAAAAACACGGGGTCTATGAATGAAACTACAATGTTAACATCATTCATCACTAAATTATAATAGGACTCAAATAGTAAGTATGAAAAATGTAAAGAGATGCCCTCACAGCTCATCAACTGCACTACCAAATTCAAATTCTTTATTAAAAAACAGAATAACCTAAAAGACAATTCTAATGCGTTATTCTACGTAATCATAGGTAGGAACCGAGCCTTAAGTTTGTTGCCTGTTCTTCCAGGCAACAAACTTAAGGCTTCCAAGGCTTCCAATAAATTATGCCTTAGACTTTACATTATTTTCTTACATCATTGACATCCATGATAGTTCTCGTTTTCCCTTAACATATTCCTCGACTGCCTTCGCATGAATATACCTTCTGACTTTGAACCTAGTATAGTGTCACCTTTTTTTTTATTTTAAGAGTTGTGTCTGGGTGACACTGCTCTAATAGTGTCATAATTCTGTCATTGAATTCTACAGAATCATTTTTTATTTGTTACAGACTAGGAGACTATCAAGCGTACTACCACCAGGAACACATGGAGGGTTTAGTCAAGGTCACAAGGATGCTGCTTCATCATAAATATCCTCGCTATTTAGAAGATGGAGGTTTGTTATATAAATAATGCAACTAGGACCAAACGCAATTTTTTTATAAAACTTGCTTATGGAACAAGCAGATGGCCCACCTGACTGATGTTAAGTGGTAACCATCACCTATAACAAAGAATTTCTATTATGCAAGATAGGACCATGCCCTACGAAGGCATACAGATTAAGCCTCATGTGCCTGTAATTACACCGGCGACAACACTCTTTAAACCGAAACACAGCGTTGCTGCTTGGCGGCAGAAGGCCAGGTGGTAGAACTATCTCAAGTATTGTAGGGCGCATTAAATAGGGGCGTGCTTAAGTGGAAAGTAGCCAATGGTGTCGATCCTGTTGTTGCACCGTCCTAAACTAACTTAATCTGACAGCTAAAATTATAGCAGTCCTTGTCGTTTCGGTCTTTTAGAAAGGGACGGCAACATGTTAATTGACATCAATAGATGCACAGATTAACTAGACATGTTTTGTTTTTTTTTTCAGCTCTAGCTTTCGTGAACCGTCTACCGTGTATATACAGCTGTGTTGCCAGTCCTCTCAACGTCGTCCAACATCTGTGTCGGCAGTTGGGGTTGCCATTAGCATGTGTTAAACCAGTGCCTGTTCATCCTAAAGGTAAGCAATGCATACCTGGCCATGCCATTAGAGTCCGTTGGCGCAGGTTGTTAGCGCAGCATCGGGGAAGGTCGTGGGTTCAAATCCTACAAATTATTATAAACGCGAAAGTTTGTAAGTATGTATGGATGGATGGATAGATGTTTGTTACTCTTTCACGCCGGAACGGCTGAACGGATCTGTATGAAACTTGACAGAGAGACGACCTCAGTGGCGCAGCGGGCGAGAGTACGCCTGCGACGCAGAGGTTGCGGGTTCGATTCCCGCCTCGGAACAAATTTGTGTACGATCTGCAGAAATTTGTTCATTGGTCTGGGTGTTTTCTATGTATAATAAAAATATATATCTATGTAATTATATAATGTATTAAATATATCAGTTATCTAGTACCCATAACACAAGCTTTAGTAGCTTACTTTGGGGCTAGATAGTGCTGTGTGGATTGTCCAGCATTATTTATTATTATTTATCCCGTGGGAATGCCGGGGTTTAAATCTGCGCGGGTGAAACCGCGGGGCGCAAGCTAGTTTTAGATAAATATATCAAAAAAGATAAAACGTCTTGATAAAACGATTAGATTTTCACAGAAATGTTATTGAAAGCGTCAGGTGAGAAATTTTAGTAACAAAATGTGTATTGCATACAAAATTTTGTTTGTAAACATGATTGTGGGCATATGGTTTTGCTAGCTCGCCAATGCATGAATCACATCCTGTGAGTTAACCTACATATTCGAAGGTTTTAACCACATCAGTGATGTGAAATCTTGAAATGCTGTAATAGTAAACAAAATATGTAAAAATAAAAAAGCAGTTATATAAAACAATAAAACTTAGGTAAATACAACAGGCTATAAAATAGCAAAACACAAATTCTGTAAAATTTACAAAGTACCTATTTAACGACTATTTTTTATCCTACTAGTATGGATGGATGGATGTTTGTGACTCTTTCACTAAAACTTTGTCTGGAAGAGATCGTTATTCGCAATAAGGCTGACTATTGACATTTTCTGTATGTGTATTATTTTGTGTACAGTAAAGTATTTATCTATCTATCTTTGATCACGCACGGTAGATATCCCGTCCGATCTTTTACAGTAGGATTTCTTGAGGATGTCGAAGTACTACATTTTTCACATAACCACCTTTTGAAATAGTTTACCTTTAGGTAGTTTGCACTCAAGTGACTTTATTCTACACTAGCTGGTACCCGCAACTTCGTCTGCGTACTTTTAATCTCTTCATCTCTTTTTTTTCGCAATAAAAGGTAGCCTATGTTCTTTCTCAGGGTCTAAAGATTGTCTGTGCCAAATTTCATCAAAATCGGTTGAGAGGTTTAAGCGTGAAAGCGTAACAGACAGACAGACAGACAGAGTTACTTTCGCATTTATAATATTAGTTGGGATGTTACAGGTTGCAAAGTGACAACAACATGTGCAGTTAAGAATGCACCTAGTAGTATGTCTAAAAATGATATTTTTTTTATTCCAGGTCGTGGCATGGACATTGACGCTCTAAACAAACTATGCGAGGATGACATAGCTGCGAACCGAATCCCGCTATTAGTGCTAGGCGAAGCAGGCGTCCCACCTTTGGGCTGCGGGTCAGATATATCCAAGATGGCAGCCATTTGCAAAGAAAAACACATTTATTTGCATCTACGAGGGCATGCTCTGGCTATGACCGCGGCTGTTAATAGAGAACAAGTGAGTTTTGTTACTAAATGAAGCGACTTTGATGTTCCAGTTTTATTCAGAGTTGAAGGCAGAACAGTAATCGGGACATCCCGGAAATTATCGAAACAGTACTTTGTAGTTATAAATTTTTATACGAATTTAATAAGTAAAAAAATGCTAATGACATTTTCATATTATAGAGTAGTAGAGCTCCCCGTAAGAGCTCTCTTGTAGGCTGGACTTCGTCTGTTTTGCTTTTCCATGTAACAAAAAAAAAAAAATATATATATATATATAGTTTATCACTACATAGTATAAAAAAAGTCGCTTTCTCTGTCCCTATATCCATATATCCCTATGTATACTTAAATCTTTAAACTACGCAACGGATTTTGATGCGGTTTTTTTAATACATAGAGTGATTCAAGAGGAAGGTTTATTATGTATAATACATGCATGATATAGTAGAAAAACAATGTGCACCCGTGCCAGCAGGGGCGCCCGGGCGGGTCGCTAGTTAGTTTTAAAGTGTTTAGTACACTTATGGAAATCACAAAGATTTTTATATTGTCCTAAACTTTGTTGGTTTGCGTGCCTCCATAGCAAAGGAAAGGTTCAAATCTCACTCGGAAATTTTTTATTCCTAAGATTCATCCAAATTGAGCCTGATGTTTGTATTTAATTGATTAAATAAATAAATAAAATTAATTAACTAAAATCTACTATCATGAACCGGAGCAGGGTCTTTCATAATTGTTATTTTATAATTGCAGTGAAATACCAGTTATTCTTATATTTTCAGATTTTCGATGCAGCTGACTCCCTCACAATGACTCCCAGCCAGTGGTTTGGAGTTCCCGGCTTACCGGCTGTTGTATCCTTTACTAGACTAATATTAATTATTCAATAAGATATTCACATCATTTACACTCTTACAAGAGACAGAGAAAGAGGAAAGAACCTATGACGAACAAGATAATGTTATTAATTTGACACTTGACAGCCCTCACAACTCAGTTGGTAGTAACACTACCTTCTGCGCTTTAGGCCGTGGGTTCAGTCCCCACCGAGAAAAAATATTTTGTGATAAACATATATGATTGTTCTCTGAGTATGTTTTTACAATAAACAGTAAAAGCAAGCAGTCCCGTGTGAGCTTACTAGATATGCATTAAGCCGGATTAGATGTTTAGGGAATATCCACCACACGTCACTTAAGTCGTTCGTCAATATTGAATACTAACATGTATTTTAAAAAAGTTTCCTTATCCACAAAACAGACATTTTATAGGATACCAGACCCATTATCAACAAGCGACCCAATCAAAGGGGTCTACCCTGTAAGTAACAAAGATGGTATTATAGAGGTATGTTAGTAATTTTGTGGTTGGCGCAGCCGGTAGGATTGGTAATATTGGTTGCGCCAAGTTAGCCCACATGGGCAAGGGCGAGATATCAGAAACATCAGCCAGGGATATTGAACTAACTTAGGTACCATTTGTAAGCTGATACGAAAATACACTAATAGTCAAAACTCAATACTTCTATGTTAGTAAATTTTTCTGATTTCAAATGCTTCGAATTCATATTATTATGTAAATGATAATTCCACAGCCTAGCAGTAGAGAGAACGCTCTAGCAGCATTGGCTGGCCTATCTGGTGGTAACGCAAGATTACCAGCCTTCCCGCTATGGGCGTGCATCCTAGCCGCCGGAGCGAAGCGTCTCGCGGTCCGCTTATCCGCCGCGTTCAAGTCTGCAAGGGTTGCTTACACCGTGCTGTCTTCCGCTGGGTTGAAGATACTGGTAATTTATTTGTATTGTTTGCATGGTTAAGGGCCCGGCGACAGCGGCTCGCAGTTTCGAGGTGCGATTGGCTATTATTTCATTTTATTTCATTTCGGGGAGGTTGTTTGGAAGAATAACTATCAAGTGACACGCATATTTAATGTTCGAATACAAATAATACAATAATATAAGGGAAATGTGCTTGAGTCAGAAATCATTTTGGTATTAGGTAAACGTAAGGCCAAACATACTAATACCAAAATGATTTCTGATTCGGGCATGTTTCCCTTATATTATTGTGTTATTTGTGTTCGAACAGTATTTATGCGTGTCACTGGATAGTTATTCTTTCAAACAACATCCCCGAATTGAAATAAAATGAAATAATAGCCAATCGCATCTCGAAACTGCGAGCCGCTGTCGCCGGGCCCTTAAGAGCACTGGTGGACTAGGGAGTGACCACATGGGATCGAATCCGGTCCGACCAATAGATCAGCATCCCTTTTGCGGCGGTTGCGCGGCAGCACCAACAGCTACCTCCGGTTGATAGCGGACAGACTGGACTTCGACACAGTGTTCATGAAGCACTGGACACTAGTGGCCACTGTGCACTCTTAGTTTGTGTGCATAGTTTTATTTGATAACTAGCGACCCGCCCGCGCGCCCCTGCTTCGCACGGGTGCACATATCATGCATGTATTATACTTATAAACCTTCCTCTTGAATCACTCTATTAAAAAAAACCGCATCAAAATCCGTTGCGTAGTTTTAAAGATTTAAGCATACATAGGGACATGGGTATATAGGGACAGAGAAAGCGACTTTGTTTTATACTATGTAGTGATTTACGTAAATGTTTTTCTTTTTACAGAGTGCACGGCCAGGAGGAGACGAACCACCAAATATAGGAATAGTTGTAAGTAAATAGCTTGTAAACTAATTGAAATAAGTGCAACAGGGTATAAAATAATGAACCCTAAAACGCCTTAGAAATACATTTCATCAATACGCAAGCAAAGCCGCAGGCGTTATGAATATAATAAGGAATGTGATTTAAAAAAATGCATTGTATCAGCTTTAAAGTGACTAAGATACTATAATATTTCATCTTAAGATCTTAATATGATAATTAACGCTCCCATGCCATGCCAGCCCCGTATCAAGTGGAAGGTCGCCGGTTCGAATCCCGCTGCGAGAATAACTTTTGGGAATTATAAAATCTTTATAAGCACGTTTTTAGTTTTAGTGTATTTATTTTTCAGGAAGCAGTGAGCAAATCTTCAGCTTGTGTTACATTCCAATTCGCGCCGCCCTCGGAAGTTGACAAACCGCCGCCCTACTACGACAAACTCAACTCTTGGCTGGGGCAAGTACTGCAGAGAGAGGCTGATATGGTAAATACAGGCCAGCGGCCCGATTACGCTAATATCTGGCTATCGAGATGGCTTTCAGCTTAGTAAATATATAATCCTACTAATATTATAAACGCGAAATTTTGTAGGTAAGGATGGATGGATGGATGGATGTTTGTTACTCTTTCACGCCGGGACGGCTGAACGGATCTGGATGAATTTTGGCAGAGAGATAGATTATAGTCTGGAATAGCACATGGGATACTTTTAAATTAATTACTATTTAAATCGTTATATACTTACATAGATAGATATTTTTTATTATACATAGAAAACACCCAGACCACGGATCAAATTTCTATCTCAGGACGTACACAAATTTGCTCCGAGGCGGGAATCGAACCCGCAACCTCTTTTGTTTAACCTGTACAAATTCTTTTGTTTATTCATACTTACCAGCATATAGATTTAACTCATACTTATCAGTAAATTTCTCAGAATTTCATTTCATTTCGACTTTCCAAATTTCGCGCACAATCGCTGTTTGAAAGTTATGGCCGACAATCATACATGTTATATGCCCAATCGACCAAGTTATTTCTATTATCTTCGCTCGCTTCGCTCACTCAATCGACGACCTCAGTGGCGCAGCGGGCGAGAGTCCGCCTGCGACGCAGAGGTTGCGGGTTCGATTCCCGCCTCGGAACAAATTTGTGTACGATCTGCAGAAATTTGTTCCGTTGGTCTGGGTGTTTTCTATGTATAATAAAAAATACCTATCTATGTATCTATATAATTTATTAAATATATCAGTTATCTAGTACCCATAGCACAAGCTTTAAGTAGCTTACTTTGGGGCTAGCTAGTGCTGTGTGGATTGTCCAGCATTATTTATTTATATAAAAAAAACAAATACAATATTATTCCCAGATGACAATAGAAGTATGCGAGACTGAATCCCATGGCATCGTCCTGCGCTATTGTCCGCTAGAGGGCAGCATATTCGACGAGGAACGACTGGAGGTCTGGACGTCGACGCTGGAAGCTCAGTTACATGTGTTACACGCCACTGTGGCGTTGAAGGAACCCTTCCAGGTGCATGTCAACAACTCGCCGTATCTGAGGCTCGTGCATCTACCCGGATGGGCGGGTAAGTGGTGATAGGGATGTCAGAAATAAAATAAAGTATCGATATATATCGATATATCGGTGCGATACGAAAAAAAATTCTAGTCTAATCTACTTCAGTCATCTTAGGTAGGTACATTATTAGGTAAGTAGTAACCAATATACATCATTTTTAATAAATCAAGAACAACGACAAAAAATATTAATTAAAAAAAAAACAATTTCTATCTTGGATATTTGACATCGATATAATATATTGATGTAAAATTTAAATATAATATGTAAAGAAATTATCTTTACAAAATATATCGCCCAAAAATATCGATTAATCGAATTGAAAATATCGATGTATCGATATTTATTCAGCAAGCCTAAGTGGTAAACAATTTGGTCATTACTGGACTAAACTTGTAGGTGGCAGTAAAACTTCTCGTCTTATTTATTTTATTTAGGAAAACCATCGGCACATTGTCACACAATAGTAACATAGATAGGTAACACTGAAGCCATTTATAGCTCTCCACTAATAGATACATTTTAAACTAAGTAGGATACAATTTAACAAACTAAAAAATATGGCTAAATAGAATAATTAATACCTGATAGGTCAATCTCATTCATCATAGCAGTACAGCTTGTGCATAAGTGTCAAAGTCAAAACGTATTTATTCAGAAAAATCACAAGGATCACTTTGTATCGTATGACTCTAGGTACCAGTTCCGGTTGGTGTCGTTTTTCTAGTGTTTTTAGTCTATATCTTATTTATTAGTGTGACTGAAAGGTGGTACTCAATGGGGATAACCCTTATTTTTTCATCCAATTTTCTTCCAAACTTGAGATCACCATATAATATAGGTACTAAGCTTTTTTATGACATGTAACTATTATCTTATCTATCTATCTATATTCTATATAAATATATGTAACTCAAAGGTGACTGACTGACATAGTGATCTATCAACGCACAGCCCAAACCACTGGATGGATCAGGTTGAATATTGGCATGCAGGTAGATGTTATGACGTAATAAACTATCCTACTAATATTATAAACGTGAAAGTTTGTAAGTATGGATGGATGGATGGAGGGATGGATGGATGTTTGTTTGTTGCTCTTTCACGCCAGAACGGCTGAACGGATCCGGATGAAACTTGGCAGAGATATTGGTTATAGTCTGGAATAACACATAGGCTACTTTTTATCCCGCGGGAATACCGGGATTTAAATCTGCGCGGGTGAAACCGCGGGCCGCTACTAGTGAACTATAATTCCCAGGTCTGGGCGGAGTGCGCTACGTGCCGCCCGGCTGGGAGGAAGTGTCGCCGCCCGAGCTGAACGCTCTCAACGAGAAGCTGGTCGAGACTCTCAAGTCGACGGACACTGCGTTCTCTTGCGGCGATGGAGACGACGGCATGGCCTGCATCAGGTAACTAGCACCCATAACAACATTGCATCGTAAGTCACGCACGATACAAACGTGCCCTACGATGCACTGCGCTGGGTCCATTAACTAGAGGCATACATAGCTCAGTTGGTTGTAGCTCTGCCTTCTGCGCCGTAGGCCGTGGGTTCGATTCCCACCGTTAACAAACATTTGTGTGATGAACATAGATGTTTGTTCTCTGTCTGGGTTTTATATAATATTATAAGTATGTATTTACAAAAAAAAGTATATATAAGTAGTATATCAACTATCTGGTTCCCATAACACAAGCTTAGGCTTAGTTTGGGGCGAGATAGTGCTGTGTGAAAAAGCCCAGCAATATTTATTTATTTATTTATACATAGGAATGTTTAGCCACTAGTTAGCGGCTTATCTGGGGAAGTCCCCAGATGAGCCGCCCTAATCTTCAAGTAGTTGGTTATAATATAATGAGATTATATATTTTTTGTTAGCTATGTGGCTTTGCTTTGTTTGAGACTAGATAGTGTTTTGTGAAATGGTCACAAAATATAATAAAGTTTACTCCTACACTTTTATCAAAACACTCTTGATGGTTTTTTTTAAACTTTAATATTTAAAATATTACACGCGTATTTACCTTTTTTATTTACGCGATAAATACCCGTGTAATATTTTAAATAAGTATAAGTTATCAAAAGTTAGTAGTAATTATTGAAATGCATAAAATGTGATTTTCCACAGGTTCGGCATGGTAACAGCTGACACGGATATAGAAGAATTACTAGACCTAGTGATAGCAGCCGGCAGGGAGGTTGAGGAAACATCGGAAACGCTCAATAACATGACCGAAGTGCTCAAAAAAGGTACCTACGAGTTCGCACTTTTTTCCAGTAGGTACCTAAAGAACTGAGTCCTCTATTTATTTATTTATTTATTAATACGAAGATTATTGTCTATTTTAATCTATTTGATGTACACTGCACAGTAACCAAATTTAATCTACATTTTATAAGCCAAAATAATTAGGTAGGTAGGTACTAGGTAGGTAGTTAGATAATGAAGTAGGTAGACAAACAAAAAAGTAGTCTATATAAATAATTATTAATAAATAATAAATAAATAAATAATGCTGGACAATCCACACAGCACCATCTAGCCCCAAAGTAAGCTACTCAAAGCTTGTGTTATGGGTATGACTGATATATTTAATACATTATATACTTAATACATTATATACTTACATAGATAGATATTTTTTATTATATACATAGAAAACACCCAGACCAATGGAACAAATTTCTGCAGATCGTACACAAATTTGTTCCGAGGCGGGAATCGAACCCGCAACCTCTAGCGTCGCAGGCGGACTGCGCTGCGCCACAGAGGTCGTCGTCTGTATAAATTAATTGTAATACTTATTACCTGTTGTACAACATTGTCGATTTAGCCCGCCGCAAATATTTAGCTATTTAGGTGTAGATATTTGCAAAATCATTTTCAGAATAAACTTCAATGTTTTCAATGTTTTCCCGCCAAATTGAAAGTCTTCTTTTTTGTAAGCCCTTTGCAGTGTTGCCCGAAATTTCGCAAATGTTACGCAAGTTTTTTAAAATTCTAACTTCGCAGCGCGGCGCGAAGTGGTATCATTCTACAAATTAAATAACCGACCGGTTTGCACTCAGTATGAAATAAATATTTTGCATTGATCTGTCGTTTCAAACCAGGGTCGTTCAAAAGTTTGTTGTTAGAGTCCCCGCAGACTACAAACTTTCTATCGGCCGAGAGTTTAGTCGAGTTGGCCTGTTCGTGCGCACACTGTGCCAACAAAACAGTTGGGTTGGTCGCGAGTGCGCAGACTAGCCAACAAATGGTTTGGCCGATTGATTATTTTACTAGAGTTTGTGAAGAGATCACTCGCGTGGAATGAAGCCATCGGCCGAGTCGGCCGATCAAACAATCGGCAAGTGTGCGGGCGGGGCAAGAGCGCCATACTGATCAAACGCTCGGCCGATAGTTCGCCGATGGAAAGTTTGAAGGCAGTCGTGAAGCCCATCAAACTTTTTTATCGGCCGATACTGAATCACTGTAATGTGCGCATCTGCATACATCTTCATACTGATTAAGAAGCCGACCAAACTCTCGGCAGATAGAAAGTTTGTAGTCTGCGGGGACTCTTAATGTTCCGATACAAATACAAAATATATTACAGGCACCAATTCAATTTGTAAATGGAGAAAAATTCGAGAGATTTCGCGCCTAAGCCTTCTTTTATATATTTCTCGTAGACGCAACGCAAGGCACGCATTCTACCAGGCTTTTGGCGCTTTTAGTTCCATTTTCAAAAATTCAATGTTTTCTTTTTTTATGGAACCGTATGTCGAGTCTTTATTTAGAATTGCTTAGCGATTATACAACAAAAATTACAAAACAAAACCTTTTTCCTCTAGAGGACGAAATTTTATCTTTGCTAGTACGCAAGTGCACGGTTATTTTGAGCAAGAGCAGTCTACAAATTGACATTTCGTGCGGTCGAACAATGGGACTAATTTCTCCTTTCTTATTGTTGAAACTTGATCTTGTTCGTACACCCGCGTATTCAAAGGTTGTCGGCGAGTCTGTACTCGGGTATTTGTTGCGTGCAGGCATAGTGGAGGCGCAGGCGGACATCGAGCGCGAGAAGCTGGAGCGCGCGTGGCAGGAAGGGCTGCTGCGGCGCGTGCCGGTGGTGGGGCGCGTCGTGCAGTGGTGGGCGCCCGCGCCCGCGCCCGCGCCGCCGCCCGGCCGCCGGCTGCACCTCGCGCTCGGCACCCTGCAGCCCACGGACGACGTGTACAGGTACTGTACTGCACTGCCGAGTATTCAGTATTCAGTATATTTATTGCATTATTATGTATGTATGTATGTAGATTTTACATTGTCAGGCCTTATGACTAAATAATGTTAGATCAATACATAATGTACCCCGTTAGGGTGTTGCAATAGAGAGGAGCGGACCAATATAAACAATCATCCAAATTTATTTATCGCTAAAGACATGCATCATTTAAGTATTCTACTTCTAGTAGTAGTTACAGTGCAGTGCGCCCGCGCCGTAGCCGAGTTACGTTACAGTGCAGTGCGCCCGTGCCGTAGCCGAGTTACGTTACAGTGCAGTGCGCCCGTGCCGTAGCCGAGTTACAGTGCAGTGCGCTCGCGCCGTAGCCGAGTTACGTTACAGTGCAGTGCGCCCGTGCCGTAGCCAAGTTACGTTACAGTGCAGTGCGCCCGCGCCGTAGCCGAGTTACGTTACAGTGCAGTGCGCCCGTGCCGTAGCCGAGTTACGTTACAGTGCAGTGCGTCCGTGCCGTAGCCGAGTTACGTTACAGCGCAGTGCGCCCGCACCGTAGCCGAGTTACGTTACAGTGCAGTGCGCCCGCGCCGTAGCCGAGTTACAGAGTAGTGGCGTCGAGTACAGCTTAGTGACGACGCGTCTTCAGGTGCAACTGAGATACATATTTATTTATTTGTTTTGGGAAAACAAACAGCTTAAAAAAGTAACAGTAGTGAGGAAATAGAAACAAACAAGCCTTATTAGTTTTTATCTATAGAACATGACAATTCAAACTATATAACTTACCAAAAATGGAAAAAATTACAAAAACAATCGCGACGGGAATTTATAGACTCAGCTAATTAATGATAAACCACGGATGAAGGAAAGGAGTATAAGTCTATGTGATAAACTAAACATGGTAGAACTGAGTAGAACGTAATGATGTCAGAGTACGGATATTCATATAAAATATCACAGTCTGTTAGTGTCCGACATTTTTAAATCACCTATTCTACGTGCAATAAGTTTGGCTAAAACTATGTTTCAACGCTTGTCTTCTTTTCCAGAAACTTCCAAAAAAGCAAAGAGTCAGAATCGGATAGCGACGCGCAAGCTTCCACGCACCAAACGTCACAGTCCGACTAGCAATACCATTCTAGTATGTATGAACCTTACCTGTATAGTAATAGTGAGTATTATTGTGTGATTTTAGCCAATGGTCATTATGACATGACAGCATGCACGGACCTTATGTATACAGCAATAGAGTTTAAATTAAAACTCCGGGCCACTCTGAAATTTTTAGGTTAATATCCTTATATCTGGCTAACATGACGTCATCATTCCCAAAAAGGTTTATCGTAGGTCTAGCTAAAGCCATAGATAATGCTAAAAGCAGTGAGAGCCAATATCGCAATATTTAACAAGAAAGTGTGAATCTTAAAAGTATTGTAATAAAGGTTATTTTGTTTGGTCAAAAGATTGGCCAGACATAATTGTACGGATGTATACTGTAATTATAGCACTTGGCTATAAAATTTTATGAATTGTAATTTAAATTTAATTCTAATTACTAGGTGAATTAATAACCGTTCCTCACGACCAAGCATAGTTTATTCCTCGCTTTTTAAGAAGACCATGAAAATGCCAGTAGCTTAGAAAATTCAAGGCAATATTTATTTTCACAAAATAGAGCGCTGGTAGGTGTGTTTAATAGCTTCTGCCGGCGGTTTCACTCGAATGGTACAAAATCATTGATTTAAAACAACCAAAAATGCTATTAGAGTGTGTTAGGGTCTTGCATACTTTTCTACCGTTCTTTTATATTAAAAAGTCTTCTTAATATTTATCGTAACAAGAAAGGACCCTTCTCACTAGCTGCCTATGTCACATTCACTGATAAAATAATCCAACTATTTTATAAATTCGAAAGTTAAAAGTTAAATAAGTATGGATGGATGGATGTTCGTTACGCTACAACTCCAGAACGGCTGAACGGATTTGGTGAAAATTGGCACATAGATATATTATAGACTGGAATAACACATAAGCTACTTTTTATCCCGTGGGAATACCGGGATTTAAAACTACGCGAGTGAAACCGCAGGGCGCTACTAGTAAAATATATAAAACGATTACATATTTGAAAGTTTTATAGAAAAAAAAACACACCAGTAGCACGCATAGAAATCAAATATGATTATTAGCATTTATTTTTATTATTATTCGAGCTTAATAATTGCTTGACGTATTAATTTTATTTTATTAAATCACAATTTATATTTATTTGTCATCCTTTTAAATTATTACCTGTATTTTAAATGTGAATGTACCTACCTGTGTTTATTTAAAAATTCGATAAGTAAAAATGCACAATTTAGATTTATCTGTAAATCCTACCGTGATTTAGTAAATTTCACCCTTTGTTGAATTTTCACTTAATTCTCATATCAGCTAAGAGAATGTTTTATGAATTTGAAAATCATATACACACGGATACGTCTCAGGCTAACTTATTAAACACTAGCGACCCGCCCGTGCGCCCCTGCTTCGCACGGGTGCACATATCATGCATGTATTATGCATATAAACCTTACTCTTGAATCACTCTATCTATTAAAAAAACCGCATCAAAATCCGTTGCGTAGTTTTAAAGATTTGAGCATACATAGGGACAAAGGGATATAGAAAGCGACTTTGTTTTATACTATGTAGTGATTACACGGGTATAGCGTATAACCTGATTTATTTATTTATTAGGCTATACACTGCTCGCTCTTATGTCCTCGTTGTAAGAGTATTTTTTCTTGGGCTTTGTGTAGCTTTATCTGTATCCGTGTGTATTTGCTCGATGTTCTATAGTGTTATTACCTCATTTTACGTACACAGTAATAATTTTATACAATATTTGTTACAATTCTAAGACAATCTTTGTATAGTTCGCGTCACGTATAATGAGAGCTGAAAGACACTAGGCCGTTATTCACTAATACCAATACAATCATGTTTGTGTTTAGATCACGTTGTGATGTCACACGGTTAGGGCAATGTATCTCCTATGTCATAAAGAATAAAACCCATCGCATTCCTGCTCAGCCTAACCGTTAGCGCTCCTTTTAGATGACGTGAGTTATAATGCCATGCAAACGCTCCAAAGTTCGCTTTCGTGGGCTAGTAGATGTTTGCCTATAGATTTGTTTTTGTCGCTAGACGCTGACTGACGCTTGTAATGCGGATACCGGCCGCACGTCTCAGGAATTTGAGGCGCTAATAAAGTGTAATAGTTAAAATAATTGTAAAAAAATAATTTAGGTTAAATTAAGTTATTGATTGATTGCAAAATAAATATTATGGAATGTTATAATTTAATAGTTTATTTTATTTGATATACTACACACATAAATTATTTATTTATTTATTTCAACTTACATCTATCTTCTTATTACTTAGTGATGCAATGAATACAGTAATACGCTTATTAGATCATATATAATAAAATTATTTATAAAGGATTTCCCTGTCAGTATTTACCTGAACCCAGGTTTCAACATCTACATTAGAGGTGTAGACAAGCTCCACATACAAAATTTAGCGCAATGCTAATGTGCTTACTTTTTGACATTCCTTAAACTATCTGGGTAGGTAATGACAAAATGTCACTGAAGCCGGGTCCGCAGCGCCAATTTTCTAACAAAACATGTTACATAAAGCCGGGACCGCAGCGCCGTGTTTTCGTGTTTTCTAACATCTTAACATGTTTACAAAACAAAATAGGGGCGTGGCTTAACAGATTTGTTAGCAAAAACACAAAAACATGTTTGCCGAGACAAATGGATAACATCACCCGCGTTCGCCTGCGGGGAGGGGAAGCGTCACATTTTATGTTATATATGTATGTGTAAGCTTCTACGTCCTCTTCGTCGGAACTCATTTTTGAAATGAATTGGAATGAAACAAAAACAATAAACAAAACAGAACACACCAGACGGGCTGTTTTAAAAACATGTTATGCTTAACATGTTATGTAACATGTTTTGTTAGAAAATTGGCGGAAAATATTCTTGAAATAAATACAATATATTCACTGGAATAAATATAGATAACCCATCAGTAATCATTTATTTGGTAGATAAGCATTATTACACGTCATGGTATATAGGTATGGTGTTATAATAGTAAAACACATAAATATTTAATAAAGTTATCTAAGTATTACTTATTAATTAATTAATTATGCAGTCACTATCACGTACTATCTACAAATAATATTAAATTATTCTAAATAAGTTCCATCAAACTTAATATAAATTATAGATAGATAACTCTATTGATTATTACAGCAAAATAAAGATATTTATACATTTTAACTTAAAACTAAAAAAATGTAATAATACAATGGGCGGCCTATATATATTATAGTCAAATCAATTGTCAAAATTACAATAAAAAATGTAAAATTAATAAAAAATATAATCTTGCCAAATAATACATTAGGTATTTAGTAATTTAGTAGGTAGGTACAATAACCAAGTTGGTATTTTCTACCACATCATGTTGATGTTGAATGTTTAATGTTGATAATAAGCAATTATCGCTTACAATGCCATAGCTTACCTACGTATTAGAAGGGCGTGGTATCCACCATAGCACTGACATGGCAATATGCGTCCACAACGAGCAGGGCATCGGCTATGTTCAGTCGACTCCGCGGCGCGCGGAGATCTGCTATGACAGCTTGTATTCTACGCAACCGGTTAAAACTCCTCCTCGTCACAGCATTTTGTTTATTTGTTATCTTTCTGAACAATGAGCCCCCAGATTTTTACTTTCCAAGCTTTACATCCGAAAATACATCTTGTTACTACGAGCGAGGGTATGAATTGCAGTTCTTGAATGCTAGCTTCAGACCACCAGACAAGGCTATATTTTTCCACGAAACGTCTTGCCGCGGTGGGTTGAACTCAAGGCAAGCGTGCGCAGTCGAAGCGGCCGCTAGAACGCACGAGAGCTTCACAATTTTCGTGCTACTTCTGTCTCCCATTCGAAACTTTGACACTAAAAGCCTCCGCGCTCTTAGACGCTTCCAGAACGTAAAATTTGCGCGGGTAAACTTATTCGAATATGCGAAAAACACTCCTCTAGAGTCTCTTATTGCTAGTGGCGCGCTGAACCGAACTAGGTGGAAGATATCCCATACTTCAGACACACTGAGATACTTGACTTTGTACAAGTGGGGCGGGGTGTACCTGGATTTGGATACAGTGGTGGTGAAACCTCTGGATGTGTTGAAGAAGAACTGGTCGGCGAGAGAAAGTGATGAAGCCGTCGCCGCGGGAGCAATGGCGTTCTCGCGGGACCGCGTTGGAAGGATGTTTGCTAAAGCCGCTGTCATGTGAGTTGCAGATATCCTACTAAGTACTATTATAAACGCGAAACTTTGTAAGGATGGATGGATGTTTGTTACTCTTTCACGCCGGAACGGCTGTACGAATCTGGATGAAACACCAGAGGCATCACACCGCTTGGCTGTTTAAATATTTAAACAGTAAAGACTTTTTATACTACACCTGCTTGGAAAGTACCTTGATACTTTATCAAATTTACGGTAGAAAGTACGTCATTGCATATCGAACAAATATGCGGGGAGAAAACGCATCTGAGCGGGAGAGAAAATCCATTTCTTACGTGGTTTTTCTTTTTTAATTTTGGGTGAGACTATGCGCCGGTAACCTAAATATCAAAAGCCAAAAAGTTTTTACAGTGAGTTTTTATCTCCAAGTTCGCAAAATGACACTGGCCACTAGCTGTGTGTTGGATGGTGTCGGGCTGGCAGTGCGAACCTGCGGCGGCAGGATAAACAATTTGAAAAAAGAACATGTGAAAATTGCAGACGCCATTGGCGCCATTTTCAATTTGTGTGTTGTTTGAGGATTCAGTTTTAGTTTTTTATTTTCCTCGTAGGTGTAGTATAAAGCACTATGTATCACTCGAGAGAAAGTGCGATTCCCGATCTCGTGTGTTTTAAAGCCCTCGCCTACGGCTCGGGCTTCAAACGACACCCTCGACGGTAATCGGTCACTTTCTCCTCTCGGTGAACAATGTACTATTAAATATTAGAATGTAGAAAAACTAAAATAATAAATATTGGTGGACATTCCACACAGCACTATCTCGCCCCAAGCTAAGCCAATGCTTGTGATATGGGAACCAGATAGCTGATACACTAGCCGATACTTAACATTTTTTTTTGTAAATACATAGGTACTTATAATTACTATAGTATATCACCCAGACAGAGAACAAACATCTGTGTTCATCCATCAGGCAAATTTTTGTTTTCGGTGGGGATCGAACCCACGGCCTACGGCACTGAAGGCAGAGCTATACTATACCAACTGTCAAAATGCCACTCTTATTTTATCTCTGAAGGGAAGCGCATTAAACACCCGAGGAAGTTCCTCTGAAATCAAACCACTTAGTTTCGATAAGTCCATTCTTTTGTTATTAGAAAAATCGATTGTATCAGCCTACCCGATATAATACCATCTATACGGTTTATAATATAGAAGTGGCAATTTGAATGCAGCATGCAATTACCGACATTGAACGTGGAAGGTTGAAAGTCTAATTAGTAATTATGCCAAGTAGGTACGATCGATTTCTGCTCCGATGTCGCTTCAACGAATAATCGATCTGCTGAGCTAAAGGCATGGTCACAGCATGGTGAGCAGGGCATAACCTCCACTTCTGATGTTTGAGGTGTATCTCCAATAGAGTAGTAGATCGCGTTCCCTTAGTCGCCTCTCACGATATCGGTTCTAGTAAAGTAAAGGGTTCCTATTCCCGCTGTAGGCTTATTCCGAATTTTAACAACTTGCTACTCGCTTCGCACAAACCGATCGAAGCATGATCGAAGTGATCACCTCGCAAAATGCCACGTCAAAATACACAGCCCGTGTTTTATTGTGTACTAGTTGCGCCCCGCGGTTTCATCCGCGCAGATTTAAATCCCGGTATTCCCACGGGATAAAAAGTAGCCTATGTGTTATTCCAGACTATAATGTATCTCTCCGCCAAGTTTCATTCAGATCTGTTCAGCCGTTTCGGCGAGAAAGAGTAACAAACATCCATCCATCCATCCATACTTACAAACTTTCACGTTTATAATATAAGTAGGATTGGATTTTGGCGATGTTATCACTTCGATCGAGTAAGGTGTAGAAACCTACCCTTTATCCCCGTTTCTACACCTTACTCGATCGAAGTAGTAGACTTCTACTGTTTCTCGTTTCTGCTTCGTGCTTAGCTTAATACTTAGGTATGCACTAGCATACGAGATAAACAAACCTAACTCTTATCGCTTTGTGCTAGTGACCTGGCGAAGAACTTCAGAGGAGACTTGTGGGGCAACAACGGGCCGGGAGTCATCACCAGGGTTCTGATAGAGAAGTGTGGCACCACTGATTTGGCAGCCATGTCTGCTGATATCTGTCAAGGTCAGTAAAAAGTACCTTACCTATACCCCCGGTTTCTGAAAGCTCGATGGCTGTCATGTCACTTGCTATTTCAGCTTTTACTTCATATTAGATAGAGATAGCATGTGAATTGTCAGCCGATTAGTGTTGATCGAGCTTTCAGAAACCGGGGGTTACTCTGTAAACTCAAGACGCAATAATTTGTAAACAAACCTGAAGTAGGTACTTAACCTAAAAATTACTTTTTTTTTATACAACTAGTTGATGGAACAAGCAGATGGCCCACCTGATGTTAAGTGGTAACCATCACCTATAAACAAAACATTGCCCCGTAGGTCACGCACAATAGGAACGTGCCCTACGATGCACTGCCCTGCGTCCATCAACTTGAGGCGTACAGATGTTAAGCCTCATTCATGTGCCTGTAATTACACCGGCGACCACACTCTTCACACCGAAACACAGCGATGCTGCTTGGAGGATGAAAAAGGCGTGGTGGTAGTACTTCCCCGGACGAGCCACACACAAAGAGCTCTACTACTCTCACTTTCTTGGCGTTGATTATTTTACAGATTTAGCATTTCTTTTCGATTTGAGATCTTGTCTACATTAATGCTCTTAAACTCGACACCAAAACGAGAATTTTCGATTTTTTCTATGAAGTTTGTTTACAAACATTGGATCTTGACTTTCGACAGAGTAGGTACCTACTTATAGGTAAGTATTAAAATCATCGGTATCGCAAAGTAGGTTTAGATTATTCTGAAGTTACAGGCACATGAGGCTTAACATCTGTATGCCTCAAGTTAATTGATGCAGGGCAATGCATCGTAGGGCACGTTCCTATCGTGCGTGGCTTACGAGGCAATGCTTCGTTATAGGTGACAGTTACCACTTAACATCAGGTGGGCCATCTGTTACATCAGCAAGATGTATAAAAAGCGTTATAAGTTTTTCATAAACATAAAAGTATATTATAATTAACATTTTGAAGATATAACAATAGATAGATAGATAGATAATTCTTTATTGTTTCACCACAGAAACAAAATACCTATAGGGTAAAGGCATAAATCTAGGCAAAACAATGGGCGACCTTATCGCTGAGAGCGACCTCTTCCAGGCATCCTTGGACAATATCAATTTCAACAATATCACTTTCAAAACATTCAAGTTTCAGAGAATAACAATATACAAAAGATCAGGAAAAATTATTTCCCACTAGCATGACTTATTTACTCTACTCCAGAGTACTTGGACTTGGAGTCTAAAGTCCAGACTTTAGACTCCAAGTACTTTGGAAACTTTAGACTTAGACTTTAGCCCTCGTACTACAAAACGGTGCCTAACTTTAAACAATGAATGTCTAAAATTAGTACTGTCTCTGTTTGCCATTACGCAATGGTCAGAGATGGCAATAGTTTAAGCATAATTTATCGTTTGACTATTTTTTTTTGTAGTAAGGCCGTAGAAGTCCAATGTAAGAGTTCTCTAAAGCTAAGAGAACCCTCTCTATCACGTTTCAGGGTTCGAAGTGTACAAGCCAGAACAATTCTATCCAATCGATTGGGAGTACGCCGACGAATACTTAGAGCCTGGAGTGATCAGCGAGGGTCCCTATGTATACCACATGTGGAACCGAGTCACACATGATAAGAAAGTGACTAATCACTCGTTGTACGCGCGGCTAGCGAGAAAGCACTGCCCTACTGTTTATGGCGCGTACGGAGATAACTTTGGAGATTAATAAGACACATTTATTTTTAAAAAGCGACATATCACTAATGTATAGATGTTTCAAGTCTAAAAATGCCCTCTCCTCTCCCTGTCGTCACCCTCACAAGCAAATACTAATAATAATAATGCTGGACAATCCACACAGCACCATCTAGCCCCAAAGTAAGCTACTCAAAGCTTGTGTTATGGGTACTAGATGACTGATATATTTAATACATTTGTATACTTACATAGATTGATATTTTTTATTATACAAAGAAAACACCCAGACCAACGAAACAAATTTCTGCAGATCGTACACAAATTTGTTCCGAGGCTGGAATCGAACCCGCAACCTCTTGCGTCGCAGGCGGACTCTCGCCCGCTGCGCCACTGAGGTCGTCAAAAATGACGTGTATTAGACGATAATTTCAGTTCACATTCAATGTAACATAAACACAGATTAAGAACAGTGTCATTATTACTTTGGGGCTAGATGGTGCTGTGTGGATTGTCCAGCATTATTTATTTATTATTGTTATTTGTATGAATCGTGTGTACTATGAGTAAGTCCTGAATGAATAAATTAATAAGAAGCGCACGCATTCTTGTACCAATTCAAAATGTATTGTAATTTGTAGCCATTGAGTTAGATTCTAACTCAATGATTATAGCATAATAAATTACCTACCGGCACCAAATGCCTCAAGCTATCTAGCGATGTCGTCCACCTACCCTCTTATCTATTGCCTATTGATTATCCTTACCTGCCTTAGTTACTCACACCTAGCGATAACGACCGAACGCATAAAATGACCAACATTTTCCACAAAACTTTGATTTACCGTAAGGTCAAGAATAACAGAGTAATTCTTACATTAATAGTGATTCTAGTGACATTGTTGTTTATTATTAGATCGGATTTATCTCCAGACTTGTATTTCATAAACTTTGAAAGTGTCGATAATGTGTCTTGCCACTATAAACTTACAAATGATGCGTTGGAGCCAATAGATGACCATTTCGCGCCATCATCGAACTCCATATTCTTCCATGAAACGTCCTGTGCAGGTGGTTTGAATTCAAGACAAGCCTGTGCCATCGAATCGGCAGCGAGAGCGCACCCTGATAGAGAGATCTACGTTTTCTTCTCCGCTCCTATCAACAAAATCAGTTTGGAAGACGTGGCTATAGATCTGCTGAAGAAATACCCCAACGTGAAGTTCAAAAGAGTTCACATTTTAAACTACGCGAAAGGAACTCATATCGAGAAACTGGTAGCGGGAGGTGCTCTGAATCGAACTCGATGGCCTGTATCCCACACGTCTGATATCCTCAGGTTTCTGACGCTTTATAAATGGGGTGGAGTGTATTTGGACCTGGATATGGTGGTGGCCAAGCCTTTGGATAATTTCCCGAGGAACTGGGCTGTAAGGGAAAGCGTTCAAACTATTGGGTCCTCGGTTCTGGCTTTCTACAGGGACGACGTTGGAAGGATGGTCGCGGATGCGGTTTTGAGGTTCGTTTTTAAAAATATAGACGGAAAAATAGTTTTAATAATTTCATCTAAATCGATACAGTCATTGCGACGTGATAGGTAACTTATTGAGGTCTTTGACGCAATTTTTTAGTGATACTAAAACTTTGTTAAATCAGATATAGGTAAACTACTTGGTAAGTTTTTAAGTTAGTTGCCTACCTACTAAATAATTTTAACTGGTACTTACTTCAGTATAGGTAATACGAGTATGGTATTAGGATTACCTAATGCCAATTAATAGACAAACAAAACTATGTAGGTAATACTTAGTATTCGCTGAAATAAAATTAAATCTAAACAAAGTAAATAACCGTGGGTGGCCTTATCGTTTAAAGTGATTTTCCAGGCAACTCTAACAAAGCCAATTTACGTTATCATAATATTATTATAGGATTTTGGATTAGTTCGCTAAAGTAGGTATAGGTAGGTACCTTCCTAACTGTTTTGACTTTTATTTTATGTTTTCTACCAGAGACCTGGCGAAAAATTACCGAGGTGACTCTTGGGATTACAACGGTCCAGGGGTCATCACGCGGGTGCTGCAAGAGATATGTGGCACCAGCGATCTGACAGCCATGGGTGCCGATATCTGTCAAGGTCAGTTAAAGTAAATTTTTCCCTTTTTATTTCCGTTTAGTAACAGTGACCGAACGGGAAAATAAAAGTAGCAGGGGTTACTCAACGGCAAGTTTTCGTCCCATTGTGTTACAGTGTGACTGAAAAGTGTTACTTAAGGCGTTGACAACACCTAACATTTCTCTCGCTCGCACGATTCGTCATTTTGAAAGATATAAAATCACAAATTCCAATTTTGAAAAATCGCAAACAACCATTTTGTGTGCAATCACATTGCGCATAGTTAGGTAAAAATTTCATTTTGACTGATGCAAGTTTTCCTACTCAAAAGTTTGCTTGAGTACGAAAACTAGAATAGCAAACTTTTAAGAAGGAAAACTTGTATCGATCTAAATGATTTTTTTACTAAAATGATCATGACCAAAATCATTTTGATCGATACAAGTTTTCCTACTAAAAAGTTTGCTTTTCTAAATCTTCTCTTTCAAAATGTCGAATCGTGCGAGCGAGAGAAATGTTAGGTGTTGTCAACGCCTTAACGGGAATAACCCGGTTTGACCATCCCAGTGACGCTATCGGTCAGATAAAAATATGTCGACTTCGCTAGGTACTGTCACCCTGCGCTCCAATTTAATATCGCCAACGTAGGAGACAAAGCCACTAAATTAAAATGGAACTAGGCCTAGATCCCTAAGACAGCTAGTAAGGCGATGCGTTACACTCACTTGTGCGCGGTATACCACCACCGAGAAACTTGAGACACACACGTTGTGAAGCGTGCTGAGATTTTTCAATGCAACTAGCTGATGGAACAAGCAGATGGCCCGCCTAATGTTAAGTGAAAACCATCACCTTTAAACAAAGCATTGATTCGTAAGTCACGCACGACAGGAACGTGCCCTACGATGCACTGCCCTGCGTCCATTAACTTGAGGCATACAGTTGTTAAGCCTCAAGTGCCTGTAATTACACCGGCAACCTCACTCTTCAAACCGGAACACAGCGTTGCAGCTTGGCGGCAGAAAAAGGCGTGGTGGTAGTACTTCCCCGGACGAGCCCTTCACAGAGCTCTACTACAAAGAGATTATAAAGGCTTTGGCCCACGATGGGATGATGTGGACAGGGTGGGTGAGTTGATGTGATGATCACTTGGTTTTGGACTACAAGAAACCTCTTATGTTTTAAAAGATAAACAAAGATATTTTATCACATTTCAGGGTTCGAAGTGTACAAGCCGGAACCATTCTTCCCCATCAGATGGCAGGACGCCAGCCAATACTTCGAGCCTGGAATGATCAGCGATGAGCCCTATGCATACCACGTGTGGAACCGTATGACTCACGACAGTATACTAGCCAGTGATTCTGTATACGCGCAGCTGGCGAAGGCATCCTGTCCCGTAGCGTACAAAACGTTTGGCCAGCACTTTGGAGTATAGCGAGCAGGGGCATTATTTTATGACATAGGAGATTCCTTGCCCCAAACCGTGTAGTCACATGATCTTGGACTTTATTCGTAATGACATAGGGATACTTTGCTGTAACCGTGTGACGTCACAACGTGATTTTAACGCAAACCCGATTGGATTGTTATAGTGAATAACTACCAGCGAAGCGGTAGTGAAGTAAATCATCAAACAGAAACGCACTATGTTTCCAAGTAGAGCAATTTTAATCTCTTAGTCCACCAACTAGGTACTCCATCTTTAAGTTGTTGTCAGTTCATTGGGTGTAGGGGTGATTTGTGGTCTCCATTCGGGAACCTTTAATCACAAAATATGACCTGCTCATTGCCACTTCAACGTGCGAATTTTGCGAGCTATGAATCTTGGTTCTTCTATTGATTTTGTAATATCTGAACCTAACACACAATAAAACTACATAGCTCTCATTAGCCTACACACATACAGTGTAAAATTATTTAGTAAGATGATTTTGTTCAGAGCTAGGGAACTAATTGACCGAGCGAGCGAAGCGAGCGAAGTGTCTCAGTTTCCACATTGGCCAAAAATGCGTTACTTGTCCGGATGTCTGTCTGTTCTCTACAGGTTGCATTTTTCAACCGATCTGGACGAAACCTGGTACACAGGTTATATGACTTATTAGAATTTTTTTGTCGTCGGGGATTTTTGATTGGAGGGGTACTTCCCCCCAAAAAAAGGGCAAAAAAGGGGCTATTTGATATTCTGGATATCTCCACCAAATGAGATCCGATTTCGATTATTCTTTTTTTATTGGAAAGGTAGTAACTATAAGTTGGTCTCATAAAAGTTTGGCGAAGATCTGATAAGGATCTTCAGCATGATGAACAGGATAGCTCATCAAACAATCGATGGTTTTCAATCATATTTGAGAGAAACACAAAGGACCTCATTCTACACAAGATGATGCAAAAAAAATCAAAAAGATCAAAAAATCACAAAACGGAAAATGCACTTGCACATTACATTCCTCAAATAGCTCACTTTTAGTATGCTCGCGAGGTCTACAGCTCCCAGAGCCACTAGTATAATAAATGTGAAATGTTAAGTGTTTTGACAAAAATAACAGGAACCAATGCATAGGGTTCATGCAAGTTCTTCTATAAGCTTGGCTGTATGAAACTGGCATCTAGATCCACCTAGTTTTAAGTTGTTTCAGGGTAATAAGTGGAGAAGAAAGTGATCCTTTTGATTCAACTGAATAAATGCCTCATGACTTGTGTATATTTTTTATCACTTTCCTAAGATCAGCTGAATGTGCCCCACCATCATTATGAGGTCAAAAATGCTGGTACCTACTCAATCTGAAAATCAGTATCCAACTAAATTAGGGTCAATGAGATGCTTGTATTTACTTATGTATTAATTACTATGACTTAAAGCTATAAATAAAATAAATAATTCTGGACAATCCACAGCACTATCTAGCCCCAAAGTAAGCTATTCAAAGCTTGTGTTATGGGTACTAGATAACTGACATATTTAATATATACTTACATAATATAATAATAATTCTCATTATATACTTACATAGATATATATTTTTTATTATACATAGAAAACACCCAGTCCATCGGAACAAATTTCTGCAGATCGTACACAAATTTGTTCCACAGCGGGAATCGAATCCACAACCTCTTGCATCGCAGGCAGGCTCTCGCCCGCTGCGCCACAGTCACATGCCACAAAGCTATGTAATATTTGTCAGTATCCAACAGAGGTTTCATTGTCCTGTTGTAGTCTAGTTGCTGTCAAAAGCAGCTACCTTTGTGCACCTACTTGGGAGACCTCCACAAACATAGGTACACAAGAGTTCTTATAATACATACAATGCAAGCCAAGAAGTTTGATGGGTACTATACCCATAACACAAGCTTTGAGTAGCTTACTTTGGGGCTGGATGGTGCTGTTTGGTGCATGGTTTTAATGTTTAGAATTAATTTAGATATCTTTATTATCAAAAAATTTGTTCTGTAATCTTTTATCCCATTGACTAGGAATTAGCCAAAGTGAAGGTACACCTTGATTAAAATGATATTAGAACATACAACTGGTGTAATCGTAATAAAGGTTATTGAGTTTAATCGCTATTAATTTTTAACAGAAAGTAGGTATCAGTAGTGTGAAACTTTTTGATTTTAAATCTGCACGGGTGAAACCGCAGGGTACAACTAGTCATATAATAATAGTAAGAAATTTGCCAGCTTGAGACTGCTCAAAATAAACCAGTCTGAAATTAGAAACAAACTTGACACATCACTGAATTAAATCATTCCTGATTCAGTTTCTTCTATAAACAAGATCAAAACTTAACCTACACATCGCTTCTGGAGGACCAACCACGAAAACAACACAATATTTTTTTGGGTTTATTTCTTACATATCTAACCACATCACTTCTTGGCGGCCGCTCCTACTTTAGATTTCTTGGTACCACGCACCTTCTTCATCCTGTTCTTCCTTTCCTTACGCTGTTTGCGTGTGGGCCTCTTCTTCTCATAGAGTCCGTGGCGAGCCAGCCTGTGCTTGGGCTCGAACTTCTTGGCGAGGTCTAGGGTGTCGTACAGCAGTGCAAAGCCAGTGGACTTTCCACCGCCGAAGTTCGTCTTGAAACCAAACACGAAAACTACGTCTGGCGTCACCTTGTACATCTTCGCCAACTTCTCCCTGATCTCCGTCTTGCTGACGGTGGGTTTGCCTGGATGTAGCACATCGCAAACCATCTGCTTGCGCGCCAACAATCTAAAAACCACAGAACGTTTTCACATAACCTGACATAGGATGGCGTCTACAATTACACAAGGAAGCGGTTTTCACGGTTTCAGTGAATCCAGTGCACATTTACCTGTTGGTCATGAATTTGCGCGTGCGAATAGTCGCTGTTCCTTCACTCATTTTGAATTATTTGCAATATTTCGGCGATTTGTACGCACGTGCCCGGGTTTTACGGAGAAAAGAAAGAACGTGTTAGAGTTGCCAGCTTTTAAATTGAAATTCTACCAATTTATAACAAAACAAAAAAAACCTTGTATTTTCTACTAGACCAGAATAATTATACTACCCTTGTATGGTATTCTGCGTTAGCAATATTGTAGGAACACTATGTGAATAATGAAAGAAAGGAGGAGGTTTTCCTGTTCAGTACCTATTAACATGAAAAGCATCTAGAAATAAGCTACCATCCATGCCTGAGGATCAAAGTCATAAAGCAAGCTGTTTCAGTTTTTTTGATTCTCGCTGCACTGCACATTTAGTTTCAGTATGTTTATATTAAGCTCATGATGATGGATGACCAACAGAACCAGCTTTGTTTATAATTAGTAGAGATTTACAACTTTACATTTTGTTGGCATCACTGAATAGAGTTTGGCAAAACGACAAGTTTTCAGCGCCAGAAACAATCAGAAAAGAAATAAAAAAAATCGTGTTCGGTCATAGATTGATTATATTATTATCTAGGATCATTAATATTCTATGGACATCGCAGTCGTGTGCAGCGTGCAAGGAATTTGAATACTAGTACAATATTCCTTGGCAACGTGCACGATATATACGTTTATATATATAATACGATATATACGTTTGTAGCAATTTCGGCTACAAACGCATAACATTTGTTCCCGGACACAGCCAAAGGATGCACACAGGTCATTCATTACAAAAAAGCCCCTAACCTTTAGGCTTTAGCAAAAGTTCGCTGGAATTGTTGCCGTGTATTTCTGAAATGGCTGTAACCTAGGTAAAGCATAGGCAGGTATTCAATGATACGATTCTACGAAGAAATGGACGGAAGTGCGAAAAGACCGGTAATAACTCGCAAGGTCTTAAGCAGGTAAGTAGGTACCTACCTTCGAGCATTTACCGTACCTACACAATAAACGGATTCGAAAATCCGTTTATTTGACATGAGATGAAGATGATTTATTAGAACGTGGAGATAAACCCACAGTTCCATAGTGGTGTCGATTCTGTTGTTGCATTATCCTAAACTAACTTAATCTGACACTTCTAAAATTATAGCCAACCTTGTTGTTTCGGTCTTTTAGAAAGGGATGGCAATATTTTTAGTGCTGTCGAATTAGGTTAGTTTAGGATAATGCAACAACAGAATTGGCACCATTGTATAGTATTAAAGCACAATAATTTAGATATTAGCACATCACTATTGGCGGTATCCTAAGTCGCGGTTCCATAACCCTTACCTATGCAAGTACCTACCTAACACCTATCTGTAGAAAAGTCAGAGGTAATCAACACCTAAGATCGTGGATCCCGCCAGCGCCAGTGCCACCTATTATAGATACGCCACTGATTCCGATTTATAAGTATGCTGTGGTACCTTGTTAGGTACCGTAACCAACTATATTTCATGAAAACAATCTGACGTAACACCTACCTACGTCGTGTTTGTCGGAGGTTTCTGAAGGCAGGCCAGACTTAACCAGTTTACGCTGATCCTTAAGCATAAGCACTCAGCACTTCATTTTATTATTTCCTTAGCGTTTCAACCTTTGGAGGGTGGCCAGGAGGTTCTACGGAAACTGGTAACATAGGCGCCGGGCTGTCCGACCCCCGAGCGACTGTTAAATCATCTGTGGCGTATTGATCGGTGTGAGTTCTTCATACTTTCAGTGGTACCAGTTCGGTTTGGGTGTTGGAGCAGTGTTTTCAGTGCCTTGGCCAGTGCCTGATCTGCCGATTCCCGTAAACCCGCAAGTGAGTACCTAACTTAGAACGGCATTAGCTTAGATGTCTATTTCATTCCGAGAAGTTTTATAAGGTAAAATATGCATTTTTATTGCCCGTCTTGAGTCATAGATTCTTAGGTTATGGTTTTCTAAGGTGTTGGGCGTAATTGCTCAGGTACATTAAGTAAGCATATAGATAAGCAGGTACCTACAACCTACGGTTTAATAATAGCAGTTTTATGTAGGTCAAGTTAATAATACCTACCTAGGTAGATACATAGGTACATTGTTTTGGCCATAACTGATTCTAGACACTTAAAAGAAGAGTAGCCTAAAAAAGACTTATTCTTAGGCTAAGCTAAATCAATTGGTTTCAGATGCAAACTTCAGCGAACTATTTCCAATCGCACCAGCATCGATTCCGTCAATAACTACCATTGTGGCGCCCTCCCGCGCCCGCTGCCAACCGTGTATGGGCGACGACGTCTCCCTACCGTCCACCCTTATGGTCCCTGGACAAAATAAACCCAACACGCTTAAGTTGAACAGCGTGGCTCGAGAAGCCAGTCGCTATTCCGCCAGAGACCCACGCTTAAGATAAGTTTGATCATCACCATAAGCTTTACCAACACTGCCAGTATTTTTCAGTATTCATAGTACAAAGTATAATGGAACATGACCTCTTCGAACCCATAGCTCTAAAGCATAGCAGGACTCCTCGTGGCAAGGAGATTAAGGATGGGAAACTCAGGGAATCTCTCCTCTCAGATTCAACTTCTGGGATCTGCAAAGGCGAGGATGATTCTTCTAGTATTGAAACAACATCGTTTTCCAGTCCAGATTTGGAAAGTAATAACGAAAAGTTGTTGCCTTTTGGTGAGAAAGAAACTAAAGTAGCCATTAATGATACCAAACCAAAGAATCAAGTTAATGTTACTCGTAATCCATCCCATAAGGATGATTCAGACTCAGATCTGGGATCGACACCGGAAAAGATTAAAAAGCACGTAAAAATTCCAGATGGAGGCTGGGGTTGGGTAGTCGTGCTATCTTCATTTGTGATATCAATGATAGCTGACGGAATTAGCTTCTCTTTCGGACTGCTCTACATAGAATTCCTTGAAGAGTTTCAGGCTAGCAAGTCGACAACAGCTTGGATTGGAAGCCTGTTCATCGCCGTACCTTTGCTATCGGGACCGGTCATGAGCGCTTTAGTTGACAGATATGGCTGCCGAAGTATGACCATCCTTGGTGGGATTATTTCAACTATTGGGTTCGTACTTGCATCCATTTCCACTAGTTTGGAAATGATGATGATCACTTTTGGCGTTATAGCCGGCTTGGGACTCGGATTGGTATACGTAACAGCTGTAGTGTCAATTGCTTACTGGTTTGAAAAGAAAAGGAATCTAGCAACAGGGCTGGGAGCGTGTGGAACTGGTGTTGGTACTTTCATATACGCGCCTATGACCCAGTATTTCATTGAGGAATATGGATGGAGAGGTACAATTCTGTTACTCTCTGGAACTTTACTAAATCTTTGTGTATGCGGTTGTGTTATGCGTGATCCTGAATGGTGGATATTGGAGCAGAAGATCCAAAGAAATGAAGATTGTAAGCTGAAGAAATCAGACAGTAAATCTAAAAGTTCCAGTTCAGTTTCTATTACCACGCCTTATGTGTTTGATTTCGATACGCCAACACGCGGTAAAAGTATGGGAGGTCTGATACGTCGAGGAGTGGCTCCGGAGAAAGTGATAAGTGAAGAAGCTGCAAGCATCAAGCGCCACCAGAATCTACTGACGACAAGAAAGAGGAACAAAGTGAGGCAAAGGTCACAGTCCGTCGTATATTTGCCAACTTATCTCACCTACAGTGATAAGGTTTGTTTCTTCATGCTCTTTAGTTTTGTATTCATTGAACCATGTTTGGTAGGTACCCAGCTACATAACAATAAATATACCTACGTAGGTATACTTATTAACAATCGGCCTCTAGTGAACTAGATTATATTGCTATGACATTGTTCGATTTGATTTGTAATAAGTACAATTATAATACTTTTGCTATTATTGGAATGTTTATAAAAGTTACCTTACCATAACGGCACTGGAATGAACGCTATAGCTGATTAGTAGTCTATATTCTATACCCAGAGCTGATTTAGTAGCTATAAACAAACAAACTATTGATCTTCCAACAAAATTATAATAACAAGTACCTATGTACCTGATTAAAATAACGTTATCTGTCAATAACTTTCAGATATCTATGAAAACACTGGATACGATCGTGAAGGCTACCAGCAAAGACTACGGTATATCGATTAAATATCCGTCTTTTGCCATCAACCATACCAAACCACCTCTTCTTAGAGCGAGCAGAATCGAAGAGAATGTGGTCGTTCACAGCAATGCAGTACAAAGAGCTTATTCAGAGAAATACGACCACAATGAAGCAATTCAACTCCAGAACTATGTATTGAAGGGTTCAAAGCAGGTTCACGTGTTCCGAAAGTGCAAATCTGAAACGAAAGATGACAAGGAACTGGTGATAAAACAAGAATGCAAAGAGAACAAAAGAGATTGGCTAAAGAAACAGCTGTCGGTGAACCATCACTATCTGAAAGACCTGAAGATGCCAAAGAATTCTTTAAGTCACAGAAATGCTATGCTCAACATAGGAAGGTACCGCCTGAAAGCATCATCCTGTCCAGATATCTATAAGAATTCTATGATAACAATTGACGAGAAAGAAGATGTGAGTAGTTTTATTTTTATAAACTCGTTTTTTTAAACAAACTTATACACTTAACTCTTTAAACTGTCCTGACCTGGACTGATCTGATCTCCTCAATAAGATTGCAGCAAGAAAGATTCGAGGCTTTAACATCATTCACTACTCATCTAACAATACTATGTTTGTTTTTTGACCTAGGTTTAATGTATTCTTTCCTTCGTAAGCGTATTAACTCTTATAAACTTCTTCCAGAACTGGTACGACGACTGCCTCGCCTGTCTCGCTGACATGTTCAACTTGAACCTCTTCAAGAAGATGACCTTCAACCTGCTTTGCCTCGGCACCATCATCCTATTCGTGTGGTTCATCGTGCCGTACTTCTACCTCGCTGAGCACTTGATGGACAGCGGGTATACGGAAGATGATGGCGCTATGATGCTCAGTCTTATTGGGATCACCAACACTATCGGAATGGTAAGTAGACTACTATAATTCTTCTGTGTTGTAAGTGCGTAGCGTATGTTATGGGCTTTATAGAGTTCTAATGCTGGTTCAGCGATTCCGAATTCTGTATGGATGGATTCACGTATCATAAACGACTCCATGCAAAAAACGTCTAAAAACACGGCTAGAATAGAACGTTGCGTGCAACAATAAAAGAACAGAGGTCGGCACTACCGAATAAACCTAACATGACCGGACTGAAGAATTGTTTGATTTGTATTTTTTGGAAAAAATCCAACAGATCGGTTTTTTTCATCAGGGGACGTCATTGGGATTTATTTGATGACGTTAGGACTTAAAACAAAGATTTGATGAGTATGAATGAATAAATCAAGGAATTTGAATACAAGTACAAGTTGTCTTCTTCTTCTTTCTTCTTTTTATGGCTCCTGTCATAGACAATCTTGCCAATGTCAAGTGATTCAGAGATTATACTCGAATGTTTCTAGTCACGTCAGTCAATTGTTTTGAAGAAAATGGTGGCGGTTTCTTCAAAATATTTGAAACATTTTCGGTCACGATATCACATAATACACTTTCATTTCAAATGCTTACACTTTGTGCTAAGACCACAAGTAATGTTGGTTAAAATACCACCAAAATTACACAACACAACTCAAAATAACACTAGAAAAACAATTAAAATGAAAATGGTATGTTGCTTCGATAGATGACAGGAAACATACGCTTCAAACTAATAATACTAATGCATAAGTAAGAAGTGTAGTAAGTCAAACAATGATAAAAAAAAATCTTTTTTTTAAATAACATAATAGTAAAGACATTGCAGATATGTTAGCTGTCGATAAGTAGGTATTAAATTCACTTCGTAGTCCACTATTTAATGTACTGGGCACAGACTATTTATATATATATATATATAGATACTTTAATTTACGTCTAGACAAGGTCCTGACCTTGTAAATCTTGTTTTAACTATGAGCGATGGTCAGCAGGGGAACATAAATAGATAATATCCAGTTTCCAAATGTCTGGCGACTTATCTACGTGGCTTGCCAAATTCCTAGCGCCGTGACTCGATAGGTTTCCACAATATTTATTTACCTACGCAAACGTTTATTTTGAGACAAGTTTGTTATTGAGCTTTACAAAATTGTGCAAATCTTGTTCAGTGTGCGGTAAATTTATAAAGGTCACACTTTTAGCGTTTTGCCTTGTATTGAAAATTTTCTCTGAGTACCGAGTCGTTCGTGGTGACTATGGGCCAGGCAGGGTGACTATGTGCCAGGCAGGTGAAAACTTTTTTGACATTATCTGTGAAAAAAAAGATAATTATTACGAAACTATCCAAAAATCTAATTTTGAACGAAACATGTGTTGTGTTAGTAGTGTTAGTACCAAAATGTATTAACGGACCCTCATTGCACATTTTCACCTGCCTGGCACATAGTCACCACGAACCACGGTATTTTATCTGAGTTGCAAAGTTGTTGAGATTAACTCAGAATCAATAAAATGGTAGGTACCTACTCGTATTATGGGATCCTTTTATACTTTTCTAGAATGATCTAAAAGATACAGTACCTATTATGTACCTTACTAGACTATACGAAGTGCTGATATAAATATAATGATAAGATCGACATAGATCGCCCTATCTAGCTCTCGTTACAGATAAGATACATACTGTCACATTGCAATTATCGATGAATGAATAGTGTTAGCATGAAGATTTAGAGCATTTAGATAGAGGATTAAAATAAAAAGAAATACCGACTTCAAATACACTAGAAAATAAACTCATACTATACTAAAAAAAAAACTGAAAACTGAAACAGCTTCACGACTTTGATCCCCAGTCACGGTAGATATCCCCTCAGATCTCTCAAGTACCAAGTACTAACCTCAAGATTATTTGAGGATGTCTAAGGGGGGTAGTCAGAGGTACGTCCAAACATTACATTTGGCACATACCCACATTTTGCAGTAGTTAGTATTCCATACGTGACAGGTTGCAAGCCCATCGCCGCTGTTAGAATACTAACTGGTTTCCTCACGATGTTTTCCTTCACCGTTTAAGAGCACTGGCATTGCGCACATAAATTTTTCGATAGAAAAATTCATTGGTGCACGACCGCATTCGAACCTGTGACCTTACGATCGGAAGGCGGGGTCACTTCCACTAGACCACCGGTGCTCTAAAAAAAAACTAAAAAACTTCTAATAAATAACTAAAAAAACTGTCGAATTGAGAACCTCCAGGATTTTCGTAGTCCGTTAAAAATAGAATATTCTTTTTTAATTTCAGGTGGGTTTTGGCTGGATAGGCGACTTCCCCCAGGTATCCATCGGCAATCTCTACGCAGTATGCCTCGTACTCTGCGGGGCGTCAGTAGCAGCAATACCAATTGCAGTTTCCAACTACTGGATTCTGGTCTCTATCGCCAGTGCCTTTGGGCTACTTTTCGCAGCCTCGTTTACTTTCACCCCGAGTTTGCTGGTCAAACTGGTGTCGTTGGATGATTTCACGTCTGCTTACGGATTGGTGCTGCTCGCTCAGGGCATCGGACATTTGATTGGCCCTCCGCTATCTGGTAAGCAAACCATCCATAATAATAATAATAAACTCATATATTCTCTCAGACACAAAGGTTTTCAATATAGGAGGTACTTACATAGAGGTTTACTTAATATGTGAATGGTATCCTACTAATATTATAAACGCGAAAGTTTGTAAATGTATGGCTTTGATCCATAATCAAAGATGTTTGTTACTCTTTCACGCCGGAACGGCTGAACGGATCTAGATGAAACTTGGCAGAGAGGTAGATTATAGTCTGGAATAGCACATAGGCTACTTTTTATCCCGTGGAAATACCGGAATTTAAATCTGCGCGGGTGAAACCGCGGGTTTACCGCGCAACTAAAGTAGTTATACCATATAAACTTGTTTTGCGTGAGACTGATGGTGCCCGAGATATCTAGAAACCTCTATTACGGGTTACCAGACTCACCAGTGCTCCACTCCACTGAGTCCCAGTCGTGGTCCCAGTAAGCTCCAGTAGAGCTCTTAGTGAAGGGCTCGTCCGGGGAAGACTGCCACCATGCCTTATTCGGTCGCCAAGCAGCCTTGCTCTCACCGGACTTTCACATGTATGCATCAAGTTGTTTTTTTATATACAACTAGCTGATGGAACAAGCAGATGGCATATAATGAAATGACACATACCTAAGTAATAATAATAATTATTTGGCACACGGAGGTTACACAAAAAATACAGACTAAAAAGTAGTAACCGCATCACCTATAGGTACTTAACAAAGCCACAACAGGAACGTGCCCTACGATGCACTGCCGAAGGGCAGTCTATCAACTTGAGGCAAACGAGGTACCTAATGTTTTTTATTTGTGGTGGTTACACTAAACCAATGTGGAGGGTAGATGGCCCACAGTGTTTCAGTGGCTTTATGCCGATTTTGACGTTCCACGGAGCCGTTCGAAGTCGTCGTCACCTAGGTTCTTTCTTGGATCGTCTAACGCTGACAGGCCGATATTTTTTTTTTTTTTTTTATTGTTTGATAGCTAGACGTTTGACTGCCATCTCACCTGATGTAAAGTGAAGATGCAGTCTAAGGTGGAGCACGCTTAGCTATAATCCACTTATTCACTCTTGACTTAAAAATTCCTAAGTTGTATCGACTAAAAGCTCCGCGTTCTCTTACAGACAGAGACAACGTGTACCTACTAATGTCTTAAAACTTTTCAGGTCTGATCTACGATCTGACTCTATCATGGGAGCTGTCGTTCTACCTGGCTGGAGGCTGGATCATCGTGTCTGGAGTACTCATCGCTTTCATACATCCAGTCAAGGCGTGCCAGGAGAGGAGAGATGATACCAGGAGCACCGTCAGCTTGGCATAGATTCAGAGTAATACTAAAGCAGTAGAAGCCTTGGTGTTTTCTAATTCACTTACTCTCGTGTACCACCTACGCTGTTAGGTGAAAAAGAGAACTTAAGGCTCCGGCGACAGCGGCTCGCAATTTCGAGGTGCGATTGGCTATTATTTAATTTTATTTCATTTCGGGGAGGTTGTTTGAAAGAATAACTCTAAAGTGACACGCATAAATACTGTTCGAACACAAATAATACAATAATATAAGGGAAACATGCTCGAATCAGAAATCATTTTGGTATGTAGTATGTGGTGTTGGTAGTATGTTTCGTCTTACGTTTACCTAATACCAAAATGATTTCTGACTCAAGCACATTTCCCTTATATTATTGTATTATTTGTGTTCGAACAGTACCTATTATGCGTGTCACTTTAGAGTTATCCTTTCAAACAACCTCCCCGAAATGAAATAAAATGAATTAATAGCCAATCGCACCTCGAAATTGCGAGCCGCTGTCGCCGGACCCTTAAGAATCACAGGCAAGTCTTTGCTTTAGTTTAGTTCTGAGGTTTCACATGGTACCTACCTATAAGAACTCGATAGAGTTGTTACTTGTGGTCCGGTGTTGAGATTATAAATGTAGACTTCTACATGATACAAAGACCCAGGGAAAACTTTGCAACTTTATGGTACGGTGTTACTTATTGTGGCAGTGTGAAAAGCTGTTGACGTAATATTGGTCAAAAATTGTAGCCAATTTTTTAAAGCCAAGTCTTTTTCTAGAATAATGTAGTTGAACGAACACCTCTCTAACTAAAGTAGAGTCGCAATAATAATAATACACTAGAATCTAGTTGGTAGGTATCTAATTACCAGAGATCGGAGGTAGGTAGGTATAATGATTTAGATATTTCACATAATCCGGTAAATACCTATCGGAACTTTCCGGAAAAAGCCCCGACCTCTGCTAATTAGGTAGGTACATAGGTACATAGTGAATTTTAGTCTGTTTACTGTAGTTGCACAATTATTGTTAATCAATTTAATTGGTAAACGTTCTATGCAAATATTATACTAGTTTTAGAAGGTTTATATTCCTTAAATTACACCATGATAATCATATTGCTTGGATGTTGTACTTTATACTTACCCTATTACCTACTTATAATAAACGAAATGTTACCTATAACCGATTTTTCCTTTAAGGCGCATGTAGGAGCCGATGACTTTTGGCGTACGTGTCGTTTCGGTCCCGCACCTTTCGAACATACACAGTAACGCACGGAATTATTGAAAATATTGATTTTGCCGAGTGAAACAACCACAGAACACATACATTACGGAACACATACCTTACGGAAACAACATTGCATCACAAATTAATTTGTACCACTTGAAGGTAACATCTTTGCCAATATAAGGTGAGAGAAAAATAAAAAAAAAATCTCGGTCATTTAGAATATGAGAAAATCTTCAGTCGTGAACTATGCTTGTAGTTATTTTTTTGCCCACATCTTTTTGAAATAAGGACATAATATGACATATTTTTTTTTCTACAGTAAAATATTGGCTCTTCTACGAAAGCCCCCAAATACGGCCAATCAGCTCCTTTAGGCATATAGGAGCTTCTCTTAATTAAAGGTAGGGGTTGGGTAAGGTAGGTTACATCTTTTTATACTGTTCTACAGGGCAAAGGTCTACTCCATACTACCACTCCCCTTGATCCTCGGTGTAATCTACCCACTCACTGGTCACTGTTGAAGCAGTCCAGGCATCATTACATTCTTTGCTAGCGATAGTCTGTTATCTAGCTAAAACAGTGACATCAGCATCGCCATTATCACGTCATCGTTGAACGTGCTCTTTTTTCTAATTAAACCTATCATTTTAACGAATCATATTTTAGTCTCCGTTCTTGACTCAGATCTCCGCCTTTTTGTTTTAAATCTCTTACCAACTCGACATTGGCAAATTCGTGGCAATCTCTGTCGGCCACTGAACAGCCATAAATAAAAGAAGAAGAGTTATGTTTTTTTTAATGTAGGTAAGTAGGTAACTACCTAAAAGGTGGAACATCTGCTTGTTCCCTCATAGGTATTTTTCATTTTGCTATTTTGCTTACTAAAGTAAGTATGTACCTACTTACATACGTCCATGTGGGTAAGTAGGTAGGTACCTAAAATAAAAATGGATCATTCCCGAAATCCCCACTAAGAAATCCCCACTGGTGGGGATTTCAATATTTTTTTCCTTTAATCCCCACTGACTACGTCGTAGCATGCTACGGCGTAGCAGTGGGGATTTGAGGAATTTATTTTCCTCTAATCCCCACCAAGTCATGAAGTCGCTATTATATCACTTTTTTAACATTAATATTATTATAATGACAGTCCAAGTTTAGTTCTGATTAAGTTTCATCGAGTCTTTCTGTAGGTACATAAGAAAATATTCGAAAGCACACTATGCATGCCATTGTTTTAAAAGTCTAAAAATATTTGCAGCTGCAGTTTAAAAACTGGTTTCCATCGAACCAAAATACATCAATGAAGGACACCGCATAACAATAGAACATACCAGACAGCTTATCTATTGATAACACTTGACAGCCGCACCTCATTATTGGTCAATTAGACAAAAGGGTTTATTGCTTAAAACCTTCTATGGGACAACCTGACAATGACAATACTGGCTTGTGATTGGCCGAAACGTACCTAAAGTTTACTGCATTGTTTAGTCCTGTTTAGGCAGATAGTTATTCCCGAATTTCTTATCAGTTTGGTTTAAATCTTCGTACGTGTTAGACTAAAATGGCAATTAGTTCGTCTGGTAGCGGTGACGAGCTAAAGTTTATAAAAAAGTTGAGTGCTACTATATTGGTGAGAGCAGGACATCAATATTGCCTAAAAAAACAATACAAAAGTGGTGCTAGTATCTGGGAGTGTGTGCTTCGAAAAAAAGAAAAGTGCCGTGGATCTGTAACCATAAACGTAAGTATATTTTGTTGCAATAAATCTCCCTATTTTTCTGATTGTGAATATTTTTTTAATATTGTTAATTATTGTAAAATATGACGTGATTTTTAGTTTCTAATATTTGTACAGTTCTCGCAACGGATTTAGGCATTCGTGAAATTAGCCATTTGGCTGCGCGGCAGACAATTTACAACCTTAAGTAGTGACACTAAAGCCATTTTTGACAGCTAACATCTAACTTCACGAATGCCTAGATCTGTTGCGAGAACTGTAATATAGTTAATTATTGCAAAATATGATGTGATTTTTACTTTTTAATATATGTGTATTTTTAATATAAGTGTATGAGTCTAACATTTTTATTAAAAAAAAAACATATAATTACCGATTGTTGAATTTGCGATTTTTATACTTGTTAATTATTGTAAAATATGGTGTGATTTTTAGTTTTTAATGTTTGTAAGATTAAGAGTCTAATACTTTTATAAAAAAATATGATCACCGATTGTTGAAGTTTTTTATAGGTAATCTTGTTAATTATTGTACAATATGATGTGATTTTTATTTGTAACAATTTAGAGTCTGCTATTTTAATAAATAAACAAACACATTTTCTCGTAATTGTTTATTTGTCTTGTTAAAAATTGTAAAAAACATTTAATATTTTATCCTCAGTGAATGATAATTAAAAGAGTATATTATTGAGACAATTTTATTCTTTTATTTTTTCTCATCAAAATTTACCCCTTAGGTAAGTACTGCGTTTAGGTATGTATCTAATTGTAACAAGTAGTAAAGTCATTCTGCATTCATTATCTTGAAAGGAAGCGGGCCAGGAATAGAGGTATAATAAAATAAGTATTCAATACTCATGGTTATTTAATTATGTTGTATTAGGCAAGAAATGAGACTATTGGATTTATAGGTTATTATTATATAGAAAGACTTAATAAAACTTAATAAGAACTAAACTTAGACTTTCATTATAATAATATTAATGTTAAAAAAGTGATATAATAGCGACTTCATGACTTGGTGGGGATTAGAGGAAAATAAATTCCTCAAATCCCCACTGCTACGCCGTAGCATGCTACGACGTAGTCAGTGGGGATTACAGGAAAAAAATATTGAAATCCCCACCAGTGGGGATTTCTTAGTGGGGATTTCGGGAATGATCCATAAAAATGGTTAAAATTTTCTGGATTTCCGAGATTCCCCAGTTGACGACAAACTTGTTATGTACTTACTTCAAGGATGTTTTAATGCCATTGTGCTCATTGAACATACACGGCAGAGTAATTTGAACGGCGTGTAATGTAATTTTGTGCAAAACTTGTTACAAAGACGTAAACTTACTGACTGACAGTGACAGGCGTTAAGAATTAAATTGACAGGCGTTCCCAATTTAAACTCGATAGAATTCCAGTAATGCCTTTCCGTAAACAAAATTGAAAAAAATTACTGCCTATTGAAAACTCAGTGCAGATTGCAGTGAGTTTTCAATAGGCATTCTGGAGTCTAAATGCGGGGTCTTTACAAGTTACAAACCCGGTTGTCCAGCAATACCTGCTACTACATTAGGCAGGTTCACTTGGAAGTAAAATATTACATACTCTTCTAGCTCTACTCTACTAGCTGATAGACTAACCACGTGACGGTCAACCAAACACCTTTACGGCGGATTCTGTTCAGATATAAATTTATTTACTAACCTAAAATATATTTCAGGTCTTTGTGGTGTGGTCAATGATCACGACTGAAGATTATGATAGCACATCGTAAAGAATACTGGAGGCGGTCTCCGTGCTTTCAGGCGAGGACCATTCGGCCCCCGTATTAGCTAAAATTTGCGATCAGCAATAATTGCACAATTATCGCGCAGACAACGCGCGATTGATTGTTGGACGTAAAAAGAAATGGTATTACATACGAGACCGATTGCTAATCGCTCGATAATATTTTTAATGCACTTATCGCGACAACAAAAAGATTGTCGCAGTTTGACAGTTCAAATTGCTTCCCAGTTGCTCTCGCATTGCTTTAAAAAAAGATACCTACGTGATACGAAAACTTCAAACAAATTCACAGTTGAATGCAAATTTGTGTTACGGATTGTCCTGTAGAGGCAGCACTGTCGATAGTATGCAATGGCTTCATTGTCGCTGTTACATAATACGAATGAGCGATTGAGAAGCATAAATCACACGATTTTTGCTATTGCTTTGCTTTTGCAAGATACGTGATAAGGGGGCGGATCACGTAAAACTGGTTTCTACTCTTTTTAAGCTGGTCCGTCCATTAACAGGAGATCTACCACGACACTACCACCAACAATAACTAGATTTTCAAGGCTTCTGTCACCGCACTACGACTGAAATAAGGAAGGTACGACAAACGACTTTCTTCAGAAAACTGTGTCGTATGTAACATTGTACTCTTACCTTATCTTAAGAATGACTGTAACAATAAAGCCTCATGCAAATACTGAATGAGAAATAAAGGATGAACCAAACCAAAAGAAAATTATTTCTGCCATTTTGTTACACATTTGTTGAGAGGCGGAGCTTATAAATTCCTTTAGGTAATAACTAATAAGTTTACCTACACAGATTTATTGAAAAAATTCCTTCATATAAATTTTTGTCTCGGACAACAACATATAATTCAGACCTTAGAAAAGGCTGCCATAAAGGTAAGTACCGACGAGCATGTAGGTATGAAGATTATAAAGGAATGAAGCGAAAGAGGTATGTCAGGATCGTAGCAAGTGGAATATTTTGGTATCTGCTCTGACAAGCGTGATGTTATGTATTTACCGACATATTATGTGATTTTTGTCGAAGATTAATAAACTGATTTACTCCCAATATTTTAAAGATGCATTCAATTGATGTTGCAATCAATTATTCGAGACACATCGACACGTCCGCTTCTGGGAATTCAATTGTATCCATTGTAATTCGATGCACACTGCGCTTGTGTGTCGCACAATGCATCATCATACGATATAGAACTAAGCACAGAATGAATAATAGTAGGTAAGTATGAAATTATGGTACAGCACCTACCTATGTCGTCCAAGTCTACCGCTTTATACCTAATCAAAGGTCTACTACCGTTATAGGAGCTGATTGGTCCAATTTGGAGGCTTTTATTATTGTGGTATATTTTTTCAGTGTTATTATGGCACAAATGAATTTATATTGTTGTTTTTCACGTGGCAATCAAATTAATATTTCCAATTATTCCATGCGTTATTGGTGCCAATTCTGTTACGTTTGATTTTCCTAACATAACCTAATTTGACAGCACTAAAAATATTGGCATCCCTTTCTAAAATACCGAAACAACAAGGACGGCTTTAATTTTAGAGCTGTCAGATTATGTTAGTTTAGGATAATGCAACAGCTTTTCATTGTGATCGTGTAAGCACTGACCTTTGAGGGCAGTGTCGTGTACATAGACTTATAGAGACTGGCGGTTTAAATCCTAATCATATGAAACACGGTGTCGGCAGATTTCCCTCTCCCTTGCCTACACTTACATATAAAGCGTACATACGATAATAAACTCGGGTGACACACACACTGAAAGCAGCAATACGATTGGCTACTTGACCAACTCACACTTACAATCACCCAATCAATGCGAACCACTCGTACGTCACACTACCATAAAAACGTAGGCGTAGGGATTTCAATATTATGGATAAAATATTATCGATTGATACGATCTTACAAAAGATGAATCGATATTATCGAAGTCTTTTCCACATTCAATCTCAGCTTGTCTAGTAAGAAAATCCATATGTCTTAATTTAATAATAATAATAACTTTTATTTTTAACTGACTTCAAAAATGGAGGTACTTATATTCTCAAAAAAATCGGGCCCGTCCAAATCTGATCAATAATAGTGATCCAGATTTTGACGGGCCTGTTTTCGTTCTATAAAGTGTATTTTTTCAGAGGTGTATAAAATATACTGGCAGCGCTTAACCGCCGGTTTCTGAAAGCACGATCAAAACTAATCTGCTGTCTCTATTTTTTTTATACTACTAGCTGATGGAACAAGCAGATGGCCCACCTAATGTTAAGTGGTAACCATCACCTATAAACAAAACATTGCCCCGTAGGTCACGCACAATAGGAACGTGCCCTACGATGCACTGCCCTGCGTCCATCAACTTGAGGCATACAGATGTTAAGCCTCATGTAGCTGTAATTACACCGGCGACCACACTCTTCAAACCGAAACACAGCGTTGCTGCTTGGCGGCAGAAAAAGGCGTGGTGGTAGTACTTCCCCGGACGAGCCCTTCACAAAGAGCTCTACTACTATTAAAATATCTCTATCTAAGTAAACACCATTTATTTATTCAAACTATGTTATATTTTACTATTTTCAACCAATCATCATTCGATCATCGGTAAATTTTTTTATTTGTTGAAATGAACGAGCACATCACTATCTCGCAGCAAATAGCAGCGACAGTACCACGCAAAGAACGTGGTGTCGAGAGCATCGCTAACAACTCATTCCATTGCGTCATTCGTTTATTGGGTCGTGACTCGTTTTAAGATACACGCAGCAATGTATTTGAAACAATTAGTTAAAAATGCTTTTCGCACCGATTTAACTTTTGACTGACCTTAGAAAGTATGTTTTGACTTGTGATTGTTTTATGGCTAAATACTTAATAAAAACAAGTAAATTTGTCAACTTACATGTGGTAGGTTATTCCGTGTTCCCTATAATTCACTTTTCTGCTAGTATTCTTGCCCGAGACGATCGCACATTCCGGCATTTTAAAAACTTGTCAGACGACAGACGACTCGCGACTAATCCCTGATTTTTGCCGAGCGAAGGACTATGTGGGGAATCCCTCACGTTGCCGTCTTACGGGATACGCCCACATGCCCCATCCCCTCCTTTCCTTCATCCGTGGTCGTGTAAGTCTACGGAACAGAGAAATATTTCTGTGTGTAAGTCAGTGCTTTTCAATCTTTTTGAATACGCGACCCCAATATAAAAAATTCTAGCGACCCCCTTGGGCCATTGAGAGACAAAAAGTAACACGCCATTCTTCTCACTGAAATTGTGATTTTACTGTAGTGTAGAAAGTACCTTGCCTTTTGCTTTTGCCAGCGATGACCCCCCAAGGAAGGCTTCGTGTGTGGGTCTCAGATTGACAAACCATAGTGTAAGTAATCAAACCACTGATGAAAAATGGAAACTCCAATTTCAATACGATCCTCAGAAGAACAATCCTAGAGGTCTACCACTGCTTGAGTAGGTAGATGTCAACAGCTTTTAATTTTAGTGGCAGTAGGTAAGCTATAAAAATAAGGAGATTTCCCCATAGCATGTTTTCGTAACCGTCAATAGGTGAGATTATTCACGACTGAATTATTAATTTTGCATTATAACAACATTCTTGTACCTATACCTATAGCTTGCTCGCTCGCCACACTAGGTACCTATATTTTATTGGGCTTATCTATTTGAAGGTAGGTACGTAGGTATTTAGGTAAGTTTAGATAAAACCTTAATTGATTGACCTGCATAAACTACAGTCAAGTCAATGTCATTGCCCTCGTCTCGTCAAATGCCGTAAAACAATAAAAAACTATTTGCCAGCCAACTCTCCTTGCTTATTGGTAATTAAATTAATGATGTAAAATTCCACTCGTATCTCGCCCCGGATTTGCAATCGTAAAGTAACAGCAATTAATGTGAATGTAAACAATGCTATCTCCCTGATAACCATGCGATGCGGCATTCATTACTGGGATTTATTCTGGAGTTGACGTTATTTTTGGTGGAAACAGTGTGAAATTGTTACAAAAATGCGGCTTTATAGAATGGGGCGAGACGCCATCCCGCCTCGCTCTGACCAAGTTTGACTGAATATCAACAAGTCAGCAGTAGTCAACACAGTGAAGTGAACACACACAAGTGGCTTGCTTGCCTCGCTAGTAGCACGCGCCCCACGCTCCGTCTGTTTCACGTGAATTACAAAGTGCCAGTGCCAGCCAGACTACTCAGCTGATTCTGTGAACAAACTGTGAAGCTTTGTGTGCATTAGGAACCATATACACAGGTGAGTCAAGTTATACAAGTTATACATATACAACTTTTATAAACAAATAGATTCGAATAGTTACCAGATAACAGTGTAGAGCGTGGAAATGACTTATACCTACTTACTCACCTAGGTACTTAGGCAATTTAACGCGAATGAATGGTTTCATTGTAAATCTGTTATTCAATGTCGTTAGCTTGTTTAGAGACTGTTTCTCGGTTATTTACCTGTTTGATTGTGTGATTTTATTAATAGTTTGCGTTTATAATGTTACGAACGTTAGCGGGCGGATGTTCATTTGTAAAAATAACTTTTTGTGGGTAAGGAATGTAAGGATCTGAGCGGCACCAACCTAACTATATACCTACTGTTTATCAACACCAACATTAGCTAAGTAGGTAGGTAGGTATCTTTTTTTATACTACCAAGTTATCAAACAAGCATACGGCCCACCTGATGGGAAGCGGTTACCGAAGCCTATGGACGTTTGTAACGCCAGAGGTGTCACGCTCGCGTTGCTGACCCTTTAAAGTTAACGAAACGTTAAGTTTTTTAACAAATAGATACCTACTTAGGTACAACCACCGTAACAGAGAATAGGTTGGTACATTTCTGTGGTAGGTACTAGGCTACCTACCTATACCTACCATAGTAAATATTTACATAATAGAAATGATCAAAGTTGACCTTCATCGAAAGCAAAGGAGTGCAATGTCCTATGTAGGTAGGTACCTACTCGTGACCCAAATTTTTATGTCTAAGGTTAGTATAAGTTATGTACCTACCTAGTTATGTACCTACCTAGGTACGTAATTAGGTAGGTATTTATTATTCTACAGACGTGTTTCGCCGCAAACAAAAAGTGGATCTTGTCTAGACCCCATAGCTCTTAAAACTTTAGAGATCTGGATGACGACATGCTTTATTGCTGATTATAATAATAGCTAGATATTATGTTTGCAATAATAACAATGGAAGATTAGATAGATGTCTAGATAGTAGGTAGGTGGGTACCTAGGTAGATACAGATATGTACCCGCCTACCACCTACCAGTAGATACATTTTGAACCCCTAGACCACAGGTTCCCAAACTTTTTTTTCTCATAGACCACTTAAAAATAGGTTTTATTGTTGGTACCTCCGATGACCTTCGGCGCATGTGGTTTCAGTCCCGCACGTTTCGAGTTCCGAACTCATGCGCGAGACCGGGATACCTACCTACCTAGATACAAAGTAACGCACGGAATTATTGAAAATATTTAATTGCCGAGTGAAAAAACAAACATTGCATCACAAATTTATTGGTCTCACTTGCATGCAAGGCATCTTTGCCACTATAAAGGTGAAAGAAAAAAAACTACCTAGGTATGTCGTTTAGAAGTAAGAAAGTCGAGCCAAATTTTCAGTCGGAATACCTATTTGTTTTCTTTTTCACATAGTAGGTATATAGACATGTAGTAGAGTTTTTTTTAGTAGATAGGTACATTTCACAGAGAAGGCGTCAACGAATGACATACTTACCTATTTTTTAACCAACTGCATAAAATTGGCTCCTCTATAAAATAGTCTTCAAATAAGGCCAATCAGCTCCTAATATACGCCTTAAATGCCCTCCTACAATAACTTGCAAGTCGGTGTAATTATTTATAAAAGTAGGCAAAGTTGAAATAGGTATTGTAAAACAGGAAACCTACCTACTGTGGAATTATTTGTTGCACAAAACTGGCAAAATATTTACATTATTTTACATACTACCTACGCGGGTCCGGAGTTTATAAAATAGGCATTGAATGGATAGAATACAAAACCGCCCATTTCTCATTCCTTAGTGCGCGTCACGCAAAAAGAACGACGGACGGGGTGTGATGGCGCGTGTATTTTGTATGCGGAAACCTTGCGGAAACACCCCCTCCCTGTTTTCCAGCGTTCTTTTTGGTTGACTCGACCTATCTGCCAAACAAGAGGTTTTATCCACCTAACACGTATTCGATACTATAATTATTATTACTAGGTAGATACTATATGAAAAAATTTACTAAATGAAGATTTGTTTCAGTAACTGCCCCTAAACGGCATCATTAAGGCTCCGGTGACAGTGGCTCGCAATTTCGAGGTGCGATTGGCTATTATTTCATTCTATTTCATTTCGGGGAGGTTTTTTGAAAGAATAATTCTAAAGAAACACGCATAAATACTGTTCGAACACAAATAATACAATAATATAAGGGAAACATGCCCGAATCAGAAATCATTTTGGTATTAGTATGTTTGGTCTACGTTTACCTAATACCAAAATGATTTCTGACTCAAGCACATTTCCCTTATATTATTGTATTATTTGTGTTCGAACAGTATTTATGCGTGTTTCTTTAGAGTTATTCTTTCAAACAACCTCCCCGAAATGAAATAAAATGAAATAATAGCCAATCGCACCTCGAAATTGCGAGCCGCTGTCACCGGACTCTTAAGTTCTAATGATTCTAGTATTTATAGGTATATTTCACACAAATATTGGTCAGTTTTTTCTTCACTGAACTAAATGATTTGTTAGGCTTCAAACAAGTAATTAATTCTACTACTTAATAATTATAAACGCGAAAGTTTATAAGTATGGATGGATGGATGTTTGTTACTCTTTCACGCCGGAACGGCTGAACGGATCTGTATGAAACTTAGCAGAGAGATAGATTATAGTCTGGAATAGCACATAGGCTACCTTTTATCCCGTGGGAATACCGGGATTTAGATCTGCGCGGGCGAAACCGCGGGGCGTAGGTAACTAGTTTTCAATAATTCCCGTGCGTTACTGTGTGACTGTGTGTGTATTAGGTATGTATTTATAATCTATCCCGCTCTTGCGCATGAGTTCGGAAGGTGCAGGACCGACGACATGCGTGCGCCCAAGGTCATCGGCAGATACCCCAGCCTTAAGGAACTGACAACCATCAAACACCTTGCTCGTTTCGACATTATGAAAGACTAGTTGCGCCCCGCGCAGATTTAAATCCCGGTATTCCCACGGCATAAAAAGTAGCCTATGTGCTATTCCAGACTAAAATCTATCTCTTAGTCAATTCATCCAGATCCGTTCAGCCGTTCCGGCGTGAAAGGGCAACAAACATCCATCCATCCATACTTACAAACTTTTGCGTAGTGTAGCGATACCTATAAAATCACATAGGTAAACACATTTTCGAAAAATCGATTGCACACAAAATGGTTGATTGCGATTTTTCGAAAACGGGTTTAGCAATTTTATGTCTCTCAACAAGTCCAAAGGTGCGAGCGAGAAGTTGTTTGATGGTTGTCAGCAATTGTCAGCCACTTAATGGAAATTTCCAGCCACTAGGCGGAGACGGGATTGTGGTTTTTTTACAGTCTCGAGGTCTTGTTTGTTGCGGGTGCTACCTACCGGTCCTTTACTTTTTATTATTTTATTTGAAGGACAAAGTGGCTGTTCTTGTGTCTATGAATTTTTATTGTTTGTTATTCTCACTTTTACCGTGTTAGCTACCTTATTACAACCTTATTACTTATTCCATTATTTTTAATCAAATTCTAAAATAAATATGTACTTATGTTAAAATAGAAATAAATACCTAGGTAAGTATACTAAAATACATAGACAATAAAATAAGTAAAATAATGTCACCTACGTCACCTATGTATTTTGGTTGAACGTGCAAGGACCTGCCACGAAATAGGACTTTGAGCTAGGGTTGTCACGTTTCTATTGTTAGCTAACACCAAAGATCACTATAACACACCCAGTCTTCAAACTATTATTTTAGCTTTTTTTACTAGTTTTTTATAGTGCTCTACTCTTATATTTTATATTGTCCCAATGTCGGAGAATATCTTTTGGGACATTATAAAATTTTTAAAATTTTAGCGGTCTGAAGTGACCTATTATAAAATAAAAAATACTTTTATACACGAGATAGTTATTGATTTTAGCGAAACATTTTTAAATACAACCTATGTAAGTAGATCCCAAGGTCTAATAAAGCTCCTAGAAACTAATGAAAGTACCTAGGTACTCTACTTACATGTAGGTATTAATTAGTAATTATTTTTAATGGTTGATAAAACAAATTGTGGCCATACATACTTACCTAGAAAAAATAATGTAGCCAATTATTACTGTATCGAGATAATATCATAATACTTACCTAAACACATTGAGTTAAAATACATTTTAACTCAATGCCTAAACATAATATAATCATCATAAAACTAAACATTTTAGGACTAAATTTAATAATAACTAACCTACTTATTAGTAGGTACGTATTCATTAGTTATAATTATTCATGGTGGTTTATAATAGTGATTAAAAATACCGAAGTAAAGTAAATAAACGTATCCAATATGCCAATTATTATTGCATTGAGGATATGTTTTTATTATCGTCCAGTATGTAGGTACTAACTAATAATAATAAGCTACTCAAAGCTTGTGTTATGGGTACTAGATAACTGATATATTTAATACATTACATACCTACATAGATAGGTATTTTTTTATTATAAATAGAACACACCCAGACCAACGGAACAAATTTCTGAAGATTGTACACAAATTTGTTCCGAGGCGGGAATCGACCTCCCGCACCGCAACCTCTTGCGTCGCAGGCGGACTCTCGCCCGCTGCGCCACTGAGGTCGTCGACTAACTGACTGGTTTGACGATAAAATTACAAGGATGATCATAATTTGTTACAACAGAAATACAAAGTTATAAACAAACAAAGAATACCTACGAGAAAGTTTTACTTTACTTACTGCCCTTGCTGCACGTTCATTTTATTTTGGATGACTTAATGATGGTGCTATTAATACCTAGGTACTGTACTGAGGCTGACGACGTCAAAGATGTGTGATTTAAATTCGAAATTCATGAATCAACATAAATGTTTTTCGCAAAAAAACAACCGTTCAGCCCAGTCAACAACGGATCTGTAGGTTCTTAGATACTTACCTTTCTACAGTAAGAAAGTACATGCGTAACGTAGGTGCTAGTGATGTATTTTCATATACCTACTACTATAGGTACTATCTTACTGTTGCTGACAGCCCTATACCAAATACACGAAGAACTTGTAGGTTTCAAAATTCTACCTTATCGCTACAAGAACAAAGCTCAAAACTCCAAAAGCACCAACAGCAAAAATATTCAAGATCAAACTGAACTCTACTCTACACCTAACAGTATAGAGTACTTATTCCAGTCTATGGTTTTGCGAAGGAATGGTTGATTTGAAGGAAAATCATTGAATAGTGGTCATTCGACTTGTGCAGCAAGTAGGGTCGGTTAACGACCTTTCTTGCACCGAGCAAGGTATCGTATTTATTTGCAACTCGTTTTCTAGAAATAACTTAGTGAAATCTTGCTACTCAATTTTAGACCTTACTTCTGGAGTAGAAGATGCGAAGTTTAAGTTTCCGCAAGTTTTCACAATCACTCCATGCATGGGGTTAGACTGGGTTAGACGAACAAGTTTGAAAATGGTAAAATACCTACTTCCATGATCTCACCTCACAAGCAAGAACCAGTCAGAATAAGAGCAGTAAAAGTGGGATTTCGTTCGCGTTTCGTCTCTTCCAAGAATAGAAAAATATCATACCTATCTACGCGTAGTAGGTAACCTACTTACCATTATCCTTGAATGATTGAAGACAAAAGTGCGACCGAACAACTGTTCTGCCTAATGCCTGTACCTACCTGCTTAGGGATCAGGGTCATTTACAAAGGAATCAGAAGCACAGCGGGCAATGGATGGACCTCGCTATGCTGAGAATAGGTAACACTTCGTGGGCCTAACGAGATGATTCCATTTTTGTAACGATTGTGAATCGCTAAACTAAAGTGGAGAAGACATTGTAAGAAGGGACGACGACGGGAGATTGTCGAAGACAAAATGGCAGCCAAGGGATACACAAACGTAGGTAGGTATAACTTGGACCAATCGCCGCCGCCCGTTAGTCGAACTTATTAGGTAGGTACCTACCTATAGTGAGTTCTAGAAAACTGTGGAAGAGACTCGGAACTAGAAAAAGTAGCCTGGTAAAGAGAGCGTTAGCAAAATTTGATATTTAATGAGTGCTTTTGTATGAATATACCTAGTAAGTAGGTAGTAATAATTGTTGCAATGTTATCTACCTACAATACAAACCCTAAACAGCTATTTTCATTGTAGTATATTTTAAGTAAAATAACTAGTAACTAAATTTCTGTATATCTATCATTATGTAATGTGTCTGTGTAGTTGAATAAATGTATTTTCTTTCTTTCTTTTCTTTCTTTATTTCCAAAGGAAGAAGGTTATTTAATAACATAAAATAATAATAATGATTAAAGCTAATAATAAAAATAAACGAATAGGTAGGTAATGAAAAGACAGTGTCCTTTGTGGTGCAATTCAGGGTTTATAGGTTCCTGACTCAGTATTTCGAAAACAATCCATCCGCATAACTATAGCTATACCACCTTAACATGTCATGTGAGTAGGTAGATATAACGCAGACCAATTACCTACTCAATCTATTTATACCATCGTCAGTCTCCAGTGGTTCAATTGTACTGTACTGACCGCATCAATTCATTCGTCCACTCGATTTCATCAAGATAATTGTCCTTTTCTACGTTAGTCAGTTCATTTGAATTGAGTGTTGGTATCTTATCTACACAATCTATCTACCTACATAATATGCTACTCTATTCGATGGCTTATAATAAAGTACTAGCGACCCGCCCGCGCGCCCCTGCCTCGCACGGGTGCACATATCTTGCATGTATTGTATTATACATATATAAACCTTTCTCTTGAATCACTCTATCTATTAAAAAAAACCGCATCAAAATCCGTTGCGTAGTTTTAAAGATTCAAGCATACTTAGGGACATAAGGACATGGGGATATAGGGACAGAGAAAGCGACTTTGTTTTATAGTATGTAGTGAAGACGGATTAATGCGAGCAAACATCGCACCCTTGGGACCCATTCCCTCAGCTTAGTATAGTATTCTCATAGCTCAGCTAACGGAAATTTCTTCTTCATTTGTCATTTCCATTTTAGGAGCCTGAGTTACTTGTTTGAAAGCTAGTTAAGCTCAAGTTATTCTCAGCTGTTTCTGAAAACGTGTTTTGGTTGACAGAGACGGTCAACAAAGTTATTCTGAAAAATTACAGAAGTTTTCTTTACAATTTTGAGCAGGGAACAACTGTGAAAAATACCTCAGTGTTTAACTTAGGCTGAATTTATTGTTTTAGGTCTCATGTGCTATCATCTCATGTGATCACCAGCATAGGATGGATTAGATCCTGTTCCCGTATTTTGAGGTTCATTAAAAAATCTTTTATTAGAATAAAAGATTTTTCTAGAAGAAGATTTTAGAAAATCTTCTTCTAGCCTAGGCGGTGTGACTCAACTAGATAATTTTGAAATCAAGCAAGCTACCCGTAAGCAAACTAGCAAACTTCACTTTAGTTCGTCAAATTAAACTTTTCAGTCCTTGGCATAACATGATGAATTAGATCTTTCAAACAGCACAGACGTGACGTCAACCACCGGATCCGCGTTGGGGAATAAAATCTATATTTAGGGTAAAGGGATCCATGCTCTCGTGCGTACTACTTATTTCTATTCGATACTTCTGGCAATTTATTTCTTCTGTGCATCTGGTGCGATTTTTATTGAGTTCAGGGCCAGTACCACCATCTCTTGAAGCATTCTTCAATAGGTATTACTATAACCTCAATGTCTTAGGATGTCAACTGCATAATCAGCTTTATGATCAAAAAGTAAAGTAATATTGAAATAAGAATGCTTCAAGAGATTGTGGTAAGGGCCCATGCCAAAATTGCTTGAAATATCGTTCAAAACCAATGAAAAGATTCAAAACATTTACAAGGTAGGTAGGAATCTTACACCCGTGCAGGCTATCAGTGTTAATGCTTTTGAGCAGAACGCGTCCGGTGACCTTTATGTAGATACAAGAAACCAAATACCTACAATGATTTACGAGTCGTTAAATTACAATATTTATAGCTTCCCTCTGTTTAACGTTATTAGAGAAAGTGTGACCGATAATGGCTTTTGTAATGGCCCGATCGTGGTTAGGTAGATACCTACCTACACGAGGGCGATCCCGGCTACCTAGGTTGGTTTTTTATGCCTAAAGCCAGTCTGACGTACTCAACGGAAGCCTTCTACCTGTAAACTCTCTCATTGAACTGGGCACTTAGTATACTAGCGACCCGCCCGCGCGCCCCTGCTTCGCACGGGTGCACATTGTTTTTCTACTACATATATCATGCATGTATTAAACATATAAACCTTCCTCTTGAATCACCATCTATTGAAAAAAACCGCATCAAAATCCGTTGCGTAGTTTTAACACGTTCTCTGCCATGACGGACAGTGGTGCTCGGTGTAAGATTATCCCACGAAGCCAGTTGAAAAACATAGAATTTGCCAAATTTGATCGGTGGTGTTTTTAGGTTTATTGGATAGATATGTTAAAAAAAAACAAGTGTTTTATTTAAAGATTTAAGCATACATAGAGACATAGGGATATAGGGACAGAGAAAGCGACTTTGTTTTATACTATGTAGTGATTCTTTCTTTGCTCTAGTAGGTACGCTAACCCCCGGTTTCTGAAAGCGCGATCAACACTAATCGGCTGTCAAGTTACTTGCTATCTATATGTAATTTGAAAAGCTGAAATAGCAAGTGACTTGACAACCACATAGATTAGTGTTGATCGTGCTTTCAGAAACCGAGGGTAAGTGACGAATAAAATAGTAGACGCAGTAGAACAAGGTCAACAGCGTTAACTGGCTTTGATAAATCACAGATTAATTCTTATTTCCTAGGTAGTATTTACTAACACTTCCTCACTATTGTTAAAGATTATAGGATTCGTCAGGAAATCTCTGAAAATAGAATACACCGTCCTATCTTCTTTTGCTTATCTCGGTACTTTTTTAAACCTTGACCTTACCTTGAAGGGGTCTATATAAATTATGTTTTTCTAGGTTTTTTCTAGGAATGAAATCCATAAAGGTACCTACCTAGATTAAACCTACTTAGATTAAATTCTTGAGGCTTTTCCACCTTGTGGTCCAGGCTGATGACACTTGGCTTTTTTGAAAGTGGAGGAACAAATCATGTTTCCGGCAAATTCGTGGAGACGTTTACAAAATTATCATCAGGTGCATGCAACCACCATTTTGTAAGGCTTCTCTGTATCAAGCTCCCTCAAGGGAGGGCTTTAGCAGCTTGAAATTTCTGAGTACCTAGGTACCTAATGGTTAAGTTTATGGTCCATTCAACAACATCTAATTGGACTTCATACCAACATACCTAAAGCCTAGGAATAGAGTGCAATCATCCGTCGCGTCTTATGACCAGCTTAGGGTGTACAAAGTAGCAAGATATGAAGCTAGTCTTTTATAAAAAGGGATCAAATACACAGAAGAAAGATATAATGGAAGCAATTATGGAATAACTGCGGCCCGATTACGCTCATGTCTGGCTATAGAGAAGGCTTTCAGATTGACATTTGACATCCTATACAACTGCTAATACTATGGGAATCCAATGTCAAACTGAAAGCCACCTCGATAGCCAGACATTAGCGTAATCGGGCCACTGGTCTTGGGATTGGGAGCTTCAGCCGTGAGCGCACAGATTAGCTGACAGTTACTAAGACTCTGGAACATGTGACTTCAAGGCAAACTCGGAAATAGAGTGGAGACAGTGTATGACGTCATTTGGCACGAGGTTCCTCCAAGTCCAGAATGTCACATAGGTACCTAAATGAGTTTCTTACGTTAGGACGGTTGAGGGAAATTTATTAGTGTGCGTGCATTGCATTCATCTTTCGTTTTCCAGATTTATGGATGTTGGGTCAATATCTACACCGAAAATAGATAATTCTCGTATTTGCACTAAGTTTGTGAAAGCTAAGTGTGGTAGGTACTAGATACAACTAGTACCTACCACAGAGGAAATAAATGTAATACCTATGGCCAACTGTGCCTCAAAAACGCATTGTTCTGCCGCCAAGCAGCAGCGCTGTGTTTCGGTTTGAAGAGTGTGGTCGCCGGTGTAATTACAGGCACATGGGCTTAACATCTGTATGCCTCAAGTTGATGGACGCAGGGCAGTGCATCGTAGGGCACGTTCCTATTGTGCGTGACCTACGGGGCAATGTTTTGTTTATAGGTGATGGTTACCACTTAACATCAGGTGGGTCATCTGCTTGTTCCATCAGCTAGTTGTATAAAAAAAAAAACTAGAGCTGTAGAGAAAAATTGATCTGAGGGTAGATTTGAAATCAGCGATCTCAAATTAGTTAACAACAGCCATAAAATTTAACAAATCGAATTCAGAGAATACGATCGTATCCAAGAATAAACTTTTGCAAACTTTTTTGCGCGTCTGCTTTGCACAATACTTCGCAGAAGGCAATGTAACCAACCAACCATTGACAGCCATATTCGGATGCAAATAAACGTGGGTAGGTACTAGGTAGTTACATAGGTTGGTACCAACTTATCTAGGTGTCTCTGAGCAATTTGTTTTGAATCTTTTTAAACCAAAATTATGCATTGTAGCACTTCAAATGGTACAATGTGTCGTGCATTTACCGAGTACTTAGGTACCTTACCTGCCTAGGTATTAAAATTAAGTGTAGGTACTTAGTCTATTCCCTTGAGTAAGCAGTTAGCTTTACTTAGGTACCTACAATACCGGGATTTTAATCTACGCGGGTGAAACCGCAGGGCGCATCTAGTAGGTACAACAGACTAAAGCGCATCACAGACGAGGAAGATACTGTAAATTTTCATCATAATATATTTTTTATCGTTTGTATCCATAAAATATCATCGCTCGGCAGTCGCCATACAGTCACTATGAGCCATCACAGACTTTTATCTTATCGGTCTGTAAATATATTATATATTAATTCATATTACCTACGGCATCATAAGATGGCCCATAGTGATTGTACCTATGCTATGGGAACGTTGCGTTGATGTCATATTATAGCATCTTTGTCGTCTGTGAAGCGTATAGATAGGTACCGCCGAGTTGGAGTGTCTGTTTTACGACTTCCATCACAATTGGCACAGCGTGTCGTTAGCGAGTAATGAATTCCGAGTAGTACGTAATTCCATTGTGCGTCTGTCTCGAAATAATTCTTTCGTCTCGGGCGAGGCGCCAATCCAGACACGATTTGACACTAAAATTGGAATAATTATCCTCTCAATGCCTCCATAAAAGTTTTACCTATTTTGGGAAACTAATTCGTAAAGATTTATAATGTCTCAAAATAATGAATTCCCAAGATAAGATTTTATAATGTATCTTTATAGTAGGTATAAAGTCAAACCTGTACGAGTAGATGGAACCACGGTCGCAGTACCCTATTAACATGTCCAAGAGTTATCGACGAGAGTGATTAGAACTCCTGTGGCCCAGGTGGTAGCGCAGCCCCGTATCAAGGGGAAGGTCGCGGGTTCAAATCCCGCTCGGAGAATAACTTTGGGACATTATAAAATCTTTGTGATTTCCTTAAGTGTAGTAAACACTATAAATCTAATAAAAATTGAAACTAATTCGTCTTTATTCTATTCTTTGTCTATCTATCTATTAACTCGAGCTCGGGTACTAACTTATAAACTTCACCCACTAGTCTACGATCAAACACAAATACATTTTTTTTGAAAATAACATTTGGCGGAACTTTTGTCCCAGGCGTGTTCCGCAAATACATAAATATAGTGGATCTTGTAAGATCCCCGGAGTTGACGCCAGGATAGAACCTAGAATTACCTAGGTTCTGTCCTGGCGTCAACTCAGTCATACTACTCAGTACTAATGTCAACTCGTCAGTACATTAGTACTGACGATGTCCTCTCCAAAGTTGTGGGAATTATGTTAAAAACGGAAGAAGATTGTAACCCCTAAAACCTGATTTCGTTGGATTAAGGTCAATATTAAGGTAGATAAGGCGGTTTGAGTTGAGTGAGCTAATCTGTTTCCCGAGGAAGTAATCATGCGATCATGAGCGGCAATTTGCGACCATTGTAGAAAACTGAACGCATAGGTACCTATAGGTCCTGACGTAGGTAAGTACCTACACACTCATTACATACAGGTCACAGTCGGAACGGACTAGTCGGTAACTGGTAAGGTAGGTTAGGTCTTGATGCGCTTACCTAATTCTGTGTCAAGGTGGTAGGAATACCTGTCGCGAAGTTGTACGGTTTCATAAAATCTCACTTCTGCGGCTAGTGAAAGAAACATTTTATTCATACACTTTAAGAAACAATACATACACTCGAGAGCATAGAAATCGCACATAGGGTAATTTTCCTGCATTTTGATTAATTACAGATCGGTTGCAAATATAACTTAAATTAAATAAAAGTACACACTGTTAGCTTCCTAAAAACCCATAATGTCTGGTCTTGATCTTCCAAATCATACCAGTGGCGGCATAACAATGGAATGGCCTAAATTCGCTCGTTTCAGGTAGCGCGGGTTGTGGGACTTTGAGCAGGTATAAAACGATAAGGGATGATTGAAATGACATCATTTGCATACCAACACCCAGTCAGAAAGGTCCTTTAACGAATACGTCATAAACAAAAAACAACTCTAAACAAAAAAATGGATACCACACCAGAAGCAGCGTCTCAAGTGGTTGCACTAATCGAAGCTGGACAGAACCAAAGTCAAGTGGCTCTTCAATTAAATTTGAGCAGATATGCTGTTCGACGTGTATACCAGCGATATCAGCAAACTGGTGGCTATACCAGGCGACCAGGAACAGGCCTGTAGTGTTTGTGTGTTGGACATAACCTAATACATACACAGTCTCGGGCAAGCGTGTCGGTAAGGCGGCACGCCAGTGTTACGAGAGCCGTGGGCGAGTGTAGACGTGCCGCCTGTACTTACCACCTGTTGTCGAGCCTGTGCATACCTACCTACCTAGAAGCTGTGTTGGCCTCGTACTTACCATCGGCCTGCGAGTACTACATGTGGCGACAGGATAAAAGGTCAGTGAAATAACAAAAAAAAAAAAAAAGAATAAAAAATAGGCTAAATACTAAAAACGTTATACTGGGAATAAACATGTAGGTATGGCAAAGTGTTTTGCTATTTCGGTGGGAAGTAGAAGCTTCGATCGAGTCTAGACTGACTGGCGGCGGCGCCGGCGGGACGGCGCAGGCGCTGGCGCCTGGCGCGACAGAACGCAAGCCTTCGTTACGAGTTTCTACCCACCCGCTTGATATTATTAACTATAAAGATGAAAACTTGGTTGCATATTAAAATTTATTCGTTGCAGATTTTAGCTGTACGTAAGCCTATTAATAAAATAGATAAATACTAACGAAATTATTTTACCTTTTCGTTAGAATTGTACGCAGGTACACAGACTAGTACCTAGTTTGTTATTTACATTGACTTCTATTTTTAATAAATAGAAGCAGCATTAATTAAAATGCTGCATCTATAGGTATAAAAGTATCTACAGGTAGGAACACCCAAGTTACCAGGTTAACGGAGTTAAATAGTTTAAGTACATTTAGTTCATGTAGATTATTAGCTCATACCTAGGTAAGAGAAAAAATTAAATACTCACCAAGTACCTATAGGCACGATGTTAGGTACCTACTCACCTTATATAAAATTGTCTTTTTTACTTTATTGAATGAATAACTAGTAACTTTGGCCTAACTAGGAATAGGTTGCCAAAGTTAAGGCAACTGGGGGCTACCCACTAAACTGGGAAGATTGGTGCATTGATATACCTTCATTAAATTGAGAAAAATTGTCAAGGTACCCACTTAACTGGGAACATGGAGGAAATAACTCTAGATTATTAAGCTACCCACTAAACTGGGAAGACTGGTGTATTTATATACCTTCATTAAATTGAGAAAAAAAATTTGTTGAGGTACCCACTTAACTGGGAACACTGGTACTTTTAGCACCTCCATTTGATTGGGAATTTGTATAAAATACCTCCATAAAATTGGAGATTGGTATAACCACCCCCATTTAATTGGAAACGGTTCTCGGTGACATAGGGTATTCTTTTCTATTTCAGGTCACCCCAAATTAATCGTAGACCATGGCAAGCCATACGACACTGCCACCTATAGAAAAACTAGACTTAGAAGGCGATGGAGCCTCAGTAGGCCATAGATGGGAAAAATGGAAACGCTCCCTAAACCTTTACCTGGAAACGACTGACATAAAATGCCCGATCAAAAAAAGAGCTACATTACTTCTGTTAGGAGGACAAGACCTACAGGAGGTTTTTTACAACCTACCTGGAGCACATGTAGAATCTGTGGAGGGTACAGATGTCTTCAAAATAGCCGTAGAAAAACTTGACGACTATTTTACCCCTAAACAAAGTAAAGTTTATGAAAGGCACCTTTTCCGTCTCATTAAACAAGAGGAAGGCGAAAAATTTGAAAAGTTTCTGGTCAGGCTGAGGAAACAAGGCAATAAATGCAAATTCGATAAGCTAGATGAGCATTTGGTTGATCAGATAACGGAAAAGTGTTACTCCACCGATTTACGGAAAAAGATTTTGACCATAGGTGACGACATTACTCTTGATAAAATTATCACTCAAGCAAACACATTAGAAGTTGTAGGTCATCAATTGGAAGAGTACGAAGGTAAAAGTAAAAAATCAGAGATTAATGCTATCGCACACAAAGGAGGAAGAACCAAACTAACAAAACCTGGAACAATTGAATCTCAAGAAACAAAGAAGAAGGGTTGTTATAGGTGTGGAAATGCAAAACACGAATCATACGACGTCAATTGTCCTGCTAGGGGAAAGAAATGTCACCTTTGCGGAAAGATAGGCCATTTTCGACAGTACTGCAAGAGTGCGAAAAAGCGAAAATTAGGTGAAACAACAAAACCAGACGAAGGAAGAAATTACAAAAAGACTAAAAGAGATGAAGCAGACCACATAGATAGTGAAGATGTTGACTTTGTATTTAACATAAATAATGATCCGACTATCGAATGTAACGTGGGAGGCATCAAGATGAATATGTTAATTGACTCTGGCTGTAAACTTAACCTAATAACCGACAAAACATGGAACACATTGAAAAATAAGAAGGTTTTATGTTTCAATCAGATTAATAATCCGAATAAGACACTTGTAGCGTACGGAAGTACTACACCGTTAGATGTCAAAGGCTCGTTCGAAACTGACATTAGAGCAAACGACCGATCTGAACGAACAACAGTCTATGTGATAACGGGAGGATCAAGAGATTTGTTGGGTAAAGATACAGCGTTACGCTTGGGTGTTTTAAAACTAGGAATTGGGATAGATCAAATTGAGAATCAGGTATTTCCCAAGTTCAAAGACGTGTTGATCGAAATTCCTATCGATGACTCCAAAAAACCCGTGTCACAACCTTATCGCCGTATACCGATTCCGATTGTAGAAAAAATTGAACAGAAAATTAAAGAACTGTTGGACAGCGACATCATAGAAGAAGTGCGAGAACCTTCACAGTGGGTTTCACCAGTCGTACCGATTCAAAAAGATAATGGTGATTTAAGGTTATGTGTCGATATGAGGAGGGCGAATGCTGCAATAATGAGAGAAAATCACCCGCTGCCAACGATGGAACACCTTTTGCCAAGGATACGAAAAGCCAAATATTTCACCAAATTGGACATCAAAAATGCGTACCACCAAGTGGAGCTACATCCCGATTCTCGACATGTGACTACTTTTATAACTTCCAAAGGATTGTACCGATACAAAAGGTTAATGTTTGGTATATCTTCGGCCCCAGAGTTATTCCAAAAAATAATGGAAAGAATGCTTATCCAATGTGAAGGCTCCATTAACTTCATAGATGATATCCTGGTCTTTGGAAGCAGTGAGAAGGAGCATGATGCCCGGTTGAAAGTAGTTCTCGGAGTATTGAAGGAAAATAACGTTCTACTAAATGAAGCAAAATGTATCTACAAAGTTCAACAGGTAAACTTCCTAGGACATGAGTTGAAGCCAGATGGAGTGAGACCATTGAACAAATACATCGAAAGTATAGCGGATTTTAGAGAACCAAAAACAATTGAAGAACTCCAAAGTTTCCTGGGACTAGCTAACTACATAAACAAATGGATACCGAACCTAGCCACAATCACGGAACCTTTAAAACTACTTTTACGGAAGAAGATAGGGAAAAATGCTAGTATTTCAGAATACTGGACCACAGATCAAGAGAAAGCATTTAGACTGATAAAAGAAGCACTCGCAAAAATACATACTCTGGGTTACTATGATGTAAAAGACAAAACTCAAGTAATTGCAGACGCAAGTCCTGTGGGTTTAGGAGCGGTACTGGTACAGGTTGATGAAAAAGGACCTCGGATTATTGCTTATGGAAATAGGACGTTAACAGAGTGTGAGCGTAGATATAGCCAGACAGAGAAAGAAGCTTTAGCCCTAGTCTGGGCTATAGAACACTTCAATGTTTTTCTGTTTGGAAAAGAATTCGACCTGATTACCGACCATAAGCCATTAGAAGTGTTGTTTGGACCGAAGTCTAAACCATGTGCACGCATAGAGAGATGGGTTCTAAGACTTCAGGCGTATCGTTACCACATAAAATACAAACCTGGAAAAACCAACGTGGCAGATTCACTATCACGCCTACCCCAAAGTACAAACATTCCAGAGGGCACTAGAGAAGACGACTACGTTCACCAAATTGTTGAAAATGCAAGACCATGTGCGATTCCTATGAAAGACATCATTGACCATTCAGAAACGGATGCAGAAATTTGTTGCGTAAAAAAAGGAATTTATGACAAAGAATGGAACGACTTGGCCAAAGGATATAAAATTTTCGAAAATGAGTTGTGCTTTTACGGAAATGTATTGTTACGTGGAAATAGACTTGTGATACCTTGCGCTCTCAGGAAGAAGGTATTAGACACAGCACATGAGGGTCACCCAGGGATAGTGGCACTAAAAGGAAGATTGCGATCAAAAGTTTGGTGGCCCAGAATAGACAAGGATGCTGAAGGATTAGTAAAAAGCTGCAAAGGTTGCACCTTAGTTGGACTGCCAAACTTACCGGTGCCCATGAAGCGTAGAGACCTTCCTGCTGCACCATGGGTCGACATTGCTATGGATTTGCTAGGACCCCTGCCAAACCACGAATACCTACTCGTAATAGTCGACTACTATAGTCGATATAAAGAAGTAAAAATCACAAAACTAATAACAAGTGCGCAAATAATAAAAATTCTCAAAGAAATTTTTAGCCGGCTAGGCTACCCTATTTCAATCACGGCAGACAATGGACGGCAGTTTATAAGTGAAGAGTTTAAAACATATTGCCAGGAGTGTAACATAACTCTGTTTTATTCGGTGCCATACTGGCCACAGCAAAACGGCGAAGTAGAAAGACAAAATCGGGACATACTGAAACGGCTTAAAATAAGCCAATTAGAAAAAAGAGATTTAAAAGAGAGTCTGTGGGAATACTTGATGATGTACAACTCGACACCGCACTCCGTGACAGGGAAAACGCCAGCAGAACTCTTTTTTAAAAGACAAAACAGGGATAAAATTCCAACAATATATGATTTAGACGGAAGCAATCAAGAAGATGACTCTGAGGTTAGAGACAAAGATAAACAGGAAAAGGAGAAAGGAAAGGAATATGGAGATAGGAAGAGGAGAGCCCAAGAAAATACATTGATTGAAGGGGACAAAGTCTATGTCAAAGAAATGGAAAAGGGTAACAAACTCACCGCTAACTTCAACCCTACCCCACATGTTGTAGAAAAATCTCACGGTGGTGATGTCACGTTAAGGAATGAAGAAACAGGGCAAAAAGTAAGAAGAAATGTAATACACCTTAAAAAAGTGGAAGGAGAGTGGAAAGCTATGGAAAGAAATGAAAATCTGGATCAGCAGGAAGAACAAAGTGATTTGAATACCTAATTCTATGACCATTGTATGTCTACATAAATAATTATTGTGCCTACTTGTTTTCTAATAAAATAATTTGATTAGATAGAGATGTAGTGTTTGTGTGTTGGACATAACCTAATACATACACAGTCTCGGGCAAGCGTGTCGGTAAGGCGGCACGCCAGTGTTACGAGAGCCGTGGGCGAGTGTAGACGTGCCGCCTGTACTTACCACCTGTTGTCGAGCCTGTGCATACCTACCTACCTAGAAGCTGTGTTGGCCTCGTACTTACCATCGGCCTGCGAGTACTACAAGGCCCAAAACGTGCGACAACACAGCGCGATGACCGTTTTCTTGTGAATACATCACTACGAAATCGCCGGTTGAATGCAGTTCAACTCGGACAGCAGCTCCAGGAAGTTAGAGAAGTGGAAGTCAGTCGGTGGACGGTTAGAAGAAGACTAGCCGAAGGAGGTCTGACAGCGCACAGACCAGCAACTGGCCCAAAATTAACCCCAGCGCACAGACAAGCACGCCTTCAGTTTGCTCGAAATCACGTCAATTGGACTATGGATCAATGGCAGGCAGTCCTCTTCTCCGACGAATGCAGGATGTGTCTCCATGGTAACGACGGACGGGGTAGAGTTTACCGAAGACCCGGTGAGCGTTTTGCTCAATGCTGCATCTCCGAACGGGTCGCATACGGCGGTGGTTCGTGTATGTTCTGGGGAGGCATTTCACTGGAAGCGAAAACCGAACTTGTCTTCATCACAGGGCCCGATACCGACCGTCGATCGCGTGGATTGACTTCCCAACGTTACGTCGAGGAGATCCTGCAAGAGCATGTTGTGCCCTTTTCGGGATTTATCGGCGAAAACTTCGTTTTTATGCAGGACAACGCTAGACCACACACCGCTGCTATAGTACGCCAGTACTTGGAGGAGGTTGAAGTACTCGTTATGGAGTGGCCTGCTCGAAGCCCAGATCTCAATCCCATTGAGCACTTATGGGACGAACTAAAGAAACGAGTAAGAGCCAGAAACGCAGTGCCTACGAGTCTCAGAGAGCTCCAAACCGCGATCAAGGAAGAATGGGACAGCATACCGCATGATTTCGTAAAAAAATTAATTTTTTTAAAGAAACATCGAATGGAAGCTGTTATTCAGGCTAGGGGAGGCAATACCTCGTATTAATAAATCGTTACATTCACAAATTTATTGTTTTTTTATCCTTTTATACCTGCTCAAAGTCCCACAACCCGCGCTACCTGAAACGAGCGAATTTAGGCCATTCCATTGTTAAGCCGCCACTGCTATGATTTGGAAGGTCAAGGCCAGACATTATGGGTTTTTAGGAAGCTAACAGTGTGTACTTAAATTTAATTTAAGCTATATTTGCAACCAATCTTTAATTAAAATAAAAACAAGTGTCGAAATCAAAATGCAGGAAAATTACCCTATGTGCGATTTCTATGCTCTCGAGTGTAGGTACCTGACAGAAAAACGAACAAAAATACTTAGGTAAAATATATTATGAGCCCGAAATAGGTACCTAGTTATCTTCCTTCAATCAACATTTTATAGAAATTACATATGTGATTGTGATCGCCCTGATTTTAGAAGTAGGTAGGAAACAGGTTTAAGCGCACCACATACGACGAAGATACTTGAGTATTTCATCTTAGGATACTTACTTTAAGATGAAATACTAGAGCATCATATAAGGTATCACACACCGTTATGATACGATATTAATAATGGTCTCATTGTCTTGATAATGTTCAAGCATCGCTCGGTATAGATACCGTAATATAAAAGGATATTTATCTTCGTCGTCTGTGATGCGCTTTATGGTAATAGAATAAAATATTACCTACGTTTATGAGAAACATTCTTTACAATCGCGATGAAATGAAAAAAAATTAAAATTATATTTTTGAAATAAAAAAATAAATATGCTTCTAATTCTAATCTAGCCTGTAGATGGCGTACGACGTCCGTCATGAGCTAGCATTATCAAACAACACACACAGCACATGAGTGAGCACGCACGCACAGCCGAATCATTGTGTTACTCATTATGGGGCGCATACAGACAGACATGTAAAACGAAACAATACATTTCTTAGTATTTATTTCGTTCTATTTACCCAGCACGGCGGCGCGCAGTGACAACTTAATAAAATGTATTTCCTGTTTGAATGAAATGACACCAATCCACTTTATTAATGTTGCCACTTAAAATCAATAATTTACCCAAAGCTGAAATTACAGTTCATATTTAATTTTGTGTTTCTAAATGTTGAATTTTTCAACAAATTATATAGGTATTATGTTATGTACACCAAAGTTTATCATTATCATAATTGCATTCCAATAATTTTACTGGGTTGAGTCAAATACATTAACAATTTATTTTCTTTGTTTCAGATTCATCCTTTTTCATTCATTTTCATTTCATTCATCTTTGAGATGTTGCACATAGCGCAATATTCAAAACTTTAACTACATGTCAAAGAAGAACACGTTCAGGAGACGTAAGGATTACAACGTAGAAAGTGATTTTTTCCACAAACTGAGATCGAGGACTAGCCGGTCCTTGATGTACTCGACAAGCTACAATCCCCTCGCCCTTACACTTTGTGTATCGAAAAGCCCCTGTCGCTATTCGGCCAGAGATCCAAGGTTAAGACATTGGTCAAGAGAAATTAGTATCTCTTCGACGTAAACGATTTAACGATTGGATTGCCATCCAATCACGGTAGTTGTCGACGTCCTTAGAGGACAGGATTCGAAAAAGAGAAAGTACGCCCTTAGCACCGTACTTGAAAAGGGTCCCGTTTAGAGACTAATGGACACGCAAAGTTCTTACGCCAATGGAATACCAGGTAAAGAACTTACCAAGTATGAACAAGAAGTACCGTCTGAAGAGGAGAAGACTACGTCACCCCTTCTGCTTAGAACGAAAGATTTGAAGTTTATAGATGGGGCTAACGATGATGAACATGCAGATGAAAATCATTTGAATAATTCAAATGCTGCCAGCTTGACAAATAATAATAGCAAGGGCTTAGATACTCTGGCTGTTTCATATCATAAGGACGGGAAAAGTGATGAAGATGCAACATCAACAAACGAAGGTGTTAAATTTTTTGGGCTCGGGGACGATGATAGTATTTGCTCCAGTAGGCCACCGGAAGACCCAGCGCCACAGATACCAGACGGTGGCTGGGGATGGGTTGTCGTAGCGGCCTCTTTCTTCGTGGCCACAGTAGCCGATGGTCTTGCCTTTTCTTACGGGTTGATCCACGACAAATTCGTTATTTATTTCCATAGCAGTGAAGCGAAAACTTCTATCATTGGAAGTTTATTTATATCCGTTCCTCTGATTGCTGGACCAATAATGAGTGCTTTAGTAGATAGATACGGATGCAGAAGGATGACAATAGTCGGCAGCGTAGCTTCGACGATTGGATTTATAGCGGCGGCGTTCAGTAATTCCGTAGAAATTCTTTACGTCACTTATGGTTTGATGGCTGGATTGGGAATGGGCCTACTATATGTCACTGCAGTAGTGTCAATAGCGTTTTGGTTTGAAAAGCGCCGAAACCTAGCCGTCGGACTAGGCTCATGTGGAGTTGGGTTCGGCACGTTCATTTACTCGCCACTAACTACTTATCTTTTAGACAATTTTGGATGGAGAGGTACCTTAGTGCTATTAGCGGGTACTGTACTTAATGTGTGTGTATGTGGTATGGTTATGAGAGACCCAGAATGGTTAATACTGGAACAGAAGAAACAAAAGAAGTTAAGTAAATCCAAAAGAGCATCGAGTTCTGTATCTATATCAGCAAGATCTGCAAAGTCTGGAGGTGGAGAATCGGTTTACCCTGGAATGGATGAATTAAAAACCATGATAAAAAGTGGTGAAACTCCCGAGTACATTTTAACAACTTTAGTAGCATCAATAGTTGAAGCGGAAAACTTAGAAGCAGCTACGAAGAGGAATGCTGACCTAAGTAATCATAAAAACAGCTCTGTTATCAATTTACCAACATTTTTGAGACAAAGCGAAAAGGTACCTGCACAATTGCCTTTTTTGGAGTTTGCTTAATAGGTAGATGTTACATGTATTTTATGCAAATGTGTTAATAATTTCAGGTGCCTGCAGAGGTATTAGACCAACTGACTTCTAACAAACGTCTCTACAATATTATTCTTCAAAATTACCCGTCTATGTTGGCTTTAAAATGTAATTCTGAACAGAAGCTGCCCACAGAACCGACTGGGTCTAAAAATAAGCCAATAACGATGTCTATGAAACTGAAGTTAAATAAGAAGAAAAAGAAAGACTTTGAGAATAAGCTGGACGTTGTCAGAGAAAAACTTCTTCAGCCTATACCAGAGAACAAACCAGCAATAGTGACCAGAGGTGAACGACAAGATTGGATCACAAGGAATTTTACTGCAGACCATCATTACCTCAGAGACATCAGAGTGCACAGGAACTCTATAATGCACCGAGGAGCTATGATGAACATTGCAAAATATAAGTTGCGGGCTTCGTCCTGTCCCGATATTTACAAAAACTCCATGTGGTCCGTCGAAGATCAAGAAGAAAAGGTACAGAAACGAATTAATAACATTGTTATCTTTTTGCACATGTTTTATACGTAAGTATAAATAGAATAACTAACACACTTACCTGATTTTTTAGACATGGGGTAGACGCGCTTTGGATACGCTCAACAAGACATTCGACTTTAACATGTTCACCGAGTTTCATTTCCTGATGATGAATATCTCAACTCTTGTGCTATTCATATGGTTTATCGTACCGTACTTCTACATCTCTAACTTTATGCAGTCGAGTGGATACTCGGAGATTCAAGGGAGCTGGATGTTGAGCGTTTTTGGAGTGGCAACAATCATAGGCATTGTAAGTACCTAGTTATTTATGTATACTTAACCTATACCAAAATACGTACCTACAGCCAATTACTGGTTTGGTGTTATCAGAATGTTAGTCAATACCTACCTGGTGATAGGTATTAATGTACGAAGTTGCTGTTCTTTTGCTGTTTACCTACTTACCCATGAAGTTAGTGACAACTTCATTGTGTAGTTTAACTCTTATTATTTTCCCTAGACCTACCATCGAAATTTAAAAGATTACGAAAGTAGAGAATGTATTAAAATTGTATTGATGTTCAGGTGGGACTTGGTTGGATGGGTGACTTCGCCTGGGTCAACGTCACGAAAACCTACGCGATATGTCTCGTTCTCTGCGGTGGCACCATAATAATGTTCCCAGTTCTCATAAGGATGATGGACCCTACGTCTTCCTACAGCTTCTACATACTGGCTCTGAATGCTTTTATCTTTGGACTGATGTTTTCAAGCTCCTATTCTTACACACCGAGCATTTTGGTAGAGCTCATTGCGCTGGAGAGATTCACCATGGCTTATGGATTGGTGCTGTTAAGTCAAGGTCTTGGACATCTTATTGGACCTCCCATGGCTGGTCAGTAAAACCGTAGTACTTTTATAAGAATATATTATTATATGTAAGTAAACCTATAAGTATACACATCTACCTACTCTTAAAAGAATTTGTAGTCGAAATATTATAGTCCTATTAGTCAAACTCACGCACATAAATTTGAAAAGATAAAGATTCAGGCGAAAACTGATCTATTCACTTTTTACGTGTTTATTTGGCAAATACGCATGTTTTTGCTGAATAAAAGTGAATAGATCAGTCAAAAAAATCGAATACATTGACCCGAACTGACAATGTTTTTATGTTTATATTAACCCTGACCTTTAAATGCACAATTAATATGAACATTTGGTTGATGAATGTCTAGACGGAAGAATAATTAGAATGACTACCTACCTAATAATTAAAATCTATTATTTCATTAAAAAAAAACAGCTTCACGATTTTGATCCCCAGGCACGGTAGATATCCCTTCAGATCTCTCAGTACCAAGTACTAACTCAAGATTCTTTGAGGATGTCTAAGGGGGGTAGTCAGAGGTACGTCCAAACATTACATTTGGCCCATACCCACATTTTGCAGTAGTTAGTATTCCATACGTGACAGGTTGCAAGCCCATCGCCGCTGTTAGAATAGGTACTAACAGGTTTCCTCACGATGTTTTTCTTCACCGTTTAGAGCACTGGCATTTATTTCATTTAGATGTTTATTTATTGTTTTAAAAATAACTATGCTTTTCCAGGTGCCCTGAAAGACAACACTGGCTATTGGGACGCGGCATTTTACGTTGCTGGCGTTTGGGTCATGGTATCAGGCGTCCTTGTTGCAGTCATACCTTACACGACGAATTTCAGGATTTGTGGTGATGCACCTCTTGCTAAGGATGCGGCTGGTGAACCTGATCCGCATATCAAGATTATTATCGGTCATTAAATGCCTCCACAACTATTGCAATGAAATATCGATTATCCAACACAAATCACTTTAATTTTAGATCTTAGTAATTTAGTTTAAACCATACTTACCTACATGAATTTTTATAGTTTTAAGACACAGAAAATGGATAAAGACAAAGATTTTATAAATTATAGGACTGTTCGTATTTCATTTATTTTGTTAGGATTCCGATTTGTGATTTGAATTTCGTTTATCATTATAACCATTTAAGTATATAACATTAATGTTTATTTATTATGATAAGTATGTACTTAATTTACCTCTTATCATGATAAACTGTCTAAATTTTGGTCTCGTTTCTATTTCTAGCTTTGTATTCCTATTACTAAGCCTCGTGGAGGTGTTTGATAATATTCATTGTAAGTAATAGAATATGTTCTGCACTTAGATTCCTATGCCTAGGTACCTACTGTTTTACGTTTTACTTTATGTAAGTCCTAGAAAGCTTTCAAAATTTTACTGTCATTTGGAACAGAATGGTCTGAATCGGTCATTTGGTTTCAAATCACAGAATTACTACGATTTAGTGCCTCTGGCAAAGCCAGTCACATTGTTATGACTTTGAATTAGAATCTACTATTATTACCTTTTTAAAGTCCAGAGCTTTACCTAGTTATTTCGTACTCATATAATTACTTGCCACAGTGTTTTCTGATCAGTGTGCTGATATATCCCTATGAATTTATTTGATTTGTTTAGAGCAATAAAGTTTCAAAGTATTTTAGATTCTAGCTATAGGTTTCTCTACTTAATCGCGTTATGTAGGTTGGTTGTATTGCTATTTTACTGTGTTATGTAGGTACTTATTATCTTCGGTCTAGTTTTATATTAAAACATTTTTTTTTAATAAACGATAACAGTTTCTAATCCTGTAGTTTTCATTCCGTTCAGATTTTTAGTAAAACGTAGGCATGCATTGTAAGGGGGAATTTGGAGCAAAAAATAGCACAATTTGCTCCTGTTTTTGTTTACGTTCTCACTGCAGGAAACATCGTGGAACAAGTGTTCCTGCAGTGCGAACAAACTAACATTATTACATACTTTTAACTCATACTTCACTTTAGTTAGCTCATGCAGGTATGTGGAGAATTCGAAAATTTAGGCAAACAACTCATATTATATAATGTAACACACAATAATTCGTACTGCTATGAATTTGGTACTAAGTAGGTACTCCTGCCCTGCAAGTGCCGGGGTATATGTATAGAAATCTATTTATGCTAGTAGGTATGTATGAATTTGAGTCTTGTGAATCAATCAATCTAATAATGGCAAGCAAAATTTTGTTTCATAAATAAATAAATAATGCTAATACTATAAGGTCAGTAAGAAAATATTTTAAAAATATAATTTGATATATGTTATGGTGGCCTTTGCTTGGTTTGCGGTGTTAAATAGAAATAAATATTTTTTTATAAATAAATAAATATGTTTGGACTCCACACAGCACTATCTAGCCCCAAACTAAGCTGAAGCTTGTGGGTATGGGAACCAGATAGCTGATATACTACTTATATGTATACATTTTTTTTTGTAAATACATACCTACTTATAATATTTTAAAACACCCAGACAGAGAACAAACGTTTATGTTCATCACAAATGTTTGTTCAGTGGGAATCGAATCCATGACCTACGGCGCAGAAGGCAGAGCAACCACCAACTGAGCTATGAAGGCTGTCAAAAAAAAGTTGTAGGTATGAAAAGTGCCTTTTTTTTCGAGGTTAGATACAAATTTTGGTAGAATAAAAGGGAAATTTACTTTTATCTGGCAGCACTGTTACTGAAAATGTGAGTTACTGAGTTACACCATCTAATAGGTTAAACTATAGCTACCCTGGTACCTGAGTTGAGGGTTGGGGATAGGGGGGATGCATGTGGGGGTAGATGGCAAGTCTCCCTATAGTTCTTATTTCTAGGAAATGAAAAAAAATTTTCTTCAAATTTCTTCACTTAAAAAAAAAAAAAAAATAACCCTAACCTAATGAGAATTCCGTCCCTTGAGTCTTTTTGTCATAGAGATGAAATATTACTACCAATTTTCTTCATATAAAAAAAAAACCCTAACCTAACTAGTAACTTACCTGAAAAATTAAATAATTTTTTTTCATTTCCTAGAAAAAAGGACTCAAGGGGAAGACTTGCCATCTACCCCCACATGCATTCCCCCTATCCCCAACCCTCAACTCAGGTACAAGGATTGCTATAGCCAACCCATCTAATATATTGTTTACTTGTTATAAATTGTTTGTAATCTTTCGTCAAATCTGAGATTTTGCTACGATTTCACGTAACCATTGAAGATTTGACGAGTATAGTGCAACCAGTGCAACTCACCCTAACTGTGGACACGGTCTGAAACCTTACCCTCTTCTTCTTTCTTCTTTTTATGGCTCCTGTCATAGACAATCTTGCCAATGTCAAGTGATTCAGAGATGCTACTCTTTGTAGTTATGTTTCTAGTCACGCTGTCCAACCAAAGTCGAGTCAGTCAATTGTTTTGAAGAAAATGGTGGCGGTTTCTTCAAAACATTTGAAACATTTTCGGTCAAATCACGATATCACATAATACACTTTCATTTCAAATGCTCTTACACTTTGTGCTAAGACCACAAGTAATGTTGGTTAAAATACCACCAAAATTACACAACACAACTCAAAATAACACTAGAAAACCAATTAAAATGAAAATGCTATGTTGCTTCGTAAGATGACAGGAAATTAATTCAACCTTACCCTCATCTTAGTGCTCATAGTGTAACCCAAGGAATTTGAATGTCTTATCTATATTCCTTGGTGTATCCTATTTGTCACTGTCACTTTCATGTCAACGAAAAGAGACAACAACAGACAGACTTATTGGTCTGCTATGCTATTGGTCTGTTCAAAGACCATTATCAATAAGGGCCTTAGTTAAAACTTGTGAAACCTAAACAAAAAAGACTTGGCAAAAAGACTAAATACCAAGGCCAGAAAAAAAGTGTTTCCGGGACGTCAAAAAAAGTGACAGGACAGCGATTTTGTCTTGTTATTCAGTGCTGCCAGCGTTGGCGATTTGTCGCCGTTTAGGCTACTCAGGGCGATGAAAAAATCTGAATGGCGACTGGTCGCTATCGGCTATCCTAAGAAGTCGAACACATAATATTAATAAATGAATATCAGGAGTATTTGTTTAATAGCTTCCAACCAAGTAATCACATGGTCAGTTTACCTACACGCTCGCAGAAATCTACGATGCCTCCAACACCAGCACTAGCAGTCAGCGAACTTCACGGCCAGTACCAGTATTTACAGATACCTATACCATAGCATAGGTACCAAATGAATGACGGTAACGGCGAAAGTTTGTTGGTGACTTAATTGTTGCTGGCAGATGAACCAGAATCTTTTTAAAGTAGAAAAGTCTAATTAAAGTTAAAATTAAATATAAAACGGCAAATATACTGCATTTTTATACTTCGACGTCTTCGACTCCTAAGCCAAAGACTTAAAAATATGGCCACTCAGGTTAGGTCTACCAGAATCTCATGGCATTTAAAAAAAAAATTAAATTGTGATTTTCGGCGATTTCTATCCAACCAAAGTACGAGATTTGTCAACCGCTGCTGCTGAGATTTTGTGATTTCTTCTTGTTATTATGTTGTTTTTGTGAATATGTCAAAAAGGCCACTTCGATCGCAAGCGAGAAATATTGTTTTCAATGTGTATCGTAAAATAAGCGGAGAAGAAGGCGTAAATCAAACTCAATCTTTGATTTTAAAGTGCGTCGTCGAGTTGACTTGTAAGTTGGACTGAGTTGTTTTGATACCTTTATTTTATTTTACATATTTCTTGATTAATTGTATCTTCTCTAATGGGGTTTCCAGTACTACTACACGATGAATCGTAGGTGAGAGCACATCGAATGGTGTATTTTCCACGCCTTTCGTATCGCTGATATGAAAGAATGGCTTTCGTGCATCTCTGATGAAGAACAAGAAATGTAACTGGAGCTCTTGGAATTGTTTTCTAGTTCTGACTGAGGTGTTAAGTTTGAGTATGATTTAAATGATATATAATAAATTATTACATAAAGTAATGTACGACTGATTTATTTTTCATGACATATTTTCTTGAGAGCGAGTTAAGAACCCGATGTATAACAAATATTCTTCATACACATACTACCTATATACTTCATGTTCATTAGTTCTAAAGACATATAAAAATTAAACAGTATCAAGATCGTTTAATCCAATTTCTCCAGTATTGCACGCAGCAAATTATTATTTCCCCATTTGCCATGAGATTCGTAGACCTATACCTAAGCTGTAAAAATGGCGATATCCGTCCCGGTGTCGTTGGCAACACTGTTTGTTTGTTTATTTACAAAGTAGAAGTTTATTTACTTTTCAAATCTCTTCCGTCTTTGGAGTTTGGTTCCATCTTCTATTTATTTCAGTCAGTAAGTAACACTGACCTCACCTCAGTAAATAGGTACTTGTTAATAATCAGAGTCAGTACATAGTGTAGCTACAGCTACTAATATTTACGTACCTACACCTAATGGGCGCACGGTAAATTTTAACAATCGATCGATGAAGCTGCGTTGCGCCGTGTTGCATGCGCAATAAATTAAATTTGTAGTAGGTACAGGTAGGTGGTACTTACCTTTACCTCCTGTAGGTAATATTAATTCAATGGCCACCTCAAAATCTGAATTGAGTAATTCATAAAATCAGTGCGAAACAAAACCCAAACCGAAACCGATAGCCATCCAGACTCAAGCAGGAATTCAATCTATAGTTGTGTTACTGAAATTATGCTTTGTATTTTAGACCTGTTGAACTGAACAATGAATTTGCATAAATTTGTACTGAACTGGTAAAGGGAGTTGAGTGAGATAGGCACAGTTTCAGGCTAGGATATCCGTTTGAACAACTTTTTGTGTGACAAAATGAATAAGATAAACCAAAGGTTTGTGATTGTGATTTGAAATATCTATAAACTGGAAAGAAATCAATGCTCATTTTTTAAAATATCTTTCTATTGCACCTAGAATCGTCCATTTTGATCTCAAAGGTGCTCCATGGAAGGTACAATATCTGAAAGAGGTAAGTTAGTAGGTCCTACTCGAGATAGGCATAAAATTTAAATTGTATAGCAGTTAATTTTGCTCAGTCAAATACCAGCTATTCATTATCACTAACTAGCGACCCGCCCGCGCGCCTCTGCTTCGCACGGGTGCACATATCATGCATGTATTATACATATAAACCTTCCTCTTGAATCACTCTATCTATTAAAAAAAACCGCATCAGAATCCATTGTGTAGTTTTAAAGATTTAAGCATACAAAGGGACATAAGGACAGTGAAAGCGACTTTGTTTTATACAGCGTGTAACGGAAGGGGGTATCAACCCTGAAGGAGGTGAATGTGCTCATGAAACTCAACAACTTTCCCCAAAGAACATAGGTCGAAATATGAAAAAAAATTTGGCCCTCCCGTAGTAAATCAATCAGCTGGTAGTTAGTTTTGTAAGGGAGGGCCAAATTTTTTTTTCATATTTCGACCTATGTTCTTTGGGGAAAGTTGTTGAGTTTCATGAGCACATTCACCTCCTTCAGGGTTGATACCCCCCTTCCGTTACACGCTGTACTATTTAATGATGCTTTGTGTAACTGTTCTGTTTTTTTTTTTTTTTTTTTTTTTTTTATACAACTAGCTGATGGAACAAGCAGATGGCCCACCTGATGTTAAGTTTTTTAAATCAAGTAATAAAGTGATATTTGTGATTGTATTGTACTGTTTTGATTTAATTTGATTTGAGATTGCAGGATAGTCTATCTGCTTGTAAAAACTAGACATTCTGATTACCATTAATTATGAATTTCAGGTGATAGGCCTTGCAAAGGGATGGGGTGCCACAGGAATCCTTTTTGAATGGGAAGACTCCTTCCCGTACACAGGTCACCTACTGTGCATCGGGAGCCTCGGAGGCTGCAATCGTGAAGGCCTATATTCGGAAAATGAAATTCAACAGCTGCTACAGTATACTGTTGATAATCAGATGGAGCCTGTGAGTTTAAATCTATTAGACACCTCTAGGGTCACATTGGTGCCAATTCTGTTGTTTAATTTTTCCAAACTTACCTAATTTGACAGCACTAAAACTATTGCCATCCGTTTCTAAAAGACCGAAACAACAAGGATGGCTATTATTTTAGAGCTGTCAGATAAGGTTCGATTAGGATTTTGTAACAATAGAATCAACACCAATAAATGACTATATTAGTAGGAGTAAAGATGGGACATGGCCTTTTCCTATTTGCGATTTTATATGTGAATAAAGTTGATAACTTAACCATCTACCACCTGTTTTTGTCACACAACCACTTACCATTGTTCCCTGGGATGCAGGAGTAAAATGAATCTAAATTGTGATAATTATCAGTGTGTTCCATTGTTATGAATTGAAAACTGTATCGGTAGGATATACTTAAAAGGTGTTTGGACATTTGTGATATAGGTACACATCTATATAGTTATGCAGTCTAAGCTAGTTTAGCAATGCTAGAAAGAGGTGTGGCCTATTAGGATATAACTGCATGTAGAGTAGTAGTAAGCTGCAATTTTTTTTGTGGGGCTAAAGTTTCTGCAACCAAAATTCAATTTGAATTCTTTCTGCAATCAAATCTATATCTATAAGTACAGTGGCTTACAAATGGTTTAAAATATTCTTCGTCTCACTCCAAAAACCTCATGATACTAAAAGTCGACTGGAGTGACTGTAGTCAATTTAACCCCATACTCTTAAATTTTACATGTATTTTATACATTGCTTGAAATCTGCCTCAGCTCTGTTTGTCATTACTTATTGTTACATATTTTTTTTATAAGTAAGGCTAGGTATTTATTTCTTGCTATGTATGTCCTCTATGATTCCTGCACAGATCCAGCTAGTCCAAACCCTCGGTCACCTAGAGTTTGTACTGAAACACAATGAGCTAGCTCACATGCGTGAGTTGTCGAACTTTCCTTCCGTGCTGTGTCCCACTCGGCCCGGGGGAAAGGAGCTAGTGGTTTCCATGATCAAGCAAGTCTTGGCAATGCAGCCCGATGCCAAGTACATACATATTGGAGCAGACGAGGTGAGTCAAGGTTCATTTATTTTGTAAAAAAAATGGTAAGTAACTTGATTTGATCTTTTCTACAAAATTGGGTCTGAATATTATAATGCCTCTTAATTTTCGAGGTAAAATATGGCTTGGATTTTCCTGCCATCTAGTATCGCAGCTTTAAGGTAATACAACGCCATCTAGTTGTAAAGAGTATATTTAAGAATAGTTGAAAATGTAGTTCAGTTTCGGAAGATGGCGCCGATTTAAATACCTACTTTCTTTGCCTAATTTTTTGATGAAATTATTGTTTGTATTATGGAAGACTTAACAGTTTATTAACATTAGCATTATCAAATGAAAATACATCTATGTATGCCTATTAATATGAAATAATTAAATCAAATCTATATTTTAGTGGTCGCGTACTCTTTCTTTCAGGCTTGGCACATGAACAAGTGCTATGAGTGCATTCTGAAAAGCAGCACCGCAGCCTTAGGAGTAGACTCGCTCTTCATTAGCCACATTCAGGAGATAGTGACTGAAGTCAGGAAGTTCTATCCGCTGGTGAAGTTTCTGATGTGGGATGATATGATGAGAGGGATTCCAGAAGAAACTTTGATATGTATGTATTATGTAAGAGGGGTAATTCCTAAAGGCTTGCCATACATACTTAGCTCTAATTTAGTATTGATTAATAATAATCCCTACTACGCTAAAACCTACGCTTAAACCTCTCAACCGATTTTGATGAAATTTGGCACAGACAATCTTTAGACCCTGAGAAAGGGCATAGGCTACCTTTTATTGCGAAAAGTACGCAGACGAAGTCGCGGGTACCAGCTAGGAGGCTATTGAGGACAACATCAACAGTACATCATATAAGTACAAATAGGTAGGAATACTTATTATTGTCCTACAATCGACAGTCTTATCGCATGTGGCGATTTCTTCCAGATATCAGACTTATATCAAACTAGTTGCGCCCCGCGGTTTCACCCGCGCAGATTTAAATCCCGGTGATCGGAAAACGTTTATACCTACGATTGCTGATATCACTCATTGCTCAAACGCAACGATAGTTTTTCCTGTGGCGACATCTAGTTATTATTTAAGAACTAAAATATGTGCTACAGCTAAATACGGTAAAATGCGAAACATCTGCCAACACCCGGTATTCCCACGGGATAAAAAGTAGCCTATGTGTTATTCCAGACTATATCAATCTCTCTGCCAAGATTCATCCGGATCCGTTCAGCCGTTCCGGCGTGAAAGAGTAACAAACATCCATCCATCCATCCATCCATACTTACAAACTTTCGCATTTATAATATTGGTAGGATTGAATTTGTTTTTTTCGTTTTGGCTGTGATGGGGAATATGTCTTCATCAGATGAAGTTCATGTATCATTAATAAAAATGATTTTAATTTCATGGTTTAAAATAGCAGGGATTAGGAATAAGAGGGTTAAAACTTCAATATCCATGAATATTTTCATTTTTATTTCAGTGGGTCGCATGGACACGTATGTGACTCCCGTGGTATGGCACTACAGTCCGATGGGCGGCTTCGCACTTAACCAAGAGATGTGGCTCAAGTATGAGCAGTGCTTTAAAGAGGTGTGGGCAGCCTCAGCTTTTAAAGGAGCTAATGGCAGCTGCCAGGTACATTGCTTTTTTCGAACAACTCTATACAGGGTTACAGGAAATCGTGCTAGATCCGTTAAGGGCGTGGACTACCCATCATTTAATAATAATAATAATGCTGGACAATCCACACAGCACCATCTAGCCCCAAAGTAAGCTACTCAAAGCTTGTGTTATGGATACTAGATGACTGATATATTTAATACATTATATACTTACATAGATAGATATTTTTTATTATACATAAACACCCAGACCAACGGAACAAATTTCTGCAGATCGTACACAAATTTGTTCCGAGGTGGGAATCGAACCCTCAACCTCTTGCGTCGCAGGCGGACTCTCGCCCGCTGCGCCACCGAGGTGGTCATTTCTGACTTATTTCACTACAGGGTTACAACCCTGTATACATTCGGACTGAGAAATATTCAAAGAAGTTTGTACTAGGTACCAAGGGATCTTAGGGGGTATCTACCGTGCCTGGAGATCAAAGTCGTGAAGCTGTTTCAGTTTTATTTCTTGACTAGTTGCGCCCCTCGGTTTCACCCGCGCAGATTTAAATCCCGGTATTCCCACGGGATAAAAAATAGCCAATGTGCTATTCCAGACTATAATCTATCTCTCTGCCAAGTTTCATCCAGATCCGTTCAGCTGTTCCGGCGTGAAAGAGTAACACACATCCATCCATACTTAGAAACTTTCGCGTTTATAATAGTAGCAGGATTCATCAGTTTTAAAGTATTTTTTTTTGCACAAAACCAATAGAAGAACACAAATAGGATAATAATTAATATTAATACTTTCCTGATGAACATGGCATTGTCTTCAGATGCTGTCGTGTGTGGAACACTACGTGAGCAACCAAGAGGCTTGGATACAACAGATCAAGCAGTTGCAGGGACTGCGGCTACAGATAACCGCCGTTATTATAACTGGCTGGTCCAGGTATCTATCTACCTACAATACTTCATATCCCACTTCTACTTCAAATCCCACTTCTACTTCATATCTCACTTCTACTTCATATCCCACTTCTTATCCTACTTCTCATCTTATGCCCTATTCAACGTTCCATCAAAGTCAATTGGATCAACGAATATTGGATTTATTCATTTGAATTACATACAACAGCAATTTAAGGTGAAGACAAGAGCTAGTGTGACTCTCGCTCGCACGTTTTGACTTGTTGAAGGATATAAAATCACTACCCCCATTTTCGAAAAATCGCAAACAACCATTTTGTGTGCATTCATATTGCGAACAGTTTAGTAAAAATTTAATTTTGATCGATACATGTTTTCCTATTAAAAGTTTGCTTTTCTAGTTTTCGTACATAATATATAAGCAAACTTTGAAGTAGGAAAACATGTATCGATCAAAATGAAATTTTTACTAAACTGTTCGCAATGTGATTGCACACAAAATGGTTGTTTGCGATTTTTCAAAATTGTGTTTTTGATTTTATATCTTTTGAAATGTCGAATCGTGCGAGCGAGAGGTAAATTAGGTGTTGTCAACGCCTTAAAACGTCTTAGGCTAGTGCTTGTTCCACGTGACCAAGCCAGGCAACAAGACAAAAACATACATAATATGCAGTAGATTCTATGGCTCTTATTAATAATGGTCGCTGAGCCCGCCAGTAGCTTATCAGACCGATAAGTCTGTTGCTGTCCCTTTTTTTGGCATGAAAGTGACAGTGACAAGAATACTCTATAGAGCCACTATAAAATGGCAGGGATTATGAATAAGAGGGCATAAATCCTACTAATATTATAAACGTGAATGTTTTTAAGTATGGATGGATGGATGGATGGATGTTTGTTACTCTTTCACGCCGGAACGGCTTAACGGCTCTGGATGAAACTTGGCAGAGAGATACATTATAGTCTGGAATAACACATTGGCTACTTTTTATCCCGTGGGAATACCGAGATTTAAATTTGCACGTGTGAAACCGCAACTAGTGTAATATAATGTTATTGATATAGATACGACCACTACGCTACTTTGTGTGAGCTGTTGCCCGTTTCACTGCCGAGTCTCGCCAGCTGCCTCAAGATGTGGACCAAACCAGATAGCGTTCCGAGAGGTAATAGAAAATAAACCTAGTAGTAGAACTCTTTTTTAGGGTTCCGTACCCAAAGGGAAAATGGGAACCCTGTTACTAAGACTCCGCTGTCCGTCTGTCCGTCTGCCACTCCGGAGACAAAGGCTCTTGACAGACAGACAACAAAGTGATCCTATAAGGGTTCTGTTTTTCCCTTTTGAGGTACGGAACCCTAAAAACAGTCAAGTTAGGAACCTTCTCTTTTTTTAAGTCGGTTAAAATGTAAAAAGTTATGAGGTATCTAACAAACATGAACAACTGTCGAATTGAGAACCTCCTTTTCTGATGTCTGTTAAAAATGTACGAGCGAAAAATCCAATCTCGTTTACGTTTAGATCACGTTGTGACGTCACACGGTTTGGGCAGAGTATCTCCTATGTCAAAGAATAAAGCCCAAGATCACGTGACATCACACGGTTTAAGGCAAGGAATCTCCTATGTCCTATGTTTATGTAGAGAACTAGCTGGTACCCGCAACTTCGTCTGCGTATACTTTTCGCAATAAAAGGTAGCCTATGTCCTTTCTCAGGGTCTAAAGATTGTCTGTGCCAAATTTCATCAAAATCGGTTGAGAGGTTTAAGCGGGAAAGCGTAACAGACAGACAGACAGACAGACAGACAGAGTTACTTTCGCATTTATAATATTAGTAGGGATTAGTAGGGATAATGTCCCTGTAATGTCCGCTGCAGACGCAGTGGTGAGCGCGACGCTGCCGGCGGCGCGGTGGCCGGGCGCGCAGTTCGCGCGCGCCGTGCGCGACTTGCACGCGTGCCGCGAGCGGTGCCGCGCCTTCCACGACGGTGACGCGTGAGTGCACGCATGCACACACCCGCACACACACCCGCCCACACACACACCCGCTCACACACATACACACACCATCCTAATACAAACATACACCAGCATACGCCCACACGCACAGACTCACGCACGCACATACATACCATCAGAATACAAATACAAACACAGACACACATACACCCGCATACAAACGCTCGCATACATACCATCCTAATACAAACACACCGCCTGTCATAAGACCGCGGTTTTCTCGCTTGTTGATTAGTGCTTTTCCAATCACCCTCGCACATCAACCTTGAAATACCCGACGTACACCATCACATGTACCCACAACCTCACAAAACACAACTCCGCATACCCTGACACCCACAAACACACACATACACATACCTCCGCTCACACATACTGTCCTCATACCCAAAAATACATGTACATACATGTGTGTATTTATATATTATACCAGTGTATACTTATATACTACTACTAGAGTCTACTACCTGCTATATATACTACTCGTGTATATTTATATACAAGAAAAATACCGCTAGAGTACAGTTGACAACTCATCGAAATGGGCGCCCACGGTCCAAACTTACAATGAAACTACTATTACTATACTTTTAGCGAATGTTATGCCAAAGCTTTGCACAGCGAGTGTTATTATTGCGACATGATTATCGTAGGTAAATGCTGAGGAAAAAAGTTGACTGAGAACTGGAGAGACCGATAGATATAAATCGTATAAATTACAGACAATGTTTCATCTTGATTGAAAATAGGTAAAAAATGTTTTGTTGCACACAATTAAAGGTACTGACTCACGTGCTCAAAAATATGCATGCTTATTTTGAGCATGCTCAAATATCAACTGACGTACGATCAAATAAGCATGCTTATTTACTAGCACGACCGGTTCACACGTGCATAATATATTATAGCAAGGCTCGAAAAAGCATACTTTTTGCCCAAAAATAAGCACGTGTGTCACACCCAAATACTCAAACGCAACTCAGATTTGAGCACGTCTCAAGTCGTGGTTTTTTGACAGTTTTTAATGAAATTCCGTCAAAAATGAGACGTGCTTAAGGCTCCGGTGACAGCGGCTCGCAATTTCGAGGTGCGATTGGCTATTATTTCATTTTATTTCATTTCGGGTAGGTTTTTTGAAAGAATAACTCTATAGAAACACGCATAAATACTGTTCGAACACAAATAATACAATAATATAAGGGAAACATGCCCGAATCAGAAATCATTTTGGTATTAGTATGTTTGGTCTTACGTTTACCTAATACCAAAATGATTTCTGACTCAAGCACATTTCCCTTATATTATTGTATTATTTGTGTTCGAACAGTATTTATGCGTGTTTCTTTAGAGTTATTTTTTCAAACAACCTCCCCGAAATGAAATAAAATGAAATAATAGCCAATCGCACCTCGAAATTGCGAGCCGCTGTCACCGGACCCTTAAATCTGAGTTGCGTTTGAGTATTGGCCGTAAGTGGCATAAATAATGGATAGAATAAATATTAAAAAATCGCGGAATATCATCGCGTTTACCGACTTTGACATTCAGAAACAAAAGCAGATAAACATTTCTGGTTTGTAAAGTTCAAAATATTTCCTAAAGCAACACACTTTTCATTAATTAAACTTTATTGAACATTTATCAAGCCTTTTTCGAAAACACATTTTGTAATTTTTAATTTGAAATTGTATATCGAAATACTGGAATGCGTATCTAATTTTGTATCTGATTACAGTGCAATTCATGTTTTATGAAAATTTATATAAAACATTATCTTACGAATGTTATACTTTTGTATTCCTACAACAGGGTTTCTGATCTGTTCCAGAGTGAAAACATGGATGAACCCATGGCAGTTGGCTCACGATTTTACCACCGCTATGCAGCTCATACCCATCGGGAATACGGCTAGGCTGTAAGTTACTGAATTAAATTAAAATAATAATTAAATAATGCTGGACAATCCACACAGCATCATCTAGCCCCAAAGTAAGCTAGCTACTCAAAGCTTGTGTTATGGGTGCTAGATGACTGATATATGTAATACATTATATAACTTACATAGATAGATATTTTTTATTATACATAAACACCCAAGCCAACGGAACAAATTTCTGCAGATCGTACACAAATTTGTTCCGAGGTGGGAATCGAACCCGCAACCTCTTGCGTCGCAGGTGAACTCTCGCCCGCTGCGCCACTGTAAAATTACCGTCAAGTACTTTCAAGTCAGTTTGACCTATAGCAGTTATTTTTTGAGTGTAGATTCAAAATTTTTATCCCCAAAGTGTTTTTGTATGATATGTAATACTGACTTGCTAAGACTTCTATCCAAGGAGACTATCCAAGGTGTGTCTGCCCCAGGCTATTTACCCAAGATTTTTCTGTCTCAGCTAGACTATTTACCCAAGAAGTGTCTGTCTCAGACTATTTACCCAAGAAGTGTCTGTCTCAGGCTATTTACCAGGGAGGGTTTCTGTCCCAGACTATTTACCCAAGAAGTGTCTGTCTCAGACAATTTACCCAAGAAGTTTCTGTCTCAGGCTATTTACCAGGAAGGGTTTCTGTCCCAGACTATGTACCCAAGAAGTGTCTGTCTCAGACAATTTACCCAAGAAGTGTCTGTCTCAGGCTATTTACCAGGGAGGGTTTCTGTTCCAGACTATTTACCCAAGAAGTGTCTGTCTCAGACTATTTACCCAAGAAGTGTCTGTCTCAGACTATTTACCCAAGAAGTGTCTGTCTCAGACTATTTACCCAAGAAGTGTCTGTCTCAGACTATTTACCCAAGAAGTGTCTGTCTCAGACTATTTACCCAAGAAGTGTCTGTCTCAGACTATTTACCCAAGAAGTGTCTGTCTCAGACTATTTACCCAAGAAGTGTCTGTCTCAGGCTATTTACTTGGGAGGGTTTTTGTCCCAGATTATTTACTCAAGCTGTGTCTGCTCCAGGCTGTCGCAAGAGCTGAACGTGCTGAGCGCGGAGCTGTCGGTGCATCTGTACAGCCTGTGCGGCGCGCGCTCCGCCGGCGAGTGGCTGCACTGCAACGTGGCGGCGCCGGCGGAGCGCGTGGCGCAGCTCGCGCGGCGCGCCACGCAGCGCAGCCAGCAGGAGCCCTCGGTGCTGCCGGTGCACAATGCGTACGTACACTGACGTGGCGGCGCCGGCGTCAGAACGTATCGTATCCCTAACTATAACAGAATAAGGTCGAATATCGCTAGGATTTGTAACGCCACCAATATCAGAATTCATTCGAGTCAAGCTGATATTAAATGGTAACCACCACCTTTAGCAAAGCATTCCTCGCAAGTCACTAACGATGAGAACGTGACATGCTTAACATTAATGGCATTATTCTCTATGACGTACGAAATTCCTTGCCACAAACCGTGTGATCTCACAACGTTGTCTTGGGTTTTATTCTTTACTAGTTGCGCCCCGTGGTTTCACCCGCGCAGATTTAAATCCCGATATTCCCACGTGATAAAAAGTAGCCTATGTGCTATTCCAGACTACAATCTAACTCTCTGCCAAGTTTCATCCAGATCCGTTCAGCCGTTCCGGCGTGAAACAGTAACAAACATCCATCCCAGTACGAGGCAATGCTTTGTTATAGGTGATGGTTACCACTTAACATCAGGGGGGCCATCTGCTTGTTACATCACCTGGTTGTATAAAAAAAAACGTCGTTTATATATCTAACTAGCGACCCGCCCGCGCGCCCCTGCTTCGCACGGGTGCACATTGTTTTTCTACTATAACAGGCATGTATTATACATATAAACCTTCCTCTTGAATCACTCTATCTATTAAAAAAAACCGCAACAAAATCCGTTGCGTAGATTTAAAGATTTAAGCATACATAGGGACAGAGAAAGCGACTTTGTTTTATACTATGTAGTGATTTGCGATGAATAAACTATTTAGTAACATAAATATTACATTTCCAGAGCGAACCGAACCGAGCAGGAAAGCTGAGGACAGACCGTTCGGCCTATCGCGCCGACTCGAGCGAACGCGCACAACAACGCACCGAGGTTCCGTTACACACGAACCATCCGTATCTCCAACTACGACAGGAACAGGGCCCTAGTGCGTACTATGAACAATCGTTATCGCCAGGGCACCCTGGCCTCACCTAGTACTACGACCATGAGGCCTAGGTCGTACCCTATTGATGAGTATTTGTAATTTCCAACTTGCTTGGTTCGTAAAAGCTTTTTAAGTGAAAGATATTAGTTAAGTTAAAAATATGGTTGTGCTGATGCTTGCTCAGTCTACATTCCTTTCAGAAATTGCCAAATAGTATAGTAGTTTTAAGTTTTTACCGTCTTAATTTGCTTTGAATTAGCCATTTGTAAAAAAAGGCGGTAGTTTTATCTTATGACATATTTTTATGAGTAAGTTTGTCTATGACATACGTCAATGGCATTGACAGATTTGTATATGTTAACTGTAGATGTCGCTTGCGCATTTTTGGGTCAGAATAAAATTTTGTGTGTAGCTGACAATAACGGAATAGCTCAATTTTGACAGGTCTGGTCAAGGTCTGGTCTGGTTGAAAATAACAGATTTTTAATGACCATGTTAAATTGTGAACGGTAGACTGGTTTAAAAGAAGGACTGTCTGACAGAGACTGAGAGATGGAATAAAGGGTGCTACCATCAGCTAAAAGAAGTGATAGAATTGATCTTGTTATTAGGAAAATTGGGGCGTTTTTGCCAATACGGGGAATACTGTTAGGCATTTTGAGCTTGTAAAACTCAGAATGCAACTAAACCACGGAAGATTCCTACCACTAAAGCTAAGCGCCGCGGCGTAGGAGACCTACATGGGATGGCAATTTAAACATAAACCTAACAGGAAATAAGAACGAATTTTGACTGCTAATTGTCGTCAAATTTTCATATCTATGACGAAGCGTTCGTACCAAAATCTGCGTCTATTTTCCTAACTCCATATTTTGTTTCGTTTACTGTTGCCGTAGGACGTGGGTTCGATCCTCGCCGAGGACAAACATTTAATTTTTCGTAATGAACACAGATGTTTGTTCCCTGTCTGGGTGTTGTATTTAATAAATTAAGTATGTATTTAAAAAAAGTATACATATGTATATCGGCTATCTGGTTCCCATATCACAAGATATGGCTTAGTTTGGGGCGAGATAGTGGTGTGTGGAATGTCCACTAATATTTATTACCTACCTATATTATAATATTAACAAATGAAAAATGTGGGTATGTGCCAAATTTATTACAGGGATGTCTGACTACTTATCTAAGACTACCTTCAAAGAACTTGGTACTTAGCTCTAAAGGGAACTACGGTGTCTGTGTATCGAAGTCTAGTCGTGCATGATGCTATTATAGATATCTGAAATACGTAAAATCTTTGTTTTTGGGAGTTCCTAATACTGGTTACAATGAGAAAACATCTTTAAAGTTCCTATTGAAATCCATGCTTCATTCATTCATTCCTGTAGCCTACGTCGTATACGTCATTTTCTTACTTTTATTAATGATATGACTGATCGAAAGTATACAAATAAATTCGGCCTAAAAAGGTCTAATACTTAATGCTTTTACGAAAACGGTTATTAAGGCGAAGACAAATTCATTTCTACATTTTGTACATGTACCTAAAGTTTTGACAAAATAAAATATTTGATTTGATTTGATTTTGAAAGCTATACGGCCGCTACTGACAGTGAAGGTATTTTAGCCATTGTCTTCGCCTTGAACTACCTACAGGTAGGTTATAATTGACATCTCATCATCACATTATGTTTAGACTGGTTTATTAGTCAGTCACCTACCTAAGTCGTTAAATTACCTTCTTTTCTCATTTTAACAATTAAATAAACTTGCTTCACTTTTTTCAGTTATTTTTTTTTTTTTTTTTTTTTTTTTTTTATATTTGATAGACTGTCCTTTGGCCACAATCTCACCTGATGGTAAGCGACGATGTGGCCGACGATGGAGCAGAACGGTCTAGAAGACACCTATTCACTCTTGCCTTGAAGAGGCCCAAATTATAGCGATCAGGAAAGACAGACGACGGCAATGAGTTCCACTCCTTGGCGGTTCGCATAATAAATGTGGACGCAAAGCGCTTAGTACGAATGGGTGGTATATTTACCAGGTATGGGTGGTACTGAGCCGTACGCCTAATCGTCCTGTGGTGGAAAGGAGATGGAGGTATCAAGTCGTGCAGTTCCTGAGCACATTCACCAAAATGCAACCTATAGAATATCGAAAGGCAAGCAACTTTGCGGCGATGTTCTAGGCTCTGGATCTTAGCCTCTGCCATGTGTTGCTCGCCTATTAGTCTGAAAGCTCGCCGTTCTATCGAGTCCAAGGCAGCAAGCTGGTGCTTGGCAGAGCCATCCCAGAGGTTGCAGCAGTACTCCATACCAGACCGGACTTGTGCTTTGTACAGATTAAGAAGCTGTCCAGGTGTGAAGTACCGCCTTACCTTATTCAAAATGCCAAGCTTCATAGAAGCTGTTTTAGCCCTGGACTCAATGTACGAGCCAAAGTTAAGAGCAGGCGTAAGCGTGGCACCAAGGAGTTCAAGGTGATCGCGTATACTTATAGGTACATTTTGGAAAATAGGAACATGGAGAAACGAACTTTTCTTTGCTGAGAACAGACATGCTTGCGTTTTCGTGGCATTGAATTTCAACAAGTTGGCATCACCCCAGTCAGATACCGCCTGTAGTTTTAAATTCAAGCGCTGCAGCATTGCGTCTCGCTCTTGCTGAATCACATTCTGTCTGGCTTGGGCATTGGATGTGTATCTTTCCACGACTGTGCTGTCATCTGCATATCCCATGATGCCGGGCATGAGCAGGTCGTTGATGTGCAGCAAAAACAGCGTGGCAGATAGCACGGACCCCTGAGGTACACCGGCGTTAATATCCAATTGATCAGACGAGCAGCCGTCAACAACTACTCGAATAGATCGTTCCCTCAGAAAGTCTGCAAGCCAAGAACAGACTTGGACTGGAAGTCCGTATGCGGAAAGCTTGCCAATAAGGCTTGCGTGCCAAACCCTATCAAAAGCCTTTGAAATGTCGAGTGAAACAGCTAATGATTCACCGTATTTTTCTAAAGCTTCACTCCAAATGTGCGTGGCATACACAAGAAGATCCCCAGTAGACCGGTTTCGGCGGAATCCGTACTGGCGGTCGCTGAGGAGGTCGTTATCTTCGAGGTATGCGAGGAGTTTACCGTTCAGTACACGCTCCATACATTTGCAAAGTAGAGAGGTGACTGAGATAGGGCGGTAATTTGTCGGGTCGGCGCGGCTACCTTTCTTGGGCACAGGCTGCACATTAGCAAGCTTCCAAGACTTGGGGACTGTACCAGTTTTAAGTGATAGGCGGAAAAGTCGTGTAAGAATTGGAGACAACTCAGGTGCACAGGTTTTAAGAACAACTGCGGGGATACCGTCGGGTCCACTAGCTTTATTCACGTCGAGACTACGTAGTGTTTTGAGCACTTCCTTTTGCTGGATGCGAACTTCAGGCATCTTGGAATCGCATTGAGGAAGGCTAGGTGGAATTTCACCAGAGGTATCTAGACGCGAGTTTTCCGCAAATTGAGTAACAAATAAATTTGCTTTCTCAATTGCAGTGTGAGCTAGCGATCCATCAGGTTTCACCATCGGTGGAAGGGAAGGACGGCTGAAGTTGGCTTCGACCGATTTGGCCAATGACCAGAAAGCTTTGCTTCCCGCGGGGTACGAGGCAAGCTTAGCTCCCATGCGGCCAATCCGTTCGAAACGCGACTTCCGTATCACCTTTTTGCTGGATTTGGCGGCTTTGTTGTAAGCTTTCTTCTTCTGCTGCGTATCAGAGGCTTTGCCATTCCGTTTATTATTCCATTCGTTTTATACATACTATAACTGAAAAAAGTGAAGCAAGTTTGATAAAGAAGACAATTTTACGACTGATCACATAGGGCTCAATTCCGTTGGTTAATTTTCCTAATTTGACAGCACTAAAAATATTGCCATCCTTTACTAAAAGGCCGAAACAACAAGGACGGCTACAACTTTCGAGCTGTCAGATTGGGTTAGTTTAGTATAATGCAACAACAGAATCGACACCATTATCTGACTGAAACTGACAGTGTGAAATGTGACCTATTATATCTGCCTACTTTGTAGAGTTGAATTTCTAGTCAGTAAATAATTTACTAATGCCAGTGCTCTTAAACGGTGAAGGAAAACATCGTGAGGAAACCAGTTAGTATTCTAACAGCGGCGATGGGCTTGCAACCTGTCACGTATGGAATACTAACTACTGCAAAATGTGGGTATGTGCCAAATGTAAAGTTTGGACGTACCTCTGACTACCCCCCTTAGACATCCTCAAAGAATCTTGAATTAGTACCTACTTGGTACTGGGAGATCTGAAGGGACATCTACCGTACCTGGGGATCAAAGTCGTGAAGCTGTTTCAGTTTCAGTTTCAAATAATTTAGTAGCCATTTCACTGAACTATATTAACGATTGAATGTTAATTATAGATAATTAGTCATTATTAATGTATTTAATTTAGTAATAAGTATATAGAGGGTGTAAAAATAGAACGTGAACTTTGAAACGCATGAGGTAAAGTTTGTCAATGTTTATCAATCTAGAAATGAGGTATTTATAAAGTAACTTATAAACGTTCCATTTTAAACAGTGTTAAAATTAGTTATTCATTGTAGGACATTACGCGTTGGTAAGAAATACTGATAGTCATGCATTGTTTAGTTTTTAAACTCTCCATGCAAACAGAGGGGTGTTTTAAGTTTAACGTGTCTACATATCCTTGTGACAGCTCAGTTATTAGTAGCTCTGCCTTCTGCGCTGTAGGTTGTAGGTTCGATTCCCACCAAAGGCAAAAAAATGTAGGTAATCGATATAGTTGTTTCTTTTCTGCGTGGGTGTTATATTGCATTTTAAGCATTTACAAAAAAAAGTATTCAATCATTCTATGAGGTATCCTGGTTCCCTTTAAAAGAGTTTGTCTTCTTAGTTTTTGGCTAGATATGAGAAATCGTCCAAAAACACTGAAATATTTATCTATCTGCCATTATTGTTCCCATCAGTTACCACCAGATGAACCGATTTTTTTTATACTACCAAGGTAGCAAACAAGCATACGGCCTACCTGATGGGAAGCGGTTACCACAGCCTATGGACGTTTGTAACACCAGCACGCAGATCGCCTAACTTTTGTTGCATTCAAAATCCGGTTGCTTATGTCAATTTTGGCAGTTTTGCGATCGAAAAAAACTGCCAAAATTTACATATGCAACCGGATTATACTCGCGTTGCTGACCCTTTAAATATTTTATCACGCCTTTTACTTACTATTTGATTTGAGTTTGCTATTTGATTTAGTTTTTAGTTTTAAAGGCGACTTGATCAATAAATGTAACCTATGATTCAAGAAAATCTGTTCACCTGTCCAAGTCTATTTCTGCTTTGAAGCAGCGCTGTGTTCCGATACGAAGAGTGTGGTCGCCGGTGTAATTACAGGCACATGAAGCTTAACATCTGTATGCCTCAAGTTGGTGGACGCACGGCAGTGCAACGTAGGGCACGTTCCTATCGTGCGTGACTTGCGAGGCAATGCTTTGTTATAGTTGATGGACACCACTTAACATCAGGTGGACCATCTGCTTGTTCCATCGGCAAGCAAAATAAAAACTGTATTTTTTGTTATTTTCCTAAAGTTAACTGTATCTATAGGTTTGTATAAGTATAGGTAAGGCACAGTGTTGGTAAATTCACTGTTTTGGCTCAAGTTTGTAAAATCCTGTAGGATCGGGCTTACCTATGCAACTTTGAATTTTCACTCTTCTCCTTGTTTGTAAGACCAATTTTATTAGTTAGGTATCTACCTCAATTTTATTATAAATTATCTTTCACGACGTGGTAAAAATTTTTGGTAAAATAGCTATCGTGAAATGTATCCATATTTACTTTACGGAACAAAACATATCACAAGTTACCGAAGAGTTAACTTTTAGAAGTTTTTTTTTTTCTAAAACTAGTGAATATCTAACTATCTAACATATTGTAGCACCGGTGGTCTAGTGCGAGTGACCCCGCCTTCCGATCGTAAGGTCGCAGGTTCGAATCCGGTCGTGCACCAATGGATTTTTCTATCGAAAAATTTATTTGCGCAATGCCAGTGCTCTTAAACGGTGAAGGAAAACATCGTGAGGAAACCAGTTAGTATTCTAACAGCGGCGATGGGCTTGCAACCTGTCACGTATGGAATACTAACTACTGCAAAATGTGGGTATGTGCCAAATGTAATGTTTGGACGTACCTCTGACTACCCCCCTTAGACATCCTCAAAATAATCTTGAATTAGTACTTACTTGGTACTGGGAGATCTGAAGGGATATCTACCGTGCCTGGGGATCAAAGTCGTGAAGCTGTTTCAGTTTCAGTTTAACATATTGTATTGTAATCTACCTAGGTATTCTAGCCGTTGCAGACGGCAGATTTTTATCGGCCGATTGGGCAGCCAGTTGCTGCTATGACCGATAGTGAATCGTTACATAATGTTTCGTTTATTAGGTATGCATTAGGTATTATTCTTATGAAGCGTAGTGCGTGCTGTTTTATCAATTTGATTTCCTTTACCTTTTTAACTGAATTCAAAATGGATATTCTCGATTCGTACTTCTTCGTACTTTGCACGGGTGCACATATCTTGCATGTATTATACATATAAACCTTCCTCTAGAATCAATCTATCTATTAAAAAAAACCGCATCAAAATCCGTTGCATAGTTTTAAAGATTTAAGCATACATAGGGACATGGGGACATAGGGACAGAGAGAGCGACTGTTTTATACTATGTAGTGACGAGTCCTATCGGCCGATAGAAAGTCTGCCGTCTGCGGAAGCTTTAAATAAAATAATTAATCCTCAGGGTCATTACTACCACATTTATTAAAAGTAAGTTATTTAGATCCTAGTATACGTTCACTTGGTGTGAAAAATATCCGTCTTTTATATTTTTCTGTAGAAAAATATATATATTCTCGATGTATTAGGTAGTTGTATATACGGTTCCACATCAGACTAAACAGATTATTAGAACGTTTTGAAGCTGATCGCAGCAAAGAGTGGAACTCCTTACCGGCGACGAGTGAATATGTATCTTCTAGGTAAGCGTGCTAGACCGTAGACCGCATCGTCACTTATTTTTGGGCGAGATTGCGGTCTAACATTTTTCCTTTAATTGTAAAAAAAAATCGTGCAAGTGGGTGCGATATGTTGTTGGTTTCATTCGCGCCGTTCCTTACTATGAATCTCTGTTTTGTATGTAGCTTAGTTATAGGTGTGTAGCCTGATGTGTAGCCGACTGTACTTAATGATGTAATACTTGGTGTATCTTTTAGAATCGATATTATGTAGGTACGATCTGTATATGGATGTTGGTTAAAAAAAAATTCTTGATATATAATCTTTTTTTTATTTACTACCACAGATGATATATTTATGTTGCAGGTATAACAACAAATAATTAAATTATAATAAAATTAATATTCAAGGGGGGGCTCCCATACGAACAACGCATAAGGCCCTTTTTCATAATGGTCTTTGAGCGCGCGAATAGCTTATCAGACCGACTTGTCTGTTGCTGTCTCTTTTCGTTGGCGTGAAAGTGACAGTGACAAGTAGGTACCTACCTACTTAACTATGTAAATAAGATAAAAAAATAGCGCTACATAACGCTACTTTGCACTACTATCTACTTTTGATCATCTTTTTATTGTGATCCAATCCTAAGGTTGCCACGAATTTGAAGTCTTATCAAATCAATTGCCACTCAGTGACCGCCATTCTTGCTCATCTGTGTCATCTCTTGTGTGAGTATTCGGCCTTGGTGTGCATTTGTCGCTTGACCACCGTCGGGGTCGGACGTGCTAATCATGAAGTTTTTGTTGCTGTTGTTGACCGGTGCATCATTGTTTACTAACCTTCGTGCTAATTGGGGCCCTTTCAAGGCATTACTGTACTCAGACTGGATAACATGTGAGTATTTAACTAAGTAATAAGGGACGTTACGTCTACAGTTGTCTATTTTAAAACTGCGCTTGGCACCTACTATGTGAAGCATGATTTTATCGTAATATTATGAGTCATTGGAAAGGTAGGTAGGTATAGTTAATACAGTCAGCTGCAGTTGAATGTCAATTAGGTAGGTACCTATACAATTAGATTTCATGGTAACGTCGCAGTACCTAGGTAATACCTATACCTAGTACGTATAAACCTACCTACCTACATTGAATATGATGATGATCACAAAGATTATGAAATCTTTTTTTATTTGGACGACGATGACTGTACTGCTGCGACACAATACCTACATGCTTGCAAATTACGAATAACAATGATAATATATATAATACTTTCTAGTGCTGTTAGAGATCAAACCTACATTAGCGGCAATCCAGCACCACCGTCATGAATGCTCTTGCTCCTACATTACCCACAACATATCCAAAGACATACATACATGTACATAAACACACATCTAAATATATATAACTCAAAGGTGACTGACTGACATAGTGATCTATCAACGCACAGCCCAAACCACTGGACGGATCGGGCTGAATTTTGGCATGCAGGTAGATGTTATGACGTAGGCATCCGCTAAGAAAGGATTTTGATCAATTCTACCCCCAAGGGGATAAAATAGGGGATGAAAGTTTGTATGAGATTTTCAAAGTAAACGAGCGCGAGCAAAGCCGCGGGATCAGCTAGTTTATAAATAAAGTTCCAAAAAATCCCACCCAAACACCTCAAATGTCACGCACGATTGAAATCGTGCGTGACATTTGTGGCAACGCTTTGTAAGATGTTACCTACCACACTTAAAATCAGGTGGGCCATACTTGTTTCATCTGCAAACAGTATTTAAAACATGTTTGTAGGTACCTTGCAGTAAACCAAAATAGTATTGTAACGAATTATAAACAGACTTTTTCCTTGAATACCTACCTAGCTACTATCTAAAGCCAGATCATACTGGATCTCATGAGGTCGATCACCTTGTGTTTACTGAACTGCTTTATAAATATCAAGTAGGTTAACACGACCTACGCAGGTTAGGTAGGTACACATGGCTCAGATAAACCAACATATCTGAGCCGGTCTGAAGTTAGCTGTTTCCGGAATCCTCGATTCACGATTCCTATTACAATAATATTATAAACGCGAAATTTGTAAGTATGGATGGATGGTTACTCTTTCACGCCGGAACGGCTGAACGGATCTGGATGAAACTTGGCAGAGAGAGATTATATACCTAGTCTGGAATAACAAATATGCTACTTTTCATCCCGTGGGAATACCGGGATTTAAATCTGCGCGGGTGAAACCGCGGGGCGCAACTAGTTGGTCTTAAAAGCACAAGCGGCTAACTTCAGACCGGCTCAGATAAGTTGGTGGCACAAATCTAGATTGGGCATTCAACTATTTGATGTAAGGGCGATGACAATAACTGCTAATGCTTTTCTCTCTCGCACGTTTCAACATTTTGAATTACCTACCTAACACACCACATTGCGTGTTTGTTTTCTGACAAACTAAAATATTTGATTTGAAAGTTATAAAATCACTGAAGTTATGAAATTGTGTGCAAGCAACTTGGTTGATTGCTATTAACAAGCCCTCAGCGAGAAGACTGGATGTTATTTTTAAGGTTCCGTACCCAAAGGTTAAAACGGGAACCCTATTACTAAGGCTCCGCTCATCCGCTGGCTGTCTGTAACCAGGCTGTATCTCATGCACCGTTATAGTTAGATAGTTTATGATGTATTTCTGTTGCCGCTTTAACAACAAATAATCAAAATAAAATTAATATTTAAGAGGGCTCCCATACAACAAACGTGATTTTTTTGCTGTTTTTACAGATCTCTCTCTCGCACTTGGTCGGTTTCGGTCGGTGATTTCATGGAAGAAGAAACCAATGATTTTATGCTTACACAGAAGCAGCGTAGCAAAGGTCGTAGCCGCGTAGAAGTATCGTAGCATTGCGTAGACGCAGCGTAGTCTCCAAATGAAACATAGGTCTAGCTAGCTAGTGGTAGCAGCCCCGCCTTCAAATCCTATGTCGTGGGTTCAAAACCCACCCAGCACTAATGAGTTTTTTTTTTATTATGTGCTCACTAGTTGCGCCCCGCGGTTTCACCCGCGCAGATTTAAATCCCGGTATTCCCACGTGATAAAAAGTAGCCTTTGTGTTATTCCAGACTATAATGTATCTCTCTGTTAAGTTTCATTCAGATCTATTCAGCCGTTTCGGCGTGAAAGGGTAACAAACATCCATCCATCCGTCCATACTTACAAACTTTCACGTTTATAATATTAGTAGGATTAGTCAAACGGTGAAAGAATACATCGCGAGGAAACGGTATTTTAGAAGGTTTTTTTGTTTTTTTAGAAGGTAATGGCTGAAAATCAGTGTTTTGCTCTCGAGCAATTCTATGCGCTGAGCTATTGCCTCTTTGCCTAGCTGCAACACACACGAACCGATAGGTATATCAGTCAATGTTTTTCAATACAATAAGTTAATATTTAGTTTTCAATAGAATAAGTTATTAAGTTTGTGTTCAAACAGTTTGTTTATTTTATAATTTACATTGTTAGTTTATTCTTATTTTGTTTGTTATTTCTATTATTTGTGTGCATCAGTTGGGCAAATAAATGCGTTATCTATCTATCTATCTATCTATTTCGTGGAACCTAAAACTAGAGAGACTGCAGAAGAAGCTACTCGTAAAATATAACTACGTTACTCACTGCCACGTCAAATTCCTTTTCACTGCTTAATCTAGAAAGCCAGAACATTTAAAAAATTCAGTGTTTCAATTACAATAATTATATTAACTTTTATCACTGATCGTACACACGCTAGCAGGTACAGCCACGTAGGTACGGTAGTTGTAAATTAGACGCGAAAAAGGTCTCGTGAGAATGACTTCATGTATTCACTGTTCAGCTAATTAGCATACCTACAGGAAATGTTAAAAGAAACTACACCTTATTGTGTACATAAATAATGAAATACAGACAGAAACAGATTAAGAGGCTGACACCCGTCAAAAAGATTGAATAAATAAATAATGTTGGACAATCCACACAGCACCATCTAGCCCCAAAGTGAGCTACTCAAAGCTTGTGTTTTGGGTACTAGATAACTGATATATTTAATACATTATATTATATTTTTTTTTATAATCTATAGGTAAAACGTTTGACCGCAATCTCACCTGATGTTAAGTGATGATGCGGTCTACGGTGTAGCACGTTTACCTAGAAGAAACCTATTCACTCGTCTCTTGAAAACATCCAAATTGTACGCATCTGGAAAAACCGACGCCGGTAAGGCATTCCACTCTTTGTACAGCCAAAGAGTGGAATGCCTTGGTACGCATTATAAAGGTAGACGCAAAGCGCTTTGTGCGAGCAGTAGGGATGTCAACCATGAATGGATGTTTCATACTACTACTTTATCTACTTACATAGATAGATATTGTTTATTATACATAGAAAACACCCAGACCAACAGAACAAATTTTTGCAGATCGTACACAAATTTGTTCCAAGGCGGGAATCGAACCCGTAACCTCTTGCGTCGCAGGCGAAAGATAATAAAAAATTGTTACGTTTATTAACATTTCGGATCAGCAAAAATATCATTATAAGACGAAGACAAGAGCTAATGTGCCTCTCGCTCGCACGTTTTGACTTGTTGAAAGATATGAAATCACTAAACCCATTTCGAAAAATCACAAACGGTGATTTTATATCTTTAGAAATGTAGAATCGTGCGAGCGAGAGGTACATTAGGTGTTGTCAACGCAACGTAGTAATTACATGCTTAGTGGTGCTATAATAAAATTATGCTTCTAAAATGTTAAAATGTACGAGCGAGAAGTTTAAGCGGTAGCCTGCGTCTTATTGACTGATCCCCAGGGATGGCAGTTATCCCCTTAGATCCATTAGTTCCAAGTTCCAGCTCAAGATTCATTATGGATGTCTAAGGGTTGGCAGAGGAAAAACTCACCTTATGAAAAATATGACCCTTCCCGACATCTATTGGCGAGTTAATACATACTATTAGTTTTAAGCTACTTCAGTAGATGGCCTTTTTAAGGTCACCCAGATATTATCTCTACCAAAATTTATAATTCAAAACATAAATACTTAGTACATTATGCACACACACACTATCAAACTAAGGAGTTAATAATATCTATCTAAGGTCAGACACTATCGCATGTTTGAGTCTCGTACTAGACGTAATGCGGTTCTTTGGTCTCATCACTACATAGTATAAAACAAAGTCGCTTTCTCTGTCCTTATATCCCTATGTCCCTATGTATGCTACGAAACGGATTTTGATGCGGTTTTTTATAGATAGAGTGATTTAAGAGGAAGGTTTATATGTATAATTACATGCATGATATGTGTACCCGTGCGAAGCAGGGGCGCGCGGGCGGGTCGCTAGTTCTTTATAAAAAAATGAACGTAGTTTTAACCAAACATGCACTAAGTAAAACAAATGTTCATTTGATGAACGAAGAAATACGCTATCGATTGTAATCCTAAGGCACGGTAGACATTCCCTCAGATTCAGATATCTTGGTATCCATGAACCACGAAAGTAAGTAAGTAAGTTCTGTAGAACCTTTATTAGGAAGCCTTCATGCGCAAAGCAAGTTTTATTTGAAAATTCATCAATAATCACCTTGTTTCAGGTGACCACAACAAAACCTTGAACTATGACGTCAGCGGTGTCAAAGTCTACTTCTACGACTTCCAGAACAACTACAACGTTTCCTACCTCGTCGATTCAGCAGTCGAAGGCATCACCGCTAACTACAATCTCGACGTCACCAAGCGTTTCATCTTCTTCGTACCTGGCTACAAATCCCAGATCACTAAAAAGACTGAGGAGCTAGTCCGGCAGACTTTCAAAGACGTCCCTAACATTTATCTGGTTATCATCGACCACTCCTTGTACACATCAGCCCTCGGAGGAAAAATTGCCAGCTACGGAAGATCTGTTACACATGTCTACTACATCGGCAGAGCCTTAGGAAGTTTCCTAGCTGGGTTGCGAGCCTATGGATACCCTTCGCAGAATATCCACTGTATAGGACATAGCCTAGGAAGCCAAATGCTAGGGTACGTCGGTTCAAAATACACAGAGCTGACCAACGAAAAGATTTGGAGAATAACGGGTATAGATCCAGCTGGACCGTGCTTTTCGAACAGTTTAATTGAAGATCAGATCAGATCAGGAGTGGCGGAGTACGTTGAAGTGTACCATTGTAACGCGGGAGGCTTAGGTACCACTGCAGTCCTGGCTGATACAGACTTCAAGTTCAATGACAAGGGAAAGAGACAGCCTTCATGTCATGGAAGTTTTATTCCTGGTAAAGGAGAATCGGACCAAGCTAAATGCAGTCACAAGGCGTGTGTGAAGTACTACATGGACACAGTTCATCATCCGCAGTGGTTCTTGGCATGGGAGTGCAACTCTTATGAAAACTTCTCTGAAGGCAGGTGCTCCGGGAACGAGGTGACCATCGCTGGGTACAATAACCCGGGGAATGCTACTGGATTGTTTTATGTGTCCACTGAGGGGTACGGAGTTAATTGAGAGACGTTAAACTATCGTATAGAAAATATTTTGAAACTAACGACGCGAGGAGAAGAAGAGCAGAGACTATCAAACCTCGCTTTTTTAATCGTTTATTCTAATAACTTATTTATTTCAAAAACAATCATACCCTTATTTATGCAAATATAGAATACGTTTTGCTAAACCTAGTCATTCTCAGTATAATCGCAGTTGTGTTGAAAAATACTCCATCTTTCGTAGATTGGATTGTGAAATAAATGATGAAAACTAAAACCTTGATTTTGAATTCACTTACCTACTTATACACAACAATTTTATAACTACCAAAAAATGTAAGGGCTCTTTCAGCAGAGGCTACTGTTGATAGCAGCGCCGTCAGAACTTTAAATTTTTAAATCTTTTAAATCTCTAAAAGTAAACCAAGTTATCGAAGTTTGCTTTTAGCCAAAAACGCGACAAATGTTCCAAAAATTGTTCCCAAAATACTTCACATAAGTAGACCTCGTACGCATTGCGTATGAGGTTGACCTTAGAAGTATATTTTCTAGTACTGTGCCCATAAAATTGGTCTCATTTTGGCTAAATACAAAAAAAAAATTATTCCCAAAAAAGTCCTCAAAAATATTTTGATCGATGGGCTGTTTCAGCATCAGTAGCCTCTGCTGAAACAGCCCATTTTTAGGTAGTTACACAATTAGTGGTGTAGAATGAAGTTTTTATAGACCAGGATGTTAGTTCACTTCAGCCCTCGTTGAATAAGTACATAGAATATCTACCTATACCGTAGGTACCTACGTACCGGATAGTATGGTATTAATACAATTACCATCGAGTACCTACTTTCAAGTCAGTTTGACCTATAGCAGTTTGCAATTTGAAGATGGCGTAAGTTTTCATAACGCAAACGGTATTTGTCGGAGACTCAGGTCTTCAGTTTATTTCAGAAAAAAATCTCAGTCCATCACATTACGCAAATCTCACAGCGACAGGTCTTAAACATAAATATCCTCTCTGACGTATCGTCACCATTTATACACTGCCATAGAGACGTTCCAAATAAGAAGAAGTGATGGCAGCCATAAGTCAGACCCTTGGAGCAATAATAAAGCCTACACAAGTCACAAACACCTGAGTATGCTTGCATGAACAGTCCCATATTGTTATTAATCCCAGCCGTACTTACCTACTTCGACACAATCTAGTTGGTTCTAAAACAAGATTGAAAAAACTTATAGAAGGTGGACTACGGACCTTAAGCATCTTAAATTATTTTTAATTGGGCCCGTAGTCCCCCGAGGTCAACTGGGCGCCTGTTATTGCATCAGAAATAGGTACAGTGGTAGGGTAGTACTTCCTTGGACGAACTCTTTCGCAGAGTAACTTCCACTGCATTATGGACTAAATTATTTCTAGGTCTTACGGCCCTGAGTGGTTACCTTTGGCACTCGCGGTTGTAATCTCAATATTAATTTAGGTTGTTTTCATAGAAATCCCATAGGTTTATGTCATTTTGGTGTCAGTTTCGTCGAGAACCACCACTCATGGCTCTGAAATTGACTTTACCTAACTCTTTGACGGTTGTAATTGTCCTCAACCAAACGGCGCATCCAAATTTCCCACCAAAGCTAAAAAGATGGATGGATGTATGGATGGATAGATGGATGGATAGATGGATGGATAGATGGATGGATACATGGATGGATAGATGGATGGATAGATGGATGGATGGATGTTTGTTACTCTTTCACGCCGGAACGGCTGAACGGATCCCAATGAAACTTGGCAGAGAGATAGATTTTAGTCTAGAATAGCACATAGGCTACTTTATCCCAGGGAATAGGTACCAGGATATAAATCTGCGCGGGTGAAACCGCGGGGTGCAACTAGTATAGAAATAATCTTCTCACGAGCAAAGCCCGCGGGATAGTAAAATAATAATGACAAGTATAATACAATTTAATACGGCTCCTACAGCCTCATTATTATATTTCTGACAGGCCATGGCGTCAGGGAGAGTTATTGTCGCTCATGGGACGTTATATAATACGTGCCTCCGGCTCCTATAAAATATGCCTCGCGTCTCCAACAAATGAGGTAAGGCGATGTCATCGAATATTAAATAGAAGCTCCAATTTCCGCGACAGATTTGTATTGGGATGGTACGGCGTATCAAATATACAAAAGCTACAATAGCTTCTATATCAAAGTCAAAAGTCACTAAAAGTGATTCAGTAAAATCACAAGGATAATTTGAATCAATATGCCTGTTCATAGCTCGATCGCGTGGAACTGGTGTTTAATTTCACCGAGTTTTAAGATATTTCAAAATGATATTGATTGTCTGAATAGAGCTTTTGAATTTGATAAAAGTATGGTAGGAACCAATTTTGAGAAAATACAATTTTTCACAAAATTGGTTCGTATTTTAAGAGAAAATACCGTTTTTTCTCAAAATTGGTTCCTACCATTCTCTTGTAAGATTCATCCGTTACAAGTGCCAATCGAAATTACTTATGTAGTAAAAATACTAGTCTAGTATTATTGCGTTTGTAATACAAATTAAATTCAAGAAGTTATGTTACCTCTATAGCTCCGATGTTCTATGTATTTCATTATCATTTGTGTGGCCACTAAAGTGTTTCACTGTAGTGAGAATCCACAGTACACCAGCCACGAGAAAGCAATGTTAGGGTAGGTATAGATGTTTCTAAGTCACAGTCGTTTCTATAAGCGACTCTTAAAGGGGTATTCAATATCCTACTAATATTATAAACGTGAAAGTTTGTAAGTATGGATGGATGGATGGATGGATGGATGTTTGTTACTCTTTCACGTTTCATCCAGATACGTTCAGCCGTTCCGGCGTGAAAGAGTAACAAACATCTATCCATCCATCCATACTTACAAACTTTTGCGTCTATAATTGGATTAGGTACCAATAAAAAATAACGTGTATTTCAATCAACTTACAATATAATCGTTTAGAATATGCGAAAACATGTAATTGGTGATTAGTATTCTAAGTAATTTTAATTATTGAATGCTATTTGTTTTCCAAATAAAATAAAAATAATAGCTTGTCTTAAAAGTAACAAACATCCATCCATCCATACTTACAAACTTTCGCGTTTATAATAGTAGTAGAATTGGATTACCAATAAAAATAACGTATATTTCGATCTACTTGCAATATAGTAGTTTGCCTAGTAAGAATAATAATACAATATGCAAATACACCGAAGGCTCCAGTGAACCTCCACTTTACAACCAGCGCAGCAAGACAGCACCATAAATTGCTGTACAAATGCATTCGGCTAATGTGTTTCGGGAAATACCTAACCCACGAACATTCGCCATCTTTGCCGTAATGAGAATTATAACTAGTTTCTGGCCGCGGTTCCGCTTGATAGATAGGTACCCCTGGTTTCAAGCGCGATCAACACTAATCTGCTGTCAAGTCACTTACCATCTCTATATCTCTCTATATCTAAATTGAAGTATAAGCTGAAATAGCAAGTGACTTGACGGCCGATTAGCGTGAGCATTCAGAAACCAGGATTGAGACACACCTATATTATAATCCAAGTTTTGAACAAACCAGTGCAGCCGTCACAGAGTGATAAAGTTACGAAGTCAGGAAATCGATTTCAGTGTCTATTCCTACAAAATCCATCTCAATGCCGTTTTTTACGTAAATGCCGAAAGAGATCGGGCTATGTTTTTTGAGCGGATGTTATTCTGAGTATGCGGGGGTTAGGCGTTATTGCGATTCCATACAAAAAATCGCCTGAAAATTGGCACGCAGGCCGAACGTCGTGAGCTACTCCGAACTCAGATGACGAACTACGTAAATAGTTATTTGTTATACAAGAGTGCAAAGTTGCTTTTTAACCGCGTGTTCAATTTTGATGACCGAGCAAGCGAAGGATTCTAAAATTTAATCACGAGCGCAGCGAGTGATTCAAAATTAGAATCCTGAGCGTTAGCGAGGGAATCAAAAGAGCACGAGGTGAAAAATCTTTGCACTCGAGTGCAACACGTAACTTTTCATTCCACCTCAGCGAGGAAATGATTAAATGCAAAAAAAAAGTTTACAATCACAAGATAGGTACTTTTATTTCAGTTTAGGTATTAACTACTACATTATGACAGGTAAAGTTTTTTCACTTGTTTTCAAGTTTCTTGTTTTTAATATAAGGTTTAACAATGACGTGAAAAAATGCCGCGTAAAGAACCGCGTACAAAGCAAATTGGAAAAAGAACACCAAGAAGGTTCCGAGTCTGAGTTTTTAACAAATTAAAAAAAAGTTGTATGATATTTTCGGCACCATAGAGGTAGCAGTAAATAGGTTTAATGTTTTTTTTAATTCACAAACTTAGTGCACAAGATGTTCTAAATTCAATTTACTTTATCCTCTAGAGAATAAAAACGGCTTTTGCACTCAGATATTGAAGAGCAAAAATACTCTTTCCGAGATGGTGGGATGAAAAAGAAATTTAATGATCTTTTAACTGTCTATCACTCTATACCTAAAAATACTGTAACTATGTACCCATAACACATATTTATTATTTACAGATACGTTGCAACGAATTATCAAAGTAACGCCACGTGGGACAATTTAGAATTGTCGTGCTCATGGCTTCCGTGAAACTGCAGAAGTTGCAGCTGTGTGTGGAATTGGAAATGCAAATAGCTACCTCTATAGGTACCTCTAGTAATGTCTCCAAGTTACCCTTCTCTTGGTGTTGGTGGAGCAATGTGGGCGCAACTGCGCTTTCAAATTAGCTGCAACAACAGTGTTATTGCGCAAAGTGCAATAACACTGTATATTGTATTGTATATTGGAGTGGAAAAATTCCTTTGAGAAAACTATAATCATATTAAGTACAGTTCAGAAACAGGTGATTTCGCCACACTCCCGATCGTCCCGCTGTCTGTTATAATTTTTCATTACACATTTGAGCTGCTCAACCCTCATCAACATCAAAAACATAATCTAATAATTTGATTTCTTTGCGAAAATGGTTTTATCCATGGTTGAAACCAAGGAGTTTGAATACTTTTTTTGTCTACATAATATATTCCTTGGTTGAAACCATTTTTAACGAATTTTGACGATTCTAAATGTCAATTAAGCGATCGATAAGAACGGTACTTGCACTGCTGGTGTACCCGTAAATCCAAGCCGTAGGTATAGTGCGCGTCACGTAAAAAGAACGCCGGATGGAGGGGAAGGGGTCTGGTGTTGCGAGGATTTAGTGCGCACAAACACATTCACTTCACTGTTTTCCAGCGTTCTTTTTCGTTGACGCTACCTATACCTAAGTGTCTTGCCAGTTCTGTCCAGTGCGTGACTTTATATTATATTTATTTATATATATTCCTCCACGATAGCTTCTTTTCGTGCAATTCTTCTTCTTATAGAGGAAGCAGCGGTAATGGCGCTTGCCGGGTATACCTCTCACGGTGTCTTGAAACACAGCGAGCACGCTGCATCGTAGTTGTGACGCTTGAGCAGGCAGCCTCTCTAACTAAACTCCTCAAAAATATATCATTATTATAAGACAAATTACAAAATAAATAGAGCATTTTCCCCTCGGATGAACGGCATTCCCCAGTCTTCTATGTATCAATGATGTTTTTACCTTTTTAACAACGCTCACCTTATTGGACATGCCATTAAAAAAACTGCGTCGCTGTGGGCTGCTCTGGCCTTTTCGCCGCCGCGGGGAGTCCACTCAATTTGCCGCTCCGGTGTATTTTCCAAACCACAGATCGTATAGCTAATAGCTGGATCAGTCATATTGTCTACTTATGCAGGTCTGTTCTATATGTATTTCATTTCTTGTTATATTGTATGTCAAATAAATGTATTTTCTTTCTTTTGCCTAAAGATTGATTCCATAGTATAATGAGCTATGGCATATTACTGTGGGGATCAGGGGCAGATGTAAATTCAGTCTTTGTTCTACAAAAGAGAGCTATTAGAGCAATTTACAATTTGAACTCACGGGATTCTCTTAGAGATGTGTTCAAAGATATTAACATTTTAACAGTCCCATCACTTTATATTTATGAAAATATCATGCATGTACGTAAAAATATAAATAAATATAGGAAGCATTCTGATTTACATCGTATAAATACACTAAACAAAGACAAACTAATTAATTCAATGCTTAGACTGCAAAAAACAAATAAAAGCTTTATGGGAAACTCTGTGAGATTTTACAATAAAATTCCTAAAGAAATTCTAGATTTAAATGAAAATAAATTTAAAAAATGTGTCAAATATAATTTAACTAGCAAAGCATACTATACAATCAACAATTACTTAGACGATAAAAATGCATGGTGTCTACCAATTATTGGTGTGGACAGCCCGAAATATCCGATAGCTCACTTGACAAAGCCATTGAACAGCTGCAAGAACTTGTTGTTTTATTAGAACATATTGTAGTGTAGTAGATAAGTTTTTGACAAGGCCTTTTTACAGCCGCTTTATTAATTAATTTTTATATAACATTTATACATTTTAGGAATCTATTAATTATATTATATACCTACTTTGATAATTTTTTGACAAAGCCCCTATACAGCTGCATCATAAGTAATGGAAATATTTTATTTTGTTTGACGTAACTAAGTGTTCTACAAGTCCCTATGGTTTTAAAATAAATGAATTGAATTGAATTGCCTAGATCAGCATTTCGTGATAAGGCACACTCTTCCTTAGTATGCAGAATTACTCTTGACAGAGTGGTCATGGTTAGCGACAAGATGTAAAAAAAAAACAAGCACTGGTTTAAAAAGTCACTTCCTTGTCACAATGGTGCCAATTCTGTTGTTTAATTTTCCTAACTTAACCTAATTTGACAGCACTAAAAATATTGCCGTCCCTTTCTAAAAGACCGAAAGGACGACGGCTACAATTTTAGAGCTGTCAGATTAGGTTTGTTTAGGATAATGCAACAACGGAATCGACACCATTGCCTTCTTAAATTTAACAAACGCGAATTTTATTTTTTTACAAATTATTCAACAACGCTTATTGTAAGCCTTAATCAGTGTTTGTCATTACCAAAGATGGAAATTAATTGAAGCATAGCATAATCTTTTGATATTTTTGACATATGAGATCGTTTATGTTTAGCAGGCATACTTGCCGTTTTAGTGAACCGGCCGTTCTCAGCCGCCTGTAAGCGTCGCTGGGCGGAACGCAAATATTTCGCGCCGCGCTACGATCGAATTAAATCTACCGTAAATTGTGGAGTTTTGCCGGATTTATTTTACGAATAAATGCTCACTTGTGTCGAGACGCGTGCTTGACATAGTGTTGCATGATTGAGTCGCTGAAATGCCTGCAAAAGCTCAGTCTATGGAAATGAAAATTAAATGTTTTAATAGTAAACCTACTCATGTTTTTGCTAACATTTTTTGCAAGGCGCTTTAGGAATGTCGTCCATGAACTAACACAGATCAGTGGAGGAGGCCTCATAGGCGAAGATCATACAAAAGAGCGGTAGATACTCGTACCTACCAACAGAAGTTTGTGGCCTGTTCTCGCCTCGGTGTGTGTGCCTCTATAGGTGCCAGTTCCACACGAACTGGCACCTATAGAGTCACCTAGTTTTAAGACGTTTCTGTGATCCTTATGATTTTATGGAATAAACATATTTTGACTTTGACCTAGCAGTGAGACCCAATTGGCCCAAAAAAAAAATAATATATTCTTATAATATGTTCCATATTCGAAAAATATTTTATCCTAGTCATAGTCGTTATTTTAGTGTTGTTTGTGAATACAGGGACAAGCCATTATACCAGCAAGCGCCTCCCTCGCCTAATATCACAACATTAAACACCATTTATTAAACGTACTGCGGAGCAAATAACTCAAATTGAAACAGGCAATTAGGGTGGATATTATTATATTTTAGGAATCGTAATTTGCTTTATTTCATTTTTAATACCGCATACCGACTGTTTGTAGGCAAATTACAGGCCTCAAGGCTTAGTGGGTCTGCCTTCGCACTGTAGGATGTGGGTTAGATCCCGAACAAGGACAAGAACATTCGTATGATAGACATAATGTTCGTTTCAGAGTATAAAGTAATTATTAAGAGGCTGATAACCGCAAAACAACTTCTCGCGAACACATTCTTTCGTACAATATATCAACTAGTGGCTCTGAGAGCTGTAGACCTCGCAAGCATACTAAAAATGAGCTATTTGAGGAATGTAATGTGCAAGTGCATTTTCCGTTTTGTGATTTTTTTTGATCTTTTTGATTTTTTTTGCATCATCTTGTGTCCTTTGTGTTTCTCTCAAATTTGATTGAAAACCATCCATGCTGAAGATCCTTATCAAATCTTCGCCAAACTTTTATGAGACCAACTTATGGTTACTACCTTTCAAATAAAAAAAGAATAATCGAAATCGGATCTCATTTGGTGGAGATATCCAGTATATCAAATAGCCCCCTTTTTGCCCTTTTTTTGGGGGAAGTACCCCTCCAATCACAAATCCCCGACGACAAAAAAATTCTAATAAGTCATATAACCTGTGTACCAAGTTTCGTCCAGATCGGTTGAAAAATGCGACCTGTAGAGGAGAACAGACAGACAGACAGACAGACATCCGGACAAACGCATTTTTGGCCAATGTGGAAACTGAGACGCTTCGCTCGCTCGGTCAATAAAATTCTAACTTATTTATAAAATGACATACTTTTCCCAAGCTACGACTTGCATCATAAGTAACAAACAGGAAAATGAAATATGTACATTAGTAATTCCCCGTCTCGGTATCAACAAGAAAACAATCGCTATATTAAAAAAAACATGTTTACAACGATTTTTATCCCAGACATGGCAGATAGATACCCTCTCAGATATCTCAGTACCACGCATCAATTAAAGATGTTGTAGAAGTAATCACGAAAAAAATATAGGTCGCGTCAACCAAAAAGAACGCTGGAAAAAGTGGATGGGATGTGATTGCACATACTAAATACTCACGCCATCACACCTCTCCCAATCCTTCCGGCGGTCTTTTTGATTGACGCGTACTATATCATTATTGATACATTATTTTGTAAGAAATGTGTATTGCCTACTCACGCCGTGATAGACGTGAGTCCTGAATAAATGAGATGTTTTGAGGATGTCTACAACCAAATATTAAATTTGGCACGTATCATTTCTTGTCTTCATTTATTCAGTACATTATTTTAAAACACAAATATGAACGTTACTAACATTAAATTTGTACATTATATTAAGCATGGTATCTGGCTCAGCGCATCAGTATTGCCATTTAGCGTGGCAATGCAGCCAGTGTCTTGGCTACGCTTCCGATTGGCACTTATTTGGATCAGTTGAGCTATCTATAGATCGTTTGCAACGGTCTGCAGATAGCTCAACTGTTTCATATGTATTTTGTATATTTTGTAAATAATTGTAACTATTAGTTGTAATTTTCTTTGTAAATAAATGGTTTTTTATTTTAAACATCACTTACATTCTCGCTATACAGACAGCCTTCACAGCAGTTGGTAGTAGCTTTGCCTTTTGCGCCGAAGGCCGTGGGTTCGATTCCCACCAAGAACAAACATTTGTGTGATGAGTATAGATGTTAGTTCTGTGTCTGGGTATTAAGTATGTGTCATAATTATAAGTATGTATTTACAAAAAAAAGTAAGCTTTGCCTTAGTTTGGGGCTAGATAGTGCTGTGTGAAATGTCCACCAATATTTATTTTATAAAAAATTTCGCCATCAGCATTTTCGAAAACATAACCCTCCTAGTGGGCATCTCTGAAGCAGCATTATTACATTTTAAAAAACCATTATGGAAAGCCTTACGCCAGCGTTTCTCAAAGCTTCTGTTCGTTCCCTGGCGTACACAAATTTTTGCAACAAAGACTGTCAAGTCGCGTCGCGCTAAGAGCATCATACTGTATTACGAACCATGCTTCCTTCACTAGTGGTACATAGTACAAGTTAAATTCAGTGCTGCAGTGTAACATTACATTTAACAAGAACATAGAGATCTTTGTAGAAGGCTCGTCCGGGGGAGTACTACCAACATGCCGTCTTCGGTCGCCAAGCAACGGTGCTGTTTCGGTTTGCAGGTTGCCGGTGAAATTGCAGGCACCGGAAGCTTATATCTGTATTCTTCAAATTGATGGACGCAAATACCGTAACGCTGCGCGATAGACTGAAACTACGGTACTCTTTGCCAATTTACCACTTCCACATTCATATCCTACTAATATTATAAACGCGAAAGTTTATAATTATGGATGGATGGGTGTTTGTTACTCTTTCACGCCGAAACGGCTGAACTGATCTGGATGAAACTTGGCAGAGAGATAGATTATAGTCAGGAATAGCACATAGGCTTTTTTATCTCGTGGGAATACCGGGATTTAATTCTGCGCGGGTGAAACCGCGGGGCACAACTAGTAAAGAATAAATGAGAATTAATTAAGCCACTGTTTTTAATTTACTGTGTGGCTGTTCTCTCGCGACGGAGACGCTACAGAATAAACACGCAGTTACATTACACAAACATGAGTGACGAGAAGTCACTCTCTTGTCAAAGCACTTGAGAAACTCAGAGCTGTGGAAAAAAATAACAAGAAAGAAACGAAATAAAACATACAGCCTCACACTATTCGGCACTCAAACTGATTCAGTGCTTGTTGAGAAAAAAACAACAAAAACAAAAGATTATATACCAAAGATTATATGTAAATTAAAGATTATAGGTATGTATAAAAAAAAAATTATACAACCAGCTGATGAAACAAGCAGATGGCCCACCTGATGTTAAGTAGTAACCATCACCTATAACAAAGTATTGCCTCGTAAGTCACGCACGATAGGAACGTGCCCTACGATGCACTGCCCTGCATCCATCAACTTGAGGCATACTGATGTTATGTGCCTGTAATTACACCGGCGACCACACTCTTCAAATCGAAACACACCAACGCTCTTGGCGGCAGAAAAAGGCGTGGTGGTAGTACTTTCCCGGCCGAACCCTTCACAAAGAGCTCTACTACTCTTGACAAAAAAAACGATTTTTTGTGGTTTCCAACATCAAAGGTTCCATTTATCTGTGGTTTGTTTCTTTTTCAAAAAAGCTACATTATTAAGTTCATCTCAAATCGAAGTCAGGTAGATATTTGAATGAACCGAATCGCGTGATCTGGAATCTCGGCATTTCATGAAAGGCAACACGAAGTTTAGCAATATGTAGTAAATCAGATAATGTAGCCCGTCCCCAACTATCTGTCGAGTATTTTAATGAAATAGCTGCATCGAACTGGCCATGTTTCCCTTCCGATGGGGAAGGGAAACATGGCCAGTTCGATGGAAAACCTGGCGCAAGTTTACAAGCGAAGCTTGACGTATTTTAAACCGAATTTGTGTTGTAACCTTGTATGCTTTTGTTTTAAATCGGTGCATAGGTGAAGTTTTGAGTATTAAACTAAATAATTTGTATTTCTAATTTAAATAAGGAGTTTAATGGGATTAGTTGTAATTTTTCTTTAGAAAAAAAAAACTCCAAAATTCATCTGATGCTCTAAGTAAAATGAAAGGTTCTCTCTATTTTCAGTGTTTTTAAAATCCAATGTTTTTAAAATTACTTAAATTAAAAAAAAAAAAAAATTATTGCTTGTATCCGCCTACTTCTTGCGCTGTTTCTCTAGGAAGCACATCGGCTCCTTGTATACCATTGTTGTGAAATGCTCGCAGAAAGTTAATTAACTGCAAATATTTCACATTAATTACATTTCGTTGCATAATTGTACAAAGAACAAAGGGTATATATAAGCCGCCGCCTCTTGGTTATTATTGTAGTGAAATGTTACACAAAGCCTTTTTAATGAATTAGCAGAGCGAATTATGTGGATTTATCTGATATATAAAATTCTACATAGACAAACGCCAATTGGCTTTAAAATTATGTTGTTCTCATTTATTTTCCTTCATTCGTATTGTTTATTTAAATCGTCTTTTGAGTAAATTTTTGATATTTTAATGTAGGTATTATGATAAAACTTTATGCAATAAGCTATTAAATATAAAATCCAATGTTTGCAGGGCAAATTTTTATGTAATATGGCACAGAATGTGTATATTCACGGCTTTTTTGTATGTTTCTAAAACTTTCCTTGAATAGTAGCTGCGTTTTTGAAAGCTTTGGTCTACAGATGCTGAACTTTTATCTAATGGATTTTAAGTCATAGTCTTTGGTCGAGAAGTAGAAAACCCCTCTCGCGGTTCCAGGGTTCCTAGCTCCAGCGAGCGTGCTCTCTTTATCGCACTTTCCATCCTTAAAGTTCTTGTAAGAGTCGCATCTGTAAGCTGGGAACAGCTCCTTGTCTTTCACAGACGCAGTCCAGACATCAACACAAGTCCTATGAGCGCAGGTTGCTGCCTTCGAGGAGTCGAAGATACCAGGAATATATGGTGTCCCACAATTCGGCTGCGTTTCCCCCTTCTTATTGATTATGAAGTCGACGTCTCCTAGAATGCTAGAGGATCCTAAGCCTCCAGAGTTGCAGTGATACACCTCTACGTACTCAGCTACTCCGGACCTGACTTGCTCGTAGATGAAGTTCTTCGTGAAGCAAGGGCCAGCGGGGTCGAGAGCAGTTATCTTAGCTATCTTCTCGCCTGTTAGATTGTAGAATGTAACTCCTGAGTGCCCCAGCATTTGACCCCCTAAGCTATGTCCGATGCAGTGTATATTCTTTGGACTGACTCCGCCATTCCTCAGCTCTACCAGCATTTCCCCCAAAGCTTTACCGATGTAGTGTACATGCATAACTGCTATCTTATACCCTTGCATATTCCCATCCTTGTTGCTAGTGTACGGTGAGTGATCGGGTATTATCAAGTAGCTATTAGGATAAGTTTTGTAGGCCTCTCTGATTTGTGTTTCGGTCTTCTTTAAGATTTGGGACTTGAAGCCAGCGACGAATAGTATAAACTTCCTATTCTTGTCTAAATTTTTGATGTCAAGAATGTACCTGGCTGCGTCGGCAATCGGGTAGGACTCAGTAAAGTTTCTGGAGAAGTCGTAGAAGTGAACGAAGGTTCCACTGACGTCTAGATCCAAGGTCCTGTTCTGGACACCTGTTGAAATAGCATAAAAAATACTCTATTTTTAATTATACAAAAACTCAACTACAATGTTGTGAATATATTTTGGATCGACTAATAAACGGAAGATTGATGGAAAATCAATACTTAGTAGGTGGAAGAATTCAGGAGAAGCCGCCCATAGTGGAAAACAAGTTCAATAAAAAAAGACAGATTTCTTCTACCTAATGCTTACTGTTACCTATATTATTTCTTTTTTCTCTCATCTTAGGTACTATAAATTGATGAAAGGTGTTTCTAATGTGCAGCGGCTATAAATGAGAGTGATGATAACTATAAAACTACTTTTATCAGTCTATTACAAGCCGTAAATCAATCTTCCTGATAAAGTTTGTTTGTTAAGTCGTTTACCGCGACGTAGTAGTTGTTATACTGTTGAATAACAAATTTATGTATTCGCGAGAAAATAGTGTGTACATTGATGCAGATTCTATCATAGATGGGTAAATATAGGCCTTAGATATAATTTTTTATGGTCTACAATTGCGTGAGCAAATTCATGTAATGCCAATCTTTTCTGTAATCCAAGTCTCTGACGCGTGAAATTCCCTCCGTGTTACGGATTACCTCACATGGCTTTAAGGTCATTGGCACTTGCGCTAGCACTCGTTTCAGCTGAAACTATATACCTATCTCATCTAGATGGAAACTGCTCAAGTATCATTATAATGTATAGAATACCTAGCAGGTACGTACTTTACAGTGTACAAGGGGAAGTCAATTAGTTATGGCTGTAGTCACGACACGTAGCGTCTAATTTCATTGTTCTTCCACATATCTAGCTACTCCGGTCTTTGCTTTTATTACTACTTATTCAGTGTCCATCAACGGTCCATATTTCTCGAAATCACCTCGGCCCCAGGAGATAGCCACCACACATTCCACTAAGCACACCAGAAAACATTTTGTTAAATGAACCATTGTTTTTGTTGGAAAAGGACGTCCTATCCTCTACACTGTGCAAGATGTGGTATTTCTTTATGAAGTGCGACCGCATAATGACAAAACCAGCTCAGTGCTCTCCTTTAGATATCACTTTGTTTTGTCACTCACTCAAATAAATTCGAAATAGGCTAAATGGTCGGAGAAGGCCGTACTTACGGAATTGGTAAATCCCCCTAAATGCATAGGCTTGGCAAGATAATTGACAGCCTTCACAGCTCAGTTGGTAGTAGCTCTGCCTTCTGCGCCGTAGGCCGTGGGTTCGATTCCCACCGAGAACAAAAATTTGTGTCATGAACATAGATGTTTGTTCTCTGTCTGGGTGTCATATAATATTATAAGTAAGTATTTACAAAAAAAGGTATGTAAGTAGTATATCAGCTATCTGGTTTCCATATTGCAAGCTTTGACTTAGTTTGGGGCGAGCTAGTGATGTGTGGAATGTCCACCTATAAAAAAAAGCATTTATTTTGAAGGTATTCTATTAACTACTTATTACATTGTAACGAGGATCATACAAAAGAGCGATAGATACCAAGCCGAGTTTGTTGCCTGTTCTTCTCGGTTTTGGTCGCGTGGAACTGGCACTAGATTCATCTAGTTTTAAGACGTTTCAAGATGGTCCTTGTGATTTTATTGAATAAACATATTTTGACATTGACTTTAAACTGTCAGCCTAAGTATTTTTTATTTAGCTTTTCTATCATTTGTATCATTAATTTATTGGGGTTAACGCAAAAATTAAAAGTATACAATTATGATAAGCTTTATTATTGTAGGTGTTAGAAATCTCAAAGCTAGTAGGAATTTAAAAGTATGTTACATAGTTTTATTATTTTAGTTTACTTATACAAAGTAATAAAAAAAAATTGTCTCGTGTCTAACTTACATAATATTTTTTTACATACACGTAGATCTATAAAACTTGCCCTAAACTATTTTTTATGCACTATTTTATCAGCCTTGATTAGATTTACATTAAGTCTGCATATTCGATGTTAATAATTATAACTAGGTAGGTACTAAGAACATATCTTTACAAACATTAAAAAACATTGAAAAGAAACTGGTTAGCAATTTGATTTAATCTAGTAGGAACTTTGCTAATAATACTATTAGTATGCACTAAACAAAAATATTTGGTTTAGGAACATGTGACCTCTCTCTCTCTCTCGTGAGGGCTCTTTATTACTTCTCTTCAGTTTCTTTTTCATCATCGTTTTTTCTACACAATACCTGTTATGATTATCTTAGCTTAGCCATATCATGCGTCTCAGTCGAGAAGTAATAGACTCCTGTCTCTGTACCAGGGTTAGCGGATCCAGCGATTGTCGTATACTTAGCGCAATCTTCATGACCTACTTTCTCGTATGAGTCACACTTGTAGGCAGTGAAGAGCTGTGAGTCTTTCACCGTAGCCGTCCAAACATCGATACAGTACCTGTGGTTGCAAGAAGCCGCTCTCGAAGAGTCAAAGAGGGCAGGTATGACAGGAGTGTTGCAATTTGGCTGGACTTCTCCACGCTTGTTGATCACGAAGTCGACATCGCCCAGAAGACTGGAAGACCCTAAAGCTCCAGCGTTACAATGGTAGATGTCCACGTGATCAGCTAAACCAGATCTCACTTGGTCTTCAATGCTGCTTGCACTGAAGCAGGGACCAGCAGGGTCTAAGGCAGTTATCCTAGCAAGTTTCTCACCAGTGGAATTCATGAAAGTTGCACCAGCATGCCCAACAATCTGTCCTCCCAAGCTGTGCCCAACCAAGTGGATGTTCTTCGGGCTGATTCCTCCATTTTTTAAGTTGGTTAACATGTGGCCAATGGCTTTGCCGATGACGTGGACGTACGTGACTGATCTTTCGTAGCTTTTAATGCCACTGCCTCCAGCGTTGTAGGTGTAAGCGGCATGGTCTGGGATCATGAAGTAACTGTTAGGGAACGTTTTGTAAGCGTCTCGCATTTGTTCCTCTATGTCTTTGTGGATAGCCGAGGTGAAGCCACCGACAAACATGATGAATTGCCGAGACTGGTCCAGACTAGCGATATCCAGGATTCCCTCAGCCGCATCGTATATAGGAAAGGACTTGTTAAATCCCTCGGCAAAGTCGTAGAAGTAAAGCATGGTCTCATCCACGTCCAGATGCTGGCTTCTGTTCTGGACACATTTAATGATAGGTGAGTTCAGCATCATTCTGAAGGGTCCATATTTCTCGAGGTCCCCACTTCCTAGAGCAAGAACACACCCCACTAGATACACAAGCACGAAAATTTTCACAAACATCTTATATATTTTAAATAGTATGTAATTAAATTATTAATCTCGCTAGTCGGAATTGATCCCAATGTTGGTGACTGAATGACTACCTAGACCACACTATCCTGTTTTATATTTTGCTCAGTATATCAGAATAAAAATGCTTCGCGTCGTTTTACGCAATAACGAGGAAACAACAAATAAAATACCTCAAAGTAAGTTTACGTCATTGGAATTTAAAAGTCAGCTATGAGCTCGCATAAAGCTATGTTAATAAAGACGGGGATATATTGGCACGCGACAAAAGCCCAAAACCACAAAACTTTATGATCCAATTACCTAATGTTCGTCATAATTTTGATGCGATGTTGTTTTCCATAATGAACTATACTGTAAAAAAGTACCCGAAAAAGTACAAAGTTCCAAAGTAGAATTGGTTCGATGAAAAAAGAAAATACTGATGATGATAATCTAGTAAGATCTAAGAATACTAGAGCTCTTTGTAAAGGCGTCGTCTGTCTTTTTTGATCACTCAATTTGGGCCTCTTCAAGGCAAGAGTGAATAAGTGTCTTCTAGATCGTTCTGCTCCATCGTCAGCTACATCGTCGCTTACCATCAGGTGCCCGGAGAAGTACTACCACAATGCCATCTGCCGCTAAGTAGCATTACTGTGTTTCGGTTTGAAGAGTGTGGTTACCAGTAAAATTCTTGGGACATGAGGCTAAATATCTTTATACCTCACGTTGATACACGCGAAGCATCGTAGGTCACGTTCTTATCGTGCATGACTTACCTGGGAATACTCTGCAAATAAATCTTATTTTTTGAATGTCTTACCTCACGTTGTTCTGTATTCAAATAGGTAGCCCACGCCTGACGCCATTATCTCAGAATATCGTCCAATCGCTGAAACGTCTTTATCTCCGCGTGACTTTGTGTCAGTAACGAGCGGCAATGTGCCTACGCGGTCTCATCTACAAATTCCAATTAACACGTGTCTAAAGTTTTGTCTCATTTAGTTTGTCGCTAGGTTTACTTATTTAGATTCAAAGTAAATATACTGTTATATGTACCTATAACATCGCCATTCTTATCTCATTATAAGTGAACTATGTATTATGTTTTTATGAGAATAAAATGTCTTTAAACCTAAGTCAAGAGGTATATTTCTTTTTGCGTAACGCGGACTATAGTATTCCCATAACTGTGTCCGTGAATTTGCAGAGGTAACCAAACATTAGGTGGGTATAACTACCTTCCAAAATGACTCAAATATATTCAATATCATGTCCCTAAAAACCCCAACACTACAAAGTTGTCATGAGTGTCAAGAACACAAAGATCGCTTCAAGCCAGTTTTCCCACAAACCTCCAAGCTACGCGAGCGTGTAAGTGAGCCCGTGGCATTCTCAAGAGCATCTCACAATGCCTGTGACAAGCAGAAGGGCTCCTGCAAGTTTTAATGAGTATCGTATTTTGTGGGTTGTTTGATGGGTTGGTTTGTTACTTGATAGAGCTTGAAGTTAGTTTTTGTTCGCAGAGCTATCGTTTTCGCGCGATCTTTGTACTTGATTTGGTTTCTGTACTTCAAAGCATATGTAATACCCCAGTGGTTTTCTAATATAAGCTAATATAATAATACAATAAATAATAAGCTAATAGGCGTCGAATACCACGACTACGGAAAATTGGGCAAATAAAGTAAATGAAAAATAAAAATAACGTATTACACACATTATAACGAAAAAGTGACAACCAAAACAGTTGCATTTTATACACAGACTTAAATTTTTATTCGGTACTATTAGATAAATGTAGGAGGTTTTAGTAGAACCATTTTCGCAGTCGACATTAAAACCATTACTTATTGCATCCTATTGGGACTCCTTGCTAATTTTCGTAATTAAAAAATTTAGAGAATAAGTACTTTTACATAAATTCCACTCTTTTCAGTGCGTTTTTCAGTGTCGCTCCCAGGACAATGACTTTTTATAAGTCTTTACATCTGGTTCTAGCGCTCGGATCTTTTGTCTGGTAACTCACAAACCACTATAACGACACGGAACAAATACTTTTCAATGAAGCCTCTCATTTTGAATCAGTTAAGGCAAAGTCACACTTTGAATAAAATGGCGAGAACTTTTTTTATACTACAAGATTATGGTGTCGCCTATGTTAAAACATTGCGTCATAAGTCACGCACGATAGGAACTTGCCCTACGTTGCATTGCGTCTGTAAACCTCATGTGCCTGTAATTACCAACCACACTCTTCCAACTAAACACAGCATCGCTGCTTGACGGCAGATATAATCTATTACTCTTAGATCTTACCTTCTAGATTATCAGCAAAAAAAGAACTGGCGTTCCTAAAAAGCTATTTGTTTACTTGATAAAATATCTGATGGGATATTTACCGTATTCGTACATTCGCAATTGTATGTTCATCTCATATAAAAACCCTTTACGTAAGCGAGACAGCTATAGCGGTAATCGGTAGCCCAGTGTGAAGCCAGCATTACAGTTAGCAGTTAGAGGCAAAAAGAAGATATTGCGATATTGCCACGGCTTTGTCTCGGAGTGTTTGTGGAAGCTTGTTGCCGGCGGTGCAATAAACGATGGAACTATTGCTCGGTGTGTCAACACCATTAAACATTTATTGCTGGGTGTAGAATTATTACTGCTAGAAGTTAAATCTATCCCTAGACTACTAAACTAGATACATAGGTAGGGTACGGTGCTACTCGATCACGGTATTAATTATATGATATCATTTTATTTTGTTTTGTATGAATATGTATCATTTTACTTAACTGGCTATTGTTTGACGATTTATATCTGAAATGTAGTGCATGCCTGTAATTAACATAAGTTTTATAGACTTCTTTTGTAACAAATTTAAGAAGATTTTTTTTTAAACGTGTGCTGTCTATCAATATGATATTGCCTACCTAGGTACATTATGCAGGATAAAATAAATACCTAGGTATGCAGGTACTGTACTTGTCTAGCCCTACGTCACAGATTCCTGCGTCTACGCATTATGACGTGTGGGTTTTCGCGGTCGCCTTTAGAAATACGTTCGTAATCTCTTCTTTTGTTCAGCAGTGGAACACAAAACTAAAGTCTTGGTGTCTGTTTCGAAATCAATTCGGCCAAGCTTGTTTGTCGAACTTGCTGCGTTTGATCAAATATTTACAGAGCACCAACAACACAAACTAATCAGCCAGCAATAAAGGCTTATCTTAAATCTAAACTATATAGACCCAAACTTGTCTAACAAATCAATGCAAAGGTATATTAATCAGTATTCTTACAAAGCTCTCAACAATCCCGTCACTAAAGTATCAGTTAAAACCTACTGAATTTCTACTGGATTGCATCCGAACGCGGGAAAGCCTACAATACGTCACCATCGACGGATCACTCAACAGACGCGAAATAATAGCCAATTCCTGCACTTCCATTCAAAAACCAACCTTATTCTAAAAAGAGAAGATTCAATCATATAGAACCTTCAATATTGTGAACTATTGCAACACATCCAACGTAACTTGAGCTGTCATTACTCGATCCACTCGAGAACTGGCGTCGTCAGACCTCTAGATCAAGGGCCTGCATAAGCTGGTGGACGGATGAAACACATCACACGTCAGCGGAATCGCAGCATTGCAGAACAAAGTGCATCTAGTTAGAGCCGGCACAATGACGTCATCAATATTGGCCGGTCTCTACGACCGATGCGTCCAAAATGGCGGATCGATGAATTCATGCTACGAGTAGATACTATGTTGTACACGCAGTAATGCAAAACGTATATGCCCTTTTTTTTAAGCCTTTCTAGGCTTATCTCGATTCTGCTGTACATTTTTTTACGCGATTACTCTGTCAATTAGGAATTGTTTCATTTTATTATCTTTGATTTGGTAGGTCATATTTCAAAAATGGTCTTATTTCATTTTAGTTTTACCAAATTGATAAGGCTTTTTTTCATCATCAAAAACTGAAAGTAATTACCATACATGACATTTTGCTAGTTCCCTTTAAGCAAAGGTTTTGATTTATGTTTTAGTGTATTTGAAGTCTTGAAGATGATTTTTTTTCCAAATAATCTAGATTATTATTAGGCTTATTATTAGGCTTGTTAGGTTAAGTTAGCTTGTGCCTTAAGTAGGTACTTATGTACCTACATGGCTATTAGTAAATATGTAGGTTTAGGTCCAATATATTATCTAAACTTTATTCCGTAACTACACCGCCGTCAATTTCTGATTAGTTCTTATCCTTCCAAGGTTGCCTGGAAGAGATCGCTCTCAGCGATAAGGTCGCCCATTGTTTTACCTTAAATGTATGCTTTTACTCTGTACTATGTTTCTGTGTGGTGAACAATAAAGAGTTATCTATCTATCTATTATTGGATATTCGTACAAGATAAATAAAAACCCAAGTTTTATATTAGCTGAAACTATTACGTAATTTTCATGTTTACTAGTTTTATATTGTTTACTCAAGGAAAAAACCTATACGATCCTCCCATTTTTTTACGGGGGTACATATCCCGCTCAGAAAAAAAACTATCATATGGTTTATAAAAATATTTTTTTTTTTGCTCACGTTTATATTTAGCACTTTTAGGCGCGCCGCCTCGACTCCAACTTATGTGGGCGAGAGGCCTTATTATCTTGCTTTATATATCTTGCTTTTGTTTTTTTATGGTTAACTGCGTTTCATCTTTTTCCACCACATATTTATAAATCGCTGTAAGTATAACCCGTCTCGACCCCATGCTCGCAAACCTTTCTCGCTAAACGATAATTTTCTTTCTTTTTATTACTGTTTGCTTTTAGGCTCAATTTTATAGTACACCCTTCGGGCAATTATGTACATGCAAGGCGTACTCGGTGCCTTATAGAATTATATTATCTTGTACAAGCACACACAAGCACACAAGCGTGTTTTATGAAGAAGGGAGTATTTTTAGCATGTAAAGCGGGTAACGAAGGCGTAAATAAACGTATGTTTTTTATACTACGTTGGAAATTTCGTTCAACCTAAAGTTTAGGCCGCCCGTTGATGTTTGTAATATTATTTTTAAGACTTATTCTGTCATTTGTTATCTAACCTTCTTATTCACAATCCCTGCCATTTTATAGCGGCTCAATAGAGTATTCTTGTCACTGTCACTTTCATGCCAATGAAAAGAGACAGGAACAGACTTATCGGTTTATAACGCTATTGGCTCGCACAAAGACAATTATGAATAAGGGCCTAAGGGTTTAGTAAAAAAAAGTTCTAATGCATCATAATAATCAGCCTTTCAGAAGCAGTAGTATTTCATCTGTATTTTAAATAAGTTACTTATTTCATATTTTTATTTAACCAATATCTAATTAAAAAAAGAGAAAATAGAAATAGCATGGCATGTAATTGACATGCCCTATTTCCATCTGTCATATTATTATGTCTTTTTACTAATTATCGCCAAGTAAATTACTTACGTTCTCGTAATTTTAGTTGGTACTACTTAGACAGTAAAACATATTGTTTTGAAAATTTTCAGAGGACGTTGTTGCGAGAATTATAGCGGTAGGTTGTTATTGGTACGATAGATAAAGAACGGTCTAGTGTAAAATGAAAGCCCTGCCCTAGTTTGCAAATAAAAAACAAATCGATAAAACTTTTAATAAGCGACAAAACCGACGAAAATTGTCTAATTAGGTACTTCATTTATCAACTTGAAAGGAAATCAGTTTATTCCGAAATTGTTTTACCATTTCAAAAAGTAGGGGACGTTTCGATAAGTTACTTTTTGAAGTTGCTAATTAGCGCGGCGGATGTGCCACGACATAGCCACCAATTGCTCTTGAATAAAGAAAAATTATTAAGAATTTTACTTTGTAATTTGGTCGGATTCTTTTTTAACTAGATTGAATCACAAAATTTCTTTTTGTTGGTAATTAAAAAATAGTAAAATTCAATGGTATGATAATAATCATTTCTCTTTAGCTACCTATTGGAATGGAACAGGTTAATTATGATGTAATGATATAATTAATTACAAAATTAAAAGTTGTTGGTACAAAGTTGTTCTAGGCACGCTTTGACGTTCGAACAACTTTTTTTTATATAATTTTGTGATGAAACAACCAGAAGGCCCACCTAATGTTAAGTAATTACATAGCATAGCCTCGCACGTCACGATGGAAACGTGCCATTATGATACTTCACCCTGCGTCCAGCGACTTATCTATGAGACGTATCATTATTGGCACAGTGCTTGAAGAAGTGGCACTATTTTCTTAACACCGAAGGCGCTGCAGAATCTACTGACTGAAAATGTTTATCGCTTTTTGAGTAAACCAAAAAAGCTGAAAAAGAAAAAGTGAATGGATTTTCTTATTTTACCGGCTAAAAAGTTTACTGCTTTTTGAGTAAAAAAAAAAAGTTACGTGTCCCACAGGCTATTTGTGTAAAAAGACTGACAGTGAGTTTTAAATCAATTTACTTGAACTTCATTTGAACAGCGAAATAAAGGAATGTGTACTTTACGTGTTATTCAATCAAACTTTGCTCTTTGTACTTTACTACATATTAAACATATTTGTGTAACAATTTGTTGTGATAGAAATGTGGCTTTCTGCGAAAAACAAATTGGCTTTTCGCGTTGTAACTTCTGGCACCAGGATTTCTAGTTTCTCAGAAGCGGGCTTTGCGATCCAGAATAACTAGTTTTCAGACTATTCCATTAATCTTTTGCAGAGCTCAGCTTTAACTAGAACGAACAGCCTTATTCACTAAGAAGCCGCGCCAGATTCGCGGTGCAGTCGTGCCGTAATCATGCTGAGCGGAAATCTCATCTGTCAAAATTGTCCGCGTGATTTTTGCGCAATGCCAGCAAGTTTTTAACGCTTTATCTTACCTTCACACGACGGCCACCATTTCTCAGAAGCGCATAGCTTTCCACACAACAGCATTAACCCATGTTGGTGTTCGGTAACAATATTTTTGGAAACAAAGCCGCACTTTCTGCAGGGTTCCGTAATGAAATCAGCGCTCCTTTGTTGGGTCCGAAGTGCTGAAAGCTGTCCCTAATCCGGTAATGGAGGTAGTGCTTTCTGCGGGGTGGTCTGTTAGCCAACCGGGTAGCTACAGGTATCATAAAACCTAGCACATTTATCTTTTCATCTATTTTCGATTCTGAAGAGCGCAGGCCTTTTTTTATCACTTGTAAAAAAATATTTTATAAGTGCGGTGCGGTAGCAAGTCCGTGATTTGAGTCCGATGGCGCATGTAGTTAGCGCAGCCCCGTATCATAGGGAAGGTAGTGGGTTCAAATCCCACGAGGATAATAGCTTTTCAGACAATCTTATAATATTAACCTGAAGACAAAGCTACTACCAACTGAGTTTCCACAGTATTTTCCTTCATCGTTAAGGACTAAACCGAATTTTCTTAAGAAAATTATGTCTCTTATTAATCTACGGAACTCGCAGTGGGTAGTAATAAATCATAATAATATTCAACACTCAAAAAGCTTTAAAAATTTCGACACCCTCATACTAACATCCCCACAGACGGTCTCCTTTAGAAGCGGATAAAATAAAAATATCAAGAATTTATGTGAGAAAGCATTACGCCATGAGACAGCCATAAATTGCAAAAGGAAAGAGCTTGAAATAATTTAATTTACATTTCATATCATTATGCCCTCGCCAAAAATTCAGTCGTATGAAAAAATTTAGTCGCGCGGAAAATTCCATGTTTAAAATATGCTTTTAGATAATTTTGCGTTTAAACGCCGCTAGAGGTGTCTTTCTAAGCTGACCCATTAAATTGACATTGATGAATTAGGGTAAAAATAAGAAAAGAGATAGCTCTATAACACTGACCACACAGGCACAGGATACACAACTGCCCCAAAATGAGGAATTTTCAAAAGGGGTTTTGATGACGGAAAATTTTCATGTTTTCTGTTCTAAAAAATTGCTGTTGGAACAAGCAGATGACCCACCTGATGTGAAAGCATCACTCTCTTAAAGACTTGATGAGAAGATACTTCATACATACATTGCAATGCAACTGCATAATTATGAGTAGTAGAGCTTTGTGAAGGGCTTTGCCGGGGAAATAGGTAGTACTCGAGCCTTTTCTGCCACCACTGCGGTTTGAAGAGTGTGGTCGCCGGTGTAATTACAGGCACATGAGGTTTTTTTTTCTACAAATAGCTGGTTTACCATCTGTATGCCTCAAGTTGATGGACGCAGGGCAGTTGCATAATATGCCACGTTCCTATCGTTGTATAAAAAATACGTTACGTACTATGCCTAAGTTCACACAAGAACGTTGTAATCATCACCATTTGTAGCAGGATGAAATTAACACACTGGCCCTTTGCAAGAAACCAGAGCGGCAGTGTGTATTGACATGTGTAACATGTTTATAGCTACAATTAGGTAGACCATTTTGTGGGATTTTTTATTTGTTTAACAAAAAATAAATATTATCGTAAAAACTTCAACCAACAATCTTGGCCAAATTAGAAAAGTCTGGCCAAGGTTCTTCCGTATCGTTGGAGCTGATGAATTTCCTTTCAATCTTCACGTCTTTCAGGGTCTGCAGCGTTGGAGAACTCTTCGTCTCGTCTGCCTTCACGTCTCCTCGGTTCACCTTCTGGTACTTCACTATGAGCTCCAGGATCTCATGCTGCATGCTCAGTCGGAGCTCGCTGGTGAGGTTCTTCATAGCGTTGCCTGAGAAAAACCCAATTGGATGAGGATAACTATGTTCCACTAGTAGCGCCCTGCGGTTTCACCCGCGTAGTTTTATGTCCCGGTATTCCCACGGGATAAAAAGTAGCCTATGTGTTATTCCAGACTATAATATTATATTATATCTCTGTGCCAATTTTTACCAAGATCCGTTTAGCCGTTCTGGAGTTATAGAGTAACATCCATCCATCCATACTTACAAACTTTCGCATTTATAATATTAGAGGATAGTAGGAAGTAGGATACAGATGATGAGAGATACAGATGAGATGAGCTGTCAATTATTGGTACCGGCTTCGCCTTCCGATCTAGGATCGACCGATCGACCTAAGGGTCGTGAGCTCAAAACCGGTCGTGCACCAATGATTTTCTGGTCAAAAATCTTATGTGCGCATTGCGAGTACTCTCAGACGGTGAAGGAAAATATCGCAAGGAAACCATGTCGTTGAGAAGACCACTTGGGAAGCACCAGCTTTCAAATAAGAAAGAATCATCAAAATCAGTTCACCCAGTCGAAAGTTCTGAGGTAACAGTTTCATTATTATTTGAGTCAGATCTGACGAGTCGTTTTTGAGTTGTGTATTAGTTATAGTAGTAGTATACTTTTAATGAAACTGTTCTTGTATTATGTTTTTACACAATGAATTGTTACGTCTGAGCCTAACGAGAGGAGACACGCGACTGGCGAGTGACGCTACATAAAACCTACGCGTCAGCCCTATTCCTGTGGCTAGGTACCTAGCCGCCACAAATGTTTTTTCCAGTGCATTTGAAGTCGGCTTTTTCGTGGGAGTTATTGTAAGCAAATAAACGTACCTAGATACTGTCCAAAAACAAAGTTTTCATCGACGTCTCTCGATAGAAACTCCTTAGTTATTTGTGTGATCATGTCCTTCACCAGTCCAACCGCGGAGGGGGTAGGCGCGGTTGCGGACTTGGTTATGTGTTTCTTGCGAGGCTTCTCCAACTTTCCTCGAAGGGGGGGAGGGCCGATAGCCACGGAGACCACCTCGTCGATCTCCATGTCGTCGTCTTCAAGAGGCGTCAAGTGGCCGGAAGGCTGAAAGTAATCAATACTTTCAAGTTTCAATTATTCTAATTCTAATTCGTGGTGAGGGAATGCGATCTGCTTTTTTTTTTTATTTACTTTTTTCCTAACATCTCTAGTTGGCTTCAGCGTGGTGCTTCGTCTCTTCGGCTCTGAATCTGGAAGCATGTGCCGCTTGTTGTGATAGTGCACTCGTCGGAGTTCTCTAGGCTCTCTGCGGTTCTTTACTGTCTCTTTCTGATTCTGAGTCACGTCGTAATGGCCAAAAGCATCATTTTCATCTTCTGTTTTTTCTCTTCGGTCATGCAAAATGCCTCTTCGATCATTTGGTGTAGCTCTGCGGTCTATAACATTTCTTCGGTCTAGTGTCAGATCTCTTCGAAGCTCGGACGGCGCTCTGCGGTCTTCTGTCGATGACTTCCAAGCCTGAGAATATGTGTAAGTATAGTCTCACTCGAAATTTTTATAGTATATTAGTTTAAATTAGTTAAAGTGTAGTGTTAGTATACAAGCATTGGATGTAACTGTCTATTATTTTATTTTAAAACCATAGTTGCGCCCCGCGGTTTCAACCGCGCAGATTGAAATCTCGGTATTCCCATGGGATAAAAAGTAGCCTATGTGCTATTCCAGACTCTATTTCTCTGGCAAGTTTCATCCAGATCCGTTCAGCCGTTCCGGTGTGAAAGTGTAATAAACATCCATCCGTCCATCCATGCTTACAAATTTTCGCCTTTATTAGTAAGTAAGATAAAGAATTTGAATTTAACTTACAAGTACATTGATGATTGGAGAAATCACGAGAATCAGAGCAACCCAACACTTGACCATCTCTCTTAGCTTCCCGTTATTAACTGGACTATTTTTATCGCCTGGAAAATCCCAATGATATATTGTATTTACAAAATATCTTGTAGTTTCAGTGAATCAAGCAATCCGAAGACAATAGAGAGACATACAAACACAGACGATTCTGGTAAACATACATTTGTGAGAATTCTTTAATTTTTCAAAGAGGAAGTTTGGTTATAATTTATCTGAGGATGAGAACGTAAATGGGTTTACTTTCGATCACCAAAACTGGGAAACGTGGGAAACCACGTTGCTATATATTTTGAAGACCTCAGTGGAGCAGCGGGCGAGAGTCTGCCTGCGACGCAAGAGGTTGCGGGTTCGATTCCCGCTTCGGAACAAATTTGTGTACGATCTGCAGAAATTTGTTCCATTGGTCTGGGTGTTTCCTATGTATAATAAAAAATATCTATCTATGTATGTATATAATGTATTAAATATATCAGTTATCTAGTACCCATAACACAAGCTTTGAGTAGCTTACTTTGGGGCTAGATGGTGCTGTGTGGATTGTCCAGCATATTATTACTAATATTGTATTATTAGACACTTCCTCTTACTAAAAAGGTAATATTGTGTTCTGCCAAAGGCACACTTACCTACTTACAATTTCTGATGTCTTAGGGACGCCAAGAGACGTTCTGTTAGCCAATGCGGCACGCGCACAAAATGCAAAAAAAAGTTCAAAAAAATGTTTTTTGTATTTTTTCAGATAAGGATATTCAGCAACGTAAACCCATAAAATCATGAATAAAGAGAAGATTTTGAACCATTTTGGTAGGTACATTTTATCAGCAAAAAACGCTTTAAATGTTATTTTCTTCAATAAATGTGGACAAGTAAATAATTTTGTCTTTTATCCCAAAACCAATTTATTATAAGGTTTTGGGAAGCCGATACGAACAGATCAAACCCCATTTATTCAGTATTTCAAGCCAAACATCTGTTTAAAATGTTAAACCTCAAAACGCTAATGGAATTTATACAGAAACCATAAAACTTTTAAGTAGAATCATTTATATTCACACCAAATTGTAGCACCCACCAGTCATGTTGAACCCTGAACTCTCGTTAATTTGCTCCTCTGATGCCTGTTTTGTTTAAGAGTGAAAGGGTGAGGCGGCTCAGGCTAAACTGGTCTAATCATGCGTGTTGCGACGAAGTTGTACAAGTCGAAAACAAGGTTCTTTCGCGATTTAATTAGATCCAGCCTTAATTGAAAATATGTTCTTACACTAAATACATAAATAAACGGTTTGTACATGCGTAGCGTTGGAAAATACACATCGCATTAATATGTTGGAAGTAAAGGCAAATTATAGAAGCGACAACCGTGTGTCAAAAATGTTGAATTATCACGATTAACGTGACAGTGACGTCATATTCTGTAGAGTGGAGGCGCGTTTGCATTCGAAGTCGACTGAAAATATTACGTAAGAATGGACCAAAGTTTTTCAATAAAATAGGTTCTCGGTTCAACTGTTTTTTTTATGTTTGTTATGCACCAATTTAGAATTGATTTGAATTGTTCTTCTTTTGTGAGGTAACAAATAAATTATTAAAAAAAATTGTCTTCAGACAATATATTCAACCTTCTGGCTGCTGCACCTGTTTAACAACCTCACAGCACCTCAATCGTTCAGAAATATGATTTAAAAACATTTGAATAATAATTATATTTTATAGAACGATTGCACATTGCCATACGAATAAATAAATATTCATATAAATTTTATCGAAATTGGATACAGCAAAATTTTTTTGTCATATATTTCATTAGTGTAAAAAAAATAATTATAAAGGTTTCTTGGCTTTTAACCAACCTAATTAATTTTAGGGGTTCTCTCTAAAAGGGTGCCGGAACTTTAAGCTAATCTACATTCTTAGTTGAAAATTGTGAAAGAGGACTGCTTAAACAGTGAACAGCATAAAAAATGTTTTAAAGGTTTAACCTAACATTTATAATATTTTTTTGCCTACCGTATACAATTCGTAAAACACGTATCGTAAATAAACTCCAGCCTAACTTGAGTTTAAACTTATACAAGTAGGTGTGGATGAGAGCGCTAACGGGAACCGAAACTTTGCACAGACGCTTTAGATGGTTTTATTAAAATCACCGTCTTCATACTTTCTATGTGAGTAGGTACCCGAGTCCATGACACGTGTAGTCGTTAGCTTCGTAAGTGACACGTGTTGTCACGTGTCAATTATGGCATAGTAACTATTGAAAAATGTGAGTATATAATGTGCCAAATGTATGTGTGGGAACGTTCTTACCTCTGTCTATACCACAAATGAGTTTGTACTTGGTACCTACGCTGCCTATAGTGCAGTATTGGACTTCCAGAGGCTGATAATGATGATGACTTCAAAACCCTATAGTTTATTCAAATCAAAATGCAAAAAAGTATTTATTTGGAACACTAAACAAAAGTACAGAAACAGATAAGAGTAGTAGAGCTCTTTGTGTGTGGCTCGTCCGGGGAAGTACTACCACCACGCCTTTTTCTGCCGCCAAGCAGCAACGCTGTGTTTCGGTTTGAAGAGTGTGGTCGCCGGTGTAATTACAGGCACATGAGGCTTAACATCTGTATGCCTCAAGTTGATGGACGCAGGGCAGTGCATCGTAGGGCACGTTCCTATTGTGCGTGACCTACGGGGCAATGTTTTGTTTATAGGTGATGGTTACCACTTAACATCAGGTGGGCCATCTGCTTGTTCCATCAGCTAGTTGTATAAAAAAAAAAAAAAAAAAGATTGCAAGTGATGATATTATTAACTGTGTCACGAATGTGAGTTCATTAGTCAACCAAAGACATAAAAGCCTGAGTCTTTGGTAGACTAACGAACTCCGATTTGGTAGACGCTGGCCTTAAGCCTGTCCCATACATAATGAAGGGTTAATGTAGCTCATTCGTCTCTCTGAAAAACTCAATCTATCTGAAACTTCCCACGGGGACTATGCTTGGTTTACTGCTGTGAAAATCTCATGGTACCTCTGTTGACCTCAAAGCCTATATGAAAACACCAGTTTATGTGGACCTTTCGAGACTCTAGTTTATTCGCAATTTGTGGACGGAGAATGGACGGGTGAAGAGCGCCCGGGGGTCTTGTTTGGTTGGGCTGTTTTTGTAGTCTGAGTGAGAAGCTGATGTAGAGTTTTTTGTAATTATTTTTAAACAAACATTCTCACCCAACGAACAGTTTAGTTAAAGTAACATCATAATCTATAAGAAGTTTACATACATTGAAAATATTTTTTGATATTAGCTGTTTAATATAATCTGGGTACCGACCGCCAGCTCGTAAAACTTTCTTGAAACGTCAATTTCGTACCGCGAGCTACCAAATATTAAACGTCATTCATTCCACCAGTTATAGGAATAGCTCACTAGTTTTTTCGTACTAGGTGACGTTTCGTTGGCTTCATGTAACCCGTCAAATGCTTCAAGTTTAGATCGCCTATCGGCGGTGGCAGTTGGATAAAAATTAGGCGTGTATATTAGGATGCAGTTCAAGTTATGCGTCGAAAACTAATCTCAACTGCTTTATCCAATATTATTCGTTATAAAAATACACAAGGATGGAAAACAATGTTTCTTAGTTGTTTTGGTAGTCTTACTAAACCTTTTATATCACTCATCTTGCAGTTTCAAACGAATACTCTGTAAAATATGTTTATTTTTGAATCCTTTATGGGTATGTAGTAATATCTAATATCTAGTATTATCATAATGCTAATAAACTTTGTATTTCTAAAGAATTCTGTAATAATTTTAAGTACATTACATCCATTCGTAATTTATGGAAACAAGTCGTTTGATATCGATAGGGACATAGTCCCGCCTGCAGCCGTATAACACCGTCTAGGGGTTAAGTGCTATCAATTTTGAATTTGGAACACATCCGTTTACACGTTACATGCATGGTGTGTATGTGTGCGTTCTTGAAAAAGCTGACCAGGTTTTTTGACATTTATTTGTACCACGTGGTGTTGTTTGTGACCAGTGTGGCAATGCTTGCCCGTAGCTGGACACTTTTTAGCAGATGTGGAAAGAGGAACTTTTTTCGCAACTGTTTTGTGGTTTACACCGTTTGATTTTCATTTTTAGTTCATATAAGTGCAGTGTACTCATAAAAAGGTTAGTTATAATGGCGAGAATTAAATACCCTTTCCTATAATAATAGATAGTTAACTTAAAAAAATAAAATCCGTTATTGGTTTTCAGCTACATTCATTATGTTACTTATATAATACAAAGAGTTGTGGATTTTATTCAATAAATAAAATAAAATAACTTTATGTACAACACTCATGATTATGAATAAATTCATATTGTTCATTGAGTGGCGATTTGGCATTTTATGTATTTATGTATGTATGTACGTTAGGGTGCTTCTTATTTTTCGACTTTTGAAAAATTACTGCGTCAGCCCACCATTCGCTTCTATCACCTAAAAAACGAACCTAGTTTTTTAATTTTTTTTTGTTAGGTTTTTAGGGGTCGTACCTCGTGTCAAAGTTCGAAAAAAATATGATAATTATTACTTGCAGCTCAATGTACATAAAACAGTATATTCATCATTTACACATGATGAAACATACTAATGCAACTCGTTGTCACATTATTCCGTAAAAGTACACTCGTACCCCACCCCTCTCCTCTTCCCGCACGCATCAGTCACGCCTTGAGAAAAGCAGCAAACTAAGCACTAGTTATATATTTGGAACGTACGCGTCGCGTCACGAAATTTCAGTTCGGGGCGAACTACTAGTAATAACATTTTAAATGCTCGCCATTTGTCCCATAAAAGTGTCAAATCTAGCGCTCAATGTAGTATAATTGGAACCCTGTCAATTGACATACTTGACTGGCAGTAATGACGTTAACCCGGCGAAGATTCGTACCAAAAAGGGCATATTGGGAATGAGGTTGGTCATTATGACCATAATGAATTTTCGCAATAACTTCTAATTTATTTAGCATGTTTTTTAACTGAATCTTTGTAACGGTGGTGTAATTCCTAAAAAAAGGTATGATTGTACCGTTATTTAACCGATACCTATACAATTACGGTATAGAAAAAAAAATGATGGAGCTGGCCCATAGCAGACTGAAATGATATAAGATAATGGGAACATTTATTGTTTTGAATTGCCAGCTGATAACCTAAAATCTTTTGGTGTTATAACACTAAAAGGTTTTAGCTTATCAGCTGGCAATTAAAAACAATAAAAAGTTGTTCGGTATACCAAACAACTTTCATAGCTAACACATACCGTACTAATTGTTTCATTAGTTCTTCTGGTAATGTAAGTTTTCTTCCCAATTTCACCTAGGCCATGTTGTCCTACTTCGTAGTAGGACATGCATGTTAGCATGTTTATGATTATTTGACGACCTCTGTGGCGCAGCGGGCGAGAGCCTGCCTGCGACGCAAGAGGTTGCGGGTTCGATTCCCGCCTTGGAACAAATTTGTGTATGATCTGCAGAAATTTGTTCCGATGGTCTGGGTGTTTTCTATGTATAATAAAAAATATCTATCTATGTAAGTATATAATGTATTAAATATATCAGTTATCTAGTACCCATAACACAAGCTTTGAATAGCTTACTTTGGGGCTAGATAGTGCTGTGTGGATTGTCCAGCATTATTTATTTATATTTATTTATTTATTTATTTAAGATAAAAATAAAGTTTATTTAAGTTACGTTCTAAAGTTAATAAAATTATAATTGTTGATTAATACTAACTTCAAAGGACTGAACCAATAAAGACTTGTTTGACTCATAAATTTCGTATTTATTTGCAAAAAGGCTTATGGTGTGCCATATTACCCGAAGTTACTCTATCTAGTTTTTAAAGTCGAATTCAGATATTATTATTTATTTGTTGTTATTCCTTATACGATAAAGGTGTCGTTATTCTTCTACACTTTAGTCAGTTCAGTTATCGAGGTGAGAGGTAGGTTCTTAATAAAATGTGATTAGGTATTATTGTAAGTGTAAATAACTTTATATAGGATAGATATTTAGCGCCTCGTGGTTTCACCCGCGCAGATTTTAATCCCGGTATTCCCAAGGGATAAAAAGTAGCCTATGTGATACTCCAGACTATAATATATTATATCTCTGTGTCAAGTTTCATCCAGATCCGTTCAGCCGTTCCGGCGTGAAAGAGTAACAATATACATCCATACTTAAAAACTTTCGCGTTCGGTATACCGAATAGTAGTAGAATATTGATTGCTTGGCGAGTTTTATTCCTTCCTAAGCGCTTACGCAGGCGGCAGCTAGTGCGTAATAAGAAAGGAGCAAAATCATGTTTTGGATTCCTATCCTACAAATACAATGCCCCTTTCCCAATCCTTAACGAATTCAGCTGAAACGTAATTTATGACCCGGAAAAACACATAGGTTACTTTTTATTTCAATAGATATCACGCGAATGCTTGTATAAAAATAAATAAGCATACTTATCCTTCAGAGGGTAGTAAGGACCCTTATAAATCTTCGTCAGGTTGAATGATGCATTCAAAATCTCTCCCAGCAATAAATAGTTTGTACCATTTTGTAATAATTTATATACAATTTTCAGCCACAAAATGACTTAAAAATGTTAAGTTATGCATCTTTGTAGTTTAAATTTACCAAATAAAGTGAAAATTATGATTTTCATAGACTAAAGGATTGAACCAAAGGATTTTTACTAATATCCAAAAATCGCAAGTTACCGAAAATATTTGAAAATTTATGTCACTTAGTTTCTGAACGTCCCGAGACCTTGAAAAACATTTAGCTCACTTTGTCAGCTTTATAAATGGTGGCGGTACCAATTCTTAAGCAAAAATGTTTTGTTGAGGTTATGTTCACAAAAGTTATTTGACATTTCACAAAGGCAACCAAAAGCAAATTGGTCTTTATTCATTTCTAACACAAGGACCACTTTGGATTGGGGTACGAAAGTGAAAGCTGAAAGCAGATGGCGCTATGTTACATCGTACCTGGATCTGTCATAATGCATCTTTGTTTATGTTTGTTTACAATTATTATAATTGCTAGATCCCCAAAATATATTCAACGTGGAGTGTATTTCAATTAAATGATAAGCTACGGATAAGAAAAGCATCTACCACTGGTAAAAAAGGTGCTCTGATAGAAAGGTAAATATCTAAACACGTCATATCAATATTAGTCAGAAGCTAAGGTTCACCACAATAAATTTTTCAACAACTATTTTGTCGTTATAGGCTGGATTCCTACGTCAGGAACATTCTTATTGGAGTAGAAGACGAGTTGGACGATCAGATTCCAGGGTTTCCTGCCTTGGATAGCTTCAGAGATGTTAATAAGAGCACAAATCTGCTGGCGTTTTTAAAACATAACATTCAAGAGTTTGCAGCAATATAAGAGATAAAATTCTCAATGAATACTTGCGCTGCTTGCATAGATAATTAGATATTTTCGTTCTTCTAATAAGGTAGCTTAATTATGACAATAAATAAACTTAAAAACATTGTGTTGTAGTGTTTAAGTAGTATCAAATTATCGTTGAAGTAGAATCAGTTAATTAAGCGTTTTATTTTGAAACCAATTCATGCTCATACTATTTGCGCCCCGCAGTTTCACCCGCTCAGATTTAAATCCCGTTATTCCCACGGGATAAAAAGTAGCCTATGTGCTATTCCAGACTATAATCTATCTCTCTGCTAAGTTTCATTTAGATCCGTTCAGCTGTTCCGGCATGAAAGAGTAACATCCATCCATTCATCCATACGTACAAACTTTCTCGTTTATAATATTAGTAGGATTATGCTTCGACAATGCTTCTCTTATTATCGAGCTTCTGAAGTCTAAAAATAAGAGCGATTTTTTTTCAGTACCTAGGTGTAGCTTGGTTTCTTTTACTTAAATTGATTCATATTAAAATGCTGAAATCATAATATGTGTTGCTTCAGTTGAAGAAAGGGACTACTACATTTTATAGTGCCCATTAGGTTGTAAAGAGCACCGGTGGTCTAGTGAGAGTGACCCGCCTTCCGATCGTAAGGTCGCAGGTTCGAATCCGGTCGTGCACCAATGGATTTTTCTATCGAAAAATTTATGTGCGCAATGCCAGCGCTCCTAAACAGTGAAGGGAAACATCGTGAGAAAACCAGTTAGTTTTCTAGCAGCGGCGATGGGCTTGCAACCTGTCACGTATGGAATACTAACTACTGCAAAATGTGAGTATGTGCCAAATGTAATGAAATGTAATGTTAGGACGTACCTCTGACTAACCCCTTAGACATCCTCAAAGAATCTTGAGTTGGGTAGTACTTGGTACTGAGAGATATGAAGGGATATAATAATAACGATAATAATGCTGGACAATCCACACAGCACCATCTAGCCCCAAAGTAAGCTATTCAAAGCTTGTGTTATGGGTACGTACTAGATAACTGATATATTTAATTTATTATATACTTGGATAGATATTTTTTTATTATACATAGAACACACCCAGACCAACGGAACAAATTTCTGCAGTACGTATACAAATTTGTTCCAAAGCGGGAATCGAACCAGCAACCTCTTGCGTCGCAGACGGACTCTCGTTTGCTGCCTATCTGCTGGATATCTACCATGCCTGGGGATCAAAGTCGTAGAGCTGTTTCAGTTTAATTAGGCTAGTTTATTTTAAGCAGACAATACAATAAGTAAAAACTGTGGCCACTTTTTTATAATTTACCTACCACAGAGAGGTCCACAATCATTTAATATCTTTCTGAAGCATAAAAACATATATCGCTACAAGAAAGGCCAATTCATCTATATTCATCCGACTTTCCTCCAATTATTTATATAGAAAGTGTGTCTGTAGCTTTGTCTGTTTGTATGTTAAACTTTCACGGCTAAGCCGATTGGATGAATTGGATGATATTATATTAAATCCCGAAGGTGGATACTTTATTTCATGATTTGATACGTACCTACGAGTACATGTTAAAAACCATTAATACAAAAAGCTGATACCTTCACATATTTCTATTGTTTTTCTTTATAAACTAGTAGGTCGCCCCGAACTGAGATTTCGTGACGCGACGCGATCGCTCCGAAAATATAAGTAAGTGGCAGTCAGAGGCGAGTCCAAACATTGTGTTTGGACTTGTATCTGGCTGCCACCTATTAACTAAGAATGGTAACCAAGTTTCAACTGAATTGGCCTATTTATTAAAGAGAGTTCCGATTCCGATTACATTTGGCACATACCCACATTTTGCAGTAGTTAGTATTCCATACGTGACAGGTTGCAAGCCCATCGCCGCTGTTAGAATACTAACTGGTTTCCTCACGATGTTTTCCTTCACCGTTTAAGAGCACTGGCATTGCGCACATAAATTTTTCGATAGAAAAATCCATTGGTGCACGACCGGATTCGAACCTGCGACCTTACAGTCGGAAGGCGGGGTCACTCCCACTAGACCACCGGTGCTCTTCGCCCAAGTTGATTGTAAGATTTTCGTTCGCTTCGCTCAATCAATCAATAATTGAGTTATTATTACCATATTTGATCAAGACTTATTTAAAGGAGAGAAGGTACCTACTTTGTTCTCTTATTATGGTGACAGTGAATGTCTGATATCGGATCCAAGGTCTGTATAATGGAACTCTTCCATAAATTATCCGATAGTTTAAACTTGAATAAATAATAATAAATAAATAATAAATAATGCTGGACAATCCACACAGCACTATCTAGCCCCAAAGTAAGCTATTCAAAGCTTGTGTTATGGGTACTAAATAACTGATATATTTAATACATTATATGCTTACATAGATAGATATTTTTTATTATACATAGAAAACACCCAGACCATCGGAAAAAAATTCTGCAGATCGTACACAAATTTGTTCCACGGCGGGAATCGAACCCGCAACATCTTGCGTCGCAGGCAGGCTCTCGCCCGCTGCGCCACAGAGGTCGTAATACCTATTACTAATATTCAAAAGTGACATGTCATATGAAAGGGGTTGATTTGGACATTTTATAGAAGGCGGTAGTCAGAAGCAAGTCTAAATATAATGTTTAGATTTGCCTCTGACAACCACCAACTTTATTTTCAAAGCCTTCGTATCGCATTACGAGATCTCATGCAGTTCGTGGCTAACCCCTAGTATTTATTTAGTGAATCCAAAATAGTGACAGCATGATGTTTCGACGATGGAGCCTAGTAATGTTGAACGAAATAAATTGGCCTATTGAACTGAAACCTAGTTAGCGTATCGTTATGTTTGGGGTAGTCGGAGCAGAGCACCCCTAAAAAAAGTAAACGGCAAAATACTAGAAAGTAAGAAAGAAACATTACGTAACTACGTGGATTATTTATTAGGTACTAGTTGGCACGCCGTGGTTACACCCGCGCAGATTGAAATCCCAGTAATCCCACGGGATAAAAAGTAGCCTATGTGCTATTCCAGACTATAATCTACCTCTCTGCCAAGTTTCACCCAGATCAGTTCAGCCGTTCCGGCGTGAAAGAGCAACAAACATCCATCCATCCAGTTATTAGTAGGATTGATACAGAACTGTGCAGAACTCAGTGGCTGTCAGTGGTGTTTAAGTCAGCAAGTTGAAGTGATCAAATAGATTAACGAATAAATTTAATAATTACAGAACCTAAACAGTTTATTTCGTTTTAAGTATTAGTGAATTATTAGGAGCAGATAAAGTCGGGGGTAGCAACTAGTCCAATTACAATTATTCAGTTGACAGCTAAGGGCGGCTTTACATTATGGCTAGTTTAGTAGAACTAAAGAGGTTTGCGTTTAGATTAGTGTTTGCACTTGCAAGCCAATACATGACACACACACACGCGCAACTTTTACTTATACATTTTACTCGAAATGGTATATTGTTATACCTATTACACACATGCGTAAGAAATATAACGATTACATAGAAGCAATTAAAATGGAAGTTCCTGAAGATTCTACTGCAGCTAAAGCGACCTCTGTGGCGCAGCGGGCGAGAGCCTGCCTGCGACGCAAGAGGTTGCGGGTTCGATTCCCGCCTTGGAACAAATTTGTGTACGATCTGCAGAAATTTGTTCCGATGGTCTGGGTGTTTTCTATGTATAATAAAAAATATATATCTATGTAAGTATATAATGTATTACATATATCAGTTATCTACCATGACACAAGCTTTGAATAGCTTACTTTGGGGCTAGATAGTGCTGTGTGGATTGTCCAGCATTATTTATTTATATATATTTAGAGAATTATGTATATTATCATACCTACTTAAAAATATTGCATGTCGGTTATCGACGAAGTTTGTGAGACCACAATTACACTTAGACCATGATTCACCAAACTTCTGGCAAAGAAATACATTTCATTTCATTTATTTAAAGCTGTAGGTGCAGCTCAAGACAGTCAGTTCGAGTTATTAGGTATCAGTTTACCCAAATAGATAATAATGTGTAGATGCCAAAAATGCATCAAACGTATATATAATAAGTGTGTATCTGGCAGTTACGCGACAATACGTAGGGAGTGTCGATAATAATATTTTCTGCAATTTAATGACGTTTCACTAGTAGTAGGTAAGGGATGGTTGTATAATTACACGCCACCCAAAACTAAGGCGAGATTTTACATTTTACGGATATGAGAGAGCTATTTATCTACACTAATAATATTATAAAGAGAAAAACTTTGTATGTATGTTTCGAATAGGCTCAAAAACTACTGGTCCGATTTCAAAAATTCTTTCACCATAAGAAAGTTAAATTATCCTTGAGTAACATAGGCTACATTTATTACTGAAAAAATTAGGGATCCCTACTAAAACTTAAAAAATGTAACCCGAGGTGTAATATAAAATATCTTTCACCGCATGCGCTGCGGAAACTATAGACGATACAAAAAAATGTTCTACAATATTAAAGAACACATCATTATCTACAATTAAGTCAGCAATAGCATATATCTAACTATTGTAGTTATGTTACTACAACAACTTTTCTGTATTTAAAATGTTGATAAAAATGCCGACCAAAAACAGACCATGTTATCCTTTATATTAGTCCTTATACAAATAAATTATTTTGTATGCAAGGCTGTTCCAATACTTATCGACTACTTCTTGAATTTTTTAAATCGGACATTCCATTCAAAAGATATTATTATTACGAAATTAAAAACTTTAGCGCGCCTTAGAAAGCGCGAAAGCTAGGCGAGTTCTCACTCAGCGTGGGCACACTTGCATGCAAGCTACAGACACATACGCTAATTGGCATGCCTGTACCTGGCATGCAAGTAGTTAGCACAACATTCTATTTTAGGTCAGCTCTGGCATCCACGTGACGGAGGGGACTCGGGGGGGGGGGGGCTACGAAACCAGCATGTGTGAACGTCGCGACAAGTACAGACATGCCAGTACCTGACGTGTTGGCATGCCACGTAAGCGAGGGGACGCGGGGGGCTACGAAACCGGCATGTGTGACCGTCGCGATACCTGACCTGACGAGTTAACTTGCAAATGTATCCACAATGTGCCCGTAAATCCTGCATGCCTGCAACTTGCATGCTCGCTACTGTACCATTTTACTGTCACGTGTATTTTCACCTTCGTGTGTTACGAAGCGCGGGAGTCTAAGTTTATGCTAAAATGTTGAAAAAAATTATGTCCACCCATGCGAAGCTGGGACAGGCCGCTAGTTACCTATACTTACAATAACACAATTATGGAAACTTGCCATACCTTAGAATCTAACAGATATCTAAGGTTTAGATACCTAGCTACATCCTACTAATAGGTATTATAAATGCGAAAGTTTGTGAGTATGGATGGATGTTTGTACTCTATAACTCCAGAACGGCTTAACGGATCTGGATGAAACTTGGCAGAGAGTTATATTATAGTCTGGAATAGCTCATAAGTAGGCTACTTTTTATCCCGTGGGAATACCGGGATTTAAATCTGCGCGGGTGAAATCGCGGGGCGCAACTAGTTAATTATAAAAGTACGTGGTTAAAGGATCATACAAAAGAGTAGTAGAACTCTTTTTTTGTGAAGGGCTCGTCCGGGGAAGTACTACCACCACGCCTTTTTCTGCCGCCAAGTAGCGTTGCTATATTTTGGTTTATAGAGTGTGGTCACCGGTGTGATTACAGGCACATCAGGCTTTACATCTGTATGCCTCAAGATGATGGACGCAGGGCAGTGCATCGTAAGGCAAGTTCCTGTCGTGCGTGACTTACGGGCAATGCTTTGTAATAGCTGATGGTAACCACTTAACATCAGGTGAGCCATCTGCTTGTTCCATCAGCTAATTGTATAAAAAAACAAGCCCTAAGTTTTTTGGCTGTTCTTCTAGGCTTTGGTTGCGTGGAAGGGGCGCGGGCGCCTGGAGTCACCTAGCTTTGAGACGTTTTAAAGTGATCCTTGTGATTTTATTGAAAAATCTTTTTGCTTTGACCTTCACCTCGAAATTCATCAGATATAGGTATACACTAAGTTAATTAGCAAGATAATTAACTTACCCTCGGTTCCTGAAAACTCGATCAACATTTATCGCCTGTCAAGTCGCTTGCTATCTCTATCCAACTTGAAGTAAAAGCTGAAATAGCAAGTGACTTGACGACCGATTAGTTTTGATCAAGCTTTCCGAAACCGGCCGTTAGTATACAAATCTAGAGCGAAAATGCTACTGTCTAAATTTAGTGAACTGAGCTTAGCCATGTGTAAACGCGCGCGGAGGCAGTCATTTGTGAGTCTTCTACTCCTTGATAGAGAAAATCGAAAATTACCGAAAAAAAAGTTTATAGAACGACAAAAAAGTTTAAAATGTCCAAAGACAACAAAACCATGTCAGCTAATCTTCGCATATGTGTGTGAGAGGTCAACTTATACAAGCCAGTAAAGTTTTCAAGAAAGTTTTCACAAATGCTAAAATTTGACAGATCAATTCTATGGTGGCGGTCGGCCCGATCTGTTTGGATATTTCTTGATATTCAAGGTTTATCCTAATAAAATTAACCTTCCTTAAATGTATAATCCTCTGACGTCATATTTTGTTTATTCAGTTATTATACTTGACGCAAATACAGGAAAATGTGTAAATACAGGTAATAAAAAAGCTTATTCCTCATTTTATTTCAAAAAAATTATGTCATTTCAATATGAATGACCTTATTGACCGAGCGAGCTAAGCGAGCGAAGCGTCTCAGTTTCCACATTGGCCAAAATTGCGTTTGTCCGGATGTCTGTCTGTCTGTCTGTCTGTCTGTTCTCCTCTACAGGTCGCATTTTTCAACCGATCTGGACGAAACTTGGTACACAGGTTATATAACTTATTAGAATTTTTTTGTCGTCGGGGATTTTTGATTGGAGGGGCACTTCCCCCAAAAAAAGGGCAAAAAGGGGGCTATTTGATATACTGGATATCTCCACAAAATGAGATCCGATTTCGATTATTCTTTTTTTATTTGAAAGGTAGTAACTATAAGTTGGTCTCATATAAGTTTGGCGAAGATCTGATAAGGATCTTCAGCATGATGAACAGGATAGCTCATCAAACAATCGATGGTTTTCAAGCAAATTTGAGAGAAACACAAAAGACCTCATTCTACACAAGATGATGCAAAAAAAATCAAAAAGATCAAAAAAATCACAAAACGGAAAATGCACTTGCACATTACATTCCTCAAATAGCTCACTTTTAGTATGCTCGCGAGGTCTACGGCTCCCAGAGCCACTAGTAATAAAATTAAGAACTTAATAAATACATTATTTAGTCAAATCATTTCGATAATTTTTAAAAAGAAGATGCTCAATGCATGCTAATGTTGCAATGAGGAAGTTGTGTAAAAAAACTGACTAAACTAAACTTGCTTAGTTTTTGAGTTATGGGGTTTTTAATGACCATGTCGGCTACATCGTCGCTTACCATCAGGTGATTGTAGCCAAAGTACGGCGGTTTATTCATTATAGCGACCCGCCTTGACTTCGCACGGGTGCAATGCTTAAGTATTACATAAAAACCTTCCTCCTTAATCACTATCTATTAAAAAAACAGCATCAAACCCGTTGCGTAGTTCTAAGACATACATCATACGGAAGCGGACGGGAAGCTATTTTGTTACTCGTATATACTGAGTATAATGTAGTGATAAGGTACATAGATACATATGTATGATACGTAGGTATACTATTTTGTTTGCTACATCAAGTCAGACTCTAGTGAAAGCTGTATGTGGTGAGTCCTCCTGCCGGCGCTCATGCCTCAGCGGCCATCGCCTCATGAATAAGTAAGTCGTCAGTGATTGTGCTGAAACATTCAGCGGGCGGATTCCACTTGTGCTTTTTAATATTCACTTTTAGGCTGCGTTCCAGCCCCCGCGACAAAGGCTTCAACAATCACTTTTGAAGACAGAAACTTTCTAATTGAAGTAAACTAGGTCTATACTCGTAGCTCGCTCGCGAATAGTGATTACAAACATAATTTTATAGAGGTTTTCCCTTTGATTTTCACAATTTTTCATTTCCATTAACGCTAGTTTTTCGTGACGAAAAGTAGCCTATAATGAAAGCCTATTACTAAATTATTACACTAGTTGCACCCCGCGGTTTCACCCGCGCAAAGTTAAATCCCTGTATTCTCACGAGATAAAAAGTAACCTGTGTAAGCTAATTCCAGACTATAATCTATCTCTCTGCCAAGTTTTACCCAGATCCCTTCAGCCGTTCCAGCGTGAAAGAGTAACAAACATCCATCTATACTTACAAACTTTCGCGTTTATAATATTGGAAGGATAGACTATTCAACTTTTTTGCAATTATGGTCTGTCAAAAAAGTTTTTTTTTTTTTTTTTTTTTTTTTATGTAAAAGATAGGCAAACGGGCTAACGGCCCACCTGATGGTAAGCGGTCACCGTCGCCCATAGACAACAACAACACCAGGGGCGTTGTCGGTGCGTTGCCTACCCTGAAGGACTTTATTAACATTTTTCTTGAAGCTTTTCATGTTAAATCTTGGCGGGAAAACTTCTGATGGTAACTCATTCCACAGCCTATGGGTATGGGGAACAAATGAGCGTGAAAAACGGAGAGTACGAGAGACCCAGGGTATTTATGTATGAGTAGTTATAATGACATTTATCAATTATCTTATTATTACGCAAGATAAGAGCAAGATCAATATTATTTTCATTTGTTGTTTTAAAATTTATGGTGACCGCCAATTAGCCACGTCTAACATAGATCTAACCCTTAGGATTTCCAGTCTACGGTATCAGAAACGAAAAAGTATCATGGTACACACAGACACATATTAAGTTTCACAATGCTAAAGGAAAATGGTGCTTACTACAATGATATACAAGCGAGCCTAATATAACAAGAGCTAATGTGACTCTTGCTCGCACGTTTTTACTTGTTGAAGGATATAAAATCACTGAACCCATATCCAAAAAATCGCAAACAATCATTTTGTGTGTAATCACATCACATTGCGCACAGTTTAGTAAAAAAAATCACTTTGGTCGATACTAGTTTTCCTACTTAAAAGTTTACTTCGTTACGTCACTAGACTACATAACGTCAGGATGTATGCAATATCGTGACCCTGGCTTTACTTCTGACATCATACATTGAGAAATTCCAATCTGTCGCGTGATTTTCATTCGCGCGTGGTTTGGTCGCGTCAGTGGATCCGAAGCCTTCTTTCGAAGCCTATCACCTCGGCATATCAACTCAATGTAAACTTTATGAGTTGACCGACTGAGTTGATTAAACGCTGCGCAAAGACTCACTCCGTTTTCATTGCCTGTTAACCTGCTAAGTAGGGTGATGTTATTCGGATGCAGGTTTTCTTCTAGTCTTGTCACTATTTTACTCATAAATAGTGTAGTGAAAGGAATTTAAGTACGCCTTAAAGAGGGGTCGATACTTTCGACGCATGATTTCTACTTTCTGGGTTCACGAAAAGAGAGTACCTACCTACCTACTGGCACTGTTTAAGAATTTTAACTATAAAATATAACATTCAATTCAATTTATTAATAACTGTATAACATTACAGACCGCGTCAATTGCGTTATATCAGCTAAATTAAACTTTTGACAAACATCAAAATATTGAGATCAGAATTACATAGGACTGTCTTTGAACCCCCAACCTTAGGATGGGAAGCGGGGCCCCTACGCCATTGCTCTCCATGTACGAGTGTGTTTGTTCCGTGAACGTAGGATGCGGTAGCCTAAATAAACAGTTTTATGGACTTTGATAAATGAGGTATACTTCATCACGAGAGAATTAGGTACATAATGTGTCATGACGCACCCTGGCTTTAATATTGTCTTCCATCCATCCCGACGAAGTAACTAGGATTGCATAAGTACGAAAACTTTCTCTAGTACCTACAACAAGGTTTTTGGTAGGAAAACTTGTTTGGAACGAAAATATATTTTTGCAGAACTGTGTGCAATAAATAAAATAAATAAATAATGCTGGACAATCCACACAGCACTATTTAGCCCCAAAGTAAGCCATTCAAAGCTTGTGTTATGGGTACTAGATAACTGATATATTTAATACATTATATGCTTACATAGATAGATATTTTTTATTATACATAGAGAACACCAGACCATCGGAACAAATGTCTGCAGATCGTACACAAATTTGTTCCAAGGCGGGAATCGAACCCGCAACTCTCGCCCGCTGCGCCACAGAGGTCGTCAATGTCGTCAATGTCATTGCGATGGTCATTGCACAATGGTTCTTGTGGTTTTTCATAAAAAAAGCTCAGTTATTTTACAATACATCTTTCAAAAACACAGTAACGCTGCTTGGCGGCAGAAAAGACGTTGTGGTAGTACTTCCGCCGTGGAACAAATTTGTGTACGATCTGCAGAAATTTGTTCCGATGGTCTGGGTGTTTTCTATGTATACCTAATAAAAAATATCTATCTATGTAAGTATATAATGTATTAAATATATCAGTCATCTAGTACCCATAACACAAGCTTTGAATAGCTTACTTTGGGGCTAGATAGTGCTGTGTGGATTGTCCAGCATTATTTATTTATTATTTATTTATTCCCCGGACGAGCCCAATACAAATAGCTCTACGAGTAGTAGCAGCAGGTATACAAGTAGTAAATAAATCACTATGATTCTCAGACTGACAGCCCGGTAGCTATCACCCATAACCTGCGTGCCCTACATCCACATTAATGAACAAACCCCACTCTCATGTCATCAACTGCAAAACCCATTATAATGTAATTTAGATATCGTTAGAGATTGCCGCAGATCAATGAATGTCTGAGTTATTGATAGAGGCGAACTTGTGTACCTGGGGCATTAGATGAGAATGACGTCAGAAGTAAAGCCAGGGTTACGATATTGCATACATGCTGACGTCATGTAGTCTTATGACGTAACGGAGCCTAGAGATGCGAGTGATGTGTCATTATATTTACATTGTTTTAAAAATAGAGCACTCTTTTGAGTTTGAGTACCTAGTAAGAGGTCGCGTCATTTAAAAAGAACGCTGGAAAACAGTGGATGTGCTGTATTTGTGCATACAAAACACTCGCGCCATAAGACCCCATTCCCCCTCCTTCCGGCGTTCTTTTTGCGTGACGCGACCTATTTAACTAAAAAAAAAAAAAAAAAACTAAGCGATAATTGAAATCTTTTCTAATTTAAAAATGCCAGCTGATATCGTGTTGATGTAGTTTTGGTTTATGTTTTGTCAACCACCTATTGACAGCTCGATTCTTGAAAAACTGAAAAATGATCAGTATTGTTATAGCAAAGCCTACTTTTTAAACGTGCGTGGCTCAACGCAAGTAAAGATGGTGAGAGCACTGGTGGTCTAGTGGTAGCAGCCCGCCTTTCGATCAAAAATCTAAGGTCGTGGGTTCAAAACCGGTCGTGCACCAATGAGTTTTTCTTTTCAAAAAATTATGTGCTTATTGCCAGTACTCTTAAACGGTGAAGGAAAACATCGTGAGACAAATCTATGAAATTTAACATAGAAGACGTTCCAAAGCTGGTTTTAACAACATCGCTTTACGCTTGCGTCTCTACCGTGGTGCGAAGGATCCGGCACACTATCCGCGCAGGACTTTAATATACTGGAAGCAGCATGGTGCTAAGTTGAATACCCAATAAACGTGGAACCTTCCTACCCTGAGAGTCTCAAATGACTGCTTAATAAAGTAAGGTGTTATTATACTAGCTAGTATATTGCAGTGTTACCAGCTATTACCATAAAGTGTTGATAATGGCTTTGGATTGCTGTAAGGAGCTTCTACGGAGTTTATAATGGAGGGTTATAGTGTGTGACCCGTGATTTTCTTCACCCTGCTTGCTTTTATTTGTAATCAAATAGCTGGAAGGAAGCCGGGAGAGACAATTGGGGTTTTAGTGGTTAAGTGAGTGCAATGATTTGAATGTAGTTTTGACAGTGGATCCGCACTAACTTCTACCACACTTACGTTGGAATTTTTAACGCAAAAACACTCACGTAGTGAGTGTGAACTCACGCTAGTGGTGTGAATGTATTACAAAAAGCCCACCGCATATTCCGCGGTCACTGAGGCGAGTGTGTCAGAATGCAACCCGTTTTAGCCCCGTTCCAGCTTTAGCGATCATCTTACATCGTTCTAACTGTAACTGATAAAGTCTTACAAAAGCTTTAGCGCGACTGGTTATAATAACTACAGTAGTCGCAGTGGCTACAGTAGCTACAGTGGCGACAGTAGTTGCAGTGGACGGCTTGGGGCAACAGCCGACGGCCCAGTTTAGTTTACTGCCGTATAAATCACTTGAATTGTTGAATGTGCGTGAAAAGCCACGGCTTCTCGACTGGCCTGTGTTACAAGCGCCGAGGCTTTTTTATTCCTGGACTCAATCTAAAACTCCTAAGAAGTGGGTATGATGGGCTTAAGAGTGGCTTTGGCAGACTAGCCAAATTCTAAGTCCGGTACCAAGTGGCAACGAGGAAGTGAATTTGTGTCCAGCAGTGAGTTAATTCGAATGCTTAAGAGTCCGGTGACAGCGGCTCGCAATTTCGAGGTGCGATTGGCTATTATTTCATTTTATTTCATTTTGGGGAGGTTGTTTGAAAAAATAACTCTAGAGAAACACGCATAAATACTGTTCGAACACAAATAATACAATAATATAAGGGAAATGTGCTTGAGTCAGAAATCATTTTGGTATTAGGTAAACGTAAGACCAAACATACTAATACCAAAATGATTTCTGATTCGGGCATGTTTCCCTTATATTATTGTATTATTTGTGTTCGAACAGTATTTATGCGTGTTTCTCTAGAGTTATTTTTTCAAACAACCTCCCCGAAATGAAATAAAATGAAATAATAGCCAATCGCACTTCGAAATTGCGAGCCACTGTCACCGGAGCCTTAAGTTTATTTTAAGACACATCAGTGTGAAGAACTATTGCTAAATATTAAATAACTAGTAGCACCCTGCGGTTTCATCCGCGTAGTTTTATATCCCAGTATTCCCACGGGATTAAAAATAGCCTATTTGTTATTCCAGATTATAACATAATAATATCTCTCTGCCCATTTTCACCAAGATCCGTTTAGCCGTTCTGGAGTTATATAGAGTAACAAACATCCATACTTACAAACTTTCGCATTTATAATATATGTAGGATAGTGATTTAATTCAGCTGCCTAAGATGATTTTTATTTACACATCAGTGTTCCACTTAACATCAGGTGGGGCATCTGTTTGTTCCATCAGGTAGTTGTATGAAAAAAAAAATAATAGGTTTTTACAAAATGTACAAAATACATAAGAAACAGTTGAGCTACCTGCAGACCGTTGCCAACGATCTAGAACCGTTGCCAACGATCTAGAGATAGATCAACCGATCCATTTTTTTACATTTATAAGTTCCAGTTCCACGTGTGGTCGCCTATGCACAAACTTGCACCAAACGTTGCATTGCAATGTAACCCACGGCCAATCCCATTTGTTAAATTTGCGCTGAGCCATTTGAACGCTCGCCTGTTTATGTAGCAGCCTTGTAATCCAACAACGGCACTAATGGGCCGCGTTTATATTACTTTTTGATTTATAATAGCTAGATGTAAGGAGTTTGAGCTAAGGCCAAGTGTTTAAGCTTATTTTTTGCCAATTGCCTGGACTACCACCGCCGTTGGCAAGCAAAGCGGACCAAAATATAAACTGTACTAGCGACCCGCCCGCGCGCCCCTGCTTCGCACGGGTGCACATATCAAGCATGTATTATACATATAAACCTTCCTCTTGAATCACTCTATCTATTAAAAACCGCATTAAAATCCGTTGCGTAGTTTTAAAGATTTAAGCATACAAAGGGACATGGGGACATAGGGACAGAGAAAGCGACTTTGTTTTATACTATCTAGTGATAGTGATAGTGATGATTAGCCTAGGAATAAAAAAGAACAAGTTTATTTTAAGTAAAAGATAATGGAATAAGTCACCTAATGGTTGATCTACCTAATGTTTCACATGACAATTTTGCATTACCTCACAAAATCAAAACTTCCTCATACAAAAACTTCCAGTAGATGAATCTAGCTTCATTTTCCTCGCGACCGAAGCCTACAAGAACTGGCAAGAAACTTTGCCCCTAGCGTTCTTTTGTTATGATCCTTACTACATTCTTTATTTTAGTTCTTGTAATTAGTTGGAGGTATGTGAATACCAAGCGATTTTGGCAGACTTCTGCCCCCAGTAGCCCGGTATCATTATCAACAGTCGATTTTAGACCCAAGAAATAAACCCTAGTGTCCTTTTCGAATACAAATTGCTTCACTTTAGAATTACACGAGAGTCCTTACTTTGGATAAGTTTTTTCCTTTAAATACTAGCCCAAAGTGACGTGACTCCCAGAAGCCACTCAATCTACCACCACGCCTTTTTCTGCCGCCAAGCAGCAACGCTGTGTTTCGGTTTGAAGAGTGTGGTCGCCGGTGTAATTACAGGCACATGAGGCTTAACATCTGCATGCCTCAAGTTGATGGACGCAGGGCAGTGCATCGTAGGGCACGTTCCTATTGTGCGTGACCTACGGGGCAATGTTTTGTTTATAGGTGATGGTTACCACTTAACATCAGGTGGGCCATCTGCTTGTTCCATCAGCTAGTTGTATAAAAAAAAAAAAAAAAAAAAATCTTAGCTACAACACTGCAAAGTAATTCACTATCCGGCTTATACAATAAGGCGCGGCGTCTACTAATTCAGAAAATTGCCGCCCGACCATATTTCAATCTTCTACTGTGAATAGGAGGGAGCACAAAAGTGAAATCTTTGTAGGATACGGGACCGCCTGATCCTATCCTACTAATATTATAAACGCGAAAGTTTGTAAGTATGGATGGATGTTTGTTACTCAATAACTCCAGAACGGCTGAACGGATCTTGATAAAATTTGGCATACAGATTACAGTGTGGAATAGCACATAGGCTACTTTTTATCCCGTGGGAATACCGGGATTCAGAATTACGCGGGTGAAACCGCGGGGCGCTGCATGTTGAATATAAAAATCTATAACACCAACACACAAAAGTTAAAGTCAACATATTATTCATTTCAATCACGTAAAATACAAGGATTGCTTTGAAATGTACCAAGAAGGTACCAGCCGGAATGGAAGTTACCAGCACAGGCTCGTACAGGAGGGAATGGCCTTTGCCCAGCAGTGGGACACAGAAGGCTTAAAATAAATAATAAAAGGTAGATACTTCAACAGTACACACTTCTGCACAGGACTGGAGAGAGCGGCGTTTTAAAGAGGAGGCCTATACTCAGCAGTGGGTGCATACAGGCTGAATAGGTAGATACTACAAGAAACCGAGGTATTTTTATGGGACTGAAAAAGCCTGGACTATTTTGATCCCGCTGCCCAATAATATTTCTTAATCAAAAGATCTTTTAATTTTACGTCAAAAACTGGGTTGCTTGCTGTCGACGCCAAATGTTGAGATGTTGCTTCGTTGCAAACTTCCGTACCTGCCTTTAGGGGTTGAAACTTCTAAGATTATCTTGTCTATCACGGTTGAGAAGGTCCTGCCTTTAGCGTCCTAATATAATAATAGCCTCGACTCATTTACGCTCGTACTCGCGAAAAATCTTGTAAAAGTTCCGTGGCAAAGATGTCGCAAATAAAAAATATGCATAACTAGTTGCGCCCCGCGGTTTCACCTGCACAGATTTAAATCCCGGTATTCCCAGGGGATAAAAAGTAGCCTATGTGCTACTCCAGACTATAATCTATGTCTCTGCCAAGTTTCATCCAGATCCGTTCAGCCGTTCCAGCGTGAAAGAGTAACAAACATCCATCCATCCATCCATACTTACAAACTTTCGCGTTTATAATAGTAGTAGGATACAATATAAACTTAGGTACAGTTTTAATAAAAGCAACTTAGGGAACGAAAGGTAGGGCACGTTACTTTCGTACGTGACTTGCGCGCAATGTTTTTTTACAAGTTAAAAGTAAAAAGTATGACCGCAATCTCACCTGATGTTAAATGATGATGCAGTCGACGATGCGGCACTTTTAGCTAGAAAATAATCTTCTCTTGAAAACATGCAAATTATAGGCATTACGGACGCCGGTAAGGAATTTTATTCATTGGCCGTCACTATGAAAGTTGAAGCAAAGCGCTCGGTGCGGGCAGTTGATATGTCAACCATGAATGGATGTCTCGTGTCCGTCTGGTGGTCCAATGATAAAACGGGGATGAGAGGATCAAGCTGTGGAGTTCAGTCGTCCACTCTGAAATGTATTCTGTAAAATACCGAGAGACAGGCAACTCTGTGGTGATGCTCGAGTCAGGAGCTTGGACTTGAACAACGAGTCTATGAGCTTTTTGGAGCTTTGTTGTGGGTGATGGTTGGTTGGGTTGCTCGTTTATATATAAGTCAGTAGTAGAAAATGAAATAGTGGTTCATGCCGACTCGAGCAGTCTCGATGAGGTGCGCTGATTTATGCCGACGCGTGAATAGATCTGTGGCCGTTGTAAATTTCAAATTCTTAAGTAGCAAGTTTGAAGCTGTGAAGTTCTTCCCTTAAGGTTTGTTTGTTTGTCTCAAGGACATCATTTTCAAGACCTTTACGATACCCAAGTTGTAAGTAAAAGCCTCTATAATTATGTTGCAACCGACAACCGATTCGTTGGGGTAGAAAAATAACTTCCTACTACTATATAAACGCGAAAGTTTGTAAGTATGTATGGATGGGTGGATGGATATTTGTTACTCTTTCACGCCGGAAAGGCCGAACGGATCTGGATGAAACTTGGCAGAGATATAGATTATAGTCTAGAATAGCACATAGGCTACTTTCTATCTCTTAGGAAAACAGGGATTTAAATCTGCGCGATTAAAACCGCGGGGCGCAACTAATCTTGAAGTCTATTCGGCCAACCACCCTCACCCAAGTGACCGTGGAATCAGCGATGAGCTCAATTTGACATAAAAAAAACAGTCGAATACCTCCTCCTTTTTTGAAGTCGGTTGAAAAACACGAGCTCATAGATCACCTTCGCACAGTGGGTCGGTAGCTACGTCCATGCAGTAGAAGGCACGTTGGTTGTAAACTACATACATTGGTTGTAGTTATCTGCGGTATCGGTGTCACGTGGGTTGTAAATCCAGCACTTGTTTATAGGCTGCATCGGAGCCCTATTCTGATCGTTTTGAAATATTCATCTTGGTACCTCTTCAATAGATGTGCTATCGAGGGAGTGCGATAGGATATATTCGATTTTTATATGACCAGCAGTGCAAGTACAGTTCTTAGCGATCGCTTAATTTGGCATTTAGAATCGTCAAAATTCGTTAAAAATGGTTTCAACAATGGATAAAACCATATCCATTGTTGAAACCATATCCATTGTTGATAAGGTACTTGCACTGCAGATTCGAATCCACAAACAACCATGGACTTAAAAAGCGGGATCGTTCCCTAGTGGGATCTAGTGATCTCTGAATCTGGTTGGTACCACACTGTAGCATCGTTATTATATTATGTTGTAACGAAGATCCTTCAAGCAGATGGCATACCTGTTATGAAGTGGTAACCATCACCTATAAAGCATTGCCTCGGTAAGTCACACACTCTTTAAACTTAACACAGCGTTGCTGATTGGCAGCTACAAGGCGTGCTGGTAGTACTTCTTCGGACGAGCCCTTCACAAAAAGTTCTATTACTCTTAGCACTTGCTACTAACAGATCAAAGGAGATATCTACCGTGCCTATAAAAAATATAGGTTGCCTCGAAGAAATATTTTTTACTTTATTAAGCTACCCCGTCATTTATGGTGTATCCTTTGTGTACAATAAAGTTTTATCTATCTATCTATCAAGACTGTTTTTTTTCATTAGTAATAATATGTGTGTTGTTAGCTGTGGTTGCCGTTGGATAAGCACGGGTCAGGATGTTTACTTTGTTTGTGTCTAGTATTAAGTTTTGTGTATTATCTCTTGGCGATCCTAATAAATAAATAAATATCCCAGAATAAGTTCCCCTGAAACATTAAAACGGTATCGAGGTATTTACGAGCGCATTGATCGACTTCTAGACACGGTGTAAAAGCACAGTAAAACTTTATGACGTCACCTCCGGCACCTCTAACTTTATTAGTGAGGAGATAGTGAGGCAGGAAGCTACTAAGCAAACCGAAAAGTCTTAAATTTTTTTCTCTTGATGCTATGCATCAAAAGTGAAACACTTACCCCTGGTTTCTGAAAGCGCGATCAACACTAATCAGCTGTCAAGTCACTTGCTATCACTATCTAACTTGAAGTAAAACTGAAATAGCAAGTGAATTAACAGCCGATTAGCGTTGATCGGCCTTTCAGAAACCGGGCGAAAGTGAATTAAAACATTTATATAGAAAATATCTATTTTGTGGCAAAAAGCCTACTCCAAGATTTATTGCGTAGAAAACGGCAAAGCGGTGAAGCGTTCGCGCAGAAGCTTGGTTCCGTAGTACAACAAACACTGTTTTGTTGTACCGGATGCAAGCACTTCCTTGTTCGTTCTCTTTTAGTGAGTACGTCTGTAGCATTCGGGTCAGTCTCCTCCTTATTCTTTTCTTGCTAAAGTAAATAGCAATCTCATAAAGAAAGGCTTTTTCGACTGTAATTACGCTGAGAAGAGGCAATTTGAATGGATTGCAAGTACCTGTGTCAAGAGACGTATGAGATAAGATAATTATTATGGTGGTTAGTAAGTAGGTATTTATATTAGCGTGACTTAGCGTCATGTAAAAACCTGGTTTAATTCGTTGAACACTAGCAAATTTTATTTATAAATACAAGAAGGTGACATAAATAAACGCTAAAGAACCCTAAAAGTGATATTCCTATTATATTCAACAGAAAAATTACAATATTGAATGGGGAATGAGTGTTACGTAGTACTGTGCTGGTTAAAAATTCTCTAAAAGGACTTAGGACTTGTGGGGGCAAAAAGCGTATCGGGCTTTTTTGCCCCATACCCGAGTTTTAGCCCCCCCCCTTATTGGCTGGTTTAATTAATATCGGGACGCATTTAGCTTTATTTTATTGCAAATGAATTACTTCGTCTAGTTTTATAAAATGGTATTTAATTCTTGTGTATTGAGTTTTAATCTCTGACGTGTTTGTTGGTTTAATGGGAGGCACGACTGCATTTGAATAAAGATCGATCACTGGAGTGTATTGAAAGTGGCGCCCCCGTTATTTTTAAGACTACTTTGCCAAGCAGCTTGCCAAATTTCGGAGAGACAGCTTGGCCTAAGCTCTGTAGTAACTCTGAAATTAATACGGGTTTTTTGAAAGAAAACTCACACAATAAATATTAATTTTGCTTGTCTTGAGCCAGTGTCTTGGGTACGCTTCCGATCGACACTGATTTGGATCCGTTGAGCTATCTATGGATCGTTTGCAGCAGGCTGCAGATAGCTCAACTGTTTCATATGTATTTTGTAAATAATTGTACCTATTAGTTGTATTTTTTTTATTTTGCTATAGTGGATTCAAAATTAGCACGATTGCCCCTCTCCTCTCCTGAGTACGCCCCCTTAACTCTTTGAATAATTCAGTCACAATCACTGGTCATCTCATTTATTCATAAGAGTGGACGTGGGTGCTATTTCCGTAGTCGTTCGTTATTTTTTCGAAACATGATGGAAACGGACATTTTGTGCTTCAAAAATCATTGCTTTTTGGGTAGCTAGGTGTTTGTTGTACTGCAGCTGTATACCTAGGTACGTGCCGTGTTTTTCGTGATTGGCCGTACGGCCAATCTAGCCAATGTATGTTTGTATGTTGACAGATTATGATATATCTAATTTAATATCTTTTACTATTGAAACTACCAATAGGTATATAAATAATAAATCGGCGCAAAAAATAAAAGGGTAAATGGCCACACACTACATACAGGCACGTTTTGTCATATTCATGAAAATCACAAAGGCTTTGTTAGTGGATTTGTACCTATCATTTTGTATCCGAAAAATGTCCGCAGAGCCTGGGGGAAGCAAAAACGTATTGTTTAAAAAAATCCCGAACTGTTTGAGTAAATTTTATAACCTTAATTTTAAACCTTGTTGCGAATTCGTTTCAACTTGTTTAGCTATCATGGAGGGCGGAATATATCTACAGTGTTAGGTACTTTGGAATTCGTTTCAACTTATTTATCTAGCTATCATGCGCGTGGAATAATATCTTCAGTGTTAGGTAGTTACTTTGTTAAAATATATGTTTCTTGCCAGTTCTTCTAGGCTTTGGTCGCGTTTCGCGTAAGACGTGTCGAAATGATCCCTGTGATTGTACTGAATATACGTTTTGGTTTTGATTGCGACCCCATTTTACGAGAATAGTGTGTAGTTCATAGATGAACGAATGAAAGAAAGAATGAATGAATAGATGCTTAAATTATATTAAGAGGTTGTAGGTAATGAAAAGAACTGACTGACTGAAACTGACAGTTGTTCATACCACTTTAGGTAATTAAATATTCTTACATTGCCCTCCATGTATATTTACGAAGTTTGTTTATTTGTGAGGACAAACTTTTATTTTTTATATATCATTTAGTAGCAATAGGTTAACAAATAAAATCGTTTGTCCTCCCAGCAAAACGGCTATGTTCAGCAAGAGTGTCTTCTGCATGGCTCTTCGAATTTATAACAAACTACCTACTTTTATTAAAGACGCTACTACTATAAACATTTATAAAAAGAGGTGAATAAGTTTTTAATAGAAAAAGTATACTATAGTATTAACGAATTTCACTGAAAACCCAAGTAATTTATATATCAGTGACATGCAATGCCGTGTGCTATCCGCCTTACGGCTAGTACACACCAGTGGAGCAGTCAGATGATATCACATTTCAACAAAGTCTGAATAAGCCCTGAGGAGGAAGTAGGTGGATGGAGAGGACTCATGAATCGTTCTTCCTGGAAATTTGTGAAGAGGCAGTGACGGGAGGAGATAATTTAACGATGGGAAATAAGTGCCGCCGTGCACTGAAAAGATTAGGAGTAATATAGGTTAGCGTGGTATGGCCATGTTACATGTAACGAGAAAAATGCTAGGGATGAATGTGGATGGATATAGAAGTAGAGGTAGGCCAAAGAAAAGATGGATGGACTGTGTGAAAGATGACATGAGTATGAAAGGAGTGACTGCTGAGATGACGGCTGATAGAGGAGAGTGGAGAGCAAAAACCTGTTGTGCCGACCCCGCATGAAGTGGGATAAGGGCAGGAAAATGATGATGATGAGTAACGATTAATTACAAAATGTACATGTACATGTTTGCACTCATCAGTATAAGTAGAACTATCTATAGATTGTTTGCAAAGATCTGCAGATATAAAAAAAATAAATTTTTTTATTACTGCTAACCGTAACAGATAGCTCATCTGTTTCTTATGAATTTTGTATATAATATAATACATTGTATACAAGTTGTCTATAATATTATTATTATTAAGTTCTTGTAGGTTCGTGAGGAAACCAGTTAGTATTTATTCTAATAGCGGCGATTGGGCTTGCAACCTGTCACGTATGGAATACTAACTACTGCAAAATGTCGGTATGTGCCAAATGTAATGTTTGGACGTACCTCTGACTACCCCCCCATAGACATCCTCAAAGAATCTTGAATTATAGTACCTACTTGGTACTGGGAGATCTGAAGGGATATCTACCGTGCCTGGGGATCAAAGTCGTGAAGCTGTTTTTTCAGTTTTTAGGTAAACCTATGTTATGTGACGTTTTATGTCGTGGATGAATATGTAAATGTTACTCTCTATCTACTGTGCTAGAGTTCAAAGTCCTGAAGCTGTTTCTTTTTTATTTTCTGTTTTTCTTTAAACCTAAACCCCGCCGGTATGAGCTAAAGCTTTATTTGCACAAATATTTGCGTGAAGCGAAGCGCAACTTCCATTGTTTACGCTCCCATTATATTTAGATCGCGCGAGTTTATGTACCTACCCGAAGTTTCATTTGTTTCGGCCCAGCCTTGGATTACGGGCTTATCGGGGAATATCAATGGATAGAAACGAATTAAAGTTATCCTTTGTTCACTCAAAGAGTTCGGAGAATAGACAATGCTGGAACTCCGTTGGTTTCCTTAGCTTGGAAGTCCAACGGCTAGAAGCAGGAACAATAGATTGTCTATTGGTTCTGGAATGAGGTTTCTTTTAAAGTTCTTTAAATAACAGCACACGTATTTTTGTGTCATGGCGTCTTCACCGCCTTAACTTCTTCTTCTTTTTTTTATTTATTTAAAGGGCTTTGTCGCTGGGCGACCACACTGTCCGTGTCACTTGATTTTCGAAACAGTGTGGTGAAAGGATTTTAAGTGCACCTTGTATTACACACCTCATAGAGGCTTTTTTCGAACACTTTACCATTTTAACTAATCGAATTATGTTTACGTTGTATGGGCTGACACCAATTATAGTAGCTCTGGTTCGCATATTTTATGTTTTTGAAAGCTGTTTATTAAACTTATTTATAAAAAAATCGTAATCGTACTTCTGAAAAATGTACAAAACAAAAAATAATTATCAAAAGGAATTAAATAAGGATAATCCACTTGAGAACCTCCTCTTTTTTTAAGTCGGTTAAAAATATATAATACCTAATAAAAGCCATTTCAAAGTTGACCAACTTGTAATCCAAAAGTGAAACTCGTTAACGCAATGACACTCGCTAGAACAAAGTAATGGCGTAGTACATAAATAATGGCTGGCTTACGACGTGAAATAAAAATGTACGCACAACGTCACATTAAAATGTAAAATTTCATTTTGTAGGGATGTAGTAAGATGGAAAAGTGTCAGATGATAATCAAGCTTTTTTTCAGAGTTCTGTACTTGTATTCAAATTCCTTGGTTCTGTACCACAATAGGTGTCAACGGAACTATTTTGCTTCTTTCTTATTTTTTCTTTTTTATGGCTCCTGTCTATAGACAATCTTGCCAGTGTCAAGTGATATCAGACAAGGAATTTGATGTACTTGTATTCAAATTCCTTGATATCAGAGATAAAAGTTTCTAGTCACATCAGTCCAAAGTCAAGTCAGTCAATTGTTTTGAAGAAAATGGTGTCGGTTTTCTTCAAAACATTCGAAACATTTTCGGTCAAATCACGATATCACATAATACACTTTCATTCCACGCTTACACTATGTGCTAAAACCTCAAGTAATGTTGGTTAAAATACCACCGAAATTACACGAAACAACTCAAAATAATACTAGAAAAACAATCAAAATTAAAAATATTATGCTGCTTCGCAAAACGTCAGAAAACGAATCCCAATTATCTTTCTTTCTCTTCTTCTTCTTTCTTCTTTTTATGGCTCCTGTCATAGACAATCTTGCCAATGTCAAGTGATTCAGAGATTATACTCTTTGTAGTTATGTTTCTTGTCACGTCAGTCCAAAGTCGAGTCAGTCAATTGTTTTGAAGAAAATGGTGGCGTTTCTTCAAAACATTTGAAAAATTTTCGGTCAAATCACGATATCACATAATACACTTTCATTCCATGCTTGCACTTTGTGTTAAAACCTCAAGTAATGTTGGTTAAAATACCACCGAAATTACACAAAACAACTCAAAATAATACTAGAAAAACATACATGAAAATGCTTCGTTAGATGACAGGAAACGAATCCCTTTCTTTCTCTTTGTATTGTAGCTGTCTCCTATGTCAAGACGCTATTTAACAAAACATGTTATAAGCAAAATTTTATACTAAAATGAACTTTGAAGTGATTTTTTAGGTACCGATTAAGCGAATGTTTTATTTAATAACAATAATCTTTATTGCAGACACTGGTTCCATAGTAAATCTAAAAACTAATACATATCTAATACTTTAAGATAATAATATAGACTATCAAAAGACCTGTGACCCTTTTAAAATGAAGCCTCCAACTCCAATGTTAGTTTCAGAACAACCTTGGTACTTTCCATCAATAAAAGACTCACGTCCGGTTTCTGAAATCCGATCAAAACAAAACTAATCGGATGTCAAGTCACTTGCTTTCTCTACCTATCTAGTACCTACGATGTAATGTAATGTTGAAATAGCGAGTGGTTTGACATCTGCAATCTGCGTTAACATCCCATAAGATTGATCGATCTTTCGGAAACCAGGTGTTGATGTTTTTTACTTACGAACAAAATAACGATCGATCTTTCAGAAACCGGCCGTAAATATTTTTTTTTACACACAAAAAGTTTTGAAAATTTGTTTTCCTTAACTTACTGTGATCAAGCTATAAAAAATCTCTTTTTTATTAATTATCTTTGCATTTTAACTGCACCATAAACCCTGTAGTTTTAATTTACAAAGAGCCCCGCCGGGGCTCGCTCTAAACAGGCCACATGACAATCTTCATTCATCCGTTTCCACGGTATAAATAAAGTCATTCCTATAGCTTTATGACAAGATCAAGCCGACGCGAGAAAACGCCAAAGGACCGTTTGTAATTTCACCAATAAAGCGTCAAGTTGACGTTACTTGTGCGGCCACGTCGGTTGAGAAGAAGCTGTAAAGCGTCAGGTGGTTCACACAGTGTGTTAATAATAGAACGAGCTGGCCCTGGCATTAAGTGGTGCGAATAAATGATGACGCCCGCTTATAGGTGGGCGAAGCTGGGAGCTTGTAGTTTATGCATCACTAATTATGCGCGATTACGCATAACTTTGTCTGAGAATAATAAAGGTTATTTTATTTCAGTTTTTACCTTGATAGGAAGAAGTCAAAGAACGCACAAAAACTTAACTGATATTATAACCATACATACGATTTTGAAGCATCTGAAGCTGATAGTTTTCATGTATAAAAACAACACGAGTTTCCGCGCCATAGAAAGACAGAATATCCTGAAAAATGCACAGCGTTTTTTTCCGGTCATCGCTGCTATATGCGAATCCTGATCCCGATACTCCAGTACAAATTACGATTGCATAGAGCTGTACGCTGCTCTAGGGATGTCTTGAGACTACAACATCCGGTTACGGAAAATATCCGGATGCGGTTGTAGGTACGATTCGGATGTATAGGGGATCACACCTTCTAGTACAAATTTTTCCCACTAGTAGCTACCAGTTAGATAAACAATTTCACACACAGCTATCTGATGCTCTTTTTCTCTTGATGTAGCACAAAAATACCAAAATCGATCATAGATCAGCAGTTATCTAACGCCGTTTTCATACCGAAGATACGGATACACTCGAGCTCCTCAAGTTGATGGACGCAGGGCAGTGCATCGTAGGGCACGTTTATATTGTGCGTGACCTACGGGGCAATGTTTTGTTTATAGGTGATGGTTACCACTTAACATCAGGTGGGCCATCTGCTTGTTCCATCAGCTAGTTGTATTAAAAAAAAAAAAGCTACTGGTGTCGATTCTGTTGTTGCATTATCATAAACTAACCTAATCTGACAGCTCTAAAATTATAGCCGTCCTTGTTGTTTCGGTCTTTTAGAAAGAGATGGCAATATTTTTAGGTGCTGTCAAATTAGGTTAAGTTAGGAAAATTAAATGACAGAATTATTGGCACCACTGGTAGGTTGTCTACCACTACAGTCACTATAGTGTTTCCGTATGAGTGTTGTTTGCGCTAGCCCATCACTAGCACAGAATACACAGGCGAATAATTTATTATTCGATACCGTAACGTGTTTGTTTGTGCCGCGTAACTCAGTGGGTATTGACGCCGGCTGTGATTGGTGGCATGGCTTGATCTCGATATGACAGAGTTAATAGATGACAACACGATTTCACATTCTTCTTCTTTTCTTGTCGTATCATCAGTTTCTTTCGAAACAGTGTGGCGAAGAAAAAATATTTTCTACACTGCAAAGGTCATTCAAGAAGAAGAAGAACAGTGTAGTGAAAGAATTTGAAATGCCATGAAAGTGGCTCCTTTCGAGCTCTTGACACAAGATATAGAATTTTTTAAATGTTTTCCTTCACCGTTTGATAGTAAATACTGGCATTGTGAGCATCAATTATACCATAACCTTATAAATAAGAGTTACCGTCAGAAACAAGCCTAAATACAATTTCCTCAATTGTTACTGATATCAACCTTATTTATATTACCACTAGTTGCGCCCCGCGGTTTCATCCGCGCAGATTTAAATCCCGGTATTCCCAAGGGATAAAAAATAGCCTATGTGCTATTCCATACTATAATCTATCGCTCTGACAATTTTCATCCAGCTTTTCCGGCGTTAAAGAGTAACAAACATCCATCCATTCATATTTACAAACTTTCGCGTTTGTATAGTAGTAGGACTATTTTGTCCAACCTTAGACTGAAGAATACCAAGCATTAGACTGCTGCCGAAGAATACCAAGCTTATTATAATTTCAGCAGCCATGTACTGTCCTACTCCATTTCCGTGATCGCTAAAACCGTCCGGAATCACATTTGAATCTCGATATTAATCATGATATCCGCCGCATTGAGGGCAAATGGCGATTGCTATTTCTGCTCGATAAATTCTATCCAGCCCTTATAGACAAACGGGTCTCGGAAGCGAAATCTCGCATGAAAAATCCTGACACCTTGGCAAATAAAACATATTGTAGTATATTATATTATCTTAGTGGAGCTACACAATTTTTTTCTTTTGGAAACCGTCCCTTTTACCTTCAGATTTCATACTTGTAATCTGGTCCAATTAGATTTTTTTTTAACCAAACTCGATAAACACTAGTTTTCTAGTGTTCCATGCGTTAGGTTAGCAACAACATGACATGTAACATAAAAAATACCAAGAATATATTAATTATATGCAAATCTATAATAAATAAATAAATAAATAATGCTGGACAATCCACACAGCACTATCTAGCCCCAAAGTAAGCTATTCATAGCTTGTGTTATGGGTACTAGATAACTGATATATTTAACACATTATACACTTACTACATAGATAGATATTGTTTATTATACATAGAGAACACCCAGACCATCGGAACAAATTTCTGCAGATCGTACACAAATTTGTTCCAAGGCGGGAATCGAACCCGCAACCTCTTGCGTCGCTGGCAGGCTCTCGCCCGCTGCGCCACAGAGGTCGTCAAAATTGAAACAATGAATAAATGATTATGAAAATTGTCCTGACGCTCAAAGTATCCGATTCCTTTTCGTGTTTAGAAAGAAAGACAACTTTTTATTTGACTCGCATAATATAGGTACTCGTATTTGTTAAAAAACACAGTAACTGGTAAATAGTAATCAATAGTTCCATAATCCCAAGAGCATTATAGGTGTTATCTATATTGTATTCTATGAAATGTAAAAATAAATAAATACTTATATCAGGTGTGGCACTGTCGGAAACGTACAAAATTTTTCATAAACGCTTCATCAACTTTCATGCGATTATGCGATGTTGTTTTGTCTAGAGAAGTTGTCCATCCATGGTTTAATAACGCTAAGTTTAATAGGGAAATACCAGCATTTTGCCGTCACTGGCATTTGAACGCTCTTCGGTGACCGAGCCTTTGCACATGACAACTTAACTTTTTTTGTTTTAGTTTGTATAAGTCACTCAAAAAAAGAATGAAAAACAAGCTTTTGACAGCCTTCACAGCTCAGTCGGTAGTAGCTCTGCCTTCTGAGTCATAGGCCGTGGGTTCGATCCCCACAGAGAGTAAACATTTGTGTGAAGAAAATGGATGTTTGTTCTCTGTCGGGGTGTTTTATAATACTATAATTATGTATTTATAATAAATAATAATCATCACTTAAACAATAATATTATATTTATATATTTATTTATTATTTATAATCAACTGTTGGTTTCTGGTAAATTAATAAAGTGAGCGTCCTAACTGAGGCGTCGTGTGCAAGAGCCTTAATTTTTCTTGGGCATCTTGAGAATGGTGCGCACGGACGAACATTAACTGAAGAGAAGGGAATACTAGGAAGAAAACGTTATCGAAAGTAATGTTGAACAAAATTAAAGGCATTTTGGAAACTGCGAGTAGAATTTGGACGTGAAACTCTTTTCTTTAAATTAAGTCAAGTGTGAGTTAAATTACAAGGGTTACTGAACTGATTATGATGGTCTAGTGGTAGCAGCCCCGCCTTCCGATCCTAAGGTCGTGGATTCAAAACCGGTCGTGCACCAATGAGTTTTTCTGTTCAAAAATTTATATGCACTATGCCAGTACTCTCAAACGGTGAAGGCAAACATCGTGAGGAAACTGGCGTGTTGTAAAAACCTAACAAGTTCTATAACATGTGACAATAAGTGCTCGAAAGGAGCCTCTTGAAGCGCACTTTAAATCCTTTCACCACACTGTTTCGAAAGAAACTAGTGACAAGACAAGAAGAGAAGACTGATTATGTCTAAAAGCTTGACCTCTATCTCTATTTCGAGCTGATTAATCGTTTGTCCGTACAAAGTATGGGATAAGTTTTTGGCGATTTCTGTCATTTTTAGTATTCATACCTTAAATGGTCCTCTATAGTTTTTTGATCCCTACATGAAATTGAATCGATCGGCATGTTTTTTTGGTACTTTAGCATTTTTTTGAATGCACTTCAAATAATTCAAATAGTTATGGGAGATCTCCTAGGAACGTTTTCCTGTACCTATACTGCCCCGTCCCAAAAATCCATCATGGGCCCTAACCACCATCTCTTGAAGCATTCTTATTTCAATATTACTTTACTTCTAAATATATATAACTCAAAGGTGACTGACTGACATAGTGATCTATCAACGCACAGCCCAAAGCACTGGACGGATCGGGCTGAAATTTTACATGTAGGTTGATGTTATGACGTAGGCATCCGCTAAGAAAGGATTTTGATCAATTCTACCCCCAAGGGGATAAAATAGGGGATGAAAGTTTCCATGAAACTTTGAATTCCTTGGCGCGAGCAAAGCCGCGGGTTCAGCTAGTTTTGATCATAAAGCTGACTCTGTGCAGTATAAGACATTGACATAAAAGTAATATGGAAATAGGAATGCTTCAAGAGATGGTGGTACGGGCCTTGTATATCCACGCAAGCAGCAGATGCCCCACAAGTTATTTTTTGATTGGTTCGCTTTAGAACTGCCGTCCGCAGATATTGGACGAAGGCTTCGCAATTAAAGCTCAACAAAAATGCGCGAACGTGTCTTCAATTTCTCATCTTCGCTGGTGGAAATTGTTATGTCGCTTGCAGGAGTCAACCGGCTGCCACCACTCGGTTGCTCAATTTATCAATACTACAAAGAGTTGAACACCAGATGGGATAGTTCTTGAGCGAGTGAGGAAAGCGAGCTAGATTTTTCAAACATCTAGGTATTATTGATTGGTTGTTTGCGATCGGTCGATGGAGTGGCCTCAGATAGTTTTTCCTGGAGATGTGAGTAAAGTGAGAGCGTGGTCTTGTTTAGGGTGTTCAGATGATTATGATGTTGGTGATAGATCTAGATTATCTATCTAGATCAATAAACACTTAAAAACATGAAGAACATATAGTGCGCGTCACGCAAAAAGAACGCCGGAAGGGGGGGGGGGGGTGATGATGCGAGTTTTTGTATACGCAAACACATCACCTCCACTGTTTTCCAGCGTTATTTTTGGTTGACGCGACTTTGGTTTACCTTAGTCTACAGCGAAGTATTGGCGGTTTTATTTCCTGTTAGTGATCGTTTTCGTACACCTTTGGATGGACAGGATTTTATAAGGATTCAGGTGTCATAAGGACTTCTACACTTTTTTATGACTCATGTAGGTACTTTATACCCATAACACAAGCTTTGAGTAGCTTACATTGAGGCTAGATGGTGCTGTGTGGATTGTCCAGCATTATTATTATTTATCGCCGTAGGTAACGAAATTCCGTCACATACCTACACATCTTTCACGATTTCTCCAGGCCGCGGGCCACCAGTTTATTCGAAGCCTAGCCGAATGTATCCGTTACATAAGCCTAGATATTGCCTTTCGAGCGACAGACGTTGTTTGGTTAGCTCTGATGAAAAGTTCGATGCATTTTTTCTCGTTTTACTCGTGTTATCGCATGTGGTATGCATGGTTAGTCGAAGTCATAGTGATTTATTCTTTATTCTTTATTGTACACAGTGAAAATATACAGTAAACTTAAATAATAATACATGTACAAAGGCGAGCTTAACCCTAAAAAGAGTTATTTTCCAGCAAACCTTGATGGATTGTGAGAGATTGAAATTAGAGGTGGGTGCGTGTACAAAATGAGAGAGGATAAATAAATTATATTAATAACTGCTACAACTATTAAAAAACAAGATAAAATAAATACCTAAATCTACACAAGACATATGTACTTAAACATACATATATAGTTTATACTTATATACAAAATATATAATATATATACCTACTTACGATATATATGATAAATATATACATATTATAATATACATACTTAAAAGGAAAGATAGTGCTCTTTGACTTTAGCTTTAAATATACCAAGCGAGGGACTAGCGCGGATTATTCACTATATGGATTTATTCACTAGGTTAGAAGGATAATATGATACTTCCTAGGACTCCGTCTCTACTTTACACCACATTAAGAGACAGCGATAATATTTTTGCCTGACGTAAGCAATATCATCACTTGCGCAAGTATTTTTTTTTGGTCTCTAGTTGTTATTCGTCGAGTGTGATTAGATCTCTGGTTGCACAGGAGGTAGCGCAACCCCGTATCAAGGGGACGATCGCGGGTTCAAATTCCCGCTCGGAAAAATTTTTTGGGACATTATAAAATCTAGTTGTGTCTGCATAACATGAGTAAATAAGCGAAATTTACGCTATAAGATGTGTCTCTGATATTTTGGCGAGTTTTAGGTTTGTCGTAAGCGTAGTTCTTAACACTTACATTTTCCTAAAAAATATAGGTAATCATTTTGCGCTGAGGTGGTCCTTCTCAAAGGTTATTCAAGTTCCTGGAAGTTAAGGAGCTTATAACTTTCTACCTGCACCAGAATAGCAAAGTTAGGAAGCCAAACCAATTGAAAATTCAAAAGAAATTTTCTCACAACTTTCGCGACGTCAACGTACAGACTTGAAAGCTATTTCGAAACTTGACGAAACATTTGGTATTGTATTGAAACTTGAAACCCTGGGGCGGCTTTGAACGTTCAAAGCATTGCATGATTCGACAGCCCGTCAAAGATTACCAAATGTGCTGTGAAATTGGGAATGCTGAAGGCTTAAAATCTCTTTGATTTTCGAGAGTAGACGTGACGTAAGTTCTAGTATGAGCTGTAGAATTATGAAGATTCTTTTAGTACCAATTTAAAAATTGAAACTCTATAATAAATATCTAAGAAATAAAAATAAAAGCGGGTATTTAATAAGCTACCAGTACAATTTCGAGTAGTCCTTTAACTAGTCGACCTTTTGTGTGCTAGGTGTTTTTATAGTGTTAATGAATACTTGACATGTAAAAATTTATAAAAATCCAAGTTATTCGAATCAATATAATTAAGTATCAAAATATAATTTGTAATTGTAGGTATCTCTCTGACTATGTTTGTATTGACCGTGTGTGTGCATATTAGTTACATTTTATTATTATTATTTCTAATTTGACATTCTGCTATTATTATCTTATTTCTATACGGACATAATTTAAGTTAACTTCCTTCTTATTCTAGTATAAATATAGACATTATGTATATTATGTATATATACAGGGTTACAGGAAAAATCGTGCTAGATCCGTTAAGGACGTGGAGTACCCATCATTTCTGACTTATTTCACAAACAATTGCCATAATATTTTTTTTAGATATCCCTTAGAGAAAAATAAACTTTCTAGTATTTTTTCTTATTTCTTAACTTTCACTTGTCTACTACGGTCTATTCAATTAACTTATGCACTATTTTAATGATTGACATCCTAAAGCATCTTATTACACATGTAAAAATGCAATAATAATAATAATTAAGGTGCACAAAATTTTCAATAAAAAAATTAAAAGTCGAATTGCTTGAAAAGGGTTATGTTTAGGGTAGGGTGTTTCATAGTGAAATAAGTCAGAAATGATGGGTACTCCACGCCCTTAACGGATCTAGCACGATTTTTCCTGTAACCCTGTATATATATATATATAACTTCTATTAAATGTTTAAACAAACAGTTTCATAAATAGTAACACGCCACACCATCTTTTTGCACGCCCAGGATGACTGGTAGAAAATGCTATTAGCATTAAGTCCTCCTAGCACTATATTGTTTTGTGTGAAAGTTTTAAATAAATAATTTTTGTAAACAGCTTTATAAACATTTTGAGAATATTTAAATATTGTATACGACTGTCCTCATAGATGCATATTTGTGGTGTCATTAGTGTATTGTTGTCAAGTTGTTGTCGTCAGTCAGTCACACAGCGTCCTACCGTGCTATTTTGAGGACTCGTCACAAGCAGGTAGGTAGGTATCTGTAAATGATTTTGCACGCGTGTAATGGTAGGATTTTAGTGATACTTAGAATTTTATGAAGACCTTTATTTACCATGTACCTAAAATTCTTACAAAATAAAATATTTGATTTGATTTTATTTGAGCACCGGTGGTCTAGTGGGAGTGACCCCGCCTTCCGTCGGAAGGTAGCAGGTTCGTATCCGGTCGTGCACCAATGGATTTTTCTATCGAAAAATTTATGTGCGCTATTCCAGTACTCTTAAACGGTGAAGGAAAACATCATGAGGAAACCAGTTAGTATTCTAACAGCGGCGATGGGTTTGCGACCTGTCACGTATGGAATACTAACTACTGCAAAATGTGGGTATGTACCTAATGTTTGGACGTACCTCTGACTACCCCCCTTAGACATCCTCAAAGAATCTTGAGTTAGTACTTTGTACTGAGAGATCTGAAGGGATATCTACCGTACCTGGGGATCAAAGTCGTGATATTTATTCGGAAAATCAAGCAATTAAGGATTTAATTGCTGGACTTTTCACACAATGATTAGGTGTAGGGTTTATAGAATACAATACTTTTAAAACTTGATTATTAGCGAGCCTGCGTTTACACCAACAACGCTGACAATTTTCATTATTATTACCTATATTATTTAAAAGTGGTCTTTCAAACGACCCTTGTGGTACAACTGAATAAATACATTTTGACTTTGACTTAAGACACTATCCTCCTGTTTCTGAAAACTCGATCAAAGCTAATCAGCCGTCACTTGCTATCTCTATCTAATTCGATGTAACAGCTGAAATAGCAAGTGACTTGCTAGCCGATTAGTTTTGAACTAGCGGTATGCTTCACAGCTGAAAGTGATATTTTTCTCTCCAAAGTCATAGCTACTTATTAAGGCGAGCATGTATGACGTAAGCCGGCGGGTTCACTCGTAAATCGTCGGTGAACGTCGGCTCAATGGAGATTACCGGGTACTTTGTGGCTTTCAACCGGACCGTATTTCTGGCCTTTGTACGATGTTTGTTTCATGATCGTGTGTTGTCGGATTTGGAGGTTTTTTGCATGTCAGTAGGATTTATTTGTAAGTAACTTCTGGCCGCATAATAAGTCTTCTTAGGAGTCAGTCTGTAATAATAATCTTATACGCACGCATATATTTATCATTTGATAGTGGTGATTTTATTAATTTTTAAAAATCAATGGGTATAAAACTTTCTAAATTATCATAACTTATAATTATTATTTACTACTTGGGCCCAGCGGTTTCACCCGCACAGATTAAAATCTCGGCATTCCCAAAGGATAAAAAGTAGCCTATGTGCTAATCCAGACTATAATCTATCTCTCTGCCAAGTTTCATCCAGATCCGTTCAGCCGTTCTGGCGTGAAAGAGTAACAAACATCCATCCATCCATCGTTACATCTCGTTTCGTCTTGTTTCGTCTCGTTTTGACTCGTTTCGTCTCGTTCGTTAAGTCCGATAATCGTGATGATAAAATAAATTAGATAATGACATACTCTCACGCTAGCTTTAGTACAAAAGATTAAATTTATTTCCACTAATTTCTCAGACAAGTTTAATTGATTTGGAGAAATTAATAAAAGAGCTGAAGTCAGTTCATGTTTCATACAATTTGAAAATCTGAACACAACTTTATTCGCAGAAATTGAAAAGCAATATAGTTTTACTCCCAACCAAATAGATATTAGCAGCGAATAAAAAAATTAAGTACAAGTAATTTTAACAAGCCCAAAGCCCTGCGACCAATTTCACCCTCGGTCCCACAATTAAATGATCCACAATCTCCAGCAATCTGACCGTGGCACATAATTTACGAAATAGAATTAAGCTAAGCACGAGGGACAGACATCTGTAACCTCAGACCTTTGGGTCCGAGCCCCTAAACTCCAATGTAATATTAAAATGAGGACGAACGGGCCCCTGCATGGCGACGTGAACGATTCAAGGTCTGGACGTTTCGTCCAATGAGACACAATGAGTTGAGAGAGAAAACAATGAGTTGACAGCCCTGCAGACCGGAGCTAATGTCTGGCTATCGAGATGGCTTTCAGTTGGACATTTGATTCCCGTAGTAATAGCAATCGTATAGGATGGATGGGAATCAAACTTCAAACTGAAAGCCATCTCGATAGCCAAACTTTGGCGTGATCGGGCCGCTGAACTGAATTAGTGAAACAAAATGCTGAGCTAGAACAGAGTGCTGTAGCGCACATACTTTTTATTAATTTAAGGGAATGTTTAAGTTTTGAGGTAACAAATTACCTCAAAACTTTTTACTGGGTAAACTGATTGTGATGCTTTTTGATTTATCAAAGGCTGGTGCTTGTCTTGTGGTTCCATTTAAGGCGTTGATAACACCTAATATTTCTCTCGCTCGCACGATTCGACATTTTGAAAGATATAAAATCACAAATTTCAATTTTGAAAAATCGCAAACAACCATTTTGTGTGCAATCACATTGCGCATAGTTTGGTAAAAAAATCATTTTGATCGATACAAGTTTTCCTACCTAAAAGTTTGCTTTTCTAGTTTTCGTACTCAAGCAAACTTTTGAGTAGGGAAACATGCATCAATCAAAATGAAATTTTTACCAAACTATGCGCAATGTTATTGCACACAAAATAGTTGTTTGCGATTTTTGAAAATTGGAATTTGTGATTTTATATCTTTCAAAATGTCGAATCGTGCGAGCGAGAGAAATATTAGGTGTTGTCAACGCCTTAAATTTGAGTTTGATCCTGAGTGGTTAGTATTGCATAAGTGATAGGTTGCAAATTTGCAGGTTGAGTATGTGCCAAATGTAATGTTTGGACGTACCTCTGACTACACCCCTTAGACTTCCTCAAAGAATCTTAAGTTAGTACTTGGTACTGAGAGATCTGAGGGGATATCTACCGTGCCTGGGGATCAAAGTCGTGAATGCGTTTCTGTTTTCTGATTTGAATATTTTTATAGTGACTGTGAACTGTGATCCAGAAACTTGTGAGTCTATCGTACACGTAAATATGTTGATAATGAAGGCAATGTAGGAAGGCTTCGTAATTTGGATCGTCTTATTAATATGACCCAAGATTATGGAGGCTTACCAGATACCGTTGTGTGCTCCGATGCGTGGACTCCGCGATATAGGGTAAGCTGTATCAACTGGTCCACCGACGTATTTTAAGTCGGAAACAAGAGGATCCGAAAACCTTAGCCTTAGACCATTATGTTGTTTACTTATACTTATGAAACTTCATAATTTCTCAAAATACAATGTCTAATAAACTAGCCTCGAAGTGCTATTGATTTGAGGCAGTACGTTATTAGGCAAACCCAAAACCATTCAAATTGATTGTTAATCTCATTTACCACAGTAGTTTGTTCAAACCCTTTTACCCGGATGCCCAAAAGGTACCCTAATGTTTTTTGTCTAATTAGAACAAAAGGGGCAAATCGGACCGATTTCTTGCTCCCATGAGCAAGCACATGTTAAGTAATTATATAATAAAACTATAGCGACCCGCCCGCGCGCCCCTGCTTGGCACGGGTGCACATTGTTTTTCTACTATATCATGCATGTATTATACATGTAAACCTTTCTCTTGAATTACTCTATCTATTACAAAAACCGCATCAAAATCCGTTGCGTAGTTTTAAAGATTTAAGCATACATAGGGACATAGGGATATAGGGACAGAGAAAGCGAGTTTGTTTTATACTATGTAGTAATGATAAATTTCATAGTTTTATCTATTTGAGATGCGTGAGTGCTGCTTTAAAATTATTAGGAACTAGTGAACCGCCCCGGCTTCGCACGGATGTCTTATACATATAACTTTACTCTTGAATCACTCTATCTATTGAAAAAACCGCATTAATCCGTTCCGTAGTTTTAAAGTTCTGAGCATACATGGAAATATTAAGGTAGCAGAGGCCTTAAGCTGATGTAATAATTAATGGTTACCCCAATCTGAGATCTAGCGATGTCAAAATTCAAGTATTACTTTATAATGTCACTAGTAGCGCCCCGCGGTTTTACCCGCGTAGTTTTAAGCCCGGTATTCCCACGAGATAAATAGTAGCCTATGTGTTATTCCAGACTATAATATATCTCTGTGCCAATTTTCACTAAGATCCCTTCAGCCGATCCGGAGTTATAGAGTAACAAACATCCATACATACAAACTTTCGCATTTATAATATTACTAGTTGCGCCCCGCAGTTTCACCCGCGCAGATTTAAATCCCGGTATTCCCACGGGATAAAAAGTAGCCTATGTGTTATTTCAGACTATAATGTATCTCTCTGCCAAGTTTCATTTAGATCCGTTCAGCCGTGCGTGAAAGAGTAACAAACATCCATCCATCTATCCTTATTAGGATTTATTTATTTATTTCCTCGCTGCCCACGACGAAGTCCCCGCCACAGCGAAGCACAACTATTTTGCACACTAATTTGTTTACTGAAGAGTCAGTTCACTGATTGTAATTTATAGAAGAACCGTCGACGTCTAAATATATATATAACTCAAAGGTGACTGACTGACATAGTGATCTATCAACGCACAGCCCAAACCACTGGACGGATCGGGCTGAAATTTGGCGTGCAGGTAGATGTTATGACGTAGGCATCTGCTAAGAAAGGATTTTGATAAATTCTACCCCCAAGGGGATAAAATAGAGGATGAAAGTTTGTATGAGATTTATGAGATGTATGAGATTTGTATGAGAGAGCGCGAGCAAAGCCGCGGGATCAGCTAGTTCTTCTATAAATGTCTTCCTGACCGAGTCAGTTAAAAACCACCAAAGTTTATATAGTAGGTACTTTTGGATTCTTCTAGGCTTTGGTCGCGACGAACTAGCGGTAGATTCACCTGGAATAAGACGTTTCAAAATGAACAGCTTCACGACTTTGATCCCCAGTCACGGTAGATATCCCCTCAGATCTCTCAAGTACCAAGTACTAACCTCAAGATTCTTTGAGGATGTCTAAGGGGGGTAGTCAGAGGTACGTCCAAACATTACATTCGGCACATACCCACATTTTGCAGTAGTTAGTATTCCATACGTGACAGGTTGCAAGCCCATCGCCGCTGTTAGAATACTAACTGGTTTCCTCACGATGTTTTCCTTCACCTTTTAAGAGCACTGGCATTGCGCACATAAATTTTTCAATAGAAAAATTCATTGGTGCACGACCAGATTCGAACCTGCGACCTTACGATCGGAAGGCGGGGTCACTTCCACTAGACCACCGGTGCTCTCTCAGTAAAAAAACTCACTCAAAATATTATCTTGTATATAAATCTAAGGTTATATTTGTGATGGATACCACCTAACATCAGGTGGGCAATTTTGACAGCACTAATTGCACATACGCTTATCGTAGAACGTTTGCGAGTTACGTAATAACTGAGGATGATTTTCGAATAAAGCCTACTAGTATAGTATTCTTTTATCTGTGATAAAGCCAAAGTTAAACAATTTTAGCTTAAAAGTGTTGTAAACGGTTTTTCAAACGGTCAGGATCAGGTCACAGGATGGAGTTATGCAGTAACAAGCCAAACTCTCAACTAGACGGAACTACATAGTTTCGAAAGCGGTCGCGAAAGCACGTCCCTGCGGCAAAGTAAGATCCACTGCTTCTGTACCTTAAAAACTTCTCGCTGAAATAACTACCGCTTGCTGTAAATTATTGACAGACTTTATAATGCTTGTATTGATAGATCTGAAGCGTTATCGACTGTGTTAATAATGTGTTAATAATGAAGTTATCATTTAATGCCTATTTCACCATCTCTGAGTAACACTGGGTACCTATTTTTAAAAATCAATATGCCTCAAGTTGATGGATGCAGGGCAGTGAGGGTCTCAGAGTCTGAGGGTCTGAGGGTCTGAGGGTCTGAGGGTCTGAGGGTCTAAGGGTCTGAGGGTCTGAGGGTCTGAGGGCCTGAGGGTCTGAAGGTCTAAGGTCAGAGGTAAGTTCAAACAATACATTTGGCATTATACACACATTTTGCAGTAGTACGTATGGACCATACGTGTGTGGTAGGTTGCAAGCCCATCAATTATTGTGTGATTTTTTATTCCAGCTTCAAACAAGACAATTTCTCGTGGTCGTCATCATCTTGAATTTGTCTGTCTGAATATCTGCTAGCTTACCACAAATAGACTCCCGTCTAATCGGCGATGAATATTGAATGTCTCACTATTGTATTCCGCCGTTCCGCAAGACACTTGACTTAATATCCGATAAATATTTACTGGCTGCTTCGCTATCGTGGTTTGCCATCCCCTGGTGCTTGGTATTGTGATAAACGACGCGAACAAACAATACTCCTTTTTGTTACTTTTGGACTTAGCCGAAGTAGCGTATTCGAGGGCCAATACCTCTTTCAAGAAAAAACCGTCAAAATACACTGGAAAATGCACTCATACTGCCATAACTCAAATTTCCACACCAAAATCGGTCCACCCAGTATCAGGTAACAAAGAAAAAAAAAGTTAAAAAGTTTGGTTAAAAAGTGCGATCAATCGAACAATGTGATTCGTTGGTACTATGCGGATTATTCTCGCTACTGATTGAGAACATTGGTAAATTAGTAGTAGCGATCTCGCCTTCGATCTTAAGGAAGTGGGTTCGTAACAACGCGCACCAAATGGTTGTGCACAGTACCTACTAACCCTCAAACGGTGAAGAAAAACTTCGTATACCGGTATGTCGTCTAACATCAAAAGTTCTAAAACATTGTCAAGGGCTCGAAAACTCCGCTTCGAAAGAAATTAGTGACGAAAAGCTACTGATTCGGTATGAAAGGGAAATTTCCTTATCTCTATTATTTCACTTAGCTGAACGTCCGAAAGAGCCAGTGGAAGTCCGACCGAACTCATTCAAGTTCATCACGAATGCAGCCACGCTTATCTTTCCGAGTCGCGTTGTAACTTATAAATTTAACGTCCTAAAGGATTTAAGATTTAAGGTTTGAAGAGTGTGGTCGCCGGTGTAATTACAGGCACATGAGGTTTAACATCTGTATGCCTCAAGTTGATGGACGCAGGGCAGTGCATCTTAGGGCACGTTCCTGTTGTGCGTGACCTACGGAGCAATGTTTTGTTTATAGGTGATGGTTACCACTTAACATCAGGTGGGCCATCTGCTTGTTCCATCAGCTAGTTGTATAAAAAAAAAAAAAAAAAAAAAAAAAAAAAATTTACGACGGTATTATAACTTTGAGTTTGACTCCCCGTACTAGGAGCACAATAAATAATAGCAGTACATTACAATATGACTAAGTTCCTCTACCGCATCTATCCGAATGAATAAAACTAAAGACAAAAACTCGGTATTTAGTGGATTTTCGTACGGTTTTTACCGATGGGCGTCATGATGGATCATTGTCCAAGATTGGTATTGGTATGGACTTTCCACACAGCACTATCTAGCCCCAAACTAAGCTTATGCTTGTAATATGGGAGAACCAGATAGCTGATATACTACTTATAATACTTTTTTTTTGTACATACATACTTATAATATTATATAACACCCAGACAGAGAACAAACATTTATGTTCACCACACAAATGTTTGTTCACGGTGGGAATCGAACCCACGACCTACGGCGCAGAAGGCATAGCTACTACCAACTGAGCTACGTAGGCTGTCACAGCTGGTTTTGATGATGATGTCATCCATGCCGGTTTCGGCTACGGCGACATTGTTTCTGCTTATTTATTCATTTGTCTTTCGTGTGCTTTAAGATGACTGCAGTAACCAATTTTTGCTTTAAAAGTTCTAGCACATAATGTGCATGTGAGCACACCGTTATTATAATTATAGTTTATATTCTTATTTCGACCACGAGTAAATGGATGCGTGGGCAGCCGCGGTTACTACCTCCCATATAATTTGGGGCAAACATTTGTTTGGGACACCTTTTCTAGTCCCCTCCCCGGCTGGGCGGGGGAAGCAGTGTCTCTCTAAATAGAGCTGCTTCGTCATAAATAATTGTGCTGCCGAGCTCACACTGTTACCCCATTGAAGTGTGAAAGCGACCACTCTCCCTTTATCGCCTACGTGCAGGTATCAGACAAACCCCGACCGGCATCATGGCCAGAGCTCTCGACTTCTACCCATCGCCGCAGGACTTTTGTTGTTAACTCGGTATCCAGTAAGCAGAAACATGTCAGATGCGCAGGAGATATCAAAGTGCACAAGCGGGCGCACAACAACAGGTGCACTCTCCCTAACCCTAATGGAACGGAGAACCGCTACAATTGGAGGAAGGCTGGATGCAGTGTCTAGCCGACGATAACAAAATGACTCCTATCGTCACCTTTAAGGCCTTTAAGGTGGTTTTATTGAATGATCAAGCGAGCTTACCTGAAGCGAAGCTCGATCTTGATTATACTGCCTTCACCGAAGAATATCATACCAACCTGAATGTAATCTCGCTTGCAATAGCAATATACAAAAAATTCTCGAATCAAACTCGCATTAAAACTTGGTACTACAAAACCCTGCATTATAAATATGGAATCACACTGCGAGCTCCTTCTACCTCAACTCTCAGCCTTACCACTTGGATTTATAGTTAAGTTTACAGTAGCAAGGTTAGCAGTAGTGTTCTTAGACAGTTGCTTAGTTGACAACTTTGTTCAACGTTTCCCTTTGATTCATCGTTGTGAGTCGTTTGACAAGGGTTTTGGGGTTTACGGAAGGAATTTGAATTACGGATGTATCTCTATTCCAAACTTGACTTTGGATGATTACTTTGAAACTATCGTCACTGATCACTGTGGCTGTAACCGATTATTCAACGTAAGAATATTCATAGAATAAGGAAGAAGAATGTCTATTAACCAAATCGGAGTGGTGGAAATAAAATAAATCACTAAAAAAAAAACATTAAAACCCTGCACTAGGTATGGAAAATAGTCAATGATGTCGATGCTGTTGTTGCATTATTTTAAACTTATCTAATCTTACAACTCTCAAACTATAGGCGTCCTTGTTGTTTTGTTCATTTAGAAAGGGACGGCAATATTTTTAGTGCTGTCAAATTAGGTTAAGTTACTTAAGAAAATGAAACAACAGAATTGGCAATAATAGGGACTCAACGGCGGTGAAATTACAGGCACATGATGCGTTAGCATTTATAAGCTTCAGGTTGATGGACACAGGGCGGTGCGTCGTATATAGGGCACGTTCTTATAGTGCGTGATACGAGGCAATGCATTGTTGTAGGTGATGGTTATCACTTAACAGTAGGTTCTATATGTCACAGCCAGGTGTATAAAAAAATTGTAATAAAAATATGCAAAGGCTCATTCTAGACCTTCAAGAGGTGCAATATTAACTTCCCACTGTACCTTCACTGCTGTAAGATCTTTTATCCTATCTCAAGAGCATAAAACAATGTAAGGCACCCCATAAACCCACAGATACGGTACACATTATAAGACCAAATATAAAGGCAAATATACACAGGTTAATGAAGACACCTGAGTATGCAAAATCGTTAATGTCAACAGGTCGGAGGGGTGTGTGGGAAATAAAACGTTGTGACATGGCGTTAGGGCGGCCATTCATGAAGCGTTTTCTCAGCCTTTTTCGAGGACCTCCTCTAGCTTGGTTGCTAGAAGCCCGTAGTTGTGAACTGATGGCTTGCCCTCTGGCTGAAGAGTGTTGACCTTCTCCGTTGACTGAAGAGTGGGCGAAACCGCTCCCAAGATGATATATTGTCCAAAACAGGACAGTAAGTATGTTCGTTTCCGTTTTGACATTGATGTCGATTCCGTAATTGCATTATCCTAAACTAACTTAATCTGACTGTTCTAAAATTATGGCCATCCTTGTCGTTTCGGTCTTTTAAAAAGGGATGGCAATATTTTTAGTGCTGTCAAATAAGGATAAATTAATGTGGACCACACTCTTCAAATCGAAGCACAGCGTTGCGGCTTGGCGGCATAATAAGGCGTGGTGGTAGTACTTCCCTGGCCGAGCCCTTCACAAAGAGCTCTACTACTCATAAAAAGTTGTCGTACCACGAATGGCTCGCTTCTTCTAACGTAGCCTTTTATAGTAGGTACTTACATCTGTACAGTTTATTATCCTCATTTGGAGAACGTAGAAGAATTTAATTGGTGTTTAAATTTAGCGGGATTGTTGTGAATTTACGGGAAGCAGCGACATTTTGTACGGACATAAAATTTAAAGGCTCCTTGTGTCGTTTTGAGTAAACCCAAAAATAGTAATGCCACATTTGGATGGAAGTGGTTTCTTTGTCAAACATATAAACGACACACGGTTTCACTCGTATTTTACATAGATAGCTGCGTTTTCTTTCTCAAACATATAAACTAACATCGACACACGGTTTCACTCGCATTTTACTCAGATTACTTACAGACTTACGAGGCAATGCTTGGGATATAGGAGATGGTTACCACATCAAATCAGGTGGGTCATTTGCATGTTCCATCAGCTAGTTGTTTTTAGAAAGCTGTTGTGAAGCTTAGGGTTTGGCTCGTTACAACATGGTCACAACATAATAGCCACGACTGTGAAGTCGCTAGCTTCTATTTTTGGGTGATAACGATACAGCTCAGTTTAGGCTGCCTAAACTTTTATTTTGTAAGTAGGTACTTTCGTTTGACCCCACGAACAATATTTAAATACATTTAGTTACAAAGAAAATTACAACATTTGTACAGTTAATTTTATTCCTTATTTATTTTAGTGTACTTACTGTTTTTCTTTTAAGGTGTACAATAAAGTATTTTTTAACACACTTGCTCCTAAAGTGGCTCTACGGTCACTACAATTAGGCACAGAATGACACCCATAATCAAACTGTGACTTTTTCATTGCTATAACTCACTAGTGAGTTATAGTTTTTTTTAATTTTTTTGTTTTGTTGAGTTGTTTTGTTCCTAAAAAGGTTTTATTCAAAAAAAGATCGTGTTCAATAGAACAAATAAATTAATCGTCCTATTGCTTGCTCATATCATGCAACTACTTATTTAAATAGATAATTTTAACTCGTACGTGTTAACGTAAAACATTCACTCAAATATAACTTTTGTTTTCTCTGTAATAAAAGAAAACTTGAATTCCCCATTTTGTACGTGGCAGAATAGGCGCAAACTCGCAAACCCTATGCGCGGAAAATAAAAAAAACCCCCATCCCATTAGTCTGTCGCCGATCGCAACGCACGCGCCTAAAAAAACCAAAGACTATACAATAACTACGAAAACTGATTAATTTTTCCCGCGCCGTAGCGAAACATTTTTCACAACTCGTTTTAACTGTTGAAATTATAGTTATTTATTAATTAAAATGTCTACAATTACGAAGAAAATGATTTATGTTGTACACCGCCCGATGTGAAGCCCATTATGGAAACTTTACTACCTGAAAACTCCAAGGAAAAATATCTGTTCTGTGAGTTTTTATTGTTATTTTATTCACAAGTGTGTTGAAAAACGTCGTAGGATACACGTGTGTATTGATGATTACCGTCCTCGGCTCTCTTCAGACCCTCACCTACGGCTCGGGTCTCAATGGCGCCTCGGCGGTAATCACCAATGTAACACACTAGCACCATAATGTACTATTCATTCATTTATTCATACAATGAAACCAAGTATTTACGTAAAAATACGTGTAATGTTTCATACGCATTTTACTTTGAGATAGATACCTCAGACCGCAGACTGATCGAAGATCAGCTCAACTGCGGTCCAAATCAGTGCCAACTTTATTTTAAACATTTATCATTATTATCCAACAGCAAACAGATGGTTGTCAAACAAACTCTGAACAAGCGAGCGATGTTATCTACAGCAATTTGTTATTGGGGGTGGGAAAATTAATTTCACTCCGAGGTGGGCGGAACCAACACGAAGTCAATATTTGCATAATCTCTTTGATTTTCAAAATAATAACGCAACAAATGGAGGTTTTAATAGACTTTAAATTTCTTGTTTAATTATCTAGACGATTCAAAATGCTTATTTAAATAATTTTCAATGAAAACAGGTTAATTATGATTTGATTTTTAATATCCGTTTGCGAAGTGTTGTATTTGTTTGTTGTGAATGAATGAATAAAGATAATACTTTACGCCAACTAAAACAGATAAAATACGAAATGGTTTAGTTGAGAATTCAGATTTACATGGATCAAAATAATATGCATTATGCAATGGACCCTAAAAACAACAGCTACAGGCACAAGAATGACAAAACTTTTATAAAGAGGGAAGATTTGATATTTGTAACGAATAAATTCAAAAACCGGATTGGTTTTTGAGTTTATTCGTTGTTTCAAAAATTCTTTCAACACTAGAATGCCACATTAATGCCCAAGTATCAGGCTATATTTTTTTTGTTTTACAATTTTACCCGTGCGAAGCCGGGACAACCCGCTAGAATTCTATAAAAAATGCCGGTCTGATCGCGTTCAACAATTTGCAATATAAGAAGTATTTATTACCGAACGTAGACCTTCTTGGGGTGAAGATAATAAAATTGTAATAGATTTGTCGAAGGTGCTCAAAAACAATCACCATTTTGATGACAATAATAACAGATTTATGTAAATGACAAAGACACTACTTTTATCAGTGTTCCGTAGGTTTTTTTTTTGGTAACGCCTGGTGGTAAGCGACCAGGCGTTACCAAAAAAAAAAAGTGGTGGTAAGCGACGATGTAGGTACCTCGAACGTCTCAGTCGCACCAAATAAATTCAAGTAGTAAAGGTAACTGACACACGAGCTTATTTTCGAGCTAAAAGCTTGCTTTTTTCGTGCCTTGCCCAGTAAAAGCACATGTGAACAGGTCGTGTTAGTAAATAAGCATGCTTATTTGGTCGTACGTCGGTTGATTTTTAAGCATGCTCAAAATAAGTATGCTTGTTTTTGAGCACGTGTCAGTACCTTAGCACGTGTGTCATACCTTTATAGTGGGGGAAAAAATAGTAAGAAATAGGCGTGCGGAACTGGCACCTAGTTTTAAGACGTTTCCATGTGAACCCTGTGATTCATTTGATTACATCTATCTATCTGATCTAAGCAGATATTTCATAAGGCCCTGTAATTTTCAATTGCGATTCTCTATTACGATTTGTGGTACATTCTCGCTTCATGCATAGCAATGAGTTTCGTGATTTGTTTTATAGGGCCCTATAACTTTGCTTTTCCATTTCCTTACAATCTAGTAGAGAGAGATGTTTGATAGTGAACGGAGTAAAGAGCTTTAAATAACATAGTCAATTAGACGAGTCTGTGTTTTTACATTTGGATGCACGTCAGGCTATAATGACTACAATTTATCGCCCCTGAAAACTTCTGAATACTACATTTCATGAAAATCATTGGAGCCATTTCCGATGTTCAGTAAATAAACAAATAAATATGCAAGTATGGTGTTATGTATAGGGTAGTAGGTATCGGCGGATGCCGCAGGAATATATAAATAACTAGCTGGTACCCGCAACTTCGTCTGCGTACTTTTAATCTCTTCATCTCTTTTTTTCGCAATAAAAGGTAGCCTATGTTCTTTCTCAGGGTCTAAAGATTGTCTGTGCCAAATTTCATCAAAATCGGTTGAGAGGTTTAAGCGGGAAAGCGTAACAGACAGACAGACAGACAGACAGACAGACAGACAGAGTTACTTTCGCATTTATAATATTAGTTGGGAAGTTGGGATAATTGTCCAACTCACAGTTACTACTTAGGAATATTGTCCAATTATACAACACCAAGCATCAGAAGGCACAAAAGAAATTTAGGCAAGCAGAAGCACATGTAAATAGTTCGGAAGTGATAGACAGACGAGAGAAATAGCACAGATTAAATATATATGAGCAAACAAACGGCAAAACACTGTTCGCGATCTATATATATTACGGAGGCAAAATGAGCGTTGCTTTTATATCTTACTACAGTTGCGCGCCGCGGTTTTTCTCGCGCAGATTTAAATCCCGGTATTCCCACGGGATAAAAAGTAGCCTATGTGATATTCCAGACTATAATCTATCTATTTAATCTATGCCAAGTTTCATCCAGATCCGTTCAGCCGTTCCGGCATGAAAGTGTTACAAACATCCATCCATAGTTGTGCGTGCAACTAAGAAAAATTTAAGCAAGCAAGTTTTTAAATTAGTGTTTATAACAAAATACTTAGTTTGATTTGATTGGAAAATAGCATAACAAAGGTTTGACCAAAAGGTAGGGACTTGCAATCGAGCTCGTTCACAAAGAGCTGGCACATTTATCTAATAATACTTCGTACAACACAGCACTTATTTAAATCAACGCTACAAGCAAGGCACGTCCCGCACCTATAGATAAAACAAATGCAAAGCGTTCAGTATAAATTCACCGTGCTTGGAGCGTAACGTAGTTTACCAGTGCACAAAAGTAGCTACGGAATTGGAGAGCGACTTTGAGGCAGTACTATTTGTTCACGAATGTAAGCACGTATCCTCCGTGCGTTTACTATGACTTGTATCAAAACTATACACACTGTCGATACTCGTCTAGGGCAGAAACGCGCTATTTCCTTTTCTAGGAACACGGAATAGCTAACTGGAGCAGAAATATTAATAGAATAAGAATAGAATAGTTTATTAGACACACAATACGCAGAGAACACAATATAAAGAGACACAGACTGCAGACATGACAATATAGACAAACATGATAATATATAGCCTAACAGAAGAAACTAAACAGAAAACAATAGATTGAAACTATCGAAGTTTAAGTTTCTGAAAGCTCGATCAACACTAATCGGCTGTCAAGTCACTTGCTATTTCTATTTAATTTGAAGTGAAAGTTAAAATAGCAAGTGACTTGACAGCCGATTAGCGTTGATCGAGCTTCAGAATCGGGAGTAAAAGATCCAAATTAGTACCAAACGAAGCATTATCAAGACGCTCTGGCTGCATTTCCCCGTTGGCTGGCCGGATAGCATTGCTGATGCGTCGATCCAAATCCAAATACTCACCAGCAAAATAAAAATGTTATCGATTTTTAAGGCGGCACGGGACGGTTTTTGAAAAACAGCTTCACGACTTTGATCCCCAGGCACGGTAGATATCCCTTCAGATCTCCCAGTACCAAGTAGGTACTAATTCAAGATTCTTTGAGGATGTCTAAGGGGGGTAGTCAGAGGTACGTCCAAACATTACATTTGGCACATACCCACATTATGCTGTAGTTAGTATTCCATACGTGACAGGTTGCAAGCCCATCGCCGCTGTTAGAATACTAACTGGTTTCCTCACGATGTTTTCCTTCACCGTTTAAGAGCACTGGCATTGCGCACATAAATTTTTCGATAGAAAAATCCATTGGTGCACGACCGGATTCGAACCTGCGACCTTACGGTCGGAAGGCGGGGTCACTCCCACTAGACCACCGGTGCTCTTTTTGAACAGCTGTAAACCTACTAAAATGTACAAAAATGCATGAAAAAAAAAACTAAAACTTTAAAATTGAACATGTATTCGAGCGCTGTGTAAAGATAGAAACATAAATAAAGATAAATTCCTCGATAAAAAAAATCTTAAAGTTTTTCTTGAAATCATCTCAAAGTTATATCAAAAGATAGGGATTAATATTTACTAGCGCTATGTAAAACAATTTTTAAATTTTCATTATAATTAATCTCTGAGAAGAAAATCTAACGAAATCTAGCCGTTCAAGTGCTCGCGCCGCGCAGTCAGTACCCGCCGAGGCGTCTTGGAGGTTGAAGGTTCTGGGATATCCCCGCCTTAAGATTTAGAGGCCATCGTCGATGACCTCGCGCAATTTGTGTTTTTTGAAGACAGTACAAATTAACAATTTTCCAAGAACATTCGAGTAGCTCATGGTAACAAACAAAGGTTAGGTAGGTTACACACTAGCAGTATTAGTAATGTTCGATACGCTTAATGTTTTAAGTGAATGTACCTACAAATATTCAGGATGTAGTGTGTACACACCGTAAAGTATATGGCAGATAATGCTAGAGAGTAGAGACTGGTACATAATGCATTAGCATTAAGTCCTCCTAGCACAACATTGTTTCGTGTGAAAGTTTTTTAATAAATTAAAAATAAGTGAAGTCCTGGTTTCCGTATATATACTAAGTCAAAGTCAAAGTCAAAATATGTTTATTCAATAAAATCACAAGGACCATCTTGAACCGTCTTAAAACTAGGTGACTCTAGTGCCAGTTCCACGCGACCAACACCGAGAAGAACAGGCAACAAACTATGCAGTCCACAACTGAAAATGAAAAATTATTTCTAAAATTTTCTTCACTTCACCCCCCTAACCTTAGGTTAGGGAGGTTTTTTAAGTGCTAGTTAGTAATTTAGCTGAAAAAGTGAAGTTTATTTTTTCATTTCCTATAAAAAGGGCTCAAGGGAAGGGCTTCCCACCTACCCCTACCCCCAATCCTCAACCCAAGTACAAGTCAAGGACTGCTATAGCCAGCCCATAATTACAGGCACATGAGGCTTAACATCTGTATGCCTCAAGTTGATGGACGCAGGGCAGTGCATCGTAGGGCACGTTCCTTTTGTGCGTGACCTACGGGGCAATGTTTTGTTTATAGGCGATGGTTACCACTTAACATCAGGTGGGGCATCTGCTTGTTCCATCAGCTAGTTGTATAAAAAAAAAAAAAAAAAAATTAAAAATTCCCAGTTCACAAACTAACTTCCTTTCAAAACTGCATAGCTTTACAAAACAAGTAATTTCTATACAAGCTCCGACCTTTCGTAGGTACCAAAACGAATTTGATGGTTGATTAGAAGTCAGATGAGGGTGCAGAGAACACTGTAAAATAATTAAGACGCCGTCCAGCGCAGCAGGGCTTTTGTGCATGGCTCCTACTCGGGCTCCAAACCTAGCGATTCAAACCTTTTTGTTTACAAGCATTTTACCTGTATACAAGACACATGAAACAGCTAAGCTATGCAGGCCATTGCAAAAGAGATGAATAAGACAAGATTATGTTACTAATTAGATTACAAGATTTAATGTAGTTTATACGAATATGCAATGTTTAAACAAGAAAACGGTCCACTGGGTGTCTAGTGATAATAATATTTTTATTGAAAGAGTGAGATTTTGTCTGACGGTTATGTGTGTCTATAAATAAAATAACTGAATAAATTGTTTCGTCTTGTGAGTTACGCACGACAGGTGCCATCATGTGCCTGTAGTTTTACCGGCAACCACACCGCTCAAAAAACATGGCTCCACTATAGGTCGCGGCAACCAAAAATAACGCTGGAAAACTGTTTTTTTTATTACTACACAGCACCATCTAGCCCCAAAGTAAGCTACTCAAAGCTTGTGTTATGGGTACTAGATGACTGATTTTAAATACATTATATACTTACACAGATAGATATTTGTTATTATACATAAACCATCGGAACAAATTTCTGCAGTTCGTACACAAATTTGTTCCGAGGCGGGAATCGAACCCACAACCCTTGCGTCGCAGGCGGACTCTCGCCCGCAGCGCCACCGAGGTCGTCAAATGAAAAAAAAAGCAGTGAGGGGGATGTGTTTGCGCATACAAAATACTTGCGCAATCACACTTCCTCCATCCCGTTCTGGCATTCTTTTTGCGTGACGCGCACTATACTATTATAAATGAGAACAAGCCCATCAAAGTAATCAATTATCAGTTCGTCTCACTCACACACGATCGGTTAACGATAGCTCTTTCACTCACACCATGAGAAGTAGTTTCATAGCCAAACGTCATCCTTCAGGCATCCCCGGCCGCGCCGTCCATATTAACTCGGGGCAGGCAATGATGGCAAACGATTTGTTACCAGCTCACTCCAGTGCTGGCTAAGAAAATAACTACTTACACAGCGTTAGAACAAGATAGAACGGAAATGTAACCATTCGGGATAATGTACGAGCGAGTTTTTTTTATGGCTCCTGTCCGTACAGACAACCTTGTCAGTGTGATATAAATAGTCTCTAGTCAAGTCAGTACATAGTCGGTCAGTCGTCATTTGTTTTGAAAAAAATGGTGGTGGTTTTCATCAAAACATTCAAAACATTTTCGGTCAAATCACGATATCACATTAAAACACTTTCATTCCAAATGTGTTTGTTTCGTTCCACATTGTGCTAAGACCTCAGGTAATGAAAGTTAAAATACCACTGAAATTACACAGCAAAACTCAATTTAGCAGTATAGAAACAATTACAATATAAATGGTATGTTACTTCGCAAAATGTTAGAAAACGAATCCAAAGAGTATACAATAACTACGTAAGAACGAATCCTTGTAAGCCAGTTTTATGGCCTATCCATTTCAAATTACAAATTCTGACAGCTATGTCATCATCTTCTCTGCGTTTATGGAACCTGTCCGTCATGCAACAGACAATTTTGCCAGTGTCAAGTGATAGATTAAATACTTTATAGTCAAGTCAATCCATAGTCAAATCGGCTGGGCCGTAATTTTTTTATAGTTAATTGACTCAGGCGTGACTTTGCGGAAGTCCATTGTTAAATATAAATTAACTCGAACAAAGCAATATGTAGTACTTATCCGCTGAACTAATCTCCTTAAGCTGGAATAAACTTAATTAGACTTCGACACGTGTTTCACTTCTCTACGAAGCATCTTCAGGAAATTGACCCGCTGTGCACCGAACGTGTTACCTCGTCGAGCGCTGAGCTGAAAGTACTTACAGTACTTACTTAAGTTACTTTCAGCTCAGCGCTCGACGAGGTAACACGTTCGGTGCACAGCGGGTCAATTTCCTGAAGATGCTTCGTAGAGAAGTGAAACACGTGTCGAAGTCTAATTAAGTTTATTCCAGCTTAAGGAGATTAGTTCAGCGGATAAGTACTACATATTGCTTTGTTCGAGTTAATTTATACGTAATTTTTTTTAAAGAAAATGGTGGCGGTTTCCTTCAAAACTTGCGAAACATTCAAATCAGCATAATTATGACTTCATACACTTTTAATCCTAAGGTTTACACTTTGCGCTAAGATCTCAAGTAAATACCACCAAAATTTCACAGCACTGGGTACTAAAAATAACATCAGAAAAATAATTAATATGGACAAGCTATGTCGCTTACTAAAATGCCAGAAAACGAACAAAATACATTAATAAATTCTTATTCATAAGAAGAAGATATTCTAATCGTCAAACATTTTTAAAATAGTGCTATTAGACCCTAGTTCTATTCACTTTGTTTCCGTGACTTGCATTTGGAGGTGATAGACAGCCGTTACACCGAAACGCTGTTCGCATTTACTAAGTTTTTGCTACGGCTTAGTAATTACGGGGTAGTTTATTACTATTGCTCGAATTACTTATTTGAGAGGTATTTTATGTGAAAACTGGGAGTGAGGTCCTAGGGACTGTCTAGGGGTCGATTAGGACAAACCCTTATAGTATTTTGAAACTAAATCAAATGTGGTAACTGGAGTGTCAAGGACAAATAAAATAAAAAAGAGATCTAAGATTTATATTCTTTGTAGACATTTTTTGTCTCGCGTCAGCGACACGCTTGGGGTGAATTAGGGAGAAACTGTCCCCTGAAACAGTTTTTAACTAGTTCGGGGGACTGTGGATACCAAATCCACACAACTTTGCTGTCGTTGATGCGAAGCATTAGTAGGTACCTACTAAGTTTGAGAATTAAAATAACGGTTGCCTGGAAGAAATCGCAACTTGCGATAAGACCGCCGATTGTAGGACAATACTAATGTACTCTTAATGTATATTATGGTGTACTGTCGATGTTGTTCTCAATAAATTTCAAAAAATAACTTATTTATTTATTAGATTAAAAGTACTAAGAGATAAGATTGGAAGAAGATTGGAATTATATTAAAAGCTGAAATACTTTTTGTGTGTAGGCTGAAATAAACGTATTATTATTATTATTAAAACTACTCTCACTAGAGTACCGTAGTTTTAATAAAATTATTAATATATGAGTTATTTTATGGCAGTAGTTTTAATATAGTTCACTAGCTACACTGAAATGAATGTAGAATTTTCCTGATGCATGTTTAAAAAAGGTATTAATGCAATAAAATCACATTGATCACTTTGAAAGGTCTTAAAACAAGGTGAATCTATATAGGTGCCAGCTCCATCACGCGATCAAAGCCTAAAATCTTTTTGACTTTTTTATTTTTTTTTATTTTTTCTTGAGTTTGTATACCCGTATCATTTTCATGATGAAGATGAATCCAAATATACCTCATTTACTCTCTCGGCTCTTTACAAAAAACATGGGTTATATTGACAGCTTTGTGTATCATGAATTTATTCATAAGCAAACTTCCACAGCCTCCCGAGATGATACTAACGAAATAAATACAATTTAATACACAGCGCGGATTTTTTTCAACCTCAAGTGTGTCGTAAAAACAAAGGGGAGGTTGGGGAAATGAAGTTATTCATCTCGCGACATAATTCGCGGCATATTTTAATAAAAATGTTGCTAGAGTTGCCTTTAGCGCTTGAATTTTGATCTTATGATTCTTTGCGCTCATAACTTAGATCAGGAGCTTATATTTAAGCTTATATTTAAATTTACTAGAATAGAACGCAGATGAAAAATCTATATTTGTCTATATGCGCGGGTGAAACCACGCAGATTTAATAATTAAGAAATTTTTCTTTAATAATTAAGATGCCTAGGAAAATTTCTATACCCAGAGAAACCACGAAAGACAGATTTTCTAAAATTATGTCATAGGAGTTTAAATATTTGTAAAAAATAGTTATACATACAAAAAACCGATTAATAAATAAATAATGCAAGACAATCCCCACAGCACCATCTAACCCCAAAGTAAGCTCAAGTAAGGTTGTGTTATGGGTACTAGATAACTGATATAAATAAATAAATAAATAATGCTGGACAATCCACACAGCACTATCTAGCCCCAAAGTAAGCTATTCAAAGCTTGTGTTATGGGTACTAGATAACTGATATATTTAATACATTATACTAACATAGATAGATATTATTTATTACACATAAAAAAACACCCAGAACAACGGAACAAATTTCTGCAGATCGTACACAAATTTGTTCCGAGGTGGGAATCGAACCCGCAACCTCTTGCATCGCAGGTGGACTCTCGCCCGCCTGTTGCGCCGCTGAGGTTGTCAAATAGATTAAGGCATTGACAACACCTAATTTTCCTCTCGCTCGCACGTTTCGTCATTTTAAAACATATCAAATCACAAATCCCAATTTTGAAAAATCGCAAACGACTATTTTGTGTGCAATCAAATTGCACACAGTTTGGTATAAGTTTCATTTTGATCGATGCAAGTTTTCATACTCAAAAGTTTCCTTATGTACTAAAACTAGAATAGTAAACTTTTAAGTAGGAAGACACGTATCGATCAAAATGATTTTTTTACTAAACTGTTCGCAATGTGATTGCACACAAAATGGTTGTTTGTGATTTTTCGAAAATGGGTTTAGTGATTTTATATCTTTCGACAAGTCAAAACGTGCGAGCGAGAGTCACATTCACTCTTGTCTTCACCTTAACAATTTTAGTGAAGGGTGGCGCAGAATAAATATTCGGTAGAGGTGGTTGCAGAAGTTGTGTCGTGAAAAACGTTCGCTGACTCCTAGTCTACAGATGTTTCATTGTCGGCGTTATAAGGAAACTCACGTTTTGAATGCGATTCGGAACGTGATCCGGAGGCACGCAGATAAAGATTGAAAAATTTCGAATTAGCTTTCTAAAGGCGTCTGTCTCATTTTTGGAACTCACATTTTGAACCGATGCTGCTAATGATGATAATGATGCTAATGATGCCGATAACTCTGACGACCTCTGTGGCGCAGCGGGCGAGAGCCTGCCTGCGACGCAAGAGGTTGCGGGTTCGATTCCCGCCGTGGAACAAATTTGTGTACGATCTGCAGAAATTTGTTCCGATGGTCTGGGTGTTTTCTATGTATAATAAAAAAATATCTATCTATGTAAGTATATAATGTATTAAATATATCAGTTATCTAGTACCCATAACACAAGCTTTGAATAGCTTACTTTGGGGCTAGATAGTGCTGTGTAGATTGTCCAGCATTATTTATTTATTTATTTAATATGATAATAATGATGCGCAGGAGGCGAAGCTACTCCCTATTGAGCTATGAAGGCTGTCAAAAAATGTTAGGAGATAACAGACACAAAATACAGAAAAACATACAGTCAAAGTGAAAACCACCTCCTTTTTTTTTTAAGGAACAGATGTTGAATGTTCTTAAGAATAATGAAAACATCATAGCATCATTGAAATACAATTCATTTCACAACATAACTTTTATTTCTGGCTTCCTCCCATAGACATTCTCAACGGGAGAATACCCACCGTGCCTCGAGATAAATTTGTGAAGTTGTTTTTGAATTTTGTGTTGGTTCTTTGTACTGAGAGATCTGAGGATCTGTATCTAGACCGTGCCTCGAGATAAATTTGTAAACCTCTTTCTTTTTTATCCGATGCCTCATTTCTAAAGTTTTTGTAAATTTATTTTTATGTGTGTTCAGAAAAATTCGTGGAGTTACAAAAAATAGTTCTTCAGTTATTTACATTTTATATGCTGACCTTACACCGACCTATTCACAACAACAAGTCACTCAAACCAAGACCGAATCAATAACTGGCGCGCTTTTAAATATTCAACGAACTATCCGCCCGAAGGGGAGGCGGGGAAAAGCATCAAACATTAATGATATCATTCCGAGTCCCACAAAGATGCTGAGCAACGGCTGATGGCCGAAAGAGCGCAGTTAGGGGGCTATAATGCGAATATTATTCAGTCAACACTTTCCCCAGTCTCCCCCGACTGCAAGATACGGGTTTTTCCCGTGGTAAGTGATAACGATACTTTCTTTATTACTTTGCAGGTCCTTTTCAAGTACATACAAACGCCTGAAAATGTAACCCTGTTTGGGTGGTTCTTACAAAAAAATGTTAATGTTTGGCTTTACAGCTTTGTACAGACCACGATTCCATAGTCCATTATTTAATAATTTTCTGAATGAATTTTGTATTCTCGTCCCTATTGTAAGTTATTGTCACCTCTTAACATCTATCATCATCATAATTTTGTGGATCAATTTTGTACATAATAAACATTGATTACCTTTGGCCCCCGCACTAGGACAAGCCCTTGTCGCGGGGGGCCGATGTCCTTCCTACTAATATTATAAACGCGAAATTTTGTGAGTATGGATGGATATTTGTCACTCTTTCACGCCGGAACGGCTGAACGGATCTGGATGAAACTTGGCAGAGACTATATTATAGTCTGGAATAGCACATAAACTACTTTTTATCCCGTGGGAATACCGGGATTTAAATCTGCGCGGGTGAAACCGCGGGGCGCAACTAGTACAGTAACTACAGTATACAGATAATATACTGTGTTCGGTCGCCCGTGACAAAGTATTTGTCCTAGTGCGGGGACCAAAGGTAATCAAATATTGTCATTACTTTTAAATAAAGAACACGCGAAGTATCATATTTACGTAGACTGAAAAACGGAAATCACTTCCCGGCGCGTTATTTGAATTTGGAACGAAGAGCGCGCCGGCAATGTTGTACCTATGAAACGGTGTGCTGTTTGAATTTAGAACTCTTATCGTACACATTGCGTTCTCATGGCTGTATAGCCGTATAGCCACAGACAGTTACATTGTTTCCGCAGGTCTTCAGCCACTCTTCTTGCTGATTCGGGAGCGAATTTAACTACTCTAAAGAGATACGGAGGTTGGAAAAGTGGCAGAAGTACATCGAAGATTCTGTTGAAAATAAAACTGAGATTTATCTCAGTTTACCAAAACATTAAATTGCGACCTGTTTATGATTCGGCAACAACATCTTAGCCACTCACCTCTTGCCACATATCAAGTCCACAGCCATCCACTTCTAAACAGCAATTAAGTTTCCAGCCACCTACCACTGACCAAGTATCAAATTCCCAGCCGCAAACGTCAGAAATAAAATAAACGAACATAAATGTGCCTGGAAAAACAATAACATTTTCTTTCAATAATTGTCCTAACATGAGCAATATAACTTTTAATATTAATATTTATTATTTAAATTTTTATTTTTATTTCCTTGCATTTTTTAAGAAAAGCACTATTATATGCCTCGGCCGAAATGGCAATTGCCTGTCTCGTATTATTGAAGTCCTGACATGCAATTGCCTATTTCGCTGCCTTTGCAATAATGTACTATTAATCGCCTTGGTAAGATTATTTGGTAAATAAATGAATTCGTATTTGTATAGTATATGTATAAGCTTTTTATCTCGGGGTCATGTTTGCTCTGATAGAATCTCTGATGGAATTAAAAACAAAGTCGTTAGCACTAAACTTGCCTCGACAAGTTGAGCACTAAACAGCTTTTAAGCCAATAAATAGTACAGTAAGCGGATCTCACCCATTTACGTGGACTATCTGCTCTAAGTCTGTCTTTGCATTTTAAATTATTCGCTGCCCTGAAGTACGATAATGTTATGCTTAAGCCTTGATTTCCCGAAAAGCGGTACCTTAAATTAAATTTAGAGTCACTCATTGTAGTGACTATGCAGCGGTCGAAAATAAACATTATTATTTATTTGACGACCTCAGTGGCGCAGCGGGCGAGAGTTCGCCTGCAACGCAAGAGGTTGCGGGTTTGATCCCGACCCGGAACAAATTGTGCATGATCTGCAGAGAGTTCCGTTGGTCTGGGTGTTTTCTATGTATAATAAAAAATATCTATGTAAGTATATAAAGTATTAAATATATCAGTTATCTAGTACCCATAACACAAGCTTTGAGTAGCTTACTTTAGGGCTAGATAGTGCTGTGTGGATTGTCCAGCATTATTTATTTATTTTATTTATTATTGCGTTGGATCGTAAATAACTGTTCCTAACCACAACATTGCTATAGGTCGCGTCAACCAAAAAAAACGCTAAAACACAATGGAGAGGATGATTGTGTTTGCGCATACAAAATACTCGCGCCATCACAACCTCTCCCCCATCCTTCGGGCGTTCTCTTTGCGTGACGCGCACTATAATAATATCTGGCCTTTACATCCGTCATTAGCGGAGAGTAATTCTTAAAAAATCTAAGCCTTTGCTTTTTGCCGGTTCGGCTGTCGTATAAAATGCCAAGTCTGATTTAATTCAACTAGGTTTAAACTTTCCAAGCTCTTCAAACTTTTTATATCTTCAACGTGTATTTTGTGGATTTTGCTTGAAATAGAGGGTGTATGTATAATAAATCGTTAGGAAATGTATGGAGGAGAGTAGATTGAAGTGGCAGGTGATATAGCTCGAGGAACTGACAACCGCTGGGGAATAAAGGTTCTCGAATGGCGACCACGAAACCCGTACCACAATCTCTTGAAGCATTCTTATTTCAATATTACTTTATATTTTGATCATAAAGCTGACTCTATGCAGTTGACATAAGACATTGATCTAAAAGTAATATTGAAATAAGAATGCTTCAAGAGATGGTGGTACGGGCCCAGGAAAGCGAAATTTGGGACGCCCTCTTACCTGATGGACTGACGACATGGTTAGGATCGCGGGTAGTCGGTGTATGGAAAGGCCTCTGAATCGTTCTTCCTGGAGACAGGTAGGGAAGGCCTATGTCCATCAGTGGACTTCTGTAGGCTCATGATGATGATGATGGAGGAGAGTGTATGTAAACTTTCATTTCTGAAGGAGATATAAGTCCAGATGTGGACTTCTGCGCGCTAACGATGATATTATGAATCTCCAGAACGTGTTTTTATTCAAATAAGACATAGTAAGGTCACCTGTTTAGCAATTTTTGTCTATACCTACCAATTTAAAAGCATTGCCCGACAGCGCACTTTTTTATGCGACTTGCTGATGGAACAAGCAGATGGCCTACCTGATGTTAAGTGATAACCATCGCCTATAACAAAGTATTGCCTCAGTAAGTGCACGTGCTCTATATAAGATTGCGTACACCACTCTAATCTTCTTCTTATCATGTCAATAGTTTCGTTTGAATCAGTGTGTATAATATTAAAAAAATTGAAAATATTTGGCTTTGATTTCTTGAGAATTCTCTATCGTTAATAACGGATGTCAGACAGCAATGTTATAAAGAAGTGTGGTGAACGGAGAAGTCTCAATAAAGCTCCTCTCCAGCACGTGACACATGATTTTGAACTTTCCTCACGATGTTTTCCTTCACCGTTTGAAAATACAGTTCAATTATCAAGTAACCCCAAACTCTTCAAGAGATTTCAACTAACCCAGATAACTTTTCAATTAGCTAAGTAAATATTTATTTATGCAGATGCCAGAGAGACAATTTGAATAAAATTAATTTTTCCTATTAATGCTGGCTAAACGGGAGAGGGAATCCCAACGAGTTTTGGATTGAGTTTGCCTTTTATTTAGTTCGACTAGCTCTTGCCTGCAAGTCTGCCCAACCAAAGAAATTGTAGAAAGGGTTTCCTAATGTACCATGCTACCGAAAACGGATAAGACTGTTTTCATCTCTTTTCGCTAACTCGCAGCGGGCGAAAGTCCGCCTGCGACGCTAGAGGTTGCGGGTTCGATTCCCGCCTAGGAACAAATTTGTGTACGATCTGCAGAAATTTGTTCCGTAGGTCTGGGTGTTTTCTATGTATAATAAAAAATATCTATCTATGTAATTATATAATGTATTAAATATATCAGTCATCTAGTACCCATAACACAAGCTTTGAGTAGCTTACTTTGGGGCTAGATGATGCTGTGTGGATTGTCCAGCATTATTTATTTATTTATTTATACCGATGACAAATAAAATGATGACAAGTTAGCATACCGTAAAAGTAGAAAAAAAGGAGATAGAACCAAGAGAGCACTGGTGTTCTAGTGGTAGCAACCCCGCCTTCTGATACTAAGGACGTGGGTTCTAAACCAGCTGTGCACCAATGATTTTTCCGTTTAAAAACTTGTGAGCACAGTGCCAGTACTCTCAAACGGTGAAGGGAAACATCGTGAGGAAACCGGCATGTCGTAGAACCTAACAAGTTCTAAACAAGTGCTCGAAGAGGCTCCCTCTTGAGGCGCACTTAAAATCCTTTCACCACACTATTTCGAAAGAAACTCGAATTTATTTGTTTTCTATATCATTTTGTTTGTACACGCACCCATTTTAATTTCAATTTCTCACAATCCTTCAAGGTTTGCTGGAAGAGAACTCTTTTTAGGGTTAAGCTCGCCTTTGTACATGTTTTATTATTTAAGTTAGTAGTAAGTTATTAATCCGTGGATAACGTAGTGGGTTGTACATTTACTCATACAATCTCTACTAACATTATGTAAATTAAGATTACAATGTATCAACTGTTTGTTATCCCAACTAATATTATAAATGCGAAAGTAACTCTGTCTGTCTGTCTGTCTGTTACGCTTTCCCGCTTAAACCTCTCAACCGATTTTGATGAAATTTGGTACAGACAATCTTTAGACCTTGAGAAAGGACATAGGCTACCTTTTATTGCGAAAAAAAGGGATGAAGAGGTTGAAATAGAGGTTGAAAGTTTGTATGGGATTTCTTAATTTTAAAAGGTAAAACCATGAAACGCGCGGGTACCAGCTAGTTTCAAATAAAGTATAAAAAAGTTACCATATGTTTTTACTGTGTGCAATAAAGAATAAATAAACTATTGATATGAAAAGAAGAAGAAGAATTAAATAATACGATGGTCGAACATACAAATCGTTTGTAATAACTGTAGCTAAACTTGAAATTATAAGTTCAGCGAGAAAACTCGAAAGTCAATCAAAGTCTGTCTCGAATGTAGATTGGTTTAATCAAGCGAACTATGAAATGAACAAACCAATTAATCGAATTCTCACACGTTTTCACACGTCTCAACAGTTTTCACACGTTTAACATACTAAAGCTTACCAACTTAGAAAAGGGGTTTTTATAACAACAGACTCTTCAGTTGCGTAGGAACCTTAGAGAAAATTTGTTTTTTTTTTGAGTTTTTTTTGGCATCTATAAATGCCACTAACTAAAATTAATCTTTTGCTTTCATTTTGCAACAACATTTATTTATTCATTTATTTATTTAAAACTTTCACACAAAACATTATAGTGCTAGGAGGACTTAATGCTAATAGCATTTTCTACCAGTCATCCTGGGCGTGCAAAAAGATGGTGTGGCGTGTTACTATTTATGAAAAAAAGGTATGGCAGAAAAAACATCAGAGTAGAGTGAATGCAGTAGAAATGAGAGCGTTACTATGTGTGGTGTGAATATGAGTGATAGAATGAGGAATAGTGTGATCAGAGAGAAATGTGGAGTGCAAGAAGACGTAGTGATGAGGGTAGAAAAAGGTATGCTAAGATGGTTTGGGCATGTAGAGAGGATGAATGAAAGAAGATTGACGAAAAAAGTGCATCAGGCGAGTGTGAATGGGACTGTTGGGAGGGGAAGACCTCGGCGGACCTATCTAGATCAGATAGCAGATGTTCTAGAGAAAGGCCAGCTCAAGAGTACCCTAAACCGACGAGCATGTATGAAGAATGTTATGAGAGTGAATGAAGCGAAAGAGGTATGTCAGGATCGTAGCAAGTGGAAATCCGTGGTCTCTGCCTACCCCTATCTGAAATAGGCGTGATTTTGTGTATGTATGTATGTCTTCACATGTACCTACATTTTCATTGTTATTATGATATTCATCATTACATAATTTTTGTATTACCTACTCGTCTAAAAGTTATAAATAGGATTTTATATTATACTAGTAGCGCCCTGGGGTTCACCCGCGTAGTAGTTATAATTCTCGGTATTCCCACGGGATAAACAGTAGCCCCAGACTATAATGTATCTCTGTGCCAATTTTCACCAAGATCCATTCAGCCGTTCTGGAGTTATAGAGTAACGAACATCCATCCATACTTACAAACTTTCGCATTTATAACATTAGTAGGATAGGATTATTAAAAATCTACTTTCTGAAAGCACAGACTAAAAACATTTTTGCTGCTGGTTAAAAGCATGACATCCCTAGATAAATCGCTTTCACAATATTTATTAATCGATACATCAATAGCTTTATGGAGGTTATAGGTAAGTTATCATTGTTAATTACCATGGTTATTTACGATAAAAGCTTGGACTCTATACGTGAGCATGCTCTTTCCTCTTTCTCAATAATTTGGCTGCTACTGCAGAGCTCCTGTCTGTCAAAATCAAAACTGTCTTCAAGGATCACTTTTGACCGGTTTTGGAAAGCTCGAACAAATCTAATCGACTGTCAAGTCACTTGCTATTTCAGCTTTAGCTTCAAATTAGATACGAGATAGCGAGTGACTTGACAGATTAGTTTTGCTCGAGCTTTTAGAAACCGGCCGTTAGCCTCCTAAACTAAATAAATCGTAAGCCAGATTAACGAGACCAAAGACCTAGAAGATCAGGTGATTCCGACATCTATATTGCCAGTGACAAAATCCCAACTAATATTATAAATGCGAAAGTAACTCTGTCTGTCTGTCTGTTACGCTTTCCCGCTTAAACCTCTCAACCGATTTTGATGAAATTTGGCACAGACAATCTTTAGACCCTGAGAAAGAACATAGGCTACCTTTTATTGCGAAAAAAAGAGATGAAGAGATAAAAAGTACGCAGACGAAGTCGCGGGTACCAGCTAGTTGTTTATAAAATCAGTTATACACTTAACTTGTATTAAATAAACAAAGATTGTTTTGTCCAAATAGTTATTCTCCGAACGGGATTTGAACCCGCGACCTTCCCCTTGATACGGGGCTACTACAACTGCATCATCGGATTTTTGTGATTTCCTTAAGTGTAGTAAACACTATAAAACAAATAAAAAATTGAGATTAATTAAAATTCTAAAATCGAGAGATCGATCGTTTTTTTGTACATTAGCTGATGGAACAGGCGGATGGCCCTCCTGATGTTAAGTAGTAACCATCAATTATAACAAAGGATTGCCTCGTAAGTCACGCACGATATGAACATGCTTTACGATTCTCTGTGTATTGTATTCTCTGTGTATTGTGTGTCAAAATAAACTATTCTATTCTATTCTATTCTACGATGCACTGCCTTTGCGTTCTGCTTGGCGGCAGAAAAAGGCGTGGTGGTATTACACCCCCGGACGAGGCCTTCACAAAGAGCTCTACACACTTGTCGGAGCTATGGTTGAAGCCTTTTTAATAAGAAGTCTTTTAATTTTAATTCTGTGGGAATTCAATTTATCGGTATCATTTTCAGGCCCGTTATACCTTCGTTATTTTCATAATAACGGGCTTTTTGGATAATATATTTTCTGGTAAGTGTAATCCTATTATAAACGTGAAAGTTTGTAAGTATGAATGGATGGATGGATGTTTGTTACTCTTTCACGTCAAAACGGCTGAGCGCATCTGAATGTAACTTGGCGGAGAGACACATTATAGTCGGGAATAACACATAGGCTAACTTTTTATCCCGTGGGTATACCGGGATTTAAATCTGCGCAGGTGAAACCGCAGGGCACAACTATTTTAACATATTTTTCAGCCAGCTGACGGCAATTAATCGAGTGAGCAAAGCGAACTAAGTTTTTAGTGGTAATTCGAGCGATTAGTTTGTTTGTATGTATGTTTGTCCGAGCAAAGCTTTCGAACTCTTGATAGTAGAGTGTTTACAAAGAGAACCGTCCTAAGATGCGCTGCTGTGTTTTATTACGTTATCAACACTTTTACGTCAATATAAAGTATGACAGTTACATTTAATAACACACTCATCATAACATACAGCTAAGAGTATTATATAAAAAAACTACTCGCGCCTCCCGCGCACCCCTGCTTCGAACGGGTGCACATATTATCATGCATGTATTATACAAATAAACCTTCCTCTTGAATCACTCTTTCTATTAAAAAGCCACATCAAAATCCGTGGCGCAGTTTTAAAGATTTAAGCATACATGGGGACATGGGGATATAGGGACAGAGAAAGCGACTTTGTTTTATACTATGTAGTGATTTACTTTTGGTACAAAAACGTACACAAATCTTAGTCGTCTGTTGTAAAAGTCCTCTGCTAACGTCCCTTAGATTAAGTCGAAGTAATGAGGTGTAAAACCCTGTTGTTTAGTGAACTAGTTAGCGAGGCTATAGGACCATGAAGGGGTCCTTTGGTACTTATTCTGGACCTTGAGTGGAGGTTGGTAGAGTACATTTTTAAACATTGATAAGGGTGTGAGGTTTTGTCTTTTTTGGGTATCGCGGTCTAACAAAGCCTGCTATAGTTCTGCCATGAATTGTCTATTTTGTTCTAAAAGTGGATTTGACCAATATAGAGTAACGCAATCCATTAACCCACTAATATCATAAGTGTGAATGTTTGTTACTCAATAACACCTGAACGGATCTGGATCAAATTTGGCGTAGAGATAGATTATAGTCTGGAATAGCACATAGGCTACTTTTTATCTCGTGGGAATACCGGGATTTAAAACAACGCGGGTGCGCGGGGCGCAGAAAGTAATAAATATTTTTATGTTTGGTTTTGACAAGTCCAAAATAGCGAAGGATATTTCCCTCTGTATTCGGTAGTCAAAAGCACCTTTACTGTATGTCGCGTCAAGCTAAAATAACGTCGGAAGGAGGGGGAAGGGAACACCCTCTTCCCCGCCTTCCAGCGATATTTTTGGAGCTCAAAATGACACTAGAAAAACAATCAAATTTAAATGCGTTTGCTTCCAAAATTATAGAACGAAACCTCAATCGACCTGTTTTCTAGGTGTAAGTGCCCTGTCGCTGAAGCTTCAAGTATACATTATTGCTTGACAGGTAGTGAAGCTTATGGCCCCGTAGTCTGTGCTGGCATAAAACAGCTACAGCTCGCGTGCTAGCCCTGTTTTAAAGTGGCAAAAACATTGTTGCACTTTTGTACTACGTCAGTTAACTCATGCTATTTTTAAACCACGACGGAAAGCGCGGTTGCTATTTATCGTGGTGTAATAACCTAATAACAGTGGAAGGTTTTTTAAGTCACGTAATAAATAGGTGCTAGAGGTTACACACAAGTTTTAAGAACTATGCAAATATGTGTTTTTTTAATATGACAATAATCCCACTAATATCACGTGTGCATGTCTCCAGCTTCCTCATATTGAAAATGTAATTTCTATAAATGCCAATATTTAAAGCATAATTAGTGCACTCATAGATTTGAATCATAATTTAGCTGCCAAATAAACAACGATGCTATAAGCTTATAATAGTGTGTAAGCTGGAGTAACATGTCTCCAGCTGCCTCAGTCAGTGTGGGCAAACGGCTAATGATAGAGATATATAGTAAACGCAAGGATTTAGTACCTATTTAGTGCACCTGGTACCAAAAATTTCAGGTCTGTAGCTAGGAAACTCTTCGAGTTATAAGACTTCATTAACGTGTAAGCTGGAGTAACGGTACGTGAAAAAGCATATGCTCGTTCTCTGGAATGGCTGGAGCTAGCAGGTTGCTTTAAGTCTCCAGATTTAGTACCAAACGAATTAGCGAGGTACCAAATATTTGAAGTGTCTCTGTTCAAAACTCTATGAGTTACAAGCTTTTCCAGCTTTTTTTGTTTGTCCAGCTTGCACATGTTGGATCTCAGCAACCACAATAGGTACAGACTAGGTTGATGTCTCTGAACCGAGCTATAAATTAGTGCACTCGGTACCAAAAATTTGGAATCTCTAGGACAAGCAGTTCTGTTGTAATCAGCAAAATAACATTTAACCGCCAAAAATTCAAAGCATTTCGACGCGACCATAAAAATGATGCGTTGCCGCTCTGAAAGTGATACTACGCGCCAGTCACTGGTTGCGTCTATTTTATTTTTTGTTTTTGTCACATCCGCATGAACATCCGCATTATTGGTGCGATGCGGATGTCCAAATCGATGCGGAAGAAACATACATAGATACAAGAGGTGCGTTTTTACTGGTAGGTAGCCCCTCTTTTTACCTTTTTGGCAGTATTAAAATAACGGAGTTGTATCTGTATCTACATAGGTACCTACTCAAAGCGCCAGTTCTTTAACACCTACCACAGTACCCATAGGAGAAGTTAAGTAGTAAAACTAATAAATGATTAGGTACCTACGTAAATCTAAATTTACCTAATTATTTATTTAACTGCTACCTACCATAATACTGGTTTATATAGGTAGGAAGGATTCGTTTTTGCAAATCGAAAACCTCTCAAATTTGAATGACTTGACTTAGGTCTGATGACGATTCACTTGACATGACACTAGCAAGATTAGATTGGCTGTCAAACTGTCAAAATACGGACGGACGGACATGCTTCTCGCTCCCTGCCTTGCCTGCAAATTCTGCAATATATATAATTGGTATATTTTAACCTCTCAAATTCGAATGACTTGACTTAGTTTGATGACGATTCACTTGACATGACACTAGCAAGATTAGATTGGCTGTCAAACTGTCAAAATACGGACGGACGGACGTGCTGCTCGCTCCCTGCCTTGCCTGCAAATTCTGCAATATAATTGGTATATTTTATCAAAAAAAAAATATAAAATGTCAAACCATACCAAACTATTTAATTGATGAGATATGGCAACATACAACGCCCCGCTCTTCAACGCACATCGGAAAGAGAAGGGTATAATAATTATGCCTTCAGAAATTTAAAGGACTGAGTGCATACAAAAAAGACTCTTATCGCGGGTAAAATACGTTCAAATCCGCAGATCGTAATATCACCTTCAGAGCGGCAACGCATCATTTTTATGGTCGCGTCGAAATGCTTTGAATTTTTGGCGGTTAAATGTTATTTTGCTGATTACAACAGAACTGCTTGTCCTAGAGATTCCAAATTTTTGGTACCGAGTGCACTAATTCATAGCTCGGTTCAGAGACATCAACCGAGTCTGTACCTATTGTGGTTGCTGAGCTCCAACATGTGCAAGCTGGACAAACAAAAAAAGCTGGAAAAGCTTGTAACTCATAGAGTTTTGAACAGAGACACTTCAAATATTTGGTACCTCGCTAATTCGTTTGGTACTAAATCTGGAGACTTAAAGCAACCTGCTAGCTCCAGCCATTCCAGAGAACGAGCATATGCTTTTTCACGTACCGTTACTCCAGCTTACACGTTAATGAAGTCTTATAACTCGAAGAGTTTCCTAGCTACAGACCTGAAATTTTTGGTACCAGGTGCACTAAATAGGTACTAAATCCTTGCGTTTACTATATATCTCTATCATTAGCCGTTTGCCCACACTGACTGAGGCAGCTGGAGACATGTTACTCCAGCTTACACACTATTATAAGCTTATAGCATCGTTGTTTATTTGGCAGCTAAATTATGATTCAAATCTATGAGTGCACTAATTATGCTTCAAATATTGGCATTTATAGAAATTACATTTTCAATATGAGGAAGCTGGAGACATGCACACTAATATCACTATCACTACATAGTATAAAACAAAGTCGCTTTCTGTCCCTATGTCCCTACGCCCCCATGTCCCTATGTATGTATGCTTAAATCTTTAAAACTACGCAACGGATTTTGATGCGGTTTTTTTAATACATAGAGTGGTTCAAGAGGAATATTTATATGTATAATACATGCACGATATGTGCACCGGTGCGGAGCAGGGGTGGCGGGCGGGTTGCTAGTATATAATAAATGTGAAAGTTTGGATGTGTTTACTCAATCACGCCGGATAGGCAGAACGGATCTGGAGGAAATTTGGTACAGGGATATGAAAGTCTGGAATAGTAAAAAAAGATTTTTTTTATCCCGTGGGAATATAGGGATTTAAAACCACGCGGCTGAAACTGCGGGGCTCAGATAGTCTAGTTGTGCTTTTGAAAGAGCTAAATTAATAAATATATTTTCTATTAGTTGCGCCCCGCGGTTTCACCCGCGCAGATTTAAATCCTGGTAATCCCATGGGATAATAAGTAGCCTATGTGCTATTTCAGACTATAATCTATCTCTCTGCCAAGTTTCATCTAGATCCGTTCAGCCGTTCCGGCGTGAAAGAGTAACAAACATCCATCCATCCATCATTGCTATAATTATTATAAGTGTATGTATCGTGTGTGTCCAAAATAAATGTATTTTTTTTCTTTCTTTCTTTCAACCATCCATCCATCCATCCATCCATCCATCCATCCATCCATCCATACATCCATACTTACAAACTTTCGCGTTTATAATATTAGTAGGATAGGATAGGATACAACACACTTAATTAGCGGCAAGTGCATCGCAATTCTAAGTTCAAAGCTGAAACAATTTCAGTGGGAATCTCGTTTTGGCGCCAAAAAGAGGAAATAATAACGAATGATAACATTGTTAGCGTCGAGAGGGCTGTTCAGCCACTTGCACCAGTGCACCTAGCGACATTTTAATGATGCGTTGTGTATGATGCTGTGTGGCTAGTACGAAGTCAATGTAGACAGGACACTGCTTCAAATCTAAAGGGTTTATCTCCTCTTAAAAGGCCGGCAGCGCATAAGCAACGCCTCTGGTGTTGCAGATGTTTATGGAAGACGGTGACCACTTTCCATCAGGTGGCCCGTATGCTCGTCTGCCAGCTTTGGCATAAAAAAGCGTATTTACTAAGAAAGGTTATTTTATTTTATTTATTTAAATTCACAAAACCGATTACAATCAATTTATGAAATAATAAAAAAAGTTACAATACATACATTCTTAGATCTAGATTCGTAACCAAATATGTGAATGTAATGACGATTAGCCTATATTATTATGAAATCTTCCACTTTATCTGTCTTTACCTAACATACAACCTATAATCCAAAAGATCTTGAACAGATTTAAACCCGACCGACCATGCTTGCTTTTAATAAGAAACATTACATTACAGAGCAGTACATTGTAGGGCACGTTCATATCGTGACTGTGTGCCTCAATTTGATGAAGAGCAGTACATTGTAGGGCACGTTCCTATCGTGGCTGTGTGCCTCAATTCGATGAAGAGCAGTACATTTTAGGGCACGTTCCTATCATGCACGACTTCCGAAGCAATCATTTGTAAATAGTTAGTGGTATAATTTAAAATCAGGAAGGCCATCTGCTTGTTTCATCATCAAATAATATAATTTATAAATATTAAAAAAAAAAAGCGAAATAAAAGTAATTAAGGTAACTTCGTATTTTGTCATTGATTTAACTTTTAGTAACGAAGATGACCACCATTATTGTGTTTAGACTAATTTGTGGAAGTGAGACCATAAAAGAAATTATTTTTTTTTGCTGTTAAAAGTATACCTAAGCATGTTAGGTAGCGTGAATAAGTTTTATTTTTGCCTCGCTTAACCAATGTCCCGAATTTTGAGCGACAGTCTACCTCCAAATCTATTCTAAACATCCCTTAGGACCCACAAGTCCTGTGAGAACGGACACTAGGGTACTTCACACGAGCATGCCGCGACATTTTAATGAACCCGTGTGTAGCGCCCTTAGCTGCGGTCCCCCAAAGTAACCCGACATCACTACAGCTAAATCTTATATACTTTATCATACTTTGTCTGAATGAATGAATGAAAAATTTTTTGTACACCAAAATTTAAAGAAAAAAAGAACACTTAATAATAATATAATAATAAAGTGGTAGGTACTTACAATGGGCGGTATTATCGCTGAAAGCGATTTCTTCCAGACAACCTTTCCTACCTTTTTTTTCTGCAGACAGACAAGTCGGCCAGAACCTATGGTTTTGACGGTCACCATTTCAGGGTAATATTAAAATCACAGAAACTACCAAGGACTTCAAAGAATTTATGATAAACTTAAAAGTCGGAAAATCGATATTACTAGAATTATTTATTTTAGAACGAGGAATAGATCAAGGATGATGGGAACAATTTGTGTATGTCAATAAGAATCTTTAGACAGAAGAGCTGAAAACGTATTGCCGAAAAAACATACAGCAAAAAACCACGTAGTATTTACCTGTGAGTGCATTCGCGCTAACCTCTTTAGCAGTATTGCGAATTAGCTTTAATAATAATAATAATAATGCTGGACACCACACAGCACCATCTAGCCCCAAAGTAAGCTACTCAAAGCTTGTGTTATGGGTACTAGATAACTGATATATTTAATACATTATAAATTACATAGATAGATATTTTTTATTATACATAGAAAACGCCCAGACCCACGGAATAAATTTCTGCAGATCGTACATAAATTTGTTCCGAGGCGGGAATCGAACCCGCAACCTTCTGCTTCGCAGGCGGACTCTCGCCCGCTGCGCCACAGAGGTCGTCATGTTTGTTCCGAAAAGAGCACAGTTCTTAGATTGGGTTACATTTAGACATCGCAAATTCCCATTTATACCTATGTTTCGTAGTACTCCTCCCTGTTAAAACAAATTTTTATGTAAATAACGTTTTGAGTTTGGTTTTGGTAACTTTAACGATCGCATCGTCTTTTTTTACAAGACAGATATAAAATACCGCCGGTGCACCGGGAGCACCGGTGGTCTAGTGGGAGTGACCCCGCCTTCCGATCGTAAGGTCGCAGGTTCGAATCCGGTCGTGCACCAATGGATTTTTCTATCGAAAAATTTATGTGCGCAATGCCAGTACTCTTAAACGGTGAAGGAAAACATCGTGAGGAAACCAGTTAGTATTCTAACAGCGGCGATGGGCTTGAAACCTGTCACGTATGGAATACTAACTACTGCAAAATGTGGGTAGGTGCCAAATGTAATGTTTGGACGTACCTCTGACTACCCCCCTTAGACATCCTCAAAGAATCTTGAATTAGTACTTACTTGGTACTGGGAGATCTGAAGGGATATCTACCGTACCTGGGCATCAAAGTCGTAAAGCTGTTTTTTTTACAAGACAGATATAAAATATAAAAAAATATAAATATTGGTGGACATTCCACACAGCACTATCTCGCCTCAAACTACGACAAAGCTTGTGGGGAACCAGATAGCTGATTATACTACTCATATACTTTTTTTATAAATACATATTTGTAATATTATATGACACCCAGACAGAGAATAATCATATTCTATGTTCATCACTCAAATGTTTGTTCTCGGTGGGGATCGAACCCACGGCCTACGGCACAGAATACAGAGCTACTACCAACTGAAGGCTGTTTGTATATCTAAAACAAGACCAAAAACCCATACGATCGACAATTTTTTAAAATTTCGTTATCTTCTCCTGGTCAACCTTTCCACCTTGACACACTGTAGCTTGTTTCGTTAAAAAATTTATCTTTTAAATATGTTTGTCATAATAAAGACCCACGTTGTCATCGCTTATAACCGTCGTTGCAAAGACTATTCCCTCGGCAGCAAGATTAATACGTCCCAAAGGCAACCGCACTGAATTTCAATCCGTTCTGGACACGCTGATTAAATTTTTCAGCATGAAATATTTGCTATATAAAGAACTTGGAAGTTTATAGCTTTTGGAAATCACACGCATTACGCGGCCTGACCAGGGTTTTTATACAGAGGCATTTATCACAAACGAATTGGATTTTACTTGACATTGGCAAGATTGTCTACGGACAGGAGCCATAAACCAAAAAGAAGAAGAAGACCAGCGGGCAGCACATGCTATCGTATGCTGCTCTAACAATCATGCTACTATACTATACTTTGGACTTTGGAAAGAGTTAACGTGTGACATAAATAAAGGATTTTGTATTGCATTATGCATTACCCCACAAGGTTGTAATTGTTAACTGCAATCACTTCCGCTAAACAATACACAGCAACAAAAGATTGATGAAAATTTTTCTAAAAATCTTAAAAATCCAGCCAATTAGTGTGAGTCGGACCCGCTCACGAAGGGTTCCGTACCATTTTATATAAAAACGGCAAAAAATCACGTTTGTTGTCCATGCGACAAACGTGCTCCCTTGAGCCCCCTTTAATTATTTGTTGTTTTAGCGGCGACAGAAATACATCATCTGTGAACGCATTGCTATAGCTACTGCTTCGTTTTGGGGAATAGCTCTGCGGGTCGCTCAATGCGTTTGAGCTCTTTTATATTTTAAACATGAAACGCTCTCGCTCGTCCGTTTTGAAATCTGCACATGCCTTACGAATATCAATTTGAAAATGCTGGTGGAAAACTCAATGAACTTTCAACTAGAGATGTACTGGACCTCTTAATCTTTTTGTATAGTAGAGCTCTTTGTGAAGGACTCGTGCAGGGAAGTACTACCACCACGCCTTTTTCTGCCGCCAAGTAAAAACGGTATGTTTCGGTTTGAAGAGTGTTGTCGCCGGTGTAATTACAGGCACATGAGGCTGAGGCACAGATGTTAATCTGTATGCCTCAAGTTGATGGACGCGGGGCAGTGCATCGTAGGGCACGTTCCGATAGTGCGTGACTTACGAGGCAGTGCGTTGTTATATGAAACAATTCAAAATAGAAGATGATTTAAAAAAAATGGCATATTTTTTTTAATTTTAAAGCAACATTTAAACTTCTACATAATTTTTTATAAGTATACTCTCCACAGCGAGCTAAAATAAGAAAGTTTGAAAACTGTTATGAAAATAACTTGCCTGCATAAAAGTTCAAAGAACTTTTACAAAACTAAAAGTGTTACTGCAAACACTTTTTTACTATTTTGTAAGGTTTTCTAAAGTCTTAAATAACACGACAACTGAAATCGAAGGATGCCTAAGAGGTCAGCCAGAGGAACGTAAGTAGTAAATCTGGCGTATACCCACATTTTTCTAAACAAATCTGAGATAATACCATTACTGGGCTATGGGATAAATGCTGTGAAGGAGCTGCCGGTGAAGTTACAGGCACATGAGGCTTAATATCTGTATGCCTCAGGTTGATGGATGCAAGGGCACTTTGATGCAATATTTTGATACAGGTGATGGTTACCACTTACATCAGGTGGGTCACCTTAGACTGGTGGAGGTTGGTGAGCTAGTTCCATCAAGCAAGATTGATGCAAGCTAGATTTTAGTATTTTATTGTTAATTTACTAATTGACTTTATTGCATAGTAACAAAAACTAGGTGTACAAAGGTACTAAGCGAACATTCCTAAAGATTCAAATTATAGGTAGCAAAGGAAATTTCTTAGAAATAATTCTCCTTCCTTTGCACGCTCGACAGTGTAGTTTTATAAAGTACATTTTGCAATATTTTCACGACAACTTATTACTGGATTATACTTACTGGATGTTTGCAAAGGATATTATTAAAATACTCTAGTAATGCACCCACCACTCTAATGAATGAGTCTACACCATATAACTATCTGTTGGTGACATACTTAATCAAACTAAAAGCACACACGTTCTTGATTACCATGTATTTTTATGGAGCTTTTATAATATATAAGCACCGGTGGTCTAGTGGGAGTGAACCCGCCTTCCGATCGTAAGGTCGCAGGTTCGAATCCGGTCGTGCACCAATGAATTTTTCTATCGAAAAAATTATGTGCGCAATGCCAGTGCTCTTAAACGGTGAAGGAAAACATCGTGAGGAAACCAGTTAGTATTCTAACAGCGGCGATGGGCTTGCAACCTGTCACGTATGGAATACTAACTACTGCAAAATGTGGGTATGTGCCAAATGTAATGTTTGGACGTACCTCTGACTACCCCCCTTAGACATCCTCAAAGAATCTTGAATTAGCACCTACTTGGTACTGAGAGATCTGAAGGGATATCTACCGTGCCTGGGGATCAAAGTCGTGAAACTGTTTCAGTTTCAGTTTTATAATATTAAAAAAAGGCATTGTTTTAATAACGTGTATTTTTTTATAACGGTACTGTGCCCTCAGTATGCCAATATTTATCAACTAAATGTCATGTTGCTATTTTCTTTGTAAGATTTATACAGACGCAGAGCAAGAACAATGTATATTAGACTAGTTGCGCCCCGCGGTTTCACCCGCGCAGATTTAAATCCTGGTATTCCCACGAGATAAAAAGTGATAAAAAGCGTAGCCTATGTGCTATTACCAGCCAAGTTTCACCCAGATCCGTTCAGCCGTTCCGGCGTGAGAGTAACAAACATCCATCCATTCATCAATCCATACATCCATCCATATTTACAAACTTTCGCGTTTATAATAGTAGTAGAAAGTAGGATACTTAGTTTAAAAAAGACAATAAGAAAACTGTGAATCTAAGAATAAATAAATAAATAACTTACAAAAATAATTATGATTTTTCTAAAACACGACAAAAGCAAACAAAAGCTCGGGGATTCTAGTTAATTCTCCTAATTAATCTGAATATTGTAGTTGAGATAACAAAACTATTCCGGACCATAATTTTTGCTTTACTTTCCAACTAGTTATCCAAATAAATTGGTTGCACAACTTGCTCACGTGTTCATTGCAGAATGAGCTCTTAACCTACACAATAATGCTTAAATTAGGGTATTGCATTTTTAATAGAATTTAGTAATTGGGAATCAAGGAAAGTACCGTAAACCCCGGAAGCAACAAACTTTCAGCGCGATAATACCGGGAAGTGAAGCCGTTATATTTTAACTTGAGGTTCAGCCTTTATGTATCCTACTACTATTATAAACGCGAACGTTTGTAAGTATGGATGGATGGATGTTTGTTACTCTTTCACGCCGGAACGGCTTAACGGATCTGGATGAAAGTCGGCAGAGAGTTAGATTATAGTCTGGAATAGCACATAGGCTATTTTTTTATCCCACGGGAATACCGGGATTTAAATCTACGCGGGTGAAACCGCGGGGCGCAACTAGTAATCAGAAGATCTCTCACAAAACAGGATCTAAAGATCTCTTTAAAAAACTATTTATTAAATCGTACTGTGCCTGTATTTTAGTAACATTCAGATACCTATTTCCGCCTAAAATGTGCAGTTTCGGCGAAAAACGTCTCCATAGTAACAATTGGAATTTTGTATAACATTGTCGTGTAGGTTCTTACGAAGCGTGGGTTGCCCTCCTACCCGATGGACTAATACATTGTTAGGACTGCGGGAAGTCAGTGGATGGAAAGGGCTCAGAATCTTCCTGTAAACGTATAGGGGAGGCCTATGTCCAGCAGTGGACTTCTTTAGGCTGATGATGATGGTGATATATTCTTGGGGTGTGAATAATAAGAAGAATGATTAGTAGCTCTGCCTTCTGCGCCGTAGGCCGTGGGTTCGATCCCCACCGAGAACAAACATTCGTGTGATGAACACAGATGTTTGTTCTCTGTTCAGAATCTTCCTGTTAGCGTATAGGGGAGGCCTATGTCCAGCAGTGGACTTCTTTAGGCTGATGATGGTGATGATATATTCTTAGGGCGTGAAAATAAGAAGTGTGATTTGTTATAGTTTCGTGAGATATAAAACAATTTATTGTAACACAAAAAAACACAGAAACAGAAAACGTTTAATGGACGGAACACGAGCGAGCGATGCGAGATCTTTCGTAGTGCAATCTAAGGGCTTGTGTGCTGCTGTCTTACCATCCTATATTGTAAACTACTGATTTTAGATAAAACAAGAACCTGACATTAACTGGTAACCAACACAAAGCATTGCCTCGCAAGGCATGATAAACGTGCCCTACGATGCCCTGCATCAACTTGAGGCTTATAGACAGTCATAATGCTGTATTTCATTGGCTCTCAAACCCATCTTACACACAAATGTAGAACGCTGAACGTCGCTAATGCAGTTTAATGATAATAACTCTGCATGGCGCGCCCCGAGCGCTACATTATATGTATACTTATATTATGTGATATTCGTACTTGAAGCCGCTCGCAAACACATATTTATTTTCCAAGTTATATTTCCTCAGTGGCACTAGTGGTTTCCAAGTGATTTACCCGCCGCCTCTCAGACGTGAATCAACATACACAGCGAGCGTAAACTCGCTTGGAACCGTTTATAAAATGTACTTTACTTTTGAAGAATAAGAAATAACACTTACATTACTTAGATTAATAGTAAAGAGTTTGCCACACTGGATGCGTTCTGCGGTCTGCGGTAGGTGGCCTAATTGTCTAACTCGCTGGTAATCGTAATCGGCACAGATGAGGGTATATGTAGTATCGTATGACGACCTCAATGGCGCACCGGGCGAGAGTCCGCCTGCGACGCAGAGGTTGCGGGTTCGATTCCCGCCTTGGAACAAATTTGTGTACGATCTGCAGAAATTTGTTCATTGGTCTGGGTGTTTTCTATGTATAATAAAAAATATCTATCTATGTAAGTATAATATAATGTATTAAATATATCAGTTATCTAGTACCCATAACACAAGCTTTGAGTAGCTTACATTGGGGCTAGATAGTGCTGTGTGGTTTGTCCAGCATTATTATTATTATTATCGTAATGTCACAGATGAACTTGATAATTATGTAGGTCAGAAAGTTTGACACTTGAAACCCAGAATATCGCCATGGTGATGGGCTTCAAGTTAGACAATAAGATCGCAGGTCAAATCGCATTATGTTTGTACAACAATGACGTTTTGCTGTCTAAATTCCAATTTAAATTTTATTTATTAGTTTTTATAGTATTTACGGAAATCACAAAGATTTTATAATGTCGCAAAAGTTATCCCGCTCGGAGAATAACTTTCGCGAATTCTGTGTTTGCGACATGATAAAATCTTTTTGAAATTGTAATTTGAATGCACGCAGACCGCATTCAGTGTGGCAAACCCTTTAGGCTTATAAATATACGAGATTCTCAAATAATTATAAGTTGGTACTACTAGTATTCTAACAGCGGCGATGAGCTTGCAACCTGTCACGTATGGAATACTAACTACTGCAAAATGTGGGTATGTGCCAAATGTAATGTTTGGACGTACCTCTGACTACCCCCCTTAGACATCCTCAAAGAATCTTGAATTAGTACCTACTTGGTACTGGGAGATCTGAAGGGATATATAGGTAATTTTTCAATTATAAGCATACACACAGTACATTTGAGAATAAATAAAACTAGGAAGAAAATAAAGGAAAATCGTTGGTTGGAAAATAAAGGTTCAATAAATAAAACTTTATGAGGGACTCGTCAAATAATTTATTATTATTCATTTATTTCAGATTAAGAATCCATAGCAAACCAAATATAATACAAAATCAAATGTAACATACACAAAAACTTACAACTAAACACATACCTTAAATAAATAATTTATAAAATGTCATATGAAATTTAAAATTGAAAAATTCGAACAAATAATAAATTAAATACGTATGAAATTCAATAAAATTATGATCATTATAAATTAAAATTTTGATTAGGTGGTGCCCATTACTATTTCCATCCACCTGTATTGTATAGGACAGTTTGCCCGAGCTACAACCAATTATGCAGATGAGATAAATGTGATTTCATAGGTAAAATCACGTTTATCTCGTCTTATCGCGTCTCGTGACATGACGTAAAAACTCCTTTAACTTCGACTAGCCCCAAAACTCGAAGTAACAGAAGCTCTAATAAAAATTCAAGACACTCGCATACCACATTTTATTTAATACGTTGCACCTCGATGTTTCCTCGTGATTTAACATGGCGCCGCTTCCGGTGAATTTATAATATTCGCGCTACTTCCGGCGTGCAGCTGACGTGTGTTGCTTCCGGCTTAGGGTAATAGTTGCCATGTTCACATGATGTTTACCGAATGGTGTTTTGAATAGAATACATTCTTAACATGTTATTTCTAAAGATGTTGAAACCATGTTATTGTTCTGTTTTTCTTATCGATGGCTATTACTAAGTCAGGGAACGAAAGACCGCTATGTTACGTCACCTATTTGTCTTTTAAGGACTTTTGTTGATTTTTATATCAGCTACCAATACGTTAAAAGTAAAGTAAAGCTCTTCGAGTTTCAAACGTTATAAGGGTCATTTACATTAGTATATAGGCTGTTTGTTTCCCTATGAAATAAGAATTAAGTGAACAAGTATATAATTAGCTGAGTAATCAAATAAATGAACACAATACACCTACCTACTAAATGATATACCTACCAAAGTTGACGACCTCAGTGGCGCAGCGGGCGAGAGTCCGCCTGCGACGCAGAGGTTGCGGGTTCGATTCCCGCCTCGGAACAAATTTGTGTACGATCTGCAGAAATTTGTTCATTGGTCTGGGTGTTTTCTATGTATAATAAAAAATATCTATCTATGTAATTATATAATGTATTAAATAACACAAAGTAATAAGTAATAAGTAATAACACAAAAAAATAATAATAACACAAGCTTTAGTAGCTTACTTTGGGGCTAGATAGTGCTGTGTGGATTGTCCAGCATAATTTATAATTTATTTATTAATTATTTATTAAAGTATAATTATGTTTTTTTTCACTTATAGCAACTCATTCTATCACTATAATTTATTTCGCCAAGTCCTTTCTTTTAAGTTTTATCATATTACTACAATTAAACAAGCGAGTCGAAAAGTCAAATAGTCGAAATAAAGAAAATCTGAAAAACTATAACAGCTCCACGACGTAGATACCCCCTCAGATCTCTTAGTACCAAGTAATTAACTCCAGATTCTTTGAGGACGTCTCAGGTGAGTAGTCAGAGGTACGTCCAAGTATTACATTTGACACATACCCACATTTTGCAGTAGTTAGTATTCCATACGTGACAGGTTGTAAGCCCATCGTAGCAATACGCCAACTAACATCGAAGGAGGCAAAAAACGCACCGTCGTGTCGTAGGTTCTACATTAAGAAACTTTATAGGAGTTTAAAACCAATATTATCTACCTACATACAATCTTAAAAGCAACTATTGTATCTATTCCTACAAAATGCCGACATTCCCTCGTTCCGCTATCAGCAATTAAAAACCTTCGTCTGGCTTCGAATCCAATCCCACTATCATTCGGATCCTATCTCCTCAAATTGAACACATTCGCGAGATAAATCGTGGATTTCAAAAAGAATGCCTTTTCACATACACTCAGAGGCAGATACGTGCCCTAAACGCTCTTTTACCGCCAGTCGCACTTCACTATCACCACTATAGATAGTATAAAACAAAGTCGCTTTCTCTGTCCCTATATCATTATGCTTAAATCTTTAAAATTACGCAACGGATTTTTATGCGGTTTTTTAAAAGATAGATTTTAGATTTTTTTAATAGAAGAGGAAGGTTTATATGTATAATACATGCATGGTATAGTAGAAAAACAATGTGCACCCGTGCGAAACAGGGGCGCGCGGGCGGGCGGGTCGCTAGTAAATTTATATTGCTAAAACAAAAAACGCTAGGCAACTGCGTAAACTATGGAGATCATAATCATTGCGTTAGACACTCTCATACATACACTAACCCCCGGTTTCTGAAAGCACGATCAACACTAATCGGCTTTCAAGTCACTTGCTATCTCTAATTAATTTGAGGTAAAAGCTGAAATAGCAAGTAACTTGCAAGTATGTCAAAGTCAAAGTCAAAATATGTTTATTCAATAAAATCACAAGGACCATCTTGAACCGTCTTAAAACTAGGTGACTATGCAAAGTGAATAGCCAGTGACTTTAGAACTAGCTTACATATTCTTATTCGAATTAGCCGAATAAATGTAAAAGCATTTTATTGTGTTATGTTTATTTTACTAGTTCATCCTTCTTAGAAACAACGTTAATTGTAGAAACATTTCAATTTCTTTTAGAAATAAACCAATTTAGGTGCTCGAAATTATTCAGAACTTTTGAAAATGCCGCAGGGACGGACATGGTGAGGGGATTGTATTAGTAAGTAAACGACGATTGTAATCGATTAATAAACAGTTACCGGGGTTGCCTAATCTCATTATTTATCATTTAGACGACCTCTGTGGCGCAGCGGGCGAGAGTCCGCCTGCGACGCAAGAGGTTGCGGGTTCGATTCCCGCCTCGGAACAAATTTGTGTACGATCTGCAGAAATTTGTTCCGTTGGCCTGGGTGTTTATGTATAGTAAAAAATATCTATCTATGTAAGTATATAATGTATTAAATATATCAGTCATCTAGTACCCATAACACAAGCTTTGAGTAGCTTACTTTGGGGCTAGATGATGCTGTGTGGATTGTCCAGCATTATTTATTATTATCTTTTACTAACCTACTACACCAGAAAAATAATAAAAAAAATCCCCTCTGGGTATTAAAAAAAATAAAAGGCATTTTTTAAAAAACTAAAAATTTTACTCCTTGCCTTTTTTTTATTTCAATTTGAAAGAGGGTTATTGACGATAACATAACAGCATTTTTTTTTTAATATACCAATATTTGTAGGTCATCGGAAGCCCCACAAAGGGAGAAAATCACCCCACAAGGCGTAAAATTTTTAGTTTTTTAAAAAATGCCTTTTATTTTTTTAATACCCAGAGGGGATTTTTTTTATTATTTTTCTGGTGACCCTTGTGACCACCCCTATCACCCCTCTTCCTAGTTACGTAACCTTTTGGGACACCCTGTATATGCATCATTAAAATATCATAATTTCAAAGTAAAGTTTTTTATTCTAGGAATAGAATAGATTAGTTTTTTATTTAGCATAATTAAATACAGTTATTTATACAAGCCTGAAAAATAATAAAAAAGAGTACCAGGATCACATAGAACCTTTTAGAAATGCCTACAAAAAATATCACGCCATTGTGGACGCCATCGCACAGACGCCTCGGTTGAACGCATTAGTGTGCCCGCGCTAAGTCCGCGCAAAAACTTGACGCAAAAGTTGACGTACCTTTTACATGTGAAAAGGTACTTCCAATCTGAGAAGCGATAACGGAGTGATGGATCTGTCAGGATTGAATAGAACAGCTTTATTACGAAGGAAATGTAAAATATTGTCAATACAAACTAGGTTTATTGAAAAGCTTGTAACTTTGATAGATTCGAAAGTGTATTGGATAAATAGACAATATACTTTTAAATCTATCAAATAGACATACCCACCTTAACTTTCACATTTGTTGCACCTGTCTGTTATTTGGACAGATAACCTTGCCAGTGTCAAGAGAAATGGGCACAAAATGGGCAAAGGCCTTTGCCCAGCATTGCCTCGTTAGTCACGCACGATAGGAACGTGCCCTACGATGCACTGCCCTGCGTCCATCAACTTGAGGCATACAGATGTTAAGCCTCATGTGCCTGTAACTACACTGGTGACCGCAGTCTTCAAACCAAAACACAGCGTTGCTGCTTGTTGGCAGAAAAAGGCGTGGTGGTAGTATTTCCCCGGCCAAGCCACACACTCAAAGCTCTACTTCTCTTAAAACTGCTGAGTATATCTAAGTTTATCAGTAAGATATTTAAAGTAAGTTCGATAGTAAATACTCCTTAAATTCCGCATTCATAAGATAAATCGCAAATAGTTACTCAGGAAAAATGTCCCATCATTCTTTAAAATAGGCCCCAATTTACCACTACTGCCCACGATCACGCATGACCATTTCCGTTAACATTCGATATTCGGCCATTATGCCTCTGGTATAGGGTATGGTTTCGATTGATGCTGGAGGAAAATTAGAAGAAAATTGAAGTGTTGTAGGTGCAGATCGCACGTTGGGGGCTTGAGAGGTATCAATCTTTGTTGGGTGATAGTCTTGGAGTAGCTGGTAACTGGATGGTCGAATGAATGAATGAAAGATTTCGAAAGAAACTGAAAAAAAACTGAAACAGCTTCACGACTTTGATCCCCAGGCACGGTACATATCCCTTCAGATCTCTCAGTACCAAGTACTTACTCTAGATTCTTTGAGGATGTCTAAGGGGGATAGTCAGAGGTACGTCCAAACATTACATTTGGCACGCACCCACATTTTGCAGTAGTTAGTAATCCATGCGTGACAGGTTGCAAGCCCATCGCCGCTGCTAGAATACTAACTGGTTTCCTCACGGTGTTTTCCTTCACCGTTTGAGAGCACTGGCATTGCGCACATAAATTTTTCGATAGAAAAATCCATTGGTGCACGACCGGATTCGAACCTGCGACCTTACGATCGGAAGGCGGGGTCACTTCCACTAGAGCACCGGTGCTCTTTCGAAAGAAATGATAATAATTAAAGAGTGGTCTCAGCACCTGTATAGGTACCACTATTTTGTAGCTACAAAAGAAATTAAGGACTGTTTCAGCAGAGGCTAGACTGATAGTAGCGCCGTCAGAACTTTTAAATCTTAATCTACCACCAAGTTATCGAGGTTTGAGCTTAGCCAAAAACGCGACAAATGTTACAAAAATTGTTCCCAAAATAAGATAAAGATAAGATAATGTTTATTTCAGACAAAAAAGAGATACATATGAGTTGAGCCATACAGAGGTCTTATTCTAGGGATTTTAGCTTATCAGGCAATCTGGCACACTCTGGTTACGGAACATTACCTTCCGTGCTAGTTAAAAACTGTGTTACGGCAAAGTAAGTGCTTCTCTCCCCAGGTGCTACTATTTCTTATACCTATCTAGTGTTACAAACTTCTCCCGATGATTATACTTTAGCGCTCTGTCTGTGATGTTGTTGTTGTTGAGAATAATTTTCTTGGCCTTTCCGAATATATCCTTCAAGGATCTAAGGACATCCTGCTCTTCCTGGTGTAGGCTCTCGAAATGGACCATGAGTTGCAATGCAGATTTCAGGTCGGCCTTGCATATTAGCTCCTATTACTTCACAAGTAAACCTCGTACGCATTGCATATGAGGTTGACTTGAGAAGTATTTTCACTTTGCCACATCTCACATTACAACTTAACATCAGGTCAGCCATTCGCTTCTTCCATCAGCAAGTTGTATGAAAAAGCTCCTATCCAGTTTTAAGAGATCGATGCCTCCCCTATATCAACGAATATTTATGTTTGGTCAACGGTTTTTGGAAAATGAAATAGATAGGGCGACCTCCCGGGGTCCATACAAGGTATCAGGATTCCATGCTGTGTTTGGAAAGTGGAGAAGTAAATCAATAAAAAATTACCACCCAAAAACAACACGCAAGACTTCGATCCCGCTGGATGTCTGGTTTTAAAAATAGTAGAGCTCTTTGTTAAAGGCTCGTCCGGGAAAGTACTATAACACATCTTTTTCCGCCGCCAAGCAGCGATGCAGTGTTTCGGTTTGAAGAGTGTGGAAAAAAAGGCAATGCATCGTAGGGCACGTTCAAATCATGCATAACTTACGAGGCGATGCTTTGTCATAGGTGATGGTTACCACTTAACATCAGGTAGGCCATCTGCTTGTTCCATCAGCTGGATGTATAAATAAACTTCCAGTCAGTTTTGATTTTATTTAGTAGGAGGTGCTCAACTGTATAAGCTGAATGAGAATATCAGTTACTTGAATAGGTACAGCTGGGAAACTATATTCAGATATATTCTTAATGTTTCCAAATTGTATTCAGTTTCAGCCATTAGACGCTGCATCCACTGCAGACAGCGTGAAACGCGCGGCGTGTATTGGAAACAAAGATCGGAGGAGCAATACTAGGTGTCCCAGTTCGCTATCTCTTGCTTATTGTCAGTCGCAAGAGATCAGAGGACAGCGATTTAATATAAGATGTAGATAACAAACTGCATCTTACGAAAAATAAATTTATTTGGTGGACATTCACACACCACTATCTCGCCCCAAACAACGCCAAAGCTTGTGATATGGGAACCAGATAGCTGATATACTACTTATTCCTTTTCATTAAATACATACTGTCTTCTAAATTATTATGTAACACCCAATGCAGCGAACAAATAATGTTCATCGCACATATGTTTGTTCTCGGTGGGGATCGAACCCACGGCCTACGGCACAGAAGGCAGAGCTACTACCAACTGAGCCGTAAAGGCTGTCAAAAACTGGTTCTTTCAAAAGCTGGTTTAGACTTCTGGAGGCAAACATAGCCCTTGCCTCCTTCGCCAATCGGGTAAAGGGTAATTCGCCTAAGACTTGATTCCTTAGTTTACAATTAACCAATGCGAGAAGGCGCTGGGAGCTCGATTACTATGAGCTTGGCTTGCAACTCAGCATCCTTAACACTGGTTTGGCCGTTTTATCAATAGTTAAGGCTCCGGTGACAGCGGCTCGCAATTTCGAGGTGCGATTGGCTATTATTTCATTTTATTTCATTTCGGGGAGGTTGTTGTAGGTAAACGTAAGACGAAACATACTAATACCAAAATGATTTCTGATTCGGGCATGTTTCCCTTATATTATTGTATTATTTGTGTTCGAACAGTATTTATGCGTGTTTCTTTAGAGTTATTCTTTCAAACAACCTCCCCGAAATGAAATAAAATGAAATAATAGCCAATCGCACCTCGAAATTGCGAGCCGCTGTCACCGGACCCTTAAGGAGAAGGTCTCATGCTATTTAAACTTCAATAACAGATTTATGAAACCAGAAACAGCATAACAACTTTGATCCCCAGACACATTCGGTACCTATCTATCCAAATGTCTAACTTCTAGGCACTGACTTAAAAACTAACAACTGAAGTAATGAATTAGATTTTAATACAATGGGCGGTATTCAAATCAATTCATTACTTTAGTTGTTAGTTTTTAAGTCAAAAAGTATTTAATTTGTGTTCAAATTCCAACTCTTTATTAAAAAAAAGTGTTGTGACTGTGGTAATCAATAAAGAGTTACCTATCTATCTTCTTCTCATTTATTAGTAGGAAGCAGAGAGGTAACCGCTGTATATCACGTGGGTCCTGTTTGCTATCTTGAAAAATGTGTGCTAGCTATCTAGATTACGTCTCAAAGTTTCTCACATAACGCGGGATTGAATCTTCAAATAGTGATTCTGAGCGCACTCTCTGCTCCAACTTTTACAGTTTTCAGTTTCTCATTTAGTTTTGTTTGCTTCAATGCAATGTAAATTCGTGGTTTGAACTCATTTGTTTCGCAATCAAAGCATAACGTCAAAGTCAATAAAATTACATTTATTTAATACTTAACAGATAACTGATAATTACATAGAAAATTATTGGGGAACATTAAAGAAATACAAAATAGCCACGAACTAAATCTATATAGTTAAAGTAACCATATTCGCATAAGATACATACTTCTTCTTCTTCTTCTTGTCGAGTCACTAGTTTCTTTCGAAACAGTGTGCTGAAAGGAGTTCAAATGCGCTCTTCAGGTGCACTTAAACTCCTTTCGGCTCCTTAAGCAATTAAATAATATTAGTAGTATTGTACAGAAAAGTGTGCGCAATGCCAGTGCTCTTAAACGGTGAAGGAAAACATCGTGAGGAAACCAGTTAGTATTCTAACAGCGGCGATGGGCTTGCAACCTGTCACGTATGGAATACTAACTACTGCAAAATGTGGGTATGTGCCAAATGTAATGTTTGGACGTACCTCTGACTACCCCCCTTAGACATCCTCAAAGAATCTTGAATTAGTACCTACTTGGTACTGGGAGATCTGAAGGGATATCTACCGTGCCTGGGGATCAAAGTCGTGAAGCTGTTTCAGTTTCAGTATTGTACAGTATGTTGAATGAATCATTGACGCAATCTTCTGAGACACTATGAGACTGTTGTGTCTACAAAAGGTTCTCTTCAAAATATACAATAGTTCAGGTTGCTCCGAGGCAGCCGGAAGCGCCCCCGTCTGTCGGGACCGGAAGTGAAGGCGGTATCGCGTCAAACGTGCGCCAAGTCTCAACTACCCGATTAGCGGATAAATTGATTTATGATTCGCCTATTCAGGGGTGGAAATCGGGGTGAATGGGTGCAGTAGTTTGTACTTTAGTTTTAGTTTACAGATAAATGAGGTGCCATATTTCGTTTCGTTGTGTTACTAAGTATGCCTTGGTTATGAGCCTTGTTTTTGTATCTATTCATTTTGTTTATTGTCTTCTTCTTCTTGCTTATGGAGTTTAATTTTATGCTTATGGAGTAGGTATTATAAACGCAAAAGTTTGTATGGATGGATGGATGGATGGACGTTTTTTACTCAATAACGCCAGAACAGCTGAACGGATCTGGATGAAATTGGGCACAGAGATAGATTATTGTTTGTTATAGCACATAGGCTACTTTTTTATCCCGTGGGAATACCGGGATTTAAAACTACGCGGGAAAACCCGCTTAGTTTTAAATCAGTGTAATATTAATAACATGCAATCACTACGACGATCAGCGAAATATAGCTGGCAAGCACGAGATGGAATATGTCCTGCGTTATTTTTTTTTGTCACACTCACTGTTTCGAAAAAAACTAGCACAGCAAGAATGAAAAGTTGTTCGAACAATTTTTTTTTTTAAATTATTGTAACAAACAAAAGTAAATTACAAAACAAAATAACATTTTAAATAATAAATGTTTAGGTCCGCGTGTGTTGCAGCTAGGTAAAATTAGCTCACCGCATAATATTGCTCGAGAGCAAAGCACTGATTTTCAGCTAATAATCGACGCATCGCTAGCTAAGATCTAGAACTATCTGACTACCATACATAATTTTAGCCAACTATAGATCTCCTTGGATCACCACTCCGAATTACCTACAGCCTATTTAAATAAACTTACAAATTTGTAAATCTACGAGATCTGTCAATCGGGCATATCGCAACGCTAATACTAACTCGGTTAAGCGTAAGATAGCGACAGGACATGTGTACGCCGATCTCAAGACGGATAACCGGATTTCGAGAGGTGATTGACGGCCGGGAGTGGCTAGGAAACGGGAGAATCACTTTCCTTGCGTACATTGCTTCCGACGAGCGAGCAAAGCGAACAAAGGTAGTGAATCTCTATTAAATGACAGTTTTGTTAATTCTGTTCGTGTTTTTCCATGGGTCACTTGATTAATTATTATTACTAGTAGAATTTAACGAGTTTTAATGGAATTTAGAAAGCTCATAACGATTAACGTCTTGCACAAAAAATGCCGAAACTCAAAAATGCAGTATTTATAAAATTTACATAAGTATTTTTATATGTATGTATTTTTTTTATAAATACTACATTTTTCAGTTTAAGTCAAATTCAAAATATGTTTATTCGTTGTTTATTCAATAAAATCACAAGAATCATCTTGAAACGTCTTAAAACTAGGTGACTCTAGTGCCAGTTCCACGCGACCAACACGTCCGACTTCTAATCTTCCCATTTTGCAACCCATACATTGAAAAAACCTTTCAAACTCTATGCTCAGCAAACGCCTATAAATAGAACAATAATAGTTCTATCTATCTAAATGAGCTTCGAGAAAATAGGTCTCAACAGCGTGTTTCATGGCCTTATCAAGTTAGGATACCCTTGTACACGTCACAGACGAGCCCGATTGCGCATTACCAAGTCAGGCATAAGGCTAATGCCTGCTCGTTATCTGATAGGCAATGACGTCATGCGTTTAGAATACATGTGGTTTCTCAATACCTATAAAGTCGTGCTACAAGAAGATTGACAACTGGGCAACTACAGTCTATTAATTGTATTATTATGGTAAACTAGTTGCGCCGCGGTTTCACCCGCGCAGATTTAAATCCCGGTATTCCCACGATAAAAAAGTAGCCTAAGTGTTATTCCAGACTATAATACATCTCTCTGCCAAGTTTCATCCAGTTCAGTTGAGTCGTTCCGGCGTGAAAGAGTAACAAAAATCCATCCATCCATCCATCCCTACTTAAAAACTTTCGCGTTTATAATAGTAGGATAAAGAACTTTTAAAAATATAATAGCGTCTGGCATCCAGTATACCTAACGTAAAAAATATTACACTTAGCGTGGAAGCTTGTCCACGTGTCAGTCAGTTCACTATTCACAGAACACCTTGCAGTGATTGGACGGTGTCGTACTGTAAAATCAATTCGTGCGCTACTGTTTCAGTTCGTTACATCCGGTAATTAAATCCGATACGGAACGTGATCGGGTGGGACGTTCGTTTTTTACGCTGTTCTAGGTAGACCTAGATTTAACAATTATAAAACCAACGATTCAACATTTTGTAAAAAGAACTATAAATGGAATAACATTGACCGTTGAACGATTTCTGAAAAAGCGATACGAATATCGAAAAAAAATTCTGGAAATGTTTGATGAAAATGTTTTATTGGTTTTTTCACTTGAAGTTCATCCTTTTGAAATTAATATTTTTCTTAAATTTACCTTCAAATAAATTCATTTAAGGGTCTAATAAATAAAACCGTCTAAGTTTAATAATTAGAGCTTATACGGTGCGTGATGTCGTAGAAATCTAAGCAAAAAAAAAGTTATTAAACATCACATTTGCTATTAAATTGCTTTAGTGCATACTTATATACATATACCTATGTCTACTTTAGTGGGCGAGTCCAACTCGCAATTGGGTGTTTTTTTTTTAGTTTCCAGTGAAAGCAATCAAGATGAAATTATATATATATAATATATATTATTAGGTTTATATATTTTATTTTATTTTAGGTTTATTTATGTAATTTCTTTATCTTATGTATGTATTAGTAAGTAATCTGTGGGTTTATTTATTTTATATTACTTCATTTTTTCTAACTTTCATCTTGTACACATCATACCCACCTTTAAATTTACTAGTCTCTCTCCTTCAAGGTTTGCTGGAAGAGAACTCTTTTTAGGGTTAAGTTCGCCTTTGTACATACTTTATTATTTAAGTTTTCGTATTTTGTTTCTGTGTACAATAAAGAATAAAGAATAAAGAAATTTTATCGGCAAACAATCGCTGTCCGATACAAGCAGAAAGTAGCACAAAATGGTGGTCTAACGAACTGCTATGTCATCGCGGGGCCACTACAGTAGCGAAGGCTTTTTAGATCTTCATTAAACTCGTTCTAATAAGTGAATACACTTTAGTAGAGCTCTTATTGAAGGGCTCATTCAGGGAAGTACAAAAACCATGCTTTTTCTGCCACCAAGCAGCGTTGCGGTGTTTTCGTTTGAAAAGTGGTTGCCCTTTTACGTTGACGCATCGTATCGTGCATCGTAAGGCACGTTCTTGCGTGACTTACAAGACGTTTTTTTGGCAGACGAGCATATGGGCTACCTGATGGAAAGTGGTCACAGTCGCCCATACACACCAGAGACGTTGCTTGAGGTGATAAACGCGCCTTTTGAATCTATATATATAAAAATGAATTGCTGTTCGTTAGTCTCACTAAAACTCGAGAACGGCTGATCCGATTTGGCTAATTTTGGCCTTGAATTATTCGTGGAAGTCCAGGGAAGGTTTAAAAGGTGAATAAATATGAAAATGATCGGAGTTTTTGGTTTTTATTTAATAAAAACCAAAAACTACGCGGGTGAAACCGCGGGGCGCAACTAGTAATACTATAAAATCTGCAAAAAGTGTATAGCACAAAATAAGCTGCTGCATTTACTGGTGCATTTATTGGTGCATTTCCTTAGCCGCCTCTTACGACATCTGCTGATGTTAATTGAAAGGTTAGATTCTTAGCCAGGACCAACACGGAAAGATCACCTTACAATTCCACATTCATTGTTTATTTCCTGCAAATCGCCGTTGTGAGGCCCGTACTAGACATCCTTCCGGTCACAGCCCCGTATCAATTACACCGGACAGGTAAATAGGACCTGATCCTGATTGTCCCCCGGGTACGTTTCACTTTGTGTACTTATTGTTGATTTTATTTGTTTTCACTCAACTGCTGTATTTTTAGATTATTTTGTTTTGTAGGTAGGTAGGATACGAGCATGGAATATAATACTCTCCGGGAGGGTATTGGTATAACGAAAACACCAGTATGACTCTGTAGTGGACAATGAACTATTAAAAACGAATATTTTGTCCAACCTAAAACTCAAAACGCAACGATAGCGTGATCTAGACTTTTAGTCGCGCCATCTAGCTTTCACCTTCTCAAACGAGCTAAAATGTAGCCTATATGCTATTCCAGACTATAATCTTTCCATCTGGCAAATTTCATCCAGATCCGTTCAGCCGTTCCGGCCTGAAAGAGTAACAAACATCCATCCATCCATCCTTACAAACTTTCGCGTTTATAATAGTAGCAGGAAGTAGGATATTCAATAACTATTTGCTTAGGGTACCAAACTGTCTTGTGTACGTTGGTTTATTATTCGCATTTTTTTTACTATCTATATACTATCTTTAATCTTATATGAACAACATGATGTGATTATACACAACTGGAAAATATATCGCCGAATATTTTAGGCTGAGGTGCATTATCAAAGTGCGTTCGCGCGAAAAGTAATAACCGATAAAACGAAAGGTTTTGCGAATAAACCCCAAATAAAAATACCTACAACAGGTATTATTGTGCTCAAAAAGCCATAAAACAAATGGATTTTGCAATTTATGATTTACCAATTTTCTGTGCGACAGATAAACGACGGGTTAGAATCGTAAAAGGAACGTAAAATATAACGAAATACAATATTTTATGTCTAATGTTTTCCTTTTAACTTATATGCGTCCACGCGGTGAAGACAATAAAATGTTATTGAATATTTTACTATGTAAGTCTAGTTTTATATTCTTATCCTCATCTTGTATCTGTCCAATACGTCATCGAAGAGAATGAGCAAAAACACCGAAAGTATGAAGTAAATTTTCTAAAACACAAATTACCTTTATGTAGAAACAAATATAAATAAATCATCATCATTATCTACCTACAATAGATTGGAACAATTTTTCTTTCACTCTCTTCTCTCATTCGTCATCTCGGTATTAATATAAATAGATAATTATTTTCTGGGTGAGCTTTGCTTGGTTGCTTAACAACGACATCTACTGTAGTAGCATAAAAATAATGGCATTATAACTCGCCAGGAATGCCAGGATCATTACTATGTTTAAGTTATATGTTTATTATGTATTTCATTGCCTGAAAACACGAATATAAAACACTTTCTATAAATGAGTCCTAGCTAGATCGATTTATCGCCCTTGAAATCCCCTGCATACCTACTAAGTTTCATGAAAATCGTTAGAGCCGTTCCCGTGATTCCAGATCCAGATAAATAAATATACAAGAATTGTTTGTATAAAGGTATTAAATATAAAAAACTAAGTGATTTTATATCCATAAAATAATAAAATGCAAAATATACCGTAGAGGTAACAGAGTACAAACTGGCACAGTATGGCTGGCACTGGCACACTGTGCCAGTCGTGTTATGTTACGTAGTAAAAACCTATGACAGAGAAAACCCCTTCTCGTTTGGCTCGGTATAGCTATGCGATGATGTGGCGACTGCGGCCGTGGCTTGGCAGCTTTGAACAACAGCTGCCAGTTTTAGTATGTTATCGGTGTTTTATTCCAATTATCTACTTTTTTGGCGCATTTAACGCCCATTTTAGGTTTTGCTTGAAGAAGAAATATCGCAAAGATTTTATTTATAATTGACTCTTGATAGTACGTCAAACCTGTCAGATGGAGCCACGGTCGCATAGGTACCGTAGTAACATGTCCAAGAGTTATTCGTCGAGTGTGATTAGATCTCCGGTGGCGCAAGTGGTAGCGCAGCCCCGTTTCAAGGGGAAGGTCACGGGTTCAAATCCCGCTCGGAGAATAACTTTTGGGACATTATGAAATCTTTGTGTTTTTCTTAAGTGTAGTAATAAAAAAAATATCGCGCTTAGTTTCAAACTTTCACTGACTTGTTAATTCTATATGTGGACGTGTACGAAAATTAATGTTTATTTTCAAGAAATTAAAAGACGTTGCTGACCATGCCATAATTAGAACTATCTATTTAGGTTTATGCCAGTCAATAATTAACTACTGCATAATAGTCTGGGGTTCATCGGCCAAGACCTTATTCATAAAAGTCGAGAGAGCACAACGCGCTGTTTTAAAAAAGCCTACAGAAAACCATACCCGAATTCTCTACTCTACGACGAGACAAAAAATACCTACCAGTCAGACAACTGTAAATTTTAGTTACAACTTTGCGTTTCCATAGAATTCGTTCGCAGATCGCAGCTATAAATAAAATAGTGTTTTTTTTTCAGTATCTTCAGTAGTTCTAGCTTCCGAAGCAAGACACAGTCCAAACCTGGAGGTGTACGAGATTCGGGAACATTCCAACCCTAAGCATGGCTTAAGCATCAGGCCAGTTTACGGCCAAGTAAACAATCGAGAATCAGAACTAACGCGGGTTCTATTCCCGAACCGAAACACGGTCCTAGATCTTCCTAGAAACGAGAGATCTATCTATGATACTGTGAACTACTCGGATGAGTACGACGAAGATGATGTTAGAACGAAACTCAGTATCTTGAGTTCTCTGTTGGGACAGCAATGGAATGATGGGAGCAAACCTGATAACGAATTTGTGGATAAAACGAGAAATGCAGATGATGATTCTAGTCCAGAAATTTTGCATGAACTGTAAGTTGAATGTTCAACTCTGTTTTTAGCTTTTGTAGCATAAGTAAGGTGGTACAGCAATAATCCTACTACTATATACTATTATAAACGCTAGCGAACGTTTGTAAGTATGGATGGATGGATGTTTGTTACTCTTTCACGCCGGAACGGCTGAACGGATCTGGATGACATTTGGCAGAGAGATAGATTATAGTCTGGAATAGCACATAGGCTACTTTTTATCCCGTGGGAATACCGGGATTTAAATCTGCGAAGGTGAAACCGCGGGGCACAACTAGTCTGCAATAAAATTCTGTGTTAATCTGGAATAAACCATTATGTCATGTATTTTTTTTGTATATATAGTTATTTTTGTGCATTCACTTGTTAATTTATCCCAATTCAATTTAAATTTGTGACATTTTGTATATCTATGACATTAATGTTTAAATTGTTTAACTATTGCATGCTATTTTAAGTGGACTATGAAAGAACATTATTTCAAAACCCTGAACATCTGTATAAATAATATGTATATTCGCAATAAAGTTATTATGATTATGATTATTAATTTTGAATATGTAAATGTAATAAAATGTTGTGTAAACCAGCAAAATTAAATATCGATTATGAAAAGTTTTTTTTTTGCAGATGGCCAAAAAGAAACAAAGTTCAGTTGCGTTGGGATCACCTCCTTCGAAGTCAGACAGACGTTGACGGTATGATTCTTAATTCTTAAATAGTGCGCGTCAACCAAAAAGAACGCTGGAAAACAGTGGAGGGGATGTGTTTGCGCATACAAAATACTCGCGCCATCACCCCCCCTCCCCCTCTTTCCGGCGATCTTTTTGCGTGACGCGCACTATACTTATACTAAATACTTTTTAACATGACCCTTGGCTCCATTTTATGTAAAAAAAAAATGTCTGCTGTGTATTCCTTGAACAATATTCACCCAAGCACCCGCAGAATCAGATGGGTGTTTTAAATTTAGCATTTTGTAATATATCACTAGCGCCATCCGCGTAAGGGTTGTAGCAAGTGGAATTTTTTTAAATGCCCATGAGTAAGGCGCTCATGACCGAAGTGAGCACGACTCCGCTGGGCGATGTGATCGCTATTTTTGTTAGTATCATTTTTCTGTTGCTAACAAACCTTTGTTAGTAACAGAGTTAGGTGATCAGCCTGCTGTTCAGAGAATCGACACCGTGAGATCCTGGTATTGAAATAATTAATATATCTTGTTACAGACAGAACAGCGGCCCCTCGTCATAAATACAATTACGATTACGAAAAATAAAGTGCTAATTTACCTACCATTATTTTGTTTACTAGCAAAGTTTCTGAAAAAGAATAATATAATATTCTTCACTAAGCCATCAGGTGGCCTAGTGGGAGTGACCCCGCCTTCCGATCGTAAGGTCGCAGGTTCGAATCCGGTCGTGCACCAATGGATTTTTCTATCGAAAAATTTATGTGCGCAATGCCAGTGCTCTTAAACGGTGAAGGAAAACATCGTGAGGAAACCAGTTAGTATTCTAACAGCGGCGATGGGCTTGCAACCTGTCACGTATGGAATACTAACTACTGCAAAAAATGTAATGTTTGGGCGTACCTCTGACTACCCCCCTTAGAAATCCTCGAAAGAATCTTGAATTTGTACCTACTTGGTACTGGGAGATCTGAAGGGATATCTACCGTACTTGGGGATCAAAGTCGTGAAGCTGTTTCAGTTTTCAGTTTGTTTCAGTTTCCATCAGGGGGGTATCGCGCCAATTTTTACTAACTGCAATAAAACTACGTAAATAAAAAAGTTACCTAGACTACTACAACTAGAGGATATTATGTGACTACACCGCCGTCAATTTCTGATAAGTTTTATCCTTCTAAGGTTGCCTGAAAAAGATCACTTCCAGCGATAAGGTCGCCCATTGTTTTACCTAATTGTATGCTTTTACCCTGAACTATGTTCCTGTGTGGTGAATATCTGTATAACTATCCATTCTATCTATATATTTATTAGGATAAAGGCTCTTCTCCACAGGCGCGTTCTGCGATTCTGCGTCCTGCGATTGCGCTTTACATTACGCTTTTACTTTATGCTTTAGGTGACAGTTACGTGTTACATTGCGTGTTACAAATGGACTAACAGATCGTGCAGAGAAACGACCTCAGTGGCGCAGCGGGCGAGAGTCTGCCTGCGACGCAGAGGTTGCGGGTTCGATTCCCGCCTCGGAACAAATTTGTGTATGATCTGCAGAAATTTGTTCATTGGTCTGGGTGTTTTCTATGTATAATAAAAAATATCTATCTATGTAATTATATAATGTCTTAAATATATCAGTTATCTAGTACCCATAACACAAGCTTTAGTAGCTTACTTTGGGGCTAGATATTGCTGTGTAGATTTTTCAGCATTATCTATTTATTTATTATTTATAGCGCCTGTGGGCGACAGGCATAAGGGGCTCTCGTTTAAAATTATAATGGCGTAATCACTATTTTTTTTCCCAATGTCATTTTATGTTCGCGTTCCTGGGGTAAGTAGGTCATGGTACAAAAAAGAAAAGACATTACATAGGGATACAATTTTAACTTTTTTCTTTTTCTTAAATCATTATTTTTTCATCCAAGTTGTAAAACATCCGTGTTTGTTTCATTGTGTCGAACGCTTTGAATTTCCCCGGCATATAGCGTTAGCTAGTGAAATCGAGAGTAAAGCCCGGTAATGTGGACAACAAGCCCGTAAGTCCGTTGTAATACAATTAGTGGTGACTGAAATTCAGGCCTCTATTTGCTAGTCTGCGGTTTTTATAGAGCTCTGCACCATTGTGAGTTTTGAAGTTGACACATATCATAATTATGGAGTATTTAGCTTAATTTATTGTATGTGATGAAATTCTTAATAATTATTTTTTATTGAAAATCTTTATCCTATTTAATGATTCAAATTCCAGTTAATTTCCTAGGCTCTCTCAGTTTCATTTTTGTTTTATTATTTTTATGCTTCTATGTTATTATTTTTTATTTACAATTTATTTTTTATTTACCAGGTAGCTCTGCCTAGTTTCTCTTTGCGAAAACGTGTAAATGTACAGCTATTTTTATGAATTTTCAATTAGATTACTGTTTGTTTTCCTGATAAATAAATTAAATGATTATGTCAAATGTATACGTATGTGTACATATTATATGGCTATAGTTTTCAGGGAAAATTCTATAGACAAATCATTTTGCCGTTGCGTCGGAAAGTCGCTTCTCTGATAAATCATAACAGAGATAATCACATACCAATAACTTACAGAGACTCTATTTCACCGTCAAAGTACACTGTATTGTTGGCGCCCTTTCTATTATTTTCTCATACGTTTCGTCATTGATACTTTCGCGCAATTGTAATTTGGTGATGTGGTTTTTTCTGCTAAATATCACTGTAGCATTTTTATTTTATTTTTATTATACGACTTGCTAATGAAACAAGGATTTTTCCCACATGATGTTAAGTGGTATCCATCACCTATAACAAAGCATTGCCTCGTAAGTCACGCACGATAGAAACGTGCCCTACGATGCACTGACCTACGTCCATAACCTTGAGTCATACAGATGTTAAGCCCCATAGGCCTATAATTTTACCGGAAACCACACTTTAATTTCAACCGACGCACAGCCACGCTGCTTGGCGGCAGAAATGGTGGTACTACTTCCCCGGACGAGTCCTACAGTCCCCAGACAGTCCATCAAATATATATAAAAAAAAGATAGCTGTTGTAAATACATACTTGTCATATTAATAACACCCAGACACAGAACAAACATCTATGTTCATCACACAAATGTTTGTTCACGGTGAGAATGTAACCCACGGCCTACGGCACAGAAGGCAGATCTACTACCACCTGAGCTGTGAAGGCTGTCAACTACATACTATAGGTGAATCTACCGCCAGCTCGTCGCGACCATTGCGGGTACGTACAATCGTAACAGTATTTGTTTAATTTATCTTCCATGTCAGCAGTTGTGTTGTCATTGGGATTTATTGGTTACCTCCACAAAGCCTCGTCTGAATTAAAGCATATTGTGCTCTGTGGGTTTTATTTGCGAAGGCTTAGAACTAGAAGCTCACTCTATTTGTTTCCAGGGTTACTGGGTAAATTTCATTTATTTATTACGGTCAATTGACTGGCTTTGTGGTCGAACTGTTTTTTTGCGCTGTTGGTTTTTTTTATTTATTTAAAGGGCTTTATTGGGTGACCACACTGCCCTATAATAAAACATCAAAACAAATACACCACATTTTACCCCCGGTTTCTGAAAGGCCGATCAACGCTAATCGGCTGTTAAGTAACTTGCTATTTCAGCTTTTACTTCAAATTAGATAGAGATAGCAAGTGACTTGACAGCCGATTAGTGTTGATCGGCCTTTCAGAAACCGGGGGTTAAACTACCTAATTAACCCTAATTCTGCCAACCTATATAGCATCTTGGCAGCGCTGTTGGTTCTGAGTTCGATTCAACTTGGGCAAACATAATATGATGAACATAATTATTACTTCGATGTTACTTACTTACCTGTACACTCACATACAGGGGAAGACTGGGGAATGCCGTACACCTGAGAGAAAAATGCTGTATTTATTTTTCATTTGTCTTATAATAATGATACAATTTGGAGGTTTAGGAGTAGGTAGTGTGCAGAGACGGTGCCTGCTCAAGCGTCACAACCACTGCGGTGCAGCGGTTTCGCTGTATTTCAAGTCACCGGATTTAACAAGTTATTCGGGTAAACGGTATTTATTTTTTAATTTGTCTTATAATAATGATACAATTTTGTGGTTTAGTGGAGTTCAGAGAGGTTTGCCTGCTCAAGCGTCACAACCACTGCGGTGCAACGTGTTCGCTGTGTTTCAAGGCACCGTATTTAACAAGATATTCGAGTGAGCGATATTACCCGACGAGCGCCATTATCCCTGCTTCCCCTAATATGTACCAACCAACTGCCCGCACCAAGCGCTTTGCTTCTTCATTCATCATGCGCACAGCCAATGAATGGAATTCCTTACCGGCGTCCGTCTTTCCGATGACCTATAATTTGGATTCTTTCAAGAGAAGAGTGAACAGGTATTTTCTAGGTAAACGTGCCACATCGTCGACCGCATCATCACTTGACATCAGATGAGATTGCGGTCAAACGTTTTTACCTATAAGTTGTAAAAAAAAAATGTAGGTACTGCTACCTTACCTCATTGTATGTAGTTTATCATGGCATGTGGGTAAAATAAAAGTTTTCTTTCTTCTTACTTTGTACAGGCAAGATTAGTTGATTATCGCCCCAAACTTCCTAACTCAATTCCTACTAAGCCTCTTTTATAGTTCTTATTTTTTTACTAGTTTTTTATACAACTGGCTGGTAGAACAGGTTAAAGATCCACCTGATGTTAAGTGGTAACCATCACCTATAACAGAGTATTGCATCGTAAGTCACGCACGATAGGAACGTGCCCTACGCACTGACCTGCATCCATGCGTTTATCAACCGGAGTAATTTGTTCAGTGCGAGCGAACAGGAGAAACCTTTTATTTCTATTATTGAAATGTTGGTACACGAGCGAAGTCATTTTCTTATCTTGAAAATGGGCTTTTACACATTTCCAAAGTGATTGGGTTTCAAATTATTGTTCTAGTAATTGATTACTTACAATGTTTTCCCCGACTTCTACAATGTGAAGATTTTGTAGCCATGAGAGTTAACAGTTTTATAGAAAGTCACTTGGTTTCAGGTGAGATAGAATATTGCATAATTCATAATTTATTTTATTAATTTTAATTTTATTATTTTTAACACCAAGGCTATTCATAATTTAAACATTGGTGGACTTTCCCCACATAACTATCTAGCCCCAAACTAAGCCAAAGCTTGTGGTATGGGAACCAGATACCTGATACTTAAATATTTTTTTGTAAATATATACTTATAATATTATACACAATATCACCCAGACAGAGAACAAACATCAATGTTCATCACACAAATGTTTGTTCACGGTGGGATACGAACCCACGACCTACGATACAGAAGGCAATGCTACTACTAACTGAGCTATGAGGGTGAGATAGAAAAAAGAAAGAAACCTGTTTTATTAGCTAATCACATAAAATTCGATAAAAGGGTACATGCTCTTCACAAGAGAGGAGAGATCCGAGAGGATATCTACTGTAACTTAATACCTTTTTGAGTCTTCACAAAAAAATAAAACCTAATAGCAACCCAAATAATCTACAGACCTGTTCTCTTCGTGTCACAAGTTTTATGTATTCAAAAGAGTGTCGTGAAAGGATCAAAATATCTACAAACTAAGATCTAAATTCTAAATGAGCACAGATCTATCGACCCCGTCCGACCCCTCAATTTAAACAAGTAATTTATATTGCAATAAAATATCCCCTTCACAAACAAATAACTCGATAAATTAAACAGTCGAGAGATTGAAAATATCCGATATCTCTAACTGAAAGCATTTTCGTGTACTTCACGCTGGCTATAGGGTTTGCTAAACACTTGAGACAAGTATAGCCGAGACGACTCCGCGCGTCATTGTCTACCCATCTTTGAAGCAATTTGTTGATTGTAATTTCTGTTATTGCTTGTCTCCTTTCAATTGTGTAGAAAATGCAAACTCTACGATTGAGTCATTTAGTTTTAAATGCTTGCCGCATTTGTGCATTTTCTGTAAAAATACTTTTTTTAATGGCAGCACTGTCGACTCTATCCTACTATCCTATCCTACTAATATTATATAAGTTTTTTTTTTTTTTTTAGTACAACTAGCTGATGGAACAAGCAGATGGTCCACCTGATGTTAAGTGGTAACCATCACCTATAAACAAAACATTGCCCCGTAGGTCACGCACAATGGGAACGTGCCCTACGATGCACTGCCCTGCGTCCATCAACTTGAGGCATACAGATGTTAAGCCTCATGTGCCTGTAATTACACCGGCGACCACACTCTTCAAATCGAAACACAGCGTTGCTGCTTGGCGGCAGAAAAAGGCGTGGTGGTAGTACTTCCCCGGACGAGCCCTTCACAAAGAGCTCTACTACTCTTAATAAGTTTGTAAGTATGGTTATAGTTTATTATTCAACTATTCCAATTCAACTTTTTATTTTATTTTTATTTCATCTGTGTTGTTGCCTCTGTTTGTGAGTTTTTTGAACATAATAATAATATGTTCATGAAAAAATCATTGTCAAAAACCATTGTTTTAACCATGCATTCCACATTTTCACACATTCAAATATAGCTACTTCCATTTTTCCTAAGACATAGGTACAAAGGTCGTCAATGAGCAACACAAAATCAATACGGCGCGGGGTCTCATTTAACACACGACCCCTTACTTACTCTCGACATGTCGGAAGGTACTGTCGACCTGTGAGTTACGGGGCCCCTTAGTGGTGCCTGTTCATACTACGGACTGCGTTCAGTAAGAACGGAAAGCATCATCATCGTCGACATGAACAAGTCTACAACTGGGCACCTATTATAATAATAACTAGCTGGTACCCGCGACTTCGTCTGCATACTTTTAATTTGATTAAAGTTTCATGGTTTTATCTTTTAAAATTAAGAAATCCCATACAAACTTTCAACCTCTATTTCAACCTCTTCATCCCTTTTTTTCGCAATAAAAGTCCAATGTCCTTTCTCAGGGTCTAAAGATTGTCTGTACCAAATTTCATCAAAATCGGTTGAGAGGTTTAAGCGGGAAAGCGTAACAGACAGACAGGCAGACAGACCGAGTTACTTTCGCATTTATAATATTAGTTGGGATTTATTCAAAAACTTAAACATATCCATAAATAACCCAGGAAACATTCATGAAATTGTAATGAATGTGCAGTAATTGGTCTGCGTACCATACTAATTAATTAATTAAATAAATATAATAAATGAACCTTCTTTATCCACTGGAGTTTTTGTGCTATGCTTGCTGTTATAAGCAAATGGATCACCTAATTTAAGTGGTAATCATCACCTAAAACAAAAGCTTCACTCACAAGGCTTTGTTATAAGTGATGGTGACTTATTACGCACGAAAAGAACGTGCCCTAAGATGCACTTTCCGTGATAATAATGTCGTCGGTCTAGTAACTTCAACGTTCCTCTGGTAGGTTGAACATTAATCTAATAGGAATTACTTGGGCCAGAATCACTACATAGTATAAAACAAAGTCGCTTTCTCTGTCCCTATATACCTATGTACCAATGTATGCTTTTATCTTGTTTTTTTAATAGATAGAGTGATTCAAGAGGAAGGTTTTTAGGTATAATACATGCATAATATGTACACCCGTGCGAAGCAGGGGCGCGCGGGCGGGTCGCTATAAGTCAAAGTCAAAGTCAAAATATGTTTATTCAATAAAATCACAAGGACCATCTTGAACCGTCTTAAAACTAGGTGACTCTAGTATAGATAATAATTATGTATAAAATATTTTAGGACAAAAGCTTTGACTTGTTCTCCAAAAAAGCGTGGTTTACTCTGTATCTGGTGTGTACACTTCTCTGTTCCCCTCAAATCTAAATTTCTTTTAAAACAAATAAATCAGTGGCAGGTGTCTCAGCACCCCACCCCAAGTCGTCACTTTACGTCCATCAAAGTGTTCTTAAGGTGAAGACAAGAGCTAATGTGACTCTCGCTCGCACGTTTTGACTTGTTGAAGTATATAAAATCACTGAACCCATTTTCGAAAAATCGCAAACAACCATTTTGTGTGCAATCAGATTGCACACAGTTTGGTAAAAAAAATATTTTGATACATGTAAGTTTTCCTACCTAAATAATAGTTTGCTTTTCTAGTTTTCGTACATAAGCAAACTTTTGAATAGGAAAACTTGTATCGATCAAAATGAATTTTTTACTAAAATGTGAGCGAAGTGATTGCACACAAAATGGTTGTTTGCGAATTTGCGAAATTGGGATTAGTGATTTTAGATCTTTTAAAATGTCTAATTGTGCGAGCGAGAGGAAAATTAGGTGTTGTCAACGCCTTAAGGCGCGCCGCTACAGAATAAATAATAGTTACAATACGCCGCTTGCACGAAGACGAAGCGGCGTACTTCGTTATTTATTTGTAGGAAAACCAAGAACACAAAAAAAATAAAGCCACTAATAGGTTTTTACGGATATCTTATCTTATCTTATATAAATATATATAACTCAAAGGTGACTGACTGACTGACATAGTGATCTATCAACGCACAGCCCAAACCACTGGACGGATCGGGCTGAAATTTGGCATGCAGGTAGATTTTATGACGTAGACATCCGCTAAGAAAGGATTTTGATCAATTCTACCCTCAAAGGGATAAAATAGGGGATGAAAGTTTGCATGAGATTTTCAAAGTAAACGAGCGCGAGCAAAGCCGCGGGATCAGCTAGTAAAAGTAATAAATCTGTGCAATCTGCACAAATTTGTTCCGTTAGAGTGCGTGTTTTTTATGTATAGAAAAAAATATCTATGTAAGCATATAATGTATTAAATATATCAGTTATCTAGTACCCATAACACAAGCTTTAAGTAGCTTACTTTGGGGCTAGATGGTGCTGTGTGGATTGTCTGTCCAGCATTATTTTTTTATTTACTTTAGTAGTCAGCCATGTTAAGCAACCGAGCATCTACAGACAAACATTATCTTCTGATTAATCTTTATCAGTCTAAACTGGCGACGCGTGTAAGCTTTTGTCTTCAAAACTCTTGGTAAAATAAAATTATTTTACTTCCATTTAACCAATTTGGCATGGCTTGCTTTAGATGGAGATTCAGCTTGGGGTCTCCATAAAGACGCTGACAACTGTCAAATAACTTCTCGCTTGCACATTCCAATGTTTCTTAAAATATCTGACTGAAGGGAATTTTGAAACATCGGTATCTATATAGTTTCGTACGATAATAATAACTCTTCTAGGCCCGTACCACCATCTCTTGAAGCATTGTTATTTCAATATTACTTTACTTTTTGATCATAAAGCTGACTCTATGCAGTTGACATAAGACATTGAAATAAAAGTAAGTTTTATGGATGAAATGTTTTGATTTTGTTATTTTTGTAGTTCTTCCTAAAAAATGAACTTCATTAACTTTTTACTGGGTGGATCAATTTCGATGATTCTTTATGTCATCGAAACCTGGTGCTTGTCATATGGTCCCATATAAATTTGAGTCAGATCTATTGAGTGGGTTTTGTGTTATAGTAGTATGCGTGTATTTTCCAGTGAATTTGAAGCGGGTTTTTTTCTTGACAGAGTTTAAACTTTTTTGGATCGATATTAATATTTGTTTAATGTAATCTAAGACTTGGTTTCCATTTTCTCGATATTCGGTGATCATCTTCAAAAATATTTACTTTGCAAGCACGAAGTGGTATGACGGTTATCCGCATCTTAAGCTGTAATGTTCAATAAATTCATACATTTATTCCGATCGCTTAAAATATCTGTGCTGTCACCACTATAACGCTACCCCGGCATAAGTTACAAGGGGACATACCGCATTAAATATTCAATGCGCTAAAAGCGTTCCGCTGTTATCGTCGACTCCAAGTTTAGATTATAATTGTCGTACCGACTGACACCGGTGACTGTACTGCTGGTGAAATATACAGTTTCAGTAAAGAATTTATCAAAGTCAAAATATATTGGTTACAGTTTTTATTGTGTTTTGTTTTTGGAATAAAACAGTTGTATAAGTCCCTGCCGCCATTTGACATCATTAAAGTCCTGTCCATCCAAAGGTTGTCTGGAAGAGATCGCTCATAGCGATAAGACCGCCCATTGTACTTCGCTTTAGATAAAATTAATTATTATAATGTTATGTTTTTCTTGTGGTGTACAATAAAGAGATTTCTATCTATCTACATTTATATTAAATCATTTATTTATAAAGAAAATAAAAATTTTATCTATATTATTTTCCCGAGGTTTCGGCTATTGCAACACAGTAGTTTTTGTACTGTAGACCACGACTGTTGCAACATAGCCGAAACGTAGGGAAAATCATAAAGGTAAAACGTGATAAATACCCGTGTTATATTAAAAAAAAAATACAGTTATTTACAAAATGTACAAAATATATATGAAACAGTTGAGCTATCTGCAGACCGTTGCAAACGATCTATAGATAGCCCAACTGATCCAAAGTGCCAATCGGAAGCGTGCCCAAGACACTGGCTGCATTTCCCAGTATATTTGTTGTATGAAATACATGTGAATGAGAAGGTGTCGCATCTAATAAAAATGTTTATTTTCTGAATCTCGGAAACGGCTCCAATGATTTTCATGAAATTTTGTATGCACGGGGTTGCGGGGGCGATAAATCGATCCAGCTAGGATTCATTATTAAATGTCGTTTTATCATTTTTATCATAATAATTGTTTTCATACAGAATTGAACTAGTGTCATCGTATACTTTTATCGTTGAGTGTACCAGCGAAGGCACATATCTGAATGTTCCTTCGAGTTAGTTTCGAATGTACCGTCGGTCCTAAGTGCTCTATGATGTTAGTATTGTGAGGTACCTACTGCTACATATTTGTATTTTACAGATAATGTATTATGGGAACCAATATCGTGCTTATTTTCAACGATAATGTTATAAAGAGCCACATACGACACCTACGTCGTATATACCTACCTACCTACCTACTTTATATAATAATAATTGTTGTTTTTGATCTAACTGACCATAAAAGTTAAAATCAGTGATAGCTTTATTGTTTTTTAAACCTATCTAGTAACTAATACGAATGCAGTAGGTTCAAGTCGCGTCACACGGAAGGAGCGCCGGGGGAGGGGAGGTAGGTGTGATGCCGCTAGTGTCTTGCATGCGCAATCGCGAGGGGATCCTCCACTATTTTACGGCGTTCTTTTTTGCGTGACGTGACTTATACATTTATAACTAGTGGCTCTGGGAGCCGTAGACCTCGCGAGCATACTAAAAGTGAGCTATTTGAGGAATGTAATGTGCAAGTGCATTTTCCGTTTTGTGATTTTTTTGATCTTTTTGATTTTTTTTGCATCACCTTGTGTAGAATGAGGTCCTATGTGTTTCTCTCAAATTTTATTGAAAACCATCGATTGTTTGATGAGCTATCCTGTTCATCATGCTGAAGATCCTTATCAGATCTTCACCAAACTTTTAGGAGACCAACTTATAGTTACTACCTTTCAAATAAAAAAAGAATAATCGAAATCGGATCTCATTTGGTGGAGATATCCAGTATATCAAATAGCCCCCTTTTTTTGGGGGAAGTACCCCTCCAATCAAAAATCCCCGACGACAAAAAAATTCTAATAAGTCATATAACCTGTGTACCAAGTTTCGTCCAGATCGGTTGAAAAATGCGACCTGTAGAGGTGAACAGACAGACAGACAGACAGGCAGACAGACAGACATCCGGACAAACGCATTTTTGGCCAATGTGGAAACTGAGACGCTTCGCTCGCTTCGCTCGCTCGGTCAATTATTAGCATAAGTGTACCTACTTATATAAACTATCTACCTACTATAAATATTTATTTTATGTTTACGTTTTGCAACAGCTCGAGTCAGTGCCAACATCGACACAAACCTTGCTAGGTTTCACGATGTATTATTAAAACTGTTATTTAAGTTTTCCTGAATAAATAAATAAAAATATGGAAAGCCTAAAAGAAAGAAAGAATGAAAGAAATATAATTTATTTGTCATACAAACACATTATTTTATGAGGATCAAATATTTATAAGCAAGTAACAATGTGCTAATGTATGGAAATAATGGATTTCGTTTTATACTAATCTATTATCCGGTAGCAATAAAAAACGTGCTATCTGGGCAGCTCAGGTAATGTCATAGGCAGACGTAACTGCTTAACATCCGGTTAGCCAATTTTCCTGAAGATACTTCTTAGGGAGGCGAAACCTCCCTTCAGCAAAGGTTTTGTTTTATGGTTTTCATCGAATTTGAAGCTGGTTTTATTATACAGTCAGAGATTTATTGTACTTCCATTATAAGCCCAAAAACAGAAAGCTGAAACATAATAATCCTCCAGTGATTTGAATCAAGTTACATAAAAAATTTCCTTCGTACCTTCAAATAAGATATTCTAAGCAAACAAATAATTGGGTCAAAACAAAGTTGGAAGCCAACAACTAAGCATTTTTTTGCTCCTGCCTCGCTTTCACAAGTGTACTCCTAAACTGACAGTCACTGCCTTCAGAGGGTTGAGGCATACTAAGTGTGCGAGAATGAACAGTATTAAGTACTACTGAAAAAACTGAAACAGCTTCACGACTTTGATCCCCAGGCACTCCAGTCAGTACTCGGTACTAACTCAAGATTCTTTGAGGATGTCTAAGGGGGGTAGTCAGAGGTACGTCCAAACATTACATTTGGCACATACCCACATTTTGCAGTAGTTAGTATTCCATAAGTGACAGGTTGCAAGCCCATCGCCGCTGTCAGAATACTACTACAATGCCTATTTCTGCCGCCAAGCAGCGTTGCTGTGTTTCGGTTTGAAGGGTGTGGTTGCCGGTGTAATTACAGGCACAAGAGGCATTAACATCGGTATGCCTCAAGTTGATGGATGCGTGCTTGCTTTACGAGGCAATGCTTTGTCATGGGTAATGATTACCACTTAACATTGGGTGGACCATCTCCTTGTTCCGTCAAAGAGTAGTATAAAAATAAAAACATAGACACTAAAAAACATCATTCAAAATTCTTTTTTGTTTATCGCCTACAGCTGTGCTCCGCGGTTTCACCCACGTAGTTTTAAATCCCAGTATTCCCACGAGATAACAAGTTGCCTATGTTCTATTCCAGACTATAATCAATTCTTGTGCTAAATTTCATCCAGATCGGATCAGCCGTTCTGGCGTTCTTGAGTAACAAACATCCAAACTTTCACTTAATGATAACGATATTAGTGTGATAACGTAATAACAAGCATTATTGCTTCGCCTACACAGAACAAACTTTACCTGCCCTAAAGCGAGCTTATGTATTCTGGAAAAGTTCTTACTATACTTAGATACATGTTTATTTTTACTTTTGTAAAACCACAGTCGTGCATTACTGTAAAAATAAATAGGCTCAGTGTGTCCCTGAAAAAGTGAGTCAGCGAAAGTTCACCCACAAGGAGTCGTCGACACCAGCGACTTACAAACTTGAAACCGACACGTCACTGCCGCGGTAAAAACTCAGTGTCACAACTCCAAGTGGGGTAAAAACTAAACACGAATGAATTGGTGATCATTCGTCATTACAGCCTCAGTTCCACAACTCAAAATGGGGCAAAATTCATGAAAATCCGATGTAAATCTCTCCATAGCTCGTGGCGTGACTTTCAGCTAGTGTATGAGACTTGACACAGTTACATTTAACAGCAATTTAATACACTTCTTAGTATAATAATATGTTTTTCCTGGAGAATACAGTATGGGGTTCTTCAAAAAAGGCGTGTTAAAATATTTAAAGGGTCAGCAACGCGAGTGTGACACCTCTGGTGTTACAAACGTCCATAGGCTACAGTGACCGCTTCCCATCAGGTAGGCCGTATGTTTGTTTGCTACCTTGGTAGTATAAAAAAAACGCTCCGACGCAATAGGTTGCGGGTTTGATTTCTGACTCCGAACAAATTTGTGTACGATCTGCAGAAATTTGTTCTGTTGGTCTGGTTGTTTTCTACGGTTAATAAAAACTATCTATCTATGTAAGTATATAATGTATTACATATATCACTTATACCCATAGCACATGCTTTGAGTAGCTTACTTTGGGGCTAAATGGTGCTGTGTGGATTGTCCAGCATTATTTATTTATTTACTGTATACTACAGCTGGTAGGTAATACAACGGGCAACAAATTACATTAAGTTACATAGTCTTTGGTGATGCAACAATAATCGACATCGTTATCATCCAACATTGTTATTTGATACTGAAAGTGGTTTGTAAAACAACTTACATAGATGAGACACTGTAACAAAAAATACAGTGTCCCTCCAGTCTACAGAAGGCTTCCATTCAGCAAGGGCTCGAATTTGAATACTTGTCACTTGATAAATCAGGATCTGTAGACCCTTCAGGCAAAAATAATGATGCAGTGCGAGTCGTACATCAATAGAATGTACGAGTGTACTCACTACTAGGCTAATATACTAGTGAGAAGACAGTTTTTGCCGAGCTAGTATTGATAGCTTTTTAATAGTTTTATAGGGGGGATGGGTTAAGTTAAGAAAGGAGGTTAAGGGGGTCCAGGGAGGGATTTGGGAAAATTCATCAGAAAAAGTAAGTAAGTCTCTTGACTAAAAAGTATGTCCTTTTCCTCTGAAAAGGGCATACTTTTAAATTGCGGGTAGCACCGCAGGGCGCTAGTTGTGTTTTAAAATACTAAATACATTCCTTGAAAAACGGCTTAAAGGTACTTCAAGGCCCTAAAGATGTCAATTGATCCTAAAAGGTCGCTTAGCTACTGACTAGCAAAACTGAAAATTTCGTTAAAAGCTTGACGGCTTTACGGATACCTTTCAAAACTTTCGAAGTAGAACAAGGCCCTTATGCATAATGGTCGCTGAGCGTGACAATAGCTTAACAGACCATTAATGTTTAGAAGCTTTAAATAGTAAGGCCCTTAGAATAACTAGTCTCATAATATTAAGGTTGATGCAGTTCGATAAAAACATTTGAAGTTTTGCTGGCAATGTTAGTATTTTATCGGATTTATTTTATGAGTTGCGACATTTTGTCACAGAGGATTGCTGTATGATTTTCATTCGAAGTAGCAAATCTACAAAAAAATTGCGATTTAAAATGAATTTAGTGGAAACACTGCTGTTATTTTCAAATATATTATTTGACAATCGAAACTATCCCCAATTCCATTCTAGGCTTTGGTCGCGTGGAACTTGTCTAGGCCTACACCTAGTTTTAAAACGTGTCATACTGATACATGGAATTATAATGAGACTTTTTGACTTTGACTTGGGTACTTTTCACGATGTTGTGACCATTTCTGTATGTCTCGAGTTAATGGACGCAAAAGGCACGTTCATATCGTGCCCATGAGGTAATGTTTTGTTAAAGGTGATAGAATTACCACTTAACATTAACAAAAAAAATAGAGCTTAGCCGACTTTCACAAATCACACAATCGGTTGCATATCGCGAAAATGAAACATCTGTACACTATATCGCACCACGCCTACTTTTTTTTACTGTTTCATAGCAGCTAAGACTTGACCTCTCAAATGAACACACACGTCTCCAATCTATAATATTGACATTCAGCTTAAAGAGCAACTTTGTTTAACCTTCATTGTTCTCCCGCACACCGAAGGCGGTAAACGAATAAAATTGCCATGAAACATGAATAAAATACACCTTATTGCTATAGCGTTGTTGGTTTTGTGTATTCTCGAGTCTAGTGGGGCCACCGTCACTGAGTTCTTCAATAACTTGCCTGAGGATATTTCGGTGAGTAGAGTGAGTGTCATACAAATATTAAACCAGCTTAAATAATCTTATTACTATATCTGAGAATTCAAGAGTAGTAGCTCTTTGTGAACTCGCCCAGGAAGTACTACCATCACGTCTTTTTCTGCCCCCAATCAGCGCTGTGTTAAGAGTGCGGTTGCCGGTGTAATTACATGAGACTTAACATCCGTGTGCCTCAAGTTGATGGACGCAGGGTAGTGTATCGTAGGGCACGTTCCTATAACTACTGTATCTTTACCTCTGTTGAACAATATGTATGTATTACCTATGTTGAACAATAAATGAATATTATCATCACTACATAGTATAAAACAAAGTCGCTTTCTCTGTCCCTATGTCCCTATATCCCTAAGTCCCTTTGTCTGCTTAAATCTTTAAAACCACGCAACGGATTTTGATGCGGTTTTTTTTTAAAGATATAGTGATTCAAGAGGATGGTTTATTTTTTTCTGAAAGCTCGATCAACTATTATAATAATCAACTGTCACGTCACTTGCTATTTCAGCTTTTACTTAAAATTAGATAGGGATAGCAAGTGACTTGACAATCGATTAGTGTTGATGGAGCTTTCGGAAACCGGGGGTTAATCGGTATTAAAAAAAACACAGATACAACTTTATGTAACTTCACCGTCGTGACACGATGTCAAGAGTTACTTTGATGTAATTTTTCTGAAATTATTCTGCCCTTTGACTTCAATTTCGTGGTCCATTGAATTGGGTTGTGAAAGTTCAAGCAAGTTCAAAAAAAAGTTCAGTTTCAAGAGATAGACCTAATGGGCCTTACTGCAAAACGGTGTCTAACTTTGAACAATGTCTAAAATTAGCGCTGTCTCTGTTTGCCATTACGCAATGGCAAGAGATGTCAAAAGTTTAGGCAGTGTTTAACGTTTGCTTATTTTTTTGTAGTAAGGCCCAATATGTCCTGTGTAGTGCCTACTTGTCACAATACGCACATGAAAGGCATAAAGCACTGGACTCAAGCAGCAAGTCACACGTCAGTCAGCACTGGAATGAAGCCCTCAGGCGAGCTCTGTGTTTACACTGGATATTCCCTTTGTGGGCTCAGTTTCTAGTATCACAAGGAAATATTGAGGACTATACGTATATCTCTTGTTTTCTGCGAAACGAGAACCGTTTTATTATGGCCGTTGCTGATACATTTGAGTTACGTGGCAAATGTTATATACAGGATGTCCCAGAACTCATCGTCAAGTTGAAACGGGGCGACAGGATTGATTGTAAAGATCATGAGAAAGATCAGTAGTAAAGTATGACTTGTAGAAAACTCATTTTACTTTTGCATCCCAGAAAAGAGTGAGTTTTTTTGCTCAAAGTAAATGGGTAGTAGAAAAAAAGATGGAGTATAAAGATTTTGTTTTAATAAAATCGCAACCTTGCCTTGAATATCCCTTGAATATTGATGCGAGGGTGGCAGCTACAACCTTCTTAATACGTTAGATTATTTTATTGCACTGAAGTAAATTAATTTTAAAATGCGTGCGGCTGCCGTTATTGCGGTCGCCGCGTCAAAGAAAACCAAAGTTACCTATCGCATATCCATCCTTCACTCAAGCGTAGAAGTCTATGAACCAATGCGAGCGCACTGAGATGACGTGAAACACAATTCCATTAGTTAGCTGTCACTCACCGTATCATTCAAACCCTCAAATTTCCCTTTATTAATAAAAACGGTAGTGATTTAACAATTGAATTGTTAAATCACTACCGAACAATTGATTTGGAAATTGTTTTTGTATTTTTTAAGTCTACCATTATAATATATATATAATGGTAGACTTGGTTTCGCCAGGAGCACCGGTGGTCTAGTGGGAGTGACCCCGCCTTCCGATCGTAAGGTCGCAGGTTCGAATCCGGTCGTGCACCAATGGATTTTTCTATCGAAAAATTTATGTGCGCAATGCCAGTGCTCTTAAACGGTGAAGGAAAACATCGTGAGGAAACCAGTTAGTATTCTAACAGCGGCGATGGGCTTGCAACCTGTCACGTATGGAATACTAACTGCTGCAAAATGTGGGTATGTGCCAAATGTAATGTTTGGACGTACCTCTGACTACCCCCCTTAGACATCCTCAAAGAATCTTGAATTAGTACCTACTGTGGTACTGGGAGATCTGAAGGGATATCTACCGTACCTGGGGATCAAAGTCGTGAAGCTGTTTCAGTTTCAGTTTCGCCAGTTATCTTGCTACCACGCCACTATGGATGAGGCCTAAAAATGGAAACACTCATCACTGTTAGTTCTAAGGCACAGAAGATATTCCTTTATAAATATCATAAAGCAAGAGTTCAGAACAACTAATAGGATAACGGCTGTACTGTACTGTATGTGTGTACTGTATAGCTCTATAGCTGTTTTTTTTATAATGTTACATGATAATACTCAGAATGTTATAACATTCCAGAATACTTTCACCAGCGCCTGGGAGAATATGAAGAAGGCTATAAAAAAACCAGTACGGATCAAAAGGCTGGGACGCGGAAGTAAGTTACCCTCACTTACCTTCAAATAATAATATTTATTCAGAACAGTATGTACAGTGCACAAGTTTCAAAATAACGATGAGACCGCAATAGTTAAAAACTGTGGTGCTAGTCAAAGGCTCTCCATCAAAAACTACTGCATCAGTATCCTTAAATTATAGGTTTCCGTATTAGATATAGCCCGTAGTGTGTACAACGGATATGCCTCAGGTTGCCCTTGTAATAAGCGTGATTTTTCTTTGGCTTTGTGAAGCTGGATCAGTATGGGTGTGTACCTTATTATAAATAAACTATTTGACCCCGCGAACTTAGTATCGCCTGACAGTCAATACGTCAGATGTTGACCCGTGAACATTTTGTATGGGCAAATTCTTTTTCTTTCATTTTTTTTGAGCAATTTTCTTAATTTTTTTTAAATGTAAGAACCTTTTCCTGACAATAGCAAAAAATCGGTTCAGCCGTTCAGGCGTGAAGCCGTGACCAAGGGAAGTAGGGATTCATTTTTATATAAAGATAATTATATTGGTAGACATTCACTGCCTAGCTCTAGTGAAATCAAAGCTTGTGTAGTATAGGAACCAGGAAGCTAATGAAATTTCATCTCGCGATTTTTTTTATATAATTGGCTGATGGAACAAGCAGATGGCCCACCTGACGATAGTGGTAATCATCACCTATAACATTTTTCACACACATTGCCTCGTAAGGTACGCACGATACGAACGTGCCCTACGATGCACTGCCCTGCATCCATCAACTTGAGGCATACAGATGTTAAGCCGCATGTGCCTGTATTTACACCGGCGACCACACTCTTATAACCGAAACATAGCGTTGCTGCTTGGCGGCAGAAAAGGCTTAAGTACTATCTACTTCTCCGGACGAGCCCATCACAAAGAGCTCTACTCCTCTTAATTTTTTTGATTTTAGATTTAGATTTATTTATTGCCAACATGTAGGTACATACATCAGTCATATTATAGCTTAGGTCTAAAGTAGTTAATAAGCGAGTACATGTACCCTGGGGCGCTGCAATCTATGTAGAAATAAGGTAGGTACAATAGTTCATTCCTAAGTACACATAAGATACATAAGACTACCTAAGAGATTTTTGTCTACAGGACGTAGAAAGAAGAACAAGAGAACCACGTCTACAACTACAACCACAAGCACAACAGATGCGACCACCGTCAGCTCCACATACCTGATGCCGAGGAAACGGAAGCTGCAGCTACCAGTATTGCCAGCTCCGCGGTGGGCGGGTCTTGTCGACTGGAACAACTTGCAGAAGCCGCGATTTGTATTAAGGTCTGGTTATTCTATGTATTAACATACGTATACACATTGTTTGACGACATTGTTAAGATTGCGGAAAGTCGAATTGAAAGGGCTCAGAATCGTTCTTCTTGGAAACGAATAGGGGAGGCCTATGTTCCGCAGTGGATTTCTGTAGGCTGATTATAAATCTGATCAATGCTGGTCAATCCACACAGCACCATCTAGCCCCAAAGTAAGCTACTCAAAGCTGGTGTTATGGGTAGCTTACTGATATATTTAATACATTGTATAATTAATAGATATTTGTTTATTATACATAGAAACACCCAGACCATTCGAATAAATTTCTACAGATCGTACGCAAATTTGTTCCGAGGCGGAAATTGAACCGCAACCTCTTGCGTCGCAGGCGGACTCTCGCCCGCTGCGCCACTGAGGTTGTCAACAATCGATGCAAATATTGAAACAGTGACTAAAGTGTGGCAAGTTTTGGGACCTAAGATGTTATATTTTAATTTTCAGATGGACCATCAACTCCTAGAGGAGCACTTCTTGAAGGAGCGTATAAAAAACAAAACACATAAGTATTATTTTTCTGAAATAAATTGAACAGAAAGATAATCACAAGCTGTTTTGCATACCATTTCAAAGAGATAATTTTTTATTCGATAATATACAACATTTCTATGAATAAAATATCTCTGAAGTCTACTGAAGTAGGTTCAAAGTATTAGTACTAATACTCGCCAGTAGGATGTCAGGATGAGTCATATTTTTCATCAGTTGAGTTTTTCATTTCCCGAAAAAAAGGATAAACGACATGTTCTTAAAATGAGTCCTACTCGCTCACATGGCCGAAGCTAGCAGGATTCGCCGTTAACGGATACGTTGAGGAGGACATCAAAATGAGTCCTAGTTAGGTCGATTTATCGCCCCCGAAACACCCTGCATACTAAATTTCATGAAAATCGTTGGAGCCATTTTCGAGATTCAGATTACAACTAAAGGTTCTATACAAGAAGGTATTAGAGATGGAGATAGACAGGGTGCGCTGATTCAAATATTTTATAACAACACTATTGTTAATTGTGAATTTATGAACCTTGATGAATTCAATGTTTATATAATATTTCACAAATATTTAAACTATTATGTGCAATGAACGTCTTTTGTTTTATCAGTTTTGTCGTTTCTTCAACACGACACGGGTCTTTTATAAATTCAACTACAGATTTAATTTAATTCAAAGTCCAAAAAAGGTCAAAAAAATCATAAGGATTACTTTGAAACTAAATTTTTTTTAACTTTGAATTGTGAACCATACAATTTAAAAGTTTTTGTTGACGTTTTGGACTAGATATTTTAGCTAAATTAAACTTAGTGCTTACAAACAGTCAGAAAAATCTCTTAACCTTTTGATAAAACTAAATTATAAAATAAAATAATTTTACTAAAAAAATTTATGGGTAATATCATCCATAGTTTTTTCCCATTATCCGAGTAGGAAACCGCGACCTTCCTGCATAAAACTAATCAAAAATTTATCAAAACAAGAACCTTAATAGCCCTAAACAAGAAGTGTTTACTATGTACGATGGAAGCACGATACCTATTCGTTTATGTCGCCTCGACGATGTGGGTACTGGAGCCTGCTCACGGTAAATTTACCGATTTTTTGGGACATTTACCAAAGAAAATGGGGGTGAGTGACATCAGCATTATGAGTTTTTCTTGGATATTTCTTTTTGTTGTGAACTTTAAATTTGAATTTTAAAGTGAAATATTAAAATAAACTTGTTATGTTATTTATTTGTATTATAAATGCTTTGAGCGATTAGTAGTTTTTATTCTGATTTTTACGCCTTAGTAGTAATAAGACGAAAAGTACAGATTAATAACATAATACCTATGTTTTAGTTAATCAATATAAAAACCAAACATTTTCAGGAAGCCTTCAAAACGACATGGACTGGATTGAGGATCAATCTCAAGGCTAATATTAAACCAAAAAGAATTAGAAGAATGGGAGTATTTAGTAAGTTTTACTCAAATTTTTATTATCCCAACTAATATTATAAATGCGAAAGTAACTCTGTCTGTCTGTCTGTCTGTTACGCTTTCCCGCTTAAACCTCTCAACCGATTTTGATGAAATTTGGCACAGACAATCTTTAGACCCTAAGAAAGGACATAGGCTACCTTTTTGCGAAAAGTACGCAGATGAAGTCGCGGGTACCAGCTAGTTTCCTAAAAAAACGACAAAAAAATCACGTTTGTTGAATGGGATCCCCCTAGTTATGTAGTATGGTGGTAGTACTCCTCAAAAGAGTACGCCTGAGTTCGTCTTTGTAAATTACTCTAAAGTTGTGCAAAAAATGATTTTATTTAAACCTTTAAGGCTTCACACAATAATTCACTCTTCTGTTTCAGGAGCGGTTACACCTATCGTTCTTCTAAAAGATTATACAGCTATGGGTGGCCACATCAAACAAATGATACCCGTACTGCCTACTCCGAACTCTAGATACCGGTATCTCTGGAGATCAACAATGGAACAAGCTGGAAGTGTTGAAAATAATAGAGGTATGTTTGAAATACCTACCATGTTTTTTAGAAGTATTATACTTGAACTATTAACAAAATCAAGTAAACAATCAAACTCACAAATCTTGGTAAATATCCCGTTATTATTGAAAGTTATTTGACAGCCTACGTAGCTCAGTTGGTGGTAGCTCTGCCTTCTGCGCCGTAGGTCGTGGGTTCGATTCCCACCGTGAACAAACGTTTGTGTGATGAACACAGATGTTTGTTCTCTGTCTGGGTGTTATATAATATTATACGTATGTATTTACAAAAAAAAAGTATATAAGTAGTATATCAGAGCTATCTGGTTCCCATATCACAAGCATAAGCTTAGTTTGGGGCTAGATAGTGCTGTGTGGAAAGTCCACCAATATTTTTTATTTTTTTTATTAATTTTTATAGTGTTACAGATTATTTTATCATTATAAAATCTTTGTTTATTAAAACAGCTTTGAGATTTTGATCCTCAAACATGGTAGATACACCTCAGATCTTCAGTACCAAGTAGGAACGTGCTTATTTTTATTGACAGCGTTAGACGGGGCATTCCTCGAACCGCACCTAAATGAACCGCACCTAGGCCAAGCGCAGCCAATTACTTCTTCGAAGCGGGTGCGCTTCGCCTAGGTGCGGTTCATTTAGGTGCGGTTCGAGGAATGCCCCCGTTAGACAGCCCGCTGCACCATTTATGAATTTTAGGATTTTTCTCGTACCTTTAAAGGAATATTATAATCTCAAATGATCATGTATATCTTGAACTAGCTGAACCCTCAGCTTCGCTCGCGCATATTTACTTTGACAATTTCATATATTTTCCTCCATTTCACTCCTTTGGGGGTTAAATTTTGAAAGAGTGAGTGAGAGTGAGAGCCTATGCCATGAGAGGAATACGTATGTGAAGATTCAAGTTTCTAGCTCTAAGGGTTTGGCCTGTGCGTTGTCATCAGTCAATCACTTTTGCCTTTTTTTATAAGCTGAGGATGGTCCATTTTGATACTATGATAATTTTTGTATTTCAGAACCGATAAAACTACCATCAAATGAGAATTCAGTTCTTCCCCTACTCCTCCACACGACAGAGAAACCAATGAATGGGATAAAAACAAAGTTCAACGCTTTCAGGATTCGTGTTTCATATAAGTGGCAACTAAAGTTAAGTTAAGTTAAAGTTAAGTTTTTCCAAATAAATATGTTTTCTTTCTTTCTAAAGTTTTTGTAACTAGTTGGCCAAATAAAACGAAAAAAATTGACGCAATAAAACTTCTAATTAGGTATTTCATTCAATTCAAATGAATTGAAATAATTTTTTCAGATCAAATTTTAATTCAATTTAAGAGTAGTACACAGAAATAAAACCTTAAAAAACGATTGCAAGCTCTTACAAAATTTAAGACAAAAACAATTTATAGTAGACGACCTCTGTGGCGCAGCGGGCGAGAGCCTGCCTGCGACGCAAGAGGTTGCGGGTTCGATTCCCGCCTTGGAACAAATTTGTGTACGATCTGCAGAAATTTGTTCCGATGGTCTGGGTGTTTTCTATGTATAATAAAATAATAATATAACAAAATATCTATCTATGTAAGTATATAATGTATTAAATATATCAGTTATCTAGTACCCATAACACAAGCTTTGAATAGCTTACTTTGGGGCTAGATAGTGCTGTGTGGATTGTCCAGCATTATTTATTTATTTATTTATTTTATAGTTATTAATCCTACTACTATTATGAACATGAAAGTTTGTAAGTGTGGATGGATAGATGGATGTTTTACTCTATCACGCCGGAACGGCTGAACGGATCTGGATGAAACTTGGCAGAGAGATAGATAATAGTCTGAAATAGCACATAGGTTACTTTTTATCCCATGGGAATACCGGGATTTAAATCTGCGCGGGTGAAACCGCGGGGCGCAACTAGTTATAAGATAATTGTGTTCGATTCAGGTTTCAATCAGAAAACAAAAAAAAAATAGAAAGAAAGAAAGAAAGAAAGAAAGAAATTAATTTGTTTGCCACACACACAACATATGAGGATCAAAAATTTACAAGGTAGTAACTAATAGATAAAATTAAAAAGACAAAATAAAAAGTATATAAAAAGATGCTATGGTACAGAGTCCTCCCTTTGCACTTACACTGAATTTGTTTGAACATATAAATTACATCTGTTACTTACTAGTGGCTCTGGGAGCTGTAGACCTCGCGAGCATACTAAAAGTGAGCTATTTGAGGAATGTAATGTGCAAGTGCATTTTCCGTTTTGTGATTTTTTGATCTTTTTGATTTTTTTTGCATCATCTTGTGTAGAATGAGGTCCTTTGTGTTTCTCTCAAATTTGATTGAAAACCATCGATTGTTTGATGAGCTATCCTGTTCATCATGCTGAAGATCCTTATCAGATCTTCGCCAAACTTTTATGAGACCAACTTATAGTTACTAACTTTCAAATAAAAAAAGAATAATCGAAATCGGATCTCATTTGGTGGAGATATCCAGTATATCAAATAGCCCCCTTTTTGCCCTTTTTTGGGGGAAGTACCCCTCCAATCAAAAATTCCCTGACGACAAAAAATTCTAATAAGTTATATAACCTGTGTACCAAGTTTCGTCCAGATCGGTTGAAAAATGCGACCTGTAGAGGAGAACGAACAGACAGACAGACAGACAGACATCCGGACAAACGCATTTTTGGCCAATGTGGAAACTGAGACGCTTCGCTCGCTTCGCTCGCTCGGTCAATTATCCAACGGTTGTCAGGTTGAACAAGCAGATGGCTCACCTGATGTTAAGTGGTAACCAACAACTGCATAGCATTGCCTCGTGAGTCTCGCACAATACACCGGCGACCACACTCTTCAAACCGAAACACAGCGTTGCTGCTTGGCGACAGAAAAAGGCGTGGTGGCAGTACTTCCCCGGACGAGCCACACACAAAGAGCTCTATTACTTTTGCATTTCCTATCAGTTTTATTGTTTTAATAAATTTTAATTTATAATATTTCATATAAAAAAGTCAAGTACTTCATCATGTTTACACCATTCAACTCATGCTGAAGTTTACATTATTATATACAACTTTTCTCTTAAAAAAATATACCTTTGAGTTGAAATGAGAATCAATTACCTTTTTTCTTTTGAGATCGGTTGAAATTGTAACACTATACTTTATTATAATAAATATCTAGTACACCCTATTTTTGAAAAAGCGGTGACGACATAGGGCTGTCGCTACATTGACGGGCAATATAATTGAAGAGGCGCGACCCCAATTAGCGTGTTGTAGGGGACAACATAATAAAGGCAAAATAAGCTTATTTTAAAATATAAAAGCCAGAAAAACTGATGTTTTAGTATGGTACAAAAATGTTTTAGTATTATAGAGAAAGGGACCGATAAAAATAATCGTCGTTCGTCTTTTAGGAATCACATGCAGCTCTGACCAAAAACAAACATGACACATGACAAGGGTTTTATTTTGGACATTTGTTTCACCTGAGGCTTCCTTTATCAAAATGTAAGACAATGGCTATCATATTTAGAGTTCCGTAAAATTAATTAAAAAAAATCGCCAGTGTCGCCATTAAAAAAAACTTTATTGTATTGCATCTTAACTCTAACAACACTAGGAGGTTGAAGAGAAGCCACATTCTTGACAACCTCAACTAAAAAAAAGGGGGGGAAAGACTGCTGCGTCTGGACCCTAACCGCCATTCGTCCATCCACTCATTCGCCTATAGTCCACCAAATGATTGCGAGTTCTAACTAGAAAAAAAAATGTGTTGCTTGCATCTTATGAGTCTAAATTTCCGGTTTATAACTAGCGACCCGCCCGCGCGCCCCGGCTTCGCATGGGTGCACAAATCATGCATGTATTATACATATAAACCTTCCTATTGAATCACTCTATCTATAAAAAAAACCGCATCAAAATCCGTTGCGTAGTTTTAAAGATTTAAGCATACAAAGGAACAAGGGGACATAGGGACAGAGAAAGCGACTTTGTTTTAATATACTATGTAGTGATAGTGATATGATGTGATGGAACTTATTCCATCACATCATATTTACCCGATCTTAATCGGTGTTAAGTGGTAACCATCTCATACATCAAAGCATTGCATCATAAGTCACGCATGATAGGAACGTGTGTCAGTACTGTCGTCCAGCTTGTGTATGAAACCAATAGTTATCGAGCACGTCTCAATGCATACATACGTATAGTTACACACAGCGTCAGATATCATCGTTTTCGTACCCTTACTTAAGGTCCGTTTGAGGTCCACTTTAAGAAAGGTGACTTTGATCATTCCAACTATTTGGTGATACAAACCATGCTCGGGTGACTCATAGAACCGACATTTTTAGAGTTCCTCTTAGAAAACCTTTAAACTGACTTTGATTTTAACAAGAATTCCTACATGAGTACACATTAAAAAAGTTCTTAAAAGAAGTTATGGGTACTTGTTTCAATAGTGGATCTATAAATACAATGGTCGTGTACATCAGAGTTTTTTCTGTTCAAAAGTGTAAGTGCAAAGCGATAGTAATCCCAACGATAAAAGAAAACTTTTTTTTATAAAAATAAACCATTCTTGACTACAATCTCACCAGATAGAAAATGAAATGAAATGAAACAATTCATTTGCATGAAGTATGGTACATATTTGGAGTAAGCGACGATGTAGCCAACGTTGGAGCAGAACGGTCTAGAAGACACCTATTATTCACTTCTGCCTTGAGGAGATTTACATTGTAGTGGTCAGGAAAAACAGACGACGGTAATGACTTCCACTCCTAAGCAGTTCGCTTAATGTAGCTAGAAGCTAAACGCTTTGTGCGAATTGGTGGTATGCTAACAAGATATGGATGATACCCGGCCGTGCGTCTACTAGTCCTGTGGTGGAATGGTGGGTGATGGAATGACTTTGTGAGGAAACCGGCATGTCATAGAACCTAATGAGTTCTAAAACATGACATGTGTCAAAACCTTTTTGAGGCACACTTAAAATCCATTCACCATTTTAAGAGTAGTAGTAAGCACGCTCTTTGTAAAGGGCTCGTCCGGGGAAGTACTACCACCACGCCTTTTCTGCAGTCAAGTGGCAACGCTGTGTTTCGGTTTGAAGAGTGTGGTCGCCGGTGTAATTACAGGCACATGAGGCTTAACATCTGTATGCCTCAAGTTGATGGACGCAGGGCAGTGCATCGTAGGGTACGTTCCTATAGTGCGTGACTTACGAGGCAATGCTTTGTTATAGGTGATGGTTACTACTTAACATCAGGTGGGCCATCTGCTTGTTCCATCAGCTGATTGAAAAAAAATGCTGCTTCGAAATAAACAAGCGTCACGAAACTTAGGAACAAAAAAACTCTTAGAAATTCTTCGTTTCACCCTTGACCATTTTAAGGGTATACACGATATACTTTTCGATTTAAGTCCCTTTCTGGAGTGCTCGAAAGACATCGTAAAACATGATTTTACGCGGTGTCCGTTTTTGCGTTGCTTTTTCTAGGAACTTTTTCTTTGACATTCGTATTTTGCGTTCCATTTGCGAACTCTATTTTGCAACTGAGCGGATTTCTACGTTAAAATTAAATATTTTACAATTTTTAATTTGTGTACAGTTTCTTCCTTGAAATGAAATATTGGACTTAAATATTCTAGTAACCATTAAATTTTTAAAGTAAAATTTTTTATTTAATGTTTTTTTGACACGGTTCTGTACCTACTTTTCTATGTTTTTATCTGTTTTTATGTACATATTTACTGTTATTTATGGACTGTCTGAAATAAATAACGATTATGATTATTATTATTATAAATGGAAACAAGGCAATGTAGTAAAATGAAATGAATTCAAATAAAAGTTTTTCATAGATATGATTAACGTTTTGTGATTTTTTTAGAAAAAATCCTAAACTTACTTTTAAAAAAGAAACTTCTTACATGCGCAACTACAAAAGTTCTAAAGGTTAACATAGCCCGCATGCTTATTTCATCATCGTAGCTGTCTATTTGTCTAGACAAACTGGCCCAAACACTACTAACAAAACAGTTTTGACTTTGCCAAAAGTGCGGCAAAAAATCGCGACAAATGTATGAAAGCTATAACTCATCAGGGCTGTATTGGCTAGCCGCCAAAGCCTCTCGGGCAAAATGTAAATTCAATACTGTACGAATCTAAACTAGAATATACCCTAGCGTACGGTACGAGTGAGTTGGTAGAATTCTTTGGGACGGAATGAACTGAAGTAATTGTGAATGAACTGAAGTAATTGTGATTTAAAATATTGTCTTAAAGATATTTGAAAGAACGAATATGTCTATAGGTATTTATGAAGAAGTTTCAATCGTTTTTTCCATGAAAATGGATTAAGTTAATTTATACCCGATAAAGAAAATAAAATAGAAACTACTTAAGGCTCCGGTGACAGCGGCTCGCAATTTCGAGGTGCGATTGGCTATTATTTCATTTTATTTTATTTCGGGGAGGTTGTTTGAAAAAATAACTCTAACGAAACACGCATAAATACTGTTTGAACACAAATAATACAATAATATAAGGGAAACATGCCCGAATCAGAAATCATTTTGGTATTAGTATGTTTGGTCTTACGTTTACCTAATACCAAAATGATTTCTGACTCAAGCACATTTCCCTTATATTATTATATTATTTGTGTTCGAACAGTATTTATGCGTGTTTCTTTAGAGTTATTCTTTCAAACAACCTCCCCGAAATGAAATAAAATGAAATAATAGCCAATCGCACCTCGAAATTGCGAGCCGCTGTCACCGGACCCTTAACAACATGAACAAAAAAAGCCAACTTCCTGCTATTCGACTTTTTACTTTATCATGTTCTGATGAACGAAAAAGTTAGCTTGGCACTTATTGACCAACTCTTTTATATATCCTACTGACCTAAAAGGGAGAAATAAAAGTTCCCAGCGAAAATAGCTACTGAACATCGGAAAGTCCGACTTTTATCTCTAATTTTATACCTTACCAGTATTCAAAGTGATTTCTTACCTTTTCCCTATGGCAAATTCTCAAGAAGCTGGTGCCGTTATCGACGACTGTAATCAAACGCTACAATACTTCCGTTATTGTGTCTAGAGAAGCCTACGAGCCTTACGAGGCAATGCTTTATAAGAAGTGATGGTTACCACTTAACATCAGGCAGGCAATCTGCTTGTTTCATCAGCTAGTTGTATAATAAAAGAAGCCAAAAAAATCAAGGGTCTAGTTGTATCATCATCACTTGTCTGGAGAACTTCGAAAACATCCCAACAAGATCTCTTACTAATCAAACCAAACACTACAATCTTGTTCAGCCCCTTGATCACGTAACTTTTGTTGCATTCAAAATCCGGTTGCATATGTCAATTTTGGCAGTTTTGCCATCGCAAATCTGCCAAAATTGACATATGCAACCGGATTATGAATGTAACAAAAGTTACGCGATCAGCCTGCTGATCTATGTTATATTTTTAGCGATTTTTCATATTCATACATTCAGATTTTATACGTTCAGTTATGCAAGGTTACAGTGGTTTAGTTTTTCTACTTTATAATTAAGGAATTGTGCGAGCCATACGTTAAGACTGCCCATTGTATTATTATGTTACATTATGTAGACGACCTCTGTGACGCAGCGGGCGAGAGTCCGCCTGCGACGCAAGAGGTTGCGGATTCAATTCCCGCCTCGGAACAAATTTTTGTACGATCTGCAGAAATTTGTTCCGTTGGTCTGGGTGTTTATGTACAATAAAAAATATCTATTTATGTAAGTATATAATGTGTTAAATATATCAGTCATCTAGTACCCATAACACAAGCTTTGAGTAGCTTACTTTGGGGCTAGATGATCCTGTGTGGATTGTCCAGCATTATTCATTTATTTTATTCCAACGCGAGCCATACGATAAGACCGCACATTATATTCCAACTTGATGGTTTTTGTTACTGTTATCTATTATCTGGGATATGCAAAAAATGCTATATTATATAGGTATCTGCGTCACCGCTTTTCTAAAGAAGCCCAAGCTATCGATGCGAGTTCAAGTAGGTATCTACTTTACTTCAAAGCAATATTTTCAGTTGAATCGTACCTATCTTTCTTTTTTATCGTAATCGGACCTTCGCATCTCGGTATATCACTCAAGACGGTACGTGGAGCGGCGAGATCGAAGTGATAGGTCAAACAATCTTTAATTTTAGACCAGGAGCGTACAGCAATATTTCTCATGAGAAAATCCACGCTGACGATGAAACGAATCTGAAATTTCAGCGCTAATACCTCTCATAAGTGCATGTGAAAAGTTATATGGAATCAAGATATAAAATCAGTTATATTGTATGTAATTATTATTACCTATATTTATTATTAAAAAAAACACATCCAAGTGGTGTCTCAATAGATCAGTAAAAATGTCTGTTAAAAAGTTTGTTTTCGTGCAAGCATACTCGTAGTTTTTGTCAATGTTTTATTAATAAATACAATGATTTTATATTTTTTAAATGATGAACGAGGGGCATAATTAATTGGTATTGGTATCTTTAGCTTAACGTAGCATTTTTGGATTTTTTCTGTCACTTTAATTCAAAATAAACTCAATAGGCTCCCATCTCCTGAACTATTTCCCGTACAGTTATAAAAATGTACTCCACCGTTATTATTGGAAGAGGATATCCGAAGGACATAAAAGAGGGTTTATTACATCTTTGAAGCGTTTTATCTGTCTGTCTGCATCTTTCGGATACCTTTGAGGAATATAAAATAATTTTCCGATTACGCATTGTAGATATAAAAGGTTTTCCATCGGCCTACTTAATATGGAGAAATATGGAGCACCGGTGGTCTAGTGGGAGTGACCCCGCCTTCCGATCGTAAGGTCGCAGGTTCGAATCCGGTCGTGCACCAATGGATTTTTCTATCGAGAAATTTATGTGCGCAATGCCAGTGCTCTTAAACCGTGAAGGAAAACATCGTGAGGAAACCAGTTAGTATTCTAACAGCGGCGATGGGCTTGCAACCTGTCACGTATGGAATACTAACTACTGCAAAATGTGGGTATGTGCCAAATGTAATGTTTGGACGTACCTCTGACTACCCCCCTTAGACATCCTCAAAGGATCTTGAATTAGTACCTACTTGGTACTGGGAGATCTGAAGGGATATCTACCGTACCTGGGGATCAAAGTCGTGAAGCTGTTTCAGTTTCAGTTTTTTCTACTTAATATAATGTAGAGCTTACAGCGACTTACATATTATACTCGTGAAGAACACAAAAAGTAACCCTCTTCTAAGGACTCGAAGTCGAGATGCGGAAATTTAACCTTATAATCGTTATCATTTATTTTTTCCATAAACTCAATGGAATGTAGAACTCATCTTCTTCTTGTCGAGTCACTAGTTTCTTTCGTACCAGTGTGGTGAAAGGATTTTAAGTGCGCCTCAAGAGGCTCCTTTCTAGCTCTTGTCACATGTTATAGAACCTGTTAGCTTTTATATAACATGTCGGTTTCCTCACGATGTTTTCCTTCACTGTTTCTCAAACGACTGGCATTGTGCGCATAAATTTTTGAACAGAAAAAAGACATTGGTGCGCGAACGGTTTTGAACTCACGACCTTAGGATCGTAAGGCGGGGCTGCTACCAAGTTGATAACTTTCAGGTGTTCCTTCCATTTCAATCCTGACAGGCTTGTGACCTTGACGGTTTTTTGCAGTGTTGGTTCTGTTTTAAGGTATTATTTATTTTTGTATTTATTTATTTCAACATTACATCTATTAATTACAGGTCAGACCTAATACAATAGAGTAGTCCTAAACAATAATTATTTAAATGTGAGTTTATTTTATTAATTATTTAAAGGTGAGCTGCTCCGGTTGTTTCTTTTTCATGTTGATAACATTTAAGGTTCTGAGTTGGCAATTTCTTTTTCAAGTTGATAACATTTAAGGTTCTGAGTTGGCAACTTTATACGCTAGTACTTGTTTCGCTGAATAAACACACAACTAAATTTAAAAGCAGTTTATTTTCAAAGTTAATTAAATCGGGGTAGGTGTTTAAGGGGCGTTAAAAACAACCCCTGCAATCTTGCCTCACGAGGCATGCCCAATTTTTTAATTGGAATAAACTTATCGCTGCTTCCTAGGCGCTATTCTAAACGTATTCGACATTATATATTTTATACATACTTACTTAAGGAAATCACAAAATATTTTTTTTATTATTCTTATGGCGCAGTTTTCTTTAAATTTGCCTATGAAGTAAAATAATACTAATAAATTGTGAAGCCACAGCTCCGGTTTTGTCTGTCTTCTGCGCTTGAGGTTGTAGGGTTGATTTTCTCAAGGAAAAATAATTTAAGGTAAACAATATTGTATGAAATGTTCATCTGAAAGTTATTATAATAATGTAAAATAAGTGTGTGAATTAAATAATGGAGTTTTTAAGGTGCCCAAAGCGTCTTTTATTTGTGAATTAAAACCTAAACTTAGTTTATTTTCATAATATTTTGGTAGAATAAAATTGCACCAAAAGCCCAAGGCGGTATAACCCAACTTCAATTCTCAATTTCTATTTAACTTGGTTGGCATAAAATGGTACAAAGTTATTATCCACGAAAGTTCCAAACTCTTAATCTCTGTTATACCACTTAAACAGTCCAAACTTATTGGTCTCTGAATGTTTAATATCCGTCCATGTCTAAGTTCAACACAACGGTTTCAACCTTCAAAATGTTGCAGTCAAAGTCTCACTACACTAAGCTAGAGGATCACTCGTGCGTTTGGTTACTAGGAGTGAGATTCGTATAGTTAACGGAAACGGCTTTACGACTTGGTTTACAAGGCACGGTAGATATCGACGACGTCAGTGGCGCAGCGGGCGAGAGTCCAGGTGGACTCAAGAGGCGAGGTGGCGACGCAAGAGGTTGCGGGTTCGATTCCCGCCTCGGAACAAATTTATGTACAATCTGCAGAAATTTTTCCGTTGGTCTGGGTGTTTATGTATAATATAAAATATATATTTATGTAAGTATATAATGTATTAAATATATCAGTCATCTAGTACCCATAACACAAGCTTTGAGTAGCTTACTTTGGGGCTAGATGATACTGTGTGGATTGTCGAGCATTATTTATATTTATATTTAATTACATGGATTAGCACAACAGGTTTTCTTCTTCCACTCTCTTCTATCGTCATCTTGATGTTCACATCCATACATTGTCATCTTTTAGATCTTTTAGAAAATCCATCCATATTATCTTCAGTCGTGTGGAAAAGACTAATGATTATTAATTAGACCGACTTCGACAGCAACACAGACACTTAGCAGCAAACTCGTCAACCTGGAGTGTCGGATAATAAACTTCGGCGTAAAATAAAGTGCTGAACGCCACTCGGTAGATTTGCATAGAATCTCCTGAAATTGGATCCATTAGGATAGCATCGTTGAATCACGTGCTGAAAATTCCCACACCTAAACACAGCACAGTCAATATATTTGCCATTTATGCACATAAATAAAGTAAATAATAACTTTAGTGAGGACTGCATGGAATGGTATACTGTAAACAACATTAGGATTGTCCAACAAACGGCGGTCTTATCGCATGAAGAAATCTCTTCCAGACGTATACAGTAAATAACATACAAAATATGCTTAGAAGATAAAATTACACTGCTGAGTGACGTCCTAATGTAGTCCTAGTCAATATTTTTCTAGATATTTCACTTATGTTTCTGTGACACAAAATAAACGTTTTTGAATTTGAAAATACAAGCTATGAATTGATTACAAGGATTGAATAGAAGAATGAAGGATTTTTTGGACAATTAAGAGTTGTCAAAGGTTTGCCCAGTTTCCAATTACATTTGGGGCAGAATAACAAAGAAAAAAATTTTTCAGTCTATTATAATTATAATATCATTTTAATGTACTTCTTATCCTTCTCCCTAGTAACAACCATTTTTTTTTCGCACGGCGTGATGTCATTCAAGACGCCATGAAAGTCCGAGCTTTTTCGACGGAAATAAAAATTGGTTTTTTAAAATGGAAAATAAATAATGTAAATATACGATTTATTTTAAAATGATAGATTTTTGGTGTAAAATAGATCATATGGTACATTAGAACCAATTTCTCAAATTTGAAAACCAAACAACCATACAAGTGGTTATCCGTGGTCTTAGCCTACCCCTATGGGAACACAGGCGTGATTTTATGTGTGTTGTCAAATTCAAGCAACTAGCCTATTATATAAATCAAGCCAGTATAGAAAATATTTTACCTAGAGAAATAACAAAGGAAAATCATGTTACAGATAAAAAAAATACTCATTAGCCATTACTAATTAATTTAAGCTCGGGCATGTTGTTTTACTAATTCAGCACATATTTGCTTTGTTCACGCACAGCGCTGTCTAATGAAATACTATCTTGCCTTTTCAAGTCAAACTTGGTGAAGTATGATGCTGATAGGCTGAGTCAGGCCTCATTCGTGGAAAGAATTTGATTAACTTAGAAGTTGCGTCACGGTTTTCTCCTTCCTTTTCTTCTTGTCGTGCCAGTTGTTGCCAGTTGTTGACGACCTCAGTGGCGCAGCGGACGAGAGTCCGCCTGCGACGCAGAGGTTGCGGGTTCGATTCCCGCCTCGGAACAAATTTGCGTACGATCTGCAGAAGTTTGTTCCGTGGTCTGGGTGTTTTCTATGACAATGTATAATAAAAAATATCCATCTATGTAAGTATTGTAATGTATTAAATGTATCAGTTATCTAGTACCCATAAAACAAGCTTTGAGTAGCTTACTTTGGGGCTAGATGGTGCTGTGTGGATTGTCCAGCATTATTTATTGTTCTTTAGAAACAGTGTGGTGAAAGGATTTTTAAGTGCACCCAAAAAAGTATCAAGTGCTCGAAAGGAAGGCTTCTTTCGAGCACTTGATAAATTTTTGAGAACCTTTGAGGTTGTACGATTAACTGGTTTCTTCACGATGTTTTCCTTCACCGTTTGTATTTGGTACTGTGCACATACTTTTATAACAGCAATAAAGTATTATCTTCTATAACCTTCTCCTACCATACTATTCTTCTTCTTTGCAACGATCTACAGGTAGCTTAAAAGTTTTATGTGTATTTTTTATAGTCATGGTGTATAATTTACGTAAGTATTCGTATTATTAAAATTATCGTAGTGAAATAAAACTAATTCAAATTTATTCTGGTCCATATGAATGAATACCTTACATACCAACAATGCTTATTAAAATCCTAATATAACTATCAAAATAGGTAATGAGTTTTTGCGATATTTAATTATGTAGCAATTTAGATATGTAGTAATAATTTGTGGAATGATTAAATTCTGATTTACCTCCCGTTATTCAGATTTTCTCTTAAATACGTAAACATGTTTTAGCTGACATTTTCAATGCTGCAATTATCGAGCGCTTTGGCAATACCTCCTTTCGACAGGTAGGGCTGCCAAGCCAGGTCATTAAAAAATTCAGCGTTATTTGGAAGTTAAAAGGAAACATTTTCCGGTTAAGTAATGGCTTAATATTTTAACACCTTTTTAAAGGCATTAAACAATATATTCAATGAAGATAGAATGTATGAGAATTGTATTAACTCACATGTGTGTAGAAGTGATTATACAAAATACCATCCTACTAACCATGTTTGTGGCATAATATTATCCTAAGCCTTAGCGCGTGAAACTGACTATTACATTCACTTAGTTCAAGATGTTTTAAATAAACTTATATTTAAAATAAAATAAAAATATGTTTATTATGGAACAAAATCTGCAATCTCCTATTTGTCTAAAGTAAGTTATTCTTTCGGAACAGTGTGGTGAAAGGATTTTAAGTGCGGCTCCAAGAAGGTTTAGTTGCGATGTAATACTTGTAAGTACACTTTTTTTGACGATACATGCTTCATTTTTCTATGGTTGCCGGTGGAATTACAGGCACATGAGTCAATAACATCTGTGCTTTTGGATCGAGTTGATGGAAGCAATTCCTTGCTTCCACATCATCACACACCTCATCATTACACACGTCATTTATTCAATGTGATCCTTGTTATCTTATAAAATACTTATAATTAATTGATAAAATAACTTCTGACTTTGACTTTGCTTCTACCTTATTTGCTAACCGTCTTATACATAATCCCTGCCATTTTATAGCAGCTCTATAGAGCATTCTTGTCACTGTCACTTTCACGCTAACAAAAAAAGACAGAAACAGACTTATCGGTCTGGTAAGCTACTAGCCCGCTCAAACACCACCATGAATAAGGGCCTTAATCTTAAAAAAAAACACGTGTCACCCCTACTGGGTGCGACAGTTCAGTTCGTTAACCGACCTAATTGAATGAGAGGGTCGCCGCAAGAAGCAGATTCAATTCCACGTGAAACATGCGCGACTTTGCAATCAGGAGTTCATTAGTAACTTAGCACGGGACGGAGTAGCTACTTGACTATCAACCTTCGGCTCAAGCTGTAAAGTTTAAAGTGGAAAGGCAGTGGTTTAGTTTTCGAAGAAGCATAACTTTGATTGTCTGGTAAATTGAATTGTAAAGACGTAATCGGTCAGATGCGATTTGATTTATTTTGTGTTTGATATTTTTTGTGCTATTATTTCGTAGATTTGATAAAAACCATTAGACAAAGTACTGCCTGTGTCCATCAACTTGAGATATAGAGTAATTTACACTCTTCAAACCGAAACACAGGAGCACTGCTTGACGGCAGAAATAGCACGATGGTAGTTCTTCCCCGGATGAAACCTTCATAAAGACTTCTTGAAGTGCATGAGTGTCAAACGCTGGTAGAACCTCAAAATTGTCACACTCCAAGTTTACACGCCACATGCAAAGCCTTCGTCACATAATGGCCTTTACTCAATACAGCATAAAATTTTACTGACACGCGCTTTAAGTGTTTTTCTCGCACAGTGGGAAGTATAGAGAGAAGCTAGACCAATGTTTTTTTTATAATTAATAAAATAAATATTGTGTTATAACAGATGGGAAGAGCTAGCAGAGGATCGAGGAGAGTGGCTAAAAATGGGGGAGACCTTTGCCCAGCAGTGGGACAGTAATGGTTAACAAAAAAAAATTGGAGACTTCCACGTAGCACTATATGGGCCACTACTCAGCAAAGCTTGGAACTAGATAGCTGTTATAATATATACATACATTTTTAAATAATATCAGTCATTTTTGTCGGGTTTTCCTATCACTACATAGTATAAAATAAAGTCGTTTCTCGCTGTGTGTCTGTCCATAAGTATGCTTAGATCTTTAAAACTCTGCAAAAGATTTTGTTGCAGTTTCTTTAATGGATAGAGCATAATATAGCAGATAAACACTTGTAAATGTTGACATTATATTCTTTAAAAGATCTTTTGGTTCTACAGGTTGTGTTCAACAGATTTTAGAAAACAAAATGGCTTCACAACTGAAGATTCTTTGAGTATTTCAATTATGTATGTCTATTTACAACATAAGCATTTTGTAAAGGAATACTTACAAAGCTCGCCAAGCAGCAACGAAATAACTAATTCTATTATGTGTCTAAGTAGCAGCTAAATGTTCCACTGTGCAGCTGAAATAGTGCAAAAATCGCATCACGTTCAGGCTTAAGCGACATTACATTATCCCGTTGCGAGGGAGTAGGATATAAAATATTTTACGAAAGAAAGGTTGTTTAAAATTTTACGTGGAAATTCGAAAGAGGTACTCTTATATAACATTCAAAATGGTTAAGGTGAGACAAGAGCTAATGTGACTCTCGCTCGCACGTTTTGATTTATTAAGAATATAAAGTAACTGAACCCATTTTCGAAAAATCGCAAACATTTTGTGTGAAATCACATTGCACACAGCTTAGTAAAAATTTCATTTTGATCGATGCAAGTTTTCCTACTCAAAAGTTTGCTTGAGTACGAAAACTAGAAAAGTAAACTTTTAAGTAGGAAAACTTGCATCGATCAAAATGATTTTTTTACCAAACTGTGTGCAATGTGATTGCACACGAAATAGTTGTTTGCGATTTTTAAAAATTGGGATTTGTGATTTTATATCTTCCAAAATGACGAATCGTGCGAACGAGAGGAAATTTAGGTGTTGTCAACGCCTTAAACTACAGCAATCCTTGTACCTGGTTTGAGGGTTGGGGATAAGAGGGTCACAAGTGGGGGTAGATGGCAAGTCCTTCTCTTGGAGACCTTTTTAACAGGAGATGAAAAATTGTAACTTCGCTTATACTCTCAACTATAATTTGGTGCTCGGGGCTATAAAGAATAAATAAATAAGTAAATATTGGTGGACATTCCACACGGCACTATCTAACCCCAAACTAAGCCAAAGCTTGTAATATGGGAACCAGATAGCTGATATACTACTTATATACTTTTTTTCGTAAATACATACTTAAAATATTATATAACATCCAGACTCAGAACAAACACCTATGTTCATCACACAAAATATTTGTTCACGGTGGGAATCGAACCCACGGCCTACGGCACAGAAGGCAGAGCTACTACCAACTGAGCTGTGAATGTATAGCACCGGTAGTAATTTCTTCATACTCCAATAGAATCCTAACTGGTTTCCTCACGATGTTTTCCTTCACCGTTTAAAAGCACTGACATACTTAATGAAATAGCTCTTAAAACTACTACTCCTCTTATCAATAAAAAAGTTCCGAAGGCTACATGTTCCAAGTATTATCCCGATCCTACTATTCTACTAATATTATAAACGTGAATGTTTGGAAGTATGGATGGATGGATGGATAGATGGATGGATGGATGGATGGATGGATGGATGGATGTTTGTTACTCGTTCACGCCGAAACGACTGAGCGGATCTGGATGAACTAGTATTATAAATGCGAAAGTTAGTAGGTATGGATGGATGGATGTTTGTTACTCTATAACTCCAGAAGGGCTGAACGGATCTTTATGAAAGTTGGTACAGATATATATTATAGTCTGGAATAACACATAGGCTTCTTTTTATCCTGTGGGAATACCGGGATTTAAAACAACGCGGGTGAAACCGCAGGGCGCTACTAGTAAAAAATATTTAGAGTATCGAAGTTCCGAAGGTTACTTGTTCCAAGTATTATCCCGATCAGTTATAGTGGGATTTATCTATTAATTTAAGGAGCTTGCAAGTGAAAGACTCGAGTCAACGAACCAACTGTTTATTAGCGGCTTACCCGCAACCATAAATAATATAGGCAAGGTAGGATGGATACCACACGTCCCCCTTTAAATAAAAATAAAACAAAAAATAGGTATGACTAAATTAAACCTACCTAACTTAGTCACTGCAACGATTACCTACAATAGTAAACGTTGAGTACCTACTAAGGTCTACACAGACATTAGGCGCACAACCCTATTAATCTAAACAAACAAAAAAGGAAAATACCTACCTATGTAAATGTTGTCTTGCTCAAGGAATGTCTTATCTAGTTACCTACCTAAAACTGGAAATAGGTAAGTAAACTCGCACGCATTGCGTAAATCTATTCAACATAAACTTAGAAGCGATAATTTCTTGAGCATAACAATAACCATCGGTAGGTACTTATCTATAAACTAACTTAAAACAACAAAAAAAATAGGTATTGTGAAAATAGATGGTGGTTATTTAACATGACATTAAACTTTGTACATCTTATCTTTGAAAGTACACGCTCGTTTAGGGCGTGCTACATTAGATTGCCCTAGGTCAAGGCTTTGAATCGGTTTCGGTTCGATTTCGCGGATAGGGACTGCGCAAGAGGTGTCTTTAGGTGACTGAACTTCCGAATGGTCTTCGACTGCGTCATCAAATTCCTCATCGCGATCAGAATTCTCGTGTTCGGGTGCGACGGCGGAATGTCGCAGAGTGGAACGAGGTTTCCCTACAGGTAGCAATTGGTCGATATGCCGCTTCCACTCTCGTCCGTCAGAACAACGAACCCTATAAGTTAGCGGTGCGTCCCGCGTCATCACGACGGCCGGCGCCCACTTATCGGAGCGCGCGCTGTAGTCCCGCGCCAGCACCTGGTCGCCGGGCGCGGCGCTGCGCTCGGTGCCGGGCGCGGCGCGCGCGGCGCGTGCTGCGGCCGCCTCGCTGGCGCGCTCGGCGCTCGGCCGCAGCACGTCCAGCCGACCGCGCAGCCGCCTACCGAGCATCGCCTCGGCCGGCGCCACGCCGGTGGTGGCGTGAGCACAGTTTCTATATTGAAATAAAAACTTAGTGACCGCCGTGTCCACGTCGACCCTTTCGTGCGCCGCCTTCTTCATTGCGCGCTTGACCAACTTTACTGCGTTCTCGGCCGCTCCGTTACCCGCCGGTCGGTACGGGTTCGTTATCGTATGAGTAATAAAATTTTTCTTCATGAAATTAGCAAACTCACCGGAACCGAACGGCGGGCCGCCGTCGCTGACGACCTGCGAGGGGAGACCGAAACGCGCGAACAGCTCCCTGAGCTTGCCTATGGTCGCCGCGGCGTTTGTGCTCGACATTTTCTGCACCTCGATCCATTTACTATGTGCATCAACGGAAACCAAGTAGTGTTTACCCTGAAATTCTCCAAAATCTATATGAACTCTTTGCCAAGGGCGCGCGGGGAACTCCCACGGGTGCAGCAAGGACCGCGGAGGCGCGTCACGCTGCTGCCGGCAAGCACTGCATTCTTGAGCGATCGACTCGATTTGAGTATCTAAGGAGGGCCAATAAACGTAACTTCTAGCAATATTTTTCATTTTAACCACCCCTAAATGTCCCTCGTGTAATTCAGCCAACACCTGCTTTCTTAAAAATTCTGGGACAATGACCCGATGGTTATATAAAATACAACCTTGATCTATACATAAACTATCTTTACGATGGAGATAAGGTTTCTCTAGCTCTGCCGTAACTTTTGAAGGCCAACCGTTCACTAGGTATGTTTTAATTTTATTTAAAACGATGTCTTTCTGTGTCCACAAAGCCACCTCTTTAGCGCTAATTGGAAAAGAATCTTCAACGTAATTAATGTACGACACCGATTCATTACAAATGCTACGCATGTTTGGCAGTGGCAGTCGCGATAGGGCATCGACATTACTGTTGTCGTTCGATTTAACGAACTCGATATCGAAATTGTAAGACGCTAACCTAGTGCCGTATCTTTGCAACCTGCTAGCCGCCGTTACCGGCAACCCAAACTTCGGTCCAAATATAAATGTTAGAGGCTTATGATCAGTTTTAATAATAAAATGACGGCCGTATATATACTGATGGTGTTTGATGACCCCAGCTATAATAGCGAGCGCTTCCTTGTCCAGTTGACTGTAAGATCTTTCGGCCGCGTTAAGGGTGCGCGACGCGAAGCATATGGGGCGCTCGTCACCGTTCGGGAATCGATGCGACAACACACTGCCGATGCCGTATGAGCTGCTATCCACCGCTAGTACTAACGGTAACTCAGGATTATAATGCACTAACACTTTGTTACTTAATAGAACAGATTTAATCTCATTAAAAGACGTTTGACATTCTGCTGACCAGACCCAAACACTATCTTTGCGCAATAAACTATGCAATGGATGTAAAATAGTACTCAGCCGAGGTACGAACTTCGAGTAATAATTAATTAGACCTAGAAAAGACCTCAGCTGAGTAACATCTTCGGGTGCTGGCGCATCAACAATAGCCTTAATCTTACTTTGATCAGGATGCAAACCTTGCTTGTCAATGATGAAACCTAAGTAGGTGATGCTATCCTGCATAAAACTACATTTCTCAAGTTTTATTCTCAAACCGACCTCACGCAATCGAGACAAAACGGCCCTTAAATTGGCCAAATGTTCATTGCTATTGGCCCCAGTGACTGCTATGTCGTCTAAAAACACCGCTGTACCTTTTAAACCTCTGAGTGTCTCCTCCATAAATTTTTGAAATTTTTCCGGTATGCAAGTCAGTCCGAAAGGTGTCCTGTCATAGACATAAGTACCTACATGAGTCGTAATCGCACTGCACGCCCGCGAACTTTCATCCAAAAATAATTGTTGGTACGCGTTGGTGAGGTCAATTTTTGAATATTGTTCGCCTCCACTTAAGGCGGCGAACAATTCCTCGATTCGTGGCATAGGGTACGGATCACGGATCAACTTTGGGTTTATGGTGACTTTATAGTCCCCGCATATACGTATGTCACCCGATTTTTTTACAACTGGTACAATAGGCGTTCCGTAATCAGAGTATTCCACCTTGTGAATGGTACCCTCTGCCTCGAGTCGCTGCAGTTCCGATTCAACAGGCTTACGTAAAGCTAATGGCAACTGTCTCGCCTTAATAAAAATAGGAGTCGTATCTCGCAACCTTAATGAGAGCTGTTTAGTACAAGTTCCGAGACCAGGGGCGAACACGGTGGGAAATTCCTTTCGTAAACTTTCAACTAAACTTAACAGATATAAACAGATATAAACAGATATAAACATTTTATTGATAATAGTTTCAATTATTATAGGTCACAAATTCATAATAGGTAATATACGTGCCTAACGTAAATATTGCGCAATTCAATATCAAAAGTAAAAATTAAAAAATGTCACAAATAAATAAAATACAATGGAATATATAAATTAAAATAAAATTGAGCATTAAACATTAATTTACTATGTACCCAGTTGATCAACTGATGCACAACAACTTTCTTCTTTAAACATCATGAATTCGTCATAGCTGTAGAACGCCTTATCTATAAGCCAATTTTTAAGTTTAAGTTTAAAATTATTGATACTCGGTGCGTCTCTAACCATGCCAGGGATCTTATTGTACACCGCAGTGCCCATAACGTGCGACAACTTATCAGACTTCGCTAGTCTCCTGGTAGCTGTTGCAAGCCAACCATTCGCCGCCCTGCGTGTATTGTAGCGATGTACCTCTGCCTGCATTGGGAAGAATTCCAGGTTCTGACGCACATGAACCGCCACCTGGAATATGGCGATGCATGGAAACGTCATAATCTGTAGCTGTTTAAAATATGGTTTCGCAGATGTTAGTCGCGATACCCGTACGATTGCACGTACGGCCCTTTTTTGCATTCGAAGGATGCGCTCCCTTTCGGCTGCGCGTCCAAACAGCTCGGTGCCGTACAGCAATAATGAATGTACGGTCGCGAAATAACACATGCGAACCACCTCAGCAGGCACGACACGACTTAACCTACCCTTAAATCGGATAAATTGAGAATCCTTTCATTAATTTTGATTTTTTCAATATTCAGCTGAGATAACCACGACCTGCCCAGTAACGGCGGGCCGCCGTTCTTAATAACAAAGAGTTTTAAATTTATAGCCGTGCGCGTCCCTATCTCCACATCCACTTTAATATAGCCGGCTACTTCGATCCTAGTACCATTATACGAATGTAAACAAAGGTCATTAGCGATAAGCGGATTTTGCTTGAAATGTTCATCATAAAAATGGGTATTGATCGTAGACAACTTACTGCCAGTGTCCAGCTCGAACATGACCACTTTACCGTTAACGCTCGCCCGCACTTTGTAAGGCCGATCACTATTATTGCATACATTCAGATTGTACAGCTCGCACTCCGAATCGTTATCACTATTTATATAGTTCTGCCCTCGCCCAGAGGACGGGGTTTCTTCTTGTCGGGAGTTCCGCTTGCACATCACTTTTAAATGGCCCTTCTGGCCACACGCATCACACGAATAATTTTTAAAACGGCACCCGATGGGCCGGTGCCCCTTCCCGCACCGCCAGCAAGGCTGCTGCGCGTCGCTCGCGGCTGCGGCCGAGGCGCGCGCTGCCGCCGCGCTGCCCCTGCCGCCGCTGTGGCCGGGCGAGGCGCGCGCGCCGCCGCCGCCACCGCCGCCGCGTCCTGTCGCCAGCCGATGCACGGACTCGGAGGCGCCGGAGGCCGGTGTCGCCGCGCTGCCCGTGCCGGCGCCGGTGCAGCTCGCCTGCGCGTGCCGGTCGGCCGCCTCGAGTGCGAAACCCAGCTCCACCGCCCTCTTGTACGTCAGTGTAGGCTCGGCAAAAAGTCGTGATCTCATATCATCGCTCGCGAGTCCGGATACGAATTGATCCCTCAGGTTCTCCTCGAGGGTGCTCCCGAAGCTGCACGTACTCGCTAGGTGCTTGAGAACTTGCAAATAATCGCCGAGACTTTCGCCGCCATTTTGACGTCGCTGTCTAAAAATGTGCCGCTCGGCTATATCCGAGCGCTTTGGTTCGAGATGGTCGCCGACTGTCTTTACCAATTCCGCAAATGTTTTCTTTTCCGGGTTGTCGGGCGCACATAGATCGCACATTAAATCATATGTAACTTCCCCGACCACTGTCACTAACGTAGCTACTCGTAATTCCGCTTTTATTTCATTGAGCGCCATGAACTGTTCCACGCGTCGAATATAAGCCGACCACTTTTTGCTTGATAAATCAAATGGTTCGATTTTACCGATCGGCATTTTACTGCCACTTGATAATAACACATTAACAAAAGCACTAGTGGTGGTTTTACGCGGTTTATCTCGTCGCCAGTGGGATTTATCTATTAATTTAAGGAGCTTGCAAGTGAAAGACTCGAGTCAACGAACCAACTGTTTATTAGCGGCTTACCCGCAACCATAAATAATATAGGCAAGGTAGGATGGATACCACAGTTATAAAGCGTAAGGTAACATCAACAAACATCCGAACATCGCAACTTTCGCGTTTATATAGTAGTATGGAATAATATAGCATTGAGCACGTTTTTCCCAGAAATCGAGACAGCCGCACCAAATATGTGAATATCATACCATCCTGCGGATATTGGCTTGCAATGATTTTTTAACTTTTCTTATATTTTCCTCGACTAGTATGAGATAGGGTATTGTAAGCGATGTTTCATTAGTGGTTATTATTTGCTCGCCACGCTTTCTTACAAAGATATCTGGGAGGCTGTTTGAGGAACAAAGGCTTCATCACGATTTGAGTGAAGTAAATCCTTTTTCTTAAATGTTATGAAAAATAAATATTTGTATTATAGGTGTGATATGCTCGGTTATAAGTATCAAAATTTGAGATTTTAAGACTGTTGCAAAGCCACATTCTCAGATCACTCCTAAACAAGACACTCTAAGAGTAGTAGAGCTCTTTGTGAAGGGCTCGTCCGGGGAAGTACTACCACCACGCCTTTTTCTGCCGCCAAGCAGCAACGCTGTGTTTCGGTTTGAAGAGTGTGGTCGCCGGTGTAATTACAGGCACATGAGGCTTAACATCTGTATGCCTCAAGTTGATGGACGCAGGGCAGTGCATCGTAGGGCACGTTCCTATTGTGCGTGACCTACGGGGCAATGTTTTGTTTATAGGTGACTAGCGGCCCGCCCCGGCTTCGCACGGGTATTTAACAATAATTTCAAAATTATAATACACACACATAAACCCTTCTATTTGCGTTAGGTTACTAAAAAAGAAAAGTATAAAGAAAATTTGAACATTATTATTTTAACATTAATTTTTGTCTATCCTCAGTTAAGTTATGGGATTATTTTCTGGGGTAATTCTGTAGATATCCAATCGACTTTTATTATGCAAAAAAGATGCTTGCGTTCTATATATCATATGAACAGTATAGAATCTCTTCGTAATACCTTTGTTAATGAAAATCTACTCACACTTACCTGTATTTATATTTTGGAAATATGTTTATTTGTCAAGAAAAATACTGAGTATTTCTTTGAAAAAAAATCTTTTAGAGCCGATTCCCTAAGAAATAAACATAAATATAACATATGTATACCTCAGATAAATAACACCATGTTTCATAAAAGTACATTTGTTACAGCTATCAAAATTTATAATAAATTGCCAGATCCAATCAAACCTCTTAAAGGAAATGTTTTCAAAAATAAGTTAAGAAAATGGTTAGTTTCAAATGCATTTTATAACTTAAACGAATATTACGAATACTATGAAAGTTAAAGTAGTAGATACATTGATACATGTAAATACCTTTTTATTGTACGTCTGAAACGGACAAACTGTTAAAACTGTACATACCTAACCATAGGAATAAGATCTTTTTTTGTACTACAGTTATACAATAAATTATTTCTGATTTCTGAACTTTTATTTTTATTACTTAACTTTTTACCGTTGAGTAGGGGAGCCGACTTCATTTCTTGACATTGACTCCCCACCCGTACGGCCCCCTTTTTTTTTTTCGCTGGGAAAAATGCGTTACGCATTCCCCCCCATTGGAGGATGGGGGGGATATGTGGGACTCCCCGGCCTGTGAGGGCCGGTAAACCCACTAAACGACCCAGTGGCACTCCCGCGTCGTCACCATGGAGGGGAACTGGGAAACTGGCAGAGCCTTTTCGTCCAGTTCCCCGCCGACGACCGCCCGCCTTGACAGCGGGGCCTACACGCCCCTCCTGGATTGAGAGGCCCGGGAACGACCGCGAGTGCTCGATCATTCCCGCTCGACGGAGGTGGCGAATAGTGCAATGCGAGAGATGGCGCCTCCACGCCTATCTTCCGCTATTCATCACCTTGAGGGGAGGGAAGACGTCTTCTCCTACCCCTCCTCCGCCTGCAGAGCGGCGCCTGAGGGTCAGCCTCCCGCGCGCGCTCTGCTGCCTCCTTCTGGGACATTACGTCCTCACAGAAGGAGGCGACCGCTGCCCAGCCTGTCGCGTCCCTCAGCGTGGAGTTCACCACGCTGGGGAGCGACAGGTCTGGCCCAACTACCGCCACCAAGTCGCGGCGCGGTTCGGCCCACGACGGGCACACCTCGAGGGTGTGCTGTGCCGTGTCTTCCACCGCGCCACAATGGTGGCAGGACGGGGCACCCTCCTTTCCGATCCGGTGCAGGTACGACCCAAAGCATCCATGCCCGGATAGCACCTGCACCAGACGGAATGATGAAAAGCCGTGAGGCCGGTCGAGCCAGTCCTGCAGGACTGGCTCGAGTGCCTCCAAGGTTCGGTGGCCAAACGCGGCGGAGGCGAGGTCCACCTTCCAGTGCTGGACGATGGCATCCTTCGCCTCCCGCTGGACAGCTTCCCGCTCCTCCGAGGCGGGGCGCTCTCCGAGCGCCCTACGCCTCGCCGTCCGCTCGTATACTCTGGCGAGCACCCACGCCTCGAGTTCCCAAGGAGGGGTGCCCGCCAGAGCGCAGGCCGCTGCAAAGCCCACCGAGCGGTAGGCTCTTGCGACCCGCTGCGCGATGGCCCTTTGGGGGCTCCGGAGTGCGGCGGCGTTCTCCCTTCGTTGAAGGGAGTCCGCCCAGATAGGGGCCCCGTAAAGGGCCATGCTCTTCAAGATGCCGGCATATAGCTGCCGGCATCGCGCTTTTGGCCCGCCCAAATTTGGGAGGAGCCAGGAAAGCGCTCCCGCAACCTTAAGAAGGCGCTTTGACAGCCCGCTGAAATGCGGGCCGAAGCGCCACCTGCTGTCAAGCACCAGGCCCAGATGTTTCATCTGGGCCTTCACCTCGACCCTGACGCCCTCCACCATAATGTGGGCGTCACTGGGGATGCGCTGCCAAGGTCCGTGGAAAAATACGGCCTCGGTCTTGTGCAGCGCCACCTCCAATCCAAGCCGGCGGATCCTTCCTGCGACCAAGCATCCGCCAGCCGAGGCCAGGCTCGCTGCCTCACTAAAGCTCCTCCCCCGACCCGTGCGGCCCCTACCCTAAGGTGCTGCCTAGCTCGCCAAGCAGGGTGAGTGGCTACCACGCGACCTTTTTCTAATACTTACATTTTTAAACTTGTGATATCTTTCGAATGGAATGTCCGAATTGAATAATTTAAAAAGTTTTATAAAGGTATTAAAGCAGTTTTGAATATGAAGTAATTTATTTTGATAAGGATTAATACCAAGATACAAATAAAGAGCCTCTTATAGCGGCGGCATTTCAATTAAAATTTTAAAATAAAAAAACACTTATTGTGGCATAACTATAAGAGTTAGACATATACTGTCGCGACACTTTTTGTAAATAATGATGTGTTCTGCAAAGTTGTAGAACATTATTTTATTCTATCATCAATAGTTTTCGCAGTGCACGCGATGTAAAGAATATTTTACGAATTTTTTTACACCTTGGGTTACATTATTTGAATTTTAGTACGGATCCCAAATTTTTTTGAAAATGTAATATAGCCTATGTTCACCGGGGATAGTGTAGCTTCCCAATGGTGAAAGAATTTTTCAAATCGGTCAAGTAGTTTCGGAGCCTATTCAATGCAAACAAACAAACAATCAAACCTTTCCTCTTTATAATATTAGTTTAGATGGTTACCACTTAACATCAGCTAGTTGTATAAAAAAAAAAAAAATTTTGAAACTTGCCACCTCGTTAAGGGGGACATTCCCGATTTTTAACTGTCCGTACCACAATAACTATAAGACCTTTATATATAGTTTTGAAATTCATATACTCGTATATTAGTTGTGGATTTAGGAGAACAGAGGAGTTGAGGGTATTTTATAGTGCATCACAAGACAAAAACACGGTTGGTGACATTTCAACCGATATAAAAAATTGCGAAGTTACCTCTATATGAAACTTTGAATGATCAGTGTGAATAGAAAAATGAATAAAATGACACAAAATGTATAGGAAAACTTTGCAAACGTTATCACGCAGCGCAGTCACAAGAAAATATTTTTGTATGCCGTACAAATATTTCCTAAATACCTACAAAATCGTTTTCTCGGTACACGAAGAGAGCGAGAAAGCGACACGCTTGGGAATCCTCGCCTTAACTTGATCTACTTACCACATGCATTCATAAAAATTACCCTATTTTCTAAAGGGGTAGGCGAAGACCAATCATTTTCACATGTACGACGATCAATATCATGACTTCTAATCCATACCCGGACCTTATGCCTCTTAACGATGGTGATCATAGAGTGTATAATACCAGGTAAGACGCACACGCATTTTCTTGCTGCAATTTTATTGTATATCCAACTAGCGACCTTCCCGCGCGCCCCTGCTTCGCACGGGTGCACATATTATGCATTTATTATACACATAAACCTTTCTTTTGAATTACTCTATTCATTAAAAAAACCGCATCAAAATCCGTTGCGTAGTTTTAAATATTTAAGCATACATAGGGACATAGGGATATAGGGACAGAGAAAGTGACTTTGTTTTATACTATGTAGTGATAAGCCCGTGCGATAGAACAGCTATTCAATTGCAGCCACAAATTGCCACAAAACTTTCCCGCTTACGATTTAAGTTTGCATACCACAAAAAGCTCGCCAATTCATACAATGACAAGAAAAACAAACGACAGTCTACAAACAAAAGAATACATTAGGGGACGCCACAATACTCCGGATGACTTGCGCTTACAAACAAACATTCATCCATCTAGAGATTTTGTTTTGTCTAGATATCTCGCTAGTAGCTTTAGGCTCTACTTACCTAAATTGCCTGTTATTATAAACTAGATCGCGTGGAACTAGAACCTAGGCCCGTACCACCATCTCTCGAAGCATTCTTATATCAATATTACTTTTGTGTCAATGTCTTATGTCAACTGCATAGAGTCGGCTTTATGATCAAAAAGTCAAGTAATATTGAGATGGTGGTTGGTGCGACCAATCTATTAAAACACTGTATTTCACTGTAATTTTGATTTATTGTTTAGAAGGCGAGCTGTATAGTTTTAGGTTTTTGGGAGAGAATATGCCCATTTTTGACATAGCAGATATACATGATAGATCTGTCATACTCTCTAATGTCAATGACATTAGAAATATGACAGATCTAAATTGTTGCCAATATAATTTATGTCCGTAACATAAGTTGGGCCAGCCTAAAATCTCTTTATCTTATACACTTATTATTTAAATAAATTATATATATATTTTTACTTATTTCTATAAACTATATATTTTACTATGAACTTATTTATTTAATGGTTTTTATATTATAATTAGCTAGACCAGCTGATGACTAATCATCAATGGGCAAAGGAACCACTTTGGAGACCGCTCTGGTGTGAAATTTGCCATCAGCTGTTCTGACCTCAATTACACGAACTTTTGAATCTAATCCTGTAAACACTTTTGAAACTCTACCTACAGGCCATTGAATTGGTGGTGTGTTTGGATTATGTAGTAGCACCAATATACCTTCTTTTAAATTAGGGTATTCTTTTTGCCATTTAGTGCGCTTATTTAATAGTGACAAATATTCATTTGACCATGCTTTCCAGAAATGTTGTCGTACCTGCTCACAACACCTCCATAGTCGAAGTCTATTAGCAGGAATATTTGTTAAGTCTTGTTCCGGATAAGAGGTTGGGGCGCAGCCAATGAGGAAATGCCCTGGTGTTAAGTATGAGTAGTCAGTGGTATCAAGAGACAAAGGGACTAGTGGTCTTGAATTAAGGATAGACTCAATCTGGCATAGAACGGTATGATATTGCTCATAGGTAAATATTTTAGAACCAGTAACTCTTTTTAAGTGGTATTTTGCTGACTTAACCGCTGACTCCCACAGACCACCATGGTTGGGACTATAGGCTGGAATGAATTTGAACTGTATGCCCCTTGATGCTGCAAAATCCTGAACCTTATTTTGAAAATTTGAATGGTTATGTAATTGGTAGAGTTCGCGTAATTTATTATTAGCTCCTTTAAATGTTGAAGCATTATCACAATTTATAATCGAAGGTAAGCCCCTACGAGAAATAAACCTTTTTAGAGCAGCCAGAAAAGCCTCTGTTGTGAGATCTGAAACTATTTCTAAATGAAGCGCCTTAGTGGTGAAGCAAACAAATACGGCAACATATCCTTTTGACACTACACTTCGTCTTATAGTTGATTGTTTAACTTCGAACGGGCCGCAATAGTCCAAACCCACCCTTTCAAAGGCTCTAGCAGGTGTAACTCTATCACGAGGTAGGGACCCCATGAGCTGTTTAGCTCCTTCCGTTTTATGCCTTAGGCATACTATACATTTATGCAAGACACTTTTTATTTCACGTATACCATTTACAATATGGTATTTTTGAGACAAGTTACTAAACAAAAGTTTGAGTCCACCATGTAATAATGATTGATGCTCATTATATATTATTATTCTAGTTACATGACATTTATTTGGCAGTATAACGGGAAACTTTCTTGCAAAGGAAAGGGTTGAGTTTTGCAGTCTACCCCCTACGCGTAGAAGCCCTTCAGCATCGATGAAAGGATGTAATGATTTTAAATTTGAATTTATTTGTTTGTTTTGTTTTAAAAGTTTTATCTCTTCTTGAAAATGGAAAGTTTGAACACCTTTAATTGCAATATTTAGCGCGTATTTTAATTCCTGAGCAGTAAAGCTCCCAGTATTGGTTGCCTTACCTTTGCATTTATTAATGAATCTTACAACATAGCAAATAACTCTTTGCATTTTGCACACATTTGAATACTTAGTAAATAATGGCGAGATACTCTCTGCTTCACTTTGAACAGTGTGACACATGTTTTCAATACAGTTAAGTTGAATTGGATATTCAACATTTGAAGTGTAAAAGTTAGAATTACTTTCACAGTGCAAATAATCGGGGCCCTGCCACCATAGTTTATTGTTATGCAAGTCATATGGACTTACACCCCTAGATAAAATATCTGCTGGGTTGAACACACCCGGCGTGTGATACCATTTCATACCTACTGTGCAATTAGCAATTTCCTTGGCTCTATTAGCAACATAAGCCGGTAAATTATGTAAATTTGAGTTTAACCATCCTAAAACAATCTTTGAGTCTGAAAATAAATTAATCATTTGTATGTTTGGTAATACTTTGGATACCTTGTGTATGAGCTTGGCTAGAAGTAAGGCACCATTAAGTTCGAGTTTTGGAACTGTTAATTTGGAGTTTAACGGGGCTACCCTAGATTTAGAACACAGTAGGTATGCATGGTATACACCAGCTATTTTTATTTTTACATAGATACAGCATCCATAGGCTTCCGTGGAAGCATCGCAATAACCAAATAAAGCACACTCATCCGCCTCTGAGAGCTGCAAGTTGCGCGGTATTATGAGATCAGGTACATTCAACATCTCATTTTGAAACACTGACCATACTTTGCGTAATGCTAGAGGCAAGGGAGTGTCCCATTTCAAGTTGTATTGCCAAATCTGTTGAAGTATCAATTTTGCCCTAACTATGATAGGACCAGCAAAACCTAGCGGGTCAAAGAATTTACTGATTGAGCTAAGGACATTCCTCTTCGTAGGTATTTCAGGAGAGGTTACCATACCCCCACTCATTTTGAACGCATCATCTTGTGTGTTGTATGAAAGACCTAATGTTTTTATGACAGGCTTGTCCTGATCCAGATCACGTTGTGTGAAACCTAGTTTTTCTATGGGAATGTCTGCTAGTAATTTATCATTATTTGAGCACCATTTGTGCAGTTGAAAGCCTCCCAGACTCATTAACTGAACAAGCTCATTTTCTATTTGCAATGTTAACTCATAACTTGAAGCTCCACATATTATGTCATCGCAGTAACTCGATGACATAATAGCCTCACTTGCTAAGGGAAATTCATGCTCATACCTTTTAGCCAACTCAATTAGACATCTTGTGGCTAAAAAGGTAGAACTTTTTAAACCATATGTTATGGTTTGAAGTTGCAAACATTGTATAGGGAGTTCTGGTCTGTCTCTCCACAAAATATTTTGGAGCACTCTGTATTCAGGTTTTAGCAAAATCTGCCTGAACATATGGCGAATGTCGCACATGATAATGAATTTATGTGTTCGAAACTGTATTAAGATATCAAATAATTGATTTTGTACAACTGGGCCATTGCATTGTATGTCATTAAGACTAGGATATTCATGACCCTTGGCACTAGCATCAAATACTACACGCAATTTGTTTGTGATTTTATCATTGCGTATAACCGCATGATGTGGAAGAAAATTTATTGGTTGAATATTGGATGAGTCATCATCATCAACATTGATTATTTTTGCATGACCCAATTTTAAATATTCATGAATGAACTCAATATATAATTGATGGTATAATTGATCTTTAGAAAATCGTTTTTCTAAATTGTAAAATCGCTGCAAAGCAATAGCAAACGAATTTGATGTATTAATGTCACTTGGGCTCATTTTGAGTGGCAATCCTACTTCAAAACGATTATTTTGTAGAGTGACAGACTCTTGAAACACCCTCTCACTTTGAGCATGTTCAGGTATCGACTCTAGGAAGACTTGTGGAACCCTTTCAGTCTCCCAGAATTTCTTTACAACGTGATCCAGATCAGTACTTACTGCATGCAAGCTAGTTGCTACGTTACAACAAGGAAAAGAATCACCTGAGATGATGTATCCAAACCTCGTGTTGAGCATGACTGGATCTGATGGACCTCCTTCAATCTTTCCATCCTGAATAACCCGGAAGAAGATATCCGCTCCCAGCAGCACATCAATTACTCCTGGAATGTTATATTCATTATCAGCCAATGTAATATTATGAGGAATGATAAACTTGGAGATTTCAAATTTTCTTTGTGGCATTGGTGCTGTGATACAATTCACAATGGAGCACTTAATGTTTGTATTGAAGCTCTGATTCATGGAGTGAATAGTGATATTTATGGCTTTATCTATTTTATTTAACCTTTCACCTAGTGTTAATATATTATTTTCATGCTGGAAAGGCTGAATACCTAACCTGTCAGCTAGACTGCTTGTGCATAATGATGCTTGACTGCCTGAGTCAAGCAACCCTCGCGCTACAACCTTCTTACCATTTGCATCTGTTACTAAAAATTTAACTGTTGGCAATAAAACTTTAGTCTGGGGCAATTTATATGAGTATAGACTCACCGGTTGATCTTGATTGTTGTCATCCTTCTTGCCCTCTGCATGAAGCAAAGTATTGTGTTCCTTTGATTTGCAAACATTGCACTTAAATTGATAGCGACATTTCTGTGAGTGTAAGCCTAAACATACAACACAATGTTTATGTTTGTTAACATGAGCAAGTTTTTTATCAATTGTCATGAGCACAAATTTAGGACATTTATAAAGGCGATGTGATTCATTGCAGACTGTGCATGTTATAGAAGTTGCTGCATGTTTAGGGTCAATAACCCCTGCTAAATTAACATTTTTTGACTTGGATTTGTCATTGTACATAGGACTGACCTCAAGTGCAACTGCACGCTTATCTAAAAATTCTAGCAACTCATTTAATGATGGCATTATGGTGGCATAGTCCTTTTCAGAATGAAACAGGCGAACAGTCAAAGGGTCCAGCTTGCGTGTTATAATGCACATCAAAATAGCATCCCATTTATCAATGGGCTGCTTTTGAGCTTCGAGTGCAGAGAGCTGCTGCCTTATCTTTGCTGTCATGTCCCTTAGTTGTTGGGCTGTTCCACGCTGAATAGATGCCATGTCTAGCAAAATGTTAATATGTGTTGAAATTACTAAAGATGGATTACAGTACCTCTTAGTTAATAGTTGAATGGCAGAATTAAATGACCCATTGCTTACTGGCAGTCCTTCAATTATTTGCAAAGGCTCCCCTTTGAGCAAAGTCTTTAAGTAGTACAGTTTTTCAATTGAACTTAGCTTGATGTCCTCTCCGATGACTGCACCAAATAAGTCCATAAATGGCTGGAAACCGCTAATGTCGCGTCCGTCAAAAGGCTGTATATTTATTTTTGGTAACTTAATGGATTTAACATCACTTTTAACACTGATTTTATCACTAACTGCAGAATGTTTGCATTTCTTGAGCAACGCGCAGAGACGAAAATACCGGTCCTCCATGGGGCCGGATTCATCATCCTTTTCATCTTGGCATAGTAGTTGGACTTGTATTTCCTGGAACCTTTTGAACTGCTCATGAAGCTGGAGCTCTCTGGCTTCAAGCTCATCCTTATCGGGCTCCTTTTTTTCTACAAAATAAGTTTCAAGCCTCGTGATGAACGATTTGCATTGCCCTCGTGCCGCTCTTAGGCGTTTTATTTCCTCTGTACTGGACATCCTGTCCGTGTCTATTGTATCCTGCACTTCTTCTTCACTGTCCTCATGCAATTCTGATGAGTCGCTTGTTGAGATATCTGACATGAGATTTCTTGGCGAAACGTGGTCTGGTTCTTGTAGAATGCCGGCCGGTCAAATAGAGCGAGACAAGACTGTTTGCTCCCATCCAAAGGCATGCGAGCGAGAGGGACGCAGGAGTTTTTTCCGCCTCGTGTCGACGTGGTGATTTTGAGGTTGTGAAAAAAGGAATTTTATTTTTTTTGTTGAACTATTTTGAATTTTATTTTTATCTAAAGGTCCCTGGTTTCGGCACCAATTTGGTGCGACCAATCTATTAAAACACTGTATTTCACTGTAATTTTGATTTATTGTTTAGAAGGCGAGCTGTATAGTTTTAGGTTTTTGGGAGAGAATATGCCCATTTTTGACATAGCAGATATACATGATAGATCTGTCATACTCTCTAATGTCAATGACATTAGAAATATGACAGATCTAAATTGTTGCCAATATAATTTATGTCCGTAACAGTGGTTCTTCTGAACTTGATCGCGCTAAGCTAGAACCCATATTTATCTACATCTAAGACTTTTTTTTAATACTACCAAGGCAGCAAACAAGCATACGGCCCACCTGATGGGAAGCGGTCACCGTAGCCTGTGGACGTTTGTAACACCAGAGGTGTCACACTCGCGTTGCTGACCCTTTAAATATTTTAACACGCCTTTTTTGAAGAACCCCATACTGTAGAGCACCGGTGGTCTAGTGGGAGTGACCCCGCCTTCCGATCGTCAGGTCGCATGTTCGAATCCGGTCGTGCACAAATGGATTTTTCTATCGAAAAATTTATGTGCGCAATGCCAGTGCTCTTAAACGGTGAAGGAAAACATCGTGAGGATACCAGTTAGTATTCTAACAGCGGCGATGAGCTTGCAACCTGTCACGTATGGAATACTAACTACTGCAAAATGTGGGTATGTGCCAAATGTAATGTTTGGACATACCTCTGACTACCCCCCTTAGGTAGAGGAGATCTGAAGGGATATCTACCGTGCCTGGGGATCAAAGTCGTGAAGCTGTTTCAGTTTTCAGTTTTTTCCCATACTGTATTCTCCAGGAAAAACATCTCGTTTCAAAATGATCCTTGCAAAACAATTGAATGACAAAGAACAGCTATTTGACTGTTGGTGCAACTAACTCAGTTGTAGTTTTTTTATACAATTGCTGATGGAACCTGCAGAAGGCCCACCAGATGTAAAGTGGTAACCATCACCTACAACAAAGCATTGTCTCGTAAGTCACGCACAAAGAACGACTCATCTGCTCTGCGAGTGGACTCATGTACAGTCAAACGACAAATCACTGTACGCTCGAACAACAGCGAATAAAATGGAAACAACCCGGTTTCACGTAAAACTAATCAGAAGTTTTCGAATATTTTTTTGGTAGAAAACCTTTTTTGGACAAAAATTACATTTTTACAAAAAAAAAATATGTTATTTTTTGAAGTGCGATTTTGCAATTTTCATAACCTATGTGCATGCAACGATTTTATATGCGTGAAAATATAAAAATTTGCACGACGAGACATTTGGTGACGAGAAATTTGGTGGTTGTCATTAACTCATAACTAAGCTAAACCAGGGGCGTTATTCACTATTCCCAATCCAATCGCGTTTGCGTATAGATCACGTTGTGACGTCACACGGTTAAGGCAAATATCTCCTATGACATAAAGAATAAATTCCAAGATCACGTCGTGACTTCACACGGTTTGGGGCAAGGAATCTCCTATGTCAAAGAGAATAATGCCCCAGTAGGTCTTCACGCCTGTTGGTAGATTCTCACAGGCAGCTGTTTACATTGTTTTTAAGCTCAATTCGAATTTCGTGGCAGGCGCCTTAGAAAAATTTAATATTTCGCCGTGAAATAGAACGGCTTTCACGGTGTGTTAATAAGGCGGACGAGGGCAAACTCTGGCCCCTACCATAGTCTCTGATTGCGTGAGAAGGAGAACGGATAATGATGTATTTCATTTGCGACACAAAAAAGTCAACAATGAAAAACAAAGAAAAGACAGAATGAGGTACAGTAGTAGCTCTGCCTTCTGTGGCGTAGCCGTGCCATAGGCCGTGGGTTCGATCCCCACCGAGAACAAACATTTGTGTGATCCAAATATAATTTTTGTTCTCTGTCTGGGTGTTATATAATAATATAAGTATGTATTTACAAAAAAAATTGTATATCAGCTATCTGGTTCCCATATCACAAGCTTTGGCTTAGTTTGGGGCGTGATAGTGCTGTGTTCAATGCTCACCAATATTTACTTATTATTTATTCGGTGGTCTTTTTGTTCCATCTGTAAGATAAGTGAAAAAGTCGAACCAAGACAAAATCTCGAATGAAAGTAGAATCCGAGTTTTCACAAACCGATGGTACTTCCATGCACTTTCTGCCTACGCAGCGTGTTTTCTTTAATATAAAATAATGCTTCAGATATTAATTAGACGCAAGCTTCTTAAATGATGAATGGGATTTGACAGGATAAAGTCTGCGTTTATTAAAATATAAATATTTTAAGTGCTGATCCCCAGGCACGGTCGATAACCTCTCAGATCTCTTGGTACCAAGTAATAGTCAAGTCAGAGGAACTAGTATTATATTAGCTCATACTTTTCTTTTGTTTTCTGCAAGTTTGTTGGCTGTTCTTCTAGGCTGTGGTCGCGTGGAACTGGCACTGAGTCACCAAGTTTAAGGCGTTTCAAAGTGATCCTTGCTGTTGAATGAATAGGTCCCTTTTTTCTTTGACTTTGCAATGTGTGTTCAGTCAAAAACGGCCACGCTGAGCAAAAAAAGCAGGCAAAACCTACTTATTATTATTATTTTTTGTTTTTTATTCCCAATACGTCCCAGTTATCAAAATTACAATCATGACACCATGTTCTAAAATGAAATTGGTCTGAAAATTGTTCTACTTTTACTCATGAGACACGGACATATAAAACACGGTACAAAAGTTATGCGATGAATCTAATCTGATTCATAGGACAAGGAACCATTAAGATATAAGATAATATTTTTTATTGAACATAAATAAAGTACATATAGGCAGACTTAATGCTAATTAGCATTTCCTTCCAATTAACCTTTGTGATGTGATATGATAGTACTTCACCATTATTTTGGTAGATAACTTATTCTCTCACTAAATCCCAATTTAGTCGCGATCTCGGCATATTCTTTGCATAATAATCGTTGGCTCCGGTTAAGGAAATTTAATGTTATACCTTCGTTTCCTACAACCGCTATTTATTACATAAACTCTAGCATAACTTATATTTTCAGTATTTATATTAAAATGTTGTTGGATGAAATGCCGGCGATCACTTCTTAGAAAATCATATTGAAAATGTTTCAAAGATCTCTATTGTTACCTCAAAATATTACATTTATCAAACTTTAGCTTCCTTTGAGCGAAAATATTTCTATTACACGCGCACCAAGAATAAGCAATATTAAATACAGGATAAGACATTATCTGAGATCAAAAATGGTTTATTTGTAACGGACCAATAAGTGTTTATAAACTGTGAAATAACCAAAAATAACATTTTAAAGAATCAATAACACTGAGCCGAAAGCGTGCTCGTAGCCGGGAGCCAGTTGGCTGGGCATCGCGGCCCGCGCCGGTCGTCTACGAGACCTCTACGCCGTAGAGCCGCTACGACCGTAGCCGAACGAAAATGTGACGTCGAGTTTTTTTAAATTTATAAGTGTGTGATTGTTTTGAAAGTTGAAACTATGGAGTGGAAATGTTTGGTTTTATTTGCCTTCCTGGTGTGCGGAGCGGTGGGGAATCCAGCAAAAATGGGTGAGTACTGCAAATTATTTAGTTTACTTGGTTATTGCATAGATTGGCAGCTTGACGTTTAGAACAAAGAAGGGGACCCTTGTCTGAACCGATTTCGTTTTTAGGGTAATTGATTTAGTAGGAAAATAATAGATTCTGTTTGGGTTTGTTGGCAGTGCAGTTCAAGCTTTGTTGTTTTGTTTTATTTAGGGTGATATTTTTAATTTTATGGTGATTTTTTGACACAAAACCACAAAAAAGAAGACAACCTATGGAGCAAGAACAAAAATAAATGTAATTCATTTAATCTAAACCTATGGAGTGCGAGAACAAACATAAAATGTAATTTAAAATGTAATCTTTATATAAATATAAGTATATAATGTATTAAATATATCAGTCATCTAGTACCCATAACACAAGCTTTGAGTAGCTTACTTTGGGGCTAGATGATGCTGTGTGGATTGTCCAGCATTATTTATTTATTTATATAATATAAAATTAACATAGAAAATATTTTTTTAGACTTAAGCACATGTGGTCGGTATGTCACTGTGTGGGCTATATAATAGCACCTGAATATTTTTAAAACTTGTTTAAACTATAGATCAAAATGTGAAGTGAAGTCTTTTACCTCGTTAATGTTACCTCGATGTACTGCCGGTATTGTGAATAAAATAAAAAAAAAAAAAAAAAAAAAAACTGGATGTAATAAAGGACTTTTTTTTCTGGATATTTAAAGAAATCAAAATGTTCTTTATTCAGTACAATCACAAGGATTGCTTAGAAACGTCTATATAACAAGGTGGACCTACCGCCAGTTAGTCGCAACCAAAGCCTCTAGGCTAGAACTGGCAAGTTGCAACTGGCAAACTATCTTGGTTCCTATCGTTTAAGGTACTGACACACATGCTTATTTCCAAGCCAAAAGCATGCTTTTTTCGAGCCTTGCTCAATAAAAGCACGTGTGAACAGGGCGTGCTAGTAAATGAGCATGCTTATTTCTTCGTACGTCGGTTGATTTTTGAGCATGCTCAAAAGAAGCATGCTTATTTTTGAGCATGTGTCAGTACCTTTATTGATACGAACAAAAATCTATTACTAATAGATTTTTTTTCTTTAGATATGTCATACAAGAATTGCTAGTTTAAAGGTAAGATGACACTTGTCAGGATAAAGGAGTCATTGGGAGTCATGATAATGCGATACAAAGTAAGAAAAGAAAAAAGAAAAGAGTAGTAGATAGAGCTCTTTGTGTGTGGCTCGTCCGGGGAAGTACTACCACCACGCCTTTTTCTGCCGCCAAGCAGCAACGCTGTGTTTCGGTTTGAAGAGTGTGGTCGCCGGTGTCATTACAGGCACATGAGGCTTAACATCTGTATGCCTCAAGTTGATGGACGCAGGGCAGTGCATCGTAGGGCACGTTCCTATTGTGCGTGACCTACGTGGCAATGTTTTGTTTATAGGTGATGGTTACCACTTAACATCAGGTGGGCCATCTGCTTGTTCCATCAGCTAGTTATATAAAAAAAAAATTTGAAATTATTTGCTCCCACTTTACTTTAAGATAAGCTTGTCAAATGTTAGTAAAGTAGAGTTTAAGACAGAAATATGTAAAAGTTAGAAGAGACAAGAGATTTTAGGCAAAAATAGGTAAAAGTATTAAAAGATAATTTCTTCTGATCCCAGTATTAGTCATGTACAGTTGTAGCCGTATTTATTCATATTCAACTCGTTTTTGTTTGGGAAACTTGTTTTGATCAAAACTGTATTTTTGCTGGACCTTTGTTGTTATTTTCCGAAATTTGGTTGTCCGTGATTTTCATTAGATGAGATATTTATTAAATTATATCTTTGAAAACATTGAGATATATCAGCAAGGAGTTATTTAACGGTTATAATCAGATGACTTTTTTTTTATTAAAATATACTTTAAGTTTATTAAGTAAATGGTTTTAGGAGAGACAGGCCAAAATAAAGATGTATGGACTGTATGAAAGATGACATGAGTAAGAAAAAGTGAGTGCCAAGATGACGAATGATAGAGGAGTGTGGAAGAAGAAAACCTATCTTTCTAACCATACTAACTAACGTGGTATAGTTTTTTATTGTAATTTATCATTATTATCGGGAGTAACCTTAATATGTATTTTTTTCTTGGTGTACTGTACAAATGTACATTACACACATTTATTATTAACTAGCTGGTACCCGCGACTTCGTCTGCATACTTTTCGCAATAAAAGGTAGCCTATGTCCTTTCTCAGGGTCTAAAGATTGTCTGTGCCAAATTTCATCAAAATCGGTTGAGAGGTTTAAGCGGGAAAGCGTAACAGACAGACAGAGTTACTCGCATTTATAATATTAGTAGGGATAAATAAGATAGTAGGGATAAAGAACTATGAACAAAGGGCGGGAAGATGATGATCATATTGTATTCTTAAATAATACTGGAAACCAAGAACCCCAAGAGACTACGCAAAGTTTCACCTTAACTATTTCTATGCAAAATCAGTTTCATGTTCTCAAAACGTTCAGAAATTGGAATAAAAATCCCATGTGCGCGTCGCAAACTTCGGTTCACAGTGCATTGTGATCGCATATGTCATTGCGGCCATTTGTCGACCGACTGAGAGTTCGCACGGCCATCGACAATCGTGGCGCGCTCAACAGCTATGAGAGATCTGTTTTATTCTGCGCCATTTCAAGATTTTGAAGATTTGATGGTATTGTATTTGTATTGTGTTGTATTGTATTCCCGAACTTTTGAGAGTCTCCTACAGAGTAGGTACTTACAATACGGGTTTCTAGCATAATATGGGGTCGCTTAATTTAAGTAGACACAGTATTTTTATAAGTCACTAGTAGCGCCCTGCGTGTTTCACCCGCGTAGTTATAAATACCGATATTTCCACGGGATAAAAAGTAGCCTATGTGTTATTCCAGACTATAATATATCTCTGTGCCAATTTTCATCAAGATTCGTTCAGCCGTTCTGGAGTTATAGAGTAACAAACATCCGTCCATCCATCCATCTATCCTTCCACACTTACAAACTGTCGCATTTTTAATACTAGTAGGATTTACTAGCCTAGTCTGGAGCTCTTTGTCATTTTGAGAGAATAAATAATAATAATAAATACACAGAAATAGTAGAATAGGGTGAATACAAAACTGTCTTCATTCAATACAGTCACTCGGACATATCAAAAATTTGATAATGTCCCAAAAGTTATTCTCCAAGCGGGATTCGAAACCGCCACCTTCCCATTGTACGGGGCTACGCTACCAACTGCGCCATCGGAGTCCAATCACACTCGACGCAGTAAACTGTATCGAACAGAAACTCTTGGACATCCAGTACCGTACTTGACCGTGGCTCCATCTACAGGTTTGAATTGTTACTATCAAGAGTCCTGCCCCTTGATCACGTAACTTTTGTTTTTAGATAGTGCTGTGTGGATTGTCCAGCATTATTTATTTATTTATTCAAAATCCGCTTGCATATGTCAATTTTGGCAGTTTTGCCATCGCAAATCTGCCAAAATTGACATATGCAACCGGATTTTGAATGTAACAAAAGTTCAGCCTGCTGCTCAATAAACGATGTTGCATTCAGTTAAATCGACGAGAGATGTCACAGTGCCTTATTTAAATTTTCGTGCTTAAATCACTAAGAAGACCGAAGTTTAATTTTAGTTTTAAGAGTAGTAGTTCTTTGTGTGTGGCTCGTCCGGGGAAGTACTACCACCACGCTTTTTTCATCCGCCAACCAGCATCATCGCTGTGTTTCGGTTTGAAGAGTGTGGTCGCCGGTGTAGTTACAGGCACATGAAGCTTAACATATGATGCCTCAAGTTGATGGACGCAGGGCAGTGCATAGTAGGGCACGTTCCTACTGTGCGTGACCTACGAGCCAATGTTTTGTTTATAGGTTATGGTTACCTCTTAACATCAGGTGGGCCATCTCCTTGTTCCATCAGCTATTTGTATAAAAAAAGTCCACCTCCAACTTTTTCAATTAAAGTACTGTATGTAAAGGGGCTACTCTGACTTGCCGTTATGGGTCCCAAGATGTACACTTTGCTATCAACGGAGTACAACACTGGAAACATGTCGCTTATAAATTGCCGTCTCAACTAAGAGCACAAAAAGCCGGAGCAAACTATAAAACGTGCGAAGCAATTAATGCACTAACACACTTCTACATAACACATAAATCAGACACACTCGCGTTATTGCTGTAGTTCAACTGTTACTTTAGCTTTAAGGTGGCGTTTCGGGTACGCGACCGAGAAGGGCGACAGCGGCGCGCGACTTACATGACATGTGATGCTCATTTCTAGCGCAGGGCAATGCATGACATTGATAGTGAACGCGATGCACTGCCCTGCGTCCAGGCATAAGATTGTCTGGAAGAGATCGCTTTTTAGCGATAAGACCGCCCATTGTACATTAGATTTTCTGTTATTGTTATAATTTGTCCTATTTTGTTTTTAGGTTTGCAATAAAGAATTTTCATTCATTCATTCATAAGACGTGCGAAGAAGGAAAAAGTAACTAAACCATCAAGACTCCTCCAGAGGGCCGACCCCGATGTCGCGACATTGACATAAAAGTAATATTGAAATAATAAAGCTTCAAGAGATCGCGGTTGGCCCTCTGGCCGTCATGCTAAATGATATAAAAATATTAGAACATAGCGAACAAGAAAGTGTGAAAATTGGAACCCGAGCAAATTTTGGGTCACATCGAGTCCGATTTGAATTAATAAATTTTCAAATTTCGAAGGAATCGTCCTTCGTTTGACTGAACGAAAATCAGCGAGCGAGGCTGAAGTGTGTTACTGTCACGTGCCAATGTCGCCTGTGTCAGCATTGGACCTTTAGCAAGTTTATACTGAGCGTCATTTTGCTCGACTACCACACAAAAGCAGGATTTTTTGTCACCCATGTAGAGAAAGAACTGGGACAATGTACTACTTTTACTTTGTACGTTTAACCAATTAAACGAAAGTTTTGAGGTGGTCCCGTTTTGGGGGTGATTTAATTTCTGAGCCAAAGGTTTTTAAGAGGTACAAGTACAAAAGTGAATGCGCTTCTGAAAAAATTATTCGGCAAATCGTGATGGTGTGGTATAGTGATTTATGCGTCCCACAGTCCTTCACCCAGTTCACTTCGACGTTGCTTCAATGATACTTGCGACGCACATAACAGCATTCATCTTGTTAAGAAGAGATACAGCCGTTTTCAACCAATCAATAAATAATTAAATAATAAATAAATAATATGCTGGACAATCCACACAGCACTATCTAGCCCCAAAGTAAGCTATTCAAAGCTTGTGTTATGGGTACTAGATAACTGATATATTTAATACATTATATACTTACATAGATAGATATTTTTTATTATACATCGAAAACACCCAGACCATCGGAACAAATTTCTGCAGATCGTACACAAATTTGCTCCACGGCGGGAATCGAACCCGCAACCTCTTGCGTCGCAGGCAGGCTGTCGCCCGCTGCGCCACAGAGGTCGTTAATCCAACCAATCACATAACTATTGAATCTTTTTTGTAGTAGAGCTCTTTGTGAAGGGCTCGTCCGGGGAAGTACTACCACCACGCCTTTTTTGCCGCCAAGCAGCAACGCTGTGTTTCGGTTTGAAGAGTGTGGTCGCCGGTGTAATTACACGCACATGAGGCTTAACATCTGTATGCCATAATTATATTAAGTCAGTCACTGCCAGCATATTAAGTTGATGGACGCAGGGCAGTGCATCGTAAGGCACGTTTCTATCGTGCGTGACTTACGAGGAAATGCTTTGTTATAAGCGATGGTTACCACATCACGTGATCCATCTGCTTGTTACATCTGCTGGTTGTATGAAAAAAGCCAGCTCTACGAAATCAGTTTAGTTGAAAGAAGGTGCAAAATAACTAATTCTCTAAATCCCAGCGCCGTCACACGCCATCTTTTACAAATAATATTACGACAAGCTCCGCTGCGACACTTTCAAATCTCACATCTTGCATTAGTGAGATTATTACGTGACATACGATTGTTTAAAGTGGTTTTTGACGCTCTTTTGGTAGGCCTTTGGCTATTACAGTTCGGCAGCCTTCACAGCTCAGTTGGTAGTAGCCTTCTGTGCCGTAGGCTGGTGGGTTCGATCCCCACCGAGAACAAACATTTGTGTGATGAACATAGAGGTTTGTTCTCTGTCTAGACGTTATAATTTAATATATTATTATGTATGTATTTACAAAAACAAAAGTAGAGCAGAGTGGAGTAAAGGCGCTGATCGAATGCATACAAAAAAGTTGAGCAGATATATTAAGGCGTTGACAACACCCAGAATTTCTCTCGCTCGCATGATTCGACATTTTGAAAGATATAAAATTACAAATTCCAATTTTGAAAAATAGTATAGTTTGTTAAAAATTTCATTTTGATTGATGGAAGTTTTCCTACTCAAAATTTTGCTTGAGTATGAAAACTAGAAACTTTTATGTAGGAAAACTTGCCTCGATCAAAATGATTTTTTTACTAAACTGTGCGCAATCTGATTGCACACAAAATGGTTATTTGCGATTTTTCGAAAATGGGTTTAGTGATTTTATATCTTTCAACAAGTCAAAACGTGCAAGCGAGAGTCACATTAGCTCTTGTCTTCGTCTTAAGACCAAGTTGAAAAAGCCTAGTAATTATTACAAAAATAAACCAATAACCATTTCAGAAATTCGGTAGTAGAACCCAAATTACATTCGCAATCATATTGACAGCCAAATAAAATGGATTTCAATATTGACAGCCGAATAAACCCACCTCCGAACCAGATCCAGATTTCAGGAAGCACGGAAGCAATACCAACCCGTGTGTTTCCACTGTTTGCTACCTATTGTTTGACATCAAACTGAAATGTTCATGTGTAATTTGGTATAATAACATTTGCAAAGCCAGCTTTGCATAATGGAGGACGTTTCGAAATTATTAAGTGTTTACGAGGCATATTCGCGTGGCATTTATCTTTGTTTTATGGGTTATATTTCTTGGTAATTCTAGTGTATTGGACAGAAATAATGAAAAGCGAAAGGTATTGCAATTTCTACTCATTTTTATCGTCTACCTGAAAAAACTCACTGCTGGATGTAGGCTTCCTACATTTATAAATTTAAGTACATAAAACCTTAAACATTTCAAAGTGATACTTGCGATTGTACTGTACAAAGACCGTTTTGTTTTCTAGGATGAAAGATTCAGAGTCATCACAGTTTTTAAGAAGGTTTCATTCCCCTACTTATGTACGTTATTATGTTGTGTTCGTGTGACATACCATTTTGGGATGATCATGATTCAGTCATTCTGGGATCAACACATTTAGAATTTCAGGCATTCCGGGATAAAGTCCATTGTATCCTTATTGACATTTAACAAAATATTAAATATAATTTATGATTAAATATGTAGGTAGGTAATTGATTAAATTTGTTTCTATTGACTGTAGGTATTTTTAAATAATCATATTGTTGACTGTCTCTTTTTTCCTTTGTCTTTTCATATATTCTCATGTAATCAAAAATATTGCACGCCTAGTTTTAAGTAGAATACATTGGACATTATTATAATTATGTGACATCTTCTCATACATGTATTTATGCAATAAAATAAAAAAAAAAAAAAAAGTCATTAAGAAATTTAGTCAGTAATTGGTTACAGTCATAGTGAGATTGTGTGGTACTGATATGGCATTTTGAGATTCAGTTGTAATGAACCGGAGGGATGTTTTCACTACTCATGCTCATGTTGATGGAAAATTTCCACTGGCAAGATCTATGGACCTGTTATAAAGTAGCACAGACAACGACACAAGTAGATTACCAATATTAGTTATTTAATACTATAATTGACTGGATTTAGCAAAAATAGTGCCCTCGTGGATCTTGGGGCCTTTAGTTGTATAAGTACTTATTGCTTTGCTTGGTTATCAATAATAATCAACAAAAGCTACCGATGAATAAATGCCGATAAATAATTGGCAAATAAAACACTATCAAATTGTATGCCCGACAGACTAATCTATAGCATTATTTGTACTGGTGTACTCCCTCTCCCTTAGAAACTGAAAACACAGCTTCACGACTTTGATCCCCAGGCACGGTAGATATCCCTTCAGATCTCCCAGTACCAAGTAGGTACTAATTCAAGATTCTTTGAGGATGTCTAAGGGGGGTAGTCAGAGGTACGTCCAAACATTACATTTGGCACATACCCACATTTTGCAGTAGTTAGTATTCCATACGTGACAGGTTGCAAGCCCATCGCCGCTGTTAGAATACTAACTGGTTTCCTCACGATGTTTTCCTTCACCGTTTAAGAGCACTGGCATTGCGCACATAAATTTTTCGATAGAAAAATCCATTGGTGCACGACCGGATTCGAACCTGCGACCTTACGATCGGAAGGCGGGGTCACTCCCACTAGACCACCGGTGCTCTCTCCTAGAACACTTATAAACCCTCCATTTGTCACGCCACCGTACAATCAAGGAAACAAATCAACGACGCTATCACGCTAATATTTTCCTCGACTGTCCCTAAGGTATCACGTGACCGGAATCTCTCGAAACTAGGGCTGCCAGCTGATAATTTGATAAAAACAACTGATAATGTAATAAAACTGAGCTTTTGTGCTATAAAAAGCTTTTTTTTTTTTTTTTTTTTTTTTTTTTTTATACAACTAGCTGATGGAACAAGCAGATGGCCCACCTGATGTTAAGTGGTAACCATCACCTATAAACAAAACATTGCTCCGTAGGTCACGCACAATAGGAACGTGCCCTAAGATGCACTGCCCTGCGTCCATCAACTTGAGGCATACAGATGTTAAACCTCATGTGCCTGTAATTACACCGGCGACCACACTCTTCAAACCGAAACACAGCGTTGCTGCTTGGCGGCAGAAAAAGGCGTGGTGGTAGTACTTCCCCGGACGAGCCCTTCACAAAGAGCTCTACTACTCTTAAAGCTTGAAGTAATTACAATGATTGTCCCAATGAATAGATGTGCCCAATTAAACAACACAATCCCAATCATCATCCGCAGTCTGACTTGGCCCTCTGCTGGGCATGGGCCTGTCTATGCTCTTGCCATTCTATACGACCTTTGGCTACCGTCATCCATCTACATAATAAATGAACAACCAGACAGCATAATTTAAGATTATTTGGGAACGTTTGGCAGAGTAATTTTAAATAAAAAAGCTTTTGTATACCCTCTTATTCATAATCCCTGCCACTTTATAGCGGCTCAATAGAGTATACTTGTCATTGTCACTTTCATACCAACGAAAAGAGACAGCAATAGAATTTTTGGTCTTGTATTTTGTAAGTACTTGTGCCAATCTAATTCGAATAATAGTTTCTAAGAAGAAGCAATAAAGAGACCAAGAAGTGTTCCGGCAGCTGCACTGAAAAGGATAGATGAGACAGGCTAAAAAATGTTGATGTGACACGCATATTAAATGAGCCATGAAAGGTATAATATTGGAAGTATGGCGTCGGTCCGGAATTTAAATGAGTTTTTTTACTGTAAGGCTTTTCGCTCTTATGTGGGACTCCACATCGGATGGAGGGCTATGAATTGAATGAATTGATGATTTTTATAATTATTACTTATCAATTCGCATAAATAAAACTTACATAATCTGAATGTAGGGCCAACAATACGGGGATATACATGTACAAAAAGTAGAAAAAACGGTGAAAAACTCTTAATCCATTAAAACCATTTATTTTTAGATTTCTAAAAAGGCTAATAATAATAGAGGTAAATGTCTAAAAGTGAGAATATATAATAAAATAAAATAATGGAACGTATTCAATCTATAAAATAAATGTATAGGTAATTGTCTTCTTCAGACATCTGGCAATGATTATGATTTTTTATTTATGTTTTATCTACAAAATTTAACAGAAGTTTTCAGAAGATAGATAGACCTATTGTGCGTGACCTACGGGGCAATGTTTTGTTTATAGGTGTTGGTGTCTAACTCAGGTGGTGAAAATAAAGAGTGGACTGTATTTTTACCGATTCTATATTAGAACGAAGGACGCGTGTTTAATAGGTTTTGCGAATGTGGTCAATGTCGTTCGGCGCCGGTAGGTGCCGAGTAGGCTTCCTCTCGCCCCGGCCCCCGCCTTCTTGTCCTTCCTTGAGTTGTGACGTAGGTATGGCCGGGTGCAACGAGTTGTCTCCGACAATAGGCGATGGTTACCACTTAACATCAGGTGGGGCATCTGCTTGTTCCATCAGCTAGTTGTATAAAAAAAAAAAAGATAACACATTGTACACAAGGAATCTAGGCGAAAAAATAATTAAGTACCTAAAATGGGCGGCTTCATCTTCCAGGCAACCTTTGGTAGAAGAACTCAGTTAAAATATATTTCTAATAGTTATTTTATCAAACAGAAAATGGTTACCTTTTAGACACTAGGCTCAATATCCGCTGCTCATAGCCACCGAATGTCTTTTTATAAGGTCTGTAACACCAAAGCTTATACAGAGTGTCCGGAAGGTCGATGCAAAGCCGTGAGGGGGGGGGGGGGGTAGGTCACCTCGTTACGCATCTATTCAGGTTTTTATTTGGTGTTTTTTTATAAGCATAATAATATGATTTTGGTAAATTTTTCAAAAATCATGGATAATAACTCGGAATTCGACGACATTGGACTAAGGTAATCTAGCCTGAATAGATGCGTAACGAGGTGACCGGCTTTGCATCGACCTTCCGGACACCCTATATATTACCAAAGGTTTGAGGTTTGAGCTAAGCCGACCTTAACCCAACTATTAAGAACAAACAAACGTCAATCTAAACACCAACTTCAAGACAAAATAAGTATTGAAAACCGATGATCAGAGTCCACCGCAATCACACATTGCTTTCACATCAAAAACATGCCTCCAGCAATCACAACGCCCATTCATATATCACTCCCGTTCACTCACCATACAAAAGACAGTGACAGAAACAAATCAAGGATGCCGTGTTTATCTGTCGCGTGGTACGAGTAATATTTTCACGCGTCCCTTGTTCCGGACGTGACTAGAATGTTGCCAAAGAAGAAATGTCAGATATGACACGGTGATAAGAACCGTGATGGGAATTATCTTGGGATATTGTTATGTTGTAATGAGATTTCGTTGTCCAGGGTATTTCTAGACCCAGATAAAAAGTTTTCACAAAGTGGCCGCATTACTTCAGTTCCCTACAATAGAGTATTTTAATTAATCTGCATAAATAATAATAGCTGCAAAAAGTATATTTTCTGTAAATCACCACGAGTCCTGCAATACCGTTCACTATAAGCCCATTTTCCCCTATTTTCGTTTCTTGAGTGGAATTCTGATGTTGTCTACTAAAAGTAAGCAAGTATCATTTTGCTGGCACGTTTACGGTTATAGATGGAATAAATAGTGCTGTGTGAAGAACATTGGGATGTTTTCTATACAACGGCTTAGATTGTGGTGTTATGAAACGTGGTTATGTTTTTACGCTTGACCTGGTTGGGCAGTTCACATTTTACGATCTGTGTATCCTTTTACCCTTATTTAAGGTAGCACTTGTGGATTTTGTTGGAAAGGTAGCGTGAAAAACGAATGAGCATAAGAAAGAGAAGAAAACTATCTGATAACTGAAACAGAAACAGTCTCATATTTCAAAAGGCTTTTTTATACTACCAGCTGATGGAACAAGAAGAGGTCAAGGTTTGATTCCCAGGCTCGGTAGATATCACTCACATCCCTCAGAAATTAAGGTTATTTGAGACTGTCTAAGAGGTTAGTCACTAGTCAGGGCAGGTACGTCCGAATTAACATTTTGACCCATACCCACAAAAATTACAAACACACAAATTACACTATTTTTTTTACCAAACTTATGATTTACTGGTTTTCTTATAAAATCTAAATTTTACCATTATTAATTTAATATCTTAAAAATATTTAAATGCAAGGACTACGAGTTGACGGTGTGCTTCTTAAATTAATAGATTAGGTACGCTTTACATAGTGTATATGCTACACTACAGTGTAGTTACATCTTAATATATTTATTTATTTATTTACTTAAGGAAGACCAACAGCTTATCAAAACTTAAATTCTAATTAATATAGGTTATCAGAGAAGCCAATTAGCGGTCCTCACGTATGGTTACAGAGTAGATGAGATGAGAAACAAATGCGCAAACAAACATAACGGACTTAAGTATACGTACCTACTTATAAGGATATATAAATCTATGACTTTATATATAGTGGTTTTTATATATAGTGGGATTATAACCAGCAACTTAGCTCCTCGCGTAGTGGTGGTACAATGTCATAATACGTCACGTCCATACGTTTGACGTAATGCAATTGTTGTTAGGCAAAGGTAACAGTCTATTGTGGTTGATGAGTAATAGGTTTAATATCTGGTGGAATAAAAATGTGAGGGAAAACATCAGTGAAAACCGATAAGTATCACTACATAGTATAAAACAAAGTCGCTTTCTCTGTCTCTATTTTTCTTTGTATGCTTAAATCTCAAAGGATTTTGATGCGGTATTTTTTAATAGATAGAGTGATTCAAGTGGAAGGTTTATATGTATAATACATGCATAATATAGTAGAAAAACAATGTGCACCCATGCGAAGCAGGGGCGCGCGGGCGGGTCGCTAATTATACTCGTATTATAACAGCGGTATCGCCGCTGTAACGAAATTGCCAATCATACGTTTCAAGCTACAGAACATGCCAAAATGTAACTTGTACGTCGATCTGAATTTAGGGAACGAAAAACGTATGTTTCCAATCTACGTGAAACTCACGCTTAAGCAATGCTGGGAGAACGAGCATCGACCGTATCGGTATTGTTTAATGTGCGCTGCACAATGCACGTTTTGGAAGCACGTAGACGGGTATTGGTCGTTTTGCATTATGGTACTGACACACGTGCTCAAAAATAAGCATGCTTGTTTTGAGCATGCTCAAAAATCAACCAACATACGACCAAATGAGCCTGCTTATTTACTAGCACGACCTGTTCACACGTGCTTTTATTGAGCAAGGCTCAAAAAAAGCATGCTTTTAGCTTGAAAATAAGCACGTGTGTCAGTACCTTTACTGAAAATGCAGCTGTCTCAAACCCCGTGATGCTATTGGCTAAGGCTAAAAGAAAGAAAGAAAGAAAACATATTTATTTTGACCCACATAAGCAGATAAAACTCAAAAAACTAACAATAACAGTAATTAGGTGCAACATACAGAAAACAGGAGAAAGTAAGTAGATATTAGTTAAGGTAAAAAAGATTTTATAGATTTAAACCAGTAAAAAAATAAGTAACCTACACTAGTATACAAAATCGGTAGGTATAGGTACGTTGTGCGACTGTAAAACTGACTCGTCTGTCGAAAACTGCTCTAGTGGGACCCGTCTGCGTGTGAGAGTGCTTCCGATCGTAAGGTCGCAGGTTCGAATCCGGTCGTGCACCAATGGATTTTTCTATAGAAAATTTATGTGCGCAATGCCAGACGCCAGCGCCAGTGCTCTTAAATAGTGAAGGAAAACATCGTGAGGAAACCAGTTAATATTCTAACAGCGGCGATGAGCTTTCAACCTGTCACGTATGGAATGCTAACTACTGCAAAGTGTGGGTACCTATTATTATGTGCCAAATGTAATGTTTGGACCGCATTTGACGACCTCTGTGGCGCAGCGGGCGAGAGCCTGCCTGCGACGCAAGAGGTTGCGGGTTCGATTCCCGCCTTGGAACAAATTTGTGTACGATCTGCAGAAATTTGTCCCGATGGTCTGGGTGTTTTCTATGTATAATAAAAAAATATCTATCTATGTAAGTATATAATGTATTAAATATATCAGTTATCTAGTACCCATAACACAAGCTTTGAATAGCTTACTTTGGGGCTAGATAGTGCTGTGTGGATTGTCCAGCATTATTTATTTTATTTATTTATTTATCTCTGACTACCCCCTTAGACGTCCTCAAAGAATCTTTAGTAAGTACTTAGTACTAAGAGATCTGATTTTTTAAGATATGTTTAATCTCTATGATTGTAAATAATTGTAATCATGATATTCTTGATGAACGGAAATGGTACCGGTGGCGCCAATCACGTAGGTTGAGAAAAAAGGGAACTAATGAGCGGGGAGTGAAGAAAGTGATTGGTGACGGCGGGGCATTCTCGATCCGTACAGCAAGCTTGAGCTCAACTAGACGAAGTTGAGAAAATATGCTAAGATTAATTAACAAAGTATATTGTTTATTAAACATAATCATATTTACTGTAACTGAAGATCAGCAGGACAAAAACCGAGCACTTGTTTTGCAACTTTGGTGGTCCCTCCGGTTTCATCCCTATTGCCTTAGACGGTGTATTCCTACCAGTCTGCTCCGACTTTCGGTACCTCGGCTCATCAATTCAGAACGACGGCGAGATCGACCGAGACGTGATAATAGAATAAATGCGGGATGGATGAAATGGTGACAGGTCTCCGGAACAACGTGTGATCCACGAATGCCCCTTAAACTTAAGGGGAAATTTTACAAGACGATCATAAGACCTGTCGTGTTGTATGGATATGATTGTTGGGCAACCAAAGGGACGGATGAAAGAAGAGTGTATGCAGCAGAAATGCGAATGTTGAGATGGATGTGCGGAGTGACAAGGATGGATAAAATAAAGAATGAATATATTAGAGAATGTTTGAAAGTTGCGCCTGTGACGGATAAGTTGAGGAGTAATAGGTTAGCGTGGTATGGGCATGTCATGAGGAGGGAAGAAAGTCATATTACTCGTAAGAGAAGAATGTTAGACATGGATGTGATTGGTTTTAGAAAGAGAGGTAGGCCAAAGAAAAGATGGATGAACTGTGTGAAGGATGATATGAGTAAGAAAGGAGTGAGCACCGAGATGACGAATGATAGAGGAGAGTGGAGGAGTAGAACCTGTTGTGTCGACCCCACTTAGCGTGGGATAAGGGCAGGAAGATGATGATATTTACTGTAACATAGTTGAAGTTGCGTGCATTGCTAATCACTCAACCGCAAATTTTCATTTCAACGTGAATCACAAAACGGATACTCGTAAATAGTGATTGCGACTCCATCATAGCATAAACTAATAAAGTCCCCTATCAGCGCCCGATGATGCGGCCTGAATTATGCACGACCAATCGGCAGGCTCCCTTGGGATATCTAACTATTGCTGTACGTACTGAACTTTATGTTGCTAATGATCGTTTTAATGAGCACTCTATTTTTTTTAATTTTAATTATTAGTTAGTTTAGCTTGTAAATTTTTGATCCTTATATTATGATTGTGTGGCAAATAAATTATTTTTTTTTTCTTTTGTTTTTTTTCACTTAGCAACAGTATTTTGTAAATAATAGTCTTTTAGACTAATTAAATAAATAATGTTGGATAATCCACACAGCACCATCTAGCTTCAATGTAAGCTACTCAAAGCTTGTGCTATGGTACTAGATAACTGATATATTTAATAATTTATGTACTTACGTAGATAGATATTTTTCATTATCCATAGAAAACTCCCAGACCAACGGAACAAATTTCTGCAGATCGTACACAAATTGTTCCGAGGCGGGAATCGAACCCGCAACCTCTTGCGTCGCAGGCGGACTCTCGCCCGCTGCGCCACAGAGGTCGTCAATTAGTAGGTTATTTACCTTTTTACTATCTACTTCTTAACTATAGGGCTGCCATAAATCCTGTATAATTATCTAAATTATTCGCAAAATACTTTGCCGTTTTACATAAATTGCACATGAAAATGATTGAGTAATAAGTAGTTAGAGATAATTTAGAAATTATGCCAGAGATATCGCCGCCTATCGCGACTACCTAGTTTATTCTACCAATGAGCCGTTTAAAAGTTTGCCGTGATTTTTCTAATAGTATTTTTTATATAACTTGCTGAATTTACTAAGCTAGGTTTCCTTACGATGTTTTCCTTCACCGTTTGTGAGTACGGGTATTCTGCTCATACATTTTTTTACAGAAAACCTCATTGGTGTACGACTGGATATGAACCCGCGACCTTAGGATCAGAAGACGGGGCTGCTACCACTAGACCACCATGTGCTCTACGTCGTAACCATCGCATTACAACGAAGCATTGCTTTGTAACTTGTGAGCTTGTAATATCCGTAGCTAATCTAAATATATATAACTCAAAGGTGACTGACTGACTGACTGACTGACTGACTGACATAGTGATCTATCAACGCACAGCCCAAACCACTGGACGGATCGGGCTGAAATTTTGCATGCAGGTAGATGATATGACGTAGGCATCCGCTAAGAAAGGATTTTGATCGATTCCACCCCCAAGGGGATGAAATAGGGGATGAAAGTTTGTATGAAATTTTGTCAATTTTAAACCGATCGGGCTGACTTTGCATGCATAAAGCTACTATGACGTAGGCTTAAGGATTTTGATAAATTCCACCCCTAAGGGGATAAAATAGGGGATGAAAGTTTGTATAAATCTTCTATCTATCTTCTATTTAAATCTAAATATAAATCTAATCTAAATTCAAGTTTTTTAATTTTTCTAATCTAAATATATATAACTCAAAGGTGACTGACTGACTGACATAGTGATCTATCAACGCACAGCCCAAACCACTGGACGGATCGGGCTGAAATTTTGCATGCAGGTAGATGATATGACGTAGGCATCCGCTAAAAAAGGATTTTGATCGATTCCACCCCCAAGGGGATGAAATAGGGGATGAAAGTTTGTATGAAATTTTGACAATTTTTAACCGATCGGGCTGACTTTGCATGCATAAAACTACTATGACTTAGGCATCCCCTAAGAAAGGATTTTGATAAATTCCACCCCTAAGGGGATAAAATAGGGATGAAAGTTCGTATAAATCTTCTTAGATTTTCGACTGATTGAACTGAAATTAAAGATTGGAGCTACTATGATGAAGACGTCCGCTTCAATAGGATTTTGATGAATTCAACCCTCCAATTTTTTGCACACGCTTAACAAAAGTAAAGCCGCAAAAACCATGCCTAATTAAAAAAAAGAAAGAAGAAAGAAAGAAAATACATTTACTTGACATACACAACAAGAAAAGAAATACATAGGTACATACAAAATTACAGCTATAAACAGAGACAAAACGAAAGAAGAAACAGTACCAAAAACAAAAGAAAACATAACTGTACGCCAAAAAGGCCCTGACTCAGCAATTGCTGCTTAACAAAGTAGGTAGCCTACCTTGCCAAGCAGCGCTGGTTTTCAGTCAGAGCCTAAGTAATTAATAATAATACTTCTAAACGCGAGCGAAGCCGCGGGCAAAAGCTAGTAAATAATAAAATAATAAATAAATAAATATTGGTGGACTTTCCACACAGCACTATCTAGCCCCAAACTAAGCTTATGCTTGTAATATGGGAACCAGATAGCTGATATACTACTTATAATACTTTTTTTTTTGTAAATACATACTTATAATATTATATAACACCCAGACAGAGAACAAACATTTATGTTCATCACACAAATGTTTGTTCACGGTGGGAATCGAACCCACGACCTACGGCGCAGAAGGCAGAGCTACTACCAACTGAGCTACGTAGGCTGTGTAATAGGTACCCTTTAAACTGAAATAACAGTAACAGTTCTTGGCTACAAGTATAGGTGGTGAAATTTATTTATGTATTATTTATTTGAGGACGTCTAAGGAAGTAGTCAGAGGTAAGTCCGAACATTACATTTGACACTTTCTCGCATTTTGCAATAATAAAACACAGATAAAAAAAACTTTTTCTTCAAAATTGATCCTATCCCTCTATATCGATTTATCGCCCCCGTAACGTAGCCCCCTGCATACAAAACATTATGAAAATTGTTTTATTCGTTTTCAAGATTCAGAATACAACATAAATAAATAAATATACCAGAGTTGTTCGTTTAAAGGTATAAGATAGAAATACCTGTTATTGTTCCTCTGTTTGACTCACACTTGCCTGAATTAATTTAACCTGATTCTACACAGGGTGTTTGTATTTACTTACAGTTGGGCACGAGTTTTGTTTAGTTGGTCCGTTCATTTAAACTATACGCTCCAGGTCGCGTACCGTTTACTGTGCTTATTGTTCAATTTAAATTGAGTTCTATGTTGAGCGATAATGGTAGGGTTTTGCTCAACCAGGACACGGAAAGCCTGTAGTAACAGTTATCATTCAACCTGAAGATGTCTACTGCTGAAGCTTAGATTTCCAGGAAGAATTCTTTTCTCTGCACAGACTTCCTAGAATATCTTCCGTGTATCAGGTTAAACCATTTTACGCAATGAAAGAAAGAAAGAAAAAATATTTATTAACCCAAAAAAACACAGATACAGGAAGGTAGGTAACAAAAAAAGAAGGTATTATTAAGAATTAAAATAAAAAAAATTACAGAAAAAAACAGTCCTGCGTGGTTTAAGGGTTAACAGGTCCCTGGCTCAGTATTTGCTGCACCGATACCCTTTTTACAGGTAACGGCGCAGCACTGGTATGGCAGCAATGTATAGTCGCTATTCAATATAGTTTTCAGAGGTTGTTGGTACGTTGTTTAAACAAATATACAAGAACTAGTTGCGCCCCGTGGTTTCACCCGCGCAGATTTAAATCCCGGTATTCCCACGGGATAAAACACCTATGTGCTATTCCAGATAATCTATCTCTATGCCAAATTTCATAAAGATCCGTTCAGCCGTTCTGGAGTTATTGAGTAATAAACATCTATCCAACCATTAATATAAAAAAATTAATTTTTGTTTTTTAATTTTTAAAATATAAATTTAAATATAAAAAAAATAACATAGTATGATATTAGTAGGATAGTAGAATACAAGAATTGCTCGTATAATAGATACAGGATACAGCTTAGACTGTAAACGGAGTCAAGTATTTAGTAGTGTGTAATGTTTATGTAGTTTATTTATTTATTGTATGTTTATAAAGGTTATAAGTAGCTACTAGCAGCTAGCAGACTCCCCCCCTCCCTTTTAATTTTTAGTCCTGTCCATCCAAAGGTTGCCTGGAAGAGATCGCTGTTAACGATAAGGCCACCCTATCGTTAGCAGCGATCTCTTCCAGGCAACCTTTGGATGGACAGGACTAAAAATTAAAAGGGAGGGGGGAGTCTGCTAGCTGCTAGTAGCTACTTATAACCTTTATAAACATACTTACAATCTCTTATTTGACTATTTATATAAACTAAAAATTGTTATTGAACTATTACAATTTTTAGTTTTTAATTTAAAATGTTATCTTTATTTTGTTGTGATAATCAATAAAGAGTTAACTATCTATCTATCAAGTATAATGAACAAGCTCCAATTCAAATGGACCGTTTTGTCCCATCCTGATTCGCTTGTCCCGATCTGCCCCGCTCGGCTATTTGTCGCGCATTGTACCACCCTGTAGCATGCGGTGACGTAGCGAATGGGGCACGCAATTTATCACCGCGAGACAATAGCCGCCCCCAGAGAGTGTTTAAGCTCGCCTCGCTCTAAATATAGATGTTTGCCTTTTTACATGCGCATGGCCGATAGCTAGTGTACAATGCTTGGAATATGATTCTTTGGGTGACTGCTGGACTTGTGCGAGTGTGCTTTCAGTCTCTATAAATAAATAAATATAGGTGGACTTTCCACACAGCACTAGATATAGCCCCAAACTAAGCCAAAGCTTGTAATATAGGAACGAGATAGCTGATATAATATTTAATATACTTGTTTTTGTAAATACATAAACATAATAACAACCAGACAGAGAACAAACATCTATGTTCATCACACAAATGTTTGTTCTCGGTGGGAATCGAACCCACGGCCTACGGCGCGGAAAGCAGAGCTATCAACTGAGCTATGAAGGCTGTCTATCAGTTGTTAAGTCATCACAAATGCCTTGGGACCTTAGGGCGGTCTTTCATATCTCTGAAGAATTTTTCTCTTTATTGTACCCAACTTTTAAGGATGCGTACTTAACATAAAATAAGCTAGTACTACTGAATGTATTGGCCAGTCTTATCGTTATGTATCTTATGACTTTACGACGTCAGTGGCGCAGCGGGCAAGAGTCCGCCTTCGACAAGGTTGCGGGTTTGATTCCCACTTCGGAATTTGTGTACGATCTACAGAAATTTGTTCCGTTGGTCTGGGTGTTTTCTATGTATCATAAAAAATATATATCTAATTATATATAACTCAAAGGTGACTGACTGACTGACTGACATAGTGATCTATCAACGCACAGCCCAAACCACTGGACGGATCGGGCTGAAATTTGGCATGCAGGTAGATGTTATGACGTAGGCAGCTGCTAAGAAAGAATTTTGATCAATTCTACCCCCAAGGGGATAAAATAGGGGATGAAAGTTTGTATGAGATTTTCAAAGTAAACGAGCGCGAGGAAAGCCGCGGGATCAGCTAGTCTATGTATATAATGTATTAAATATATCAGTTATCTAGTACCTTTAACACAAGCTTTGAGTAGCTTACTTTGGGGCTGGTGCTATGTGGCAATCCACAAGGCACATTTTTAATAATGCTGGACAATTCCAGCATTATTAAAAATGAAGTGTTTGCACTAATGTTTCTCTAGAGAGGCTCTCACGGGTTTTGAAGTTGTTGATTTAAATCTCATTGGGTTAATTATTAACATCATTAGCAGTCTGAATAGATCAACTGCTGGACAAAGGCCCCCCTTATTACTACTGAACAAGATTTTGAGCTCTAACCATCCACTATCTAACTATATCCAGTATATCATTAGTCTATCGTGTAAGGGGTCCTCCTATGCTTTTCTTTCCAGTTTGCAGTCACTTTTAATTACTTTTGGGATACTAAAAGTCTCTCTAAAAAGAAGACTTTATAATAACCTCGACACTTAAGTGAACGCGCTCGACCTGATTTCAAAACTTAATAATCAGAGACTGAACGATTTACCTCTGGACACCGTTATTGTACTGATCCATTGAACTCATCTAAAGATTGGTCTCACTATACCAACCTTAGAACGTTTACATGGCCATACATTTTAGGAGTAACTAACTAAAACATAATCACTGATTTTCAGCCGTGACGTCTATAGAGGTGTCTATTAGTAAAAAGTAAACGTTAAAGTTCTATCGACAGTGTGCTGAAAGGATTGTAAGTGCGCTTTTCGAGGACCAAACATAGATAGCTAGATAACTCTTTATTGTTCACCACACAGAAACATAGTACAGAGTAAAAGCATACATTTAAGGTAAAACAATGGGCAACCTTATCGCTGAGAGTGATCTCTTCCAGGCAACCTTTCATCAAAAATTGACGGCGATCATCATACATCATCATTACAAACATATGTTTTTTTAGAATTGTTTCGGTTCTAAGACATGCTGGTTTCCTCACGATTGCGTATTAGTGCTTATAGCATAATACGGTACACATTTTGTACGTCGATATCAAGCGTTTATACGTAGCTCAAATGCGCAGGGACATTGGCAGCGCATGGAAAATGCGCGAAAGGCAACGCGTGCGCTAACGCGAGAGAGAGCGAGAGAGATAGAGCGTTGACTTTCGCGTTGCCACGGGCATGAGCTGAGTGTAAGCGCAGCAATAAAACAAAGCGAGTATAATAACGGCGAACTTTGGATAGATCCGGAACGCTAGTCAATATTTCTTAGTACTCTTCGAGTAAACTTTGACCTAATATCGTGTCCGCTTCCAAATGGTCACCGCAAGAAGCTCATTATCCGAATTGTCTTATCAAAATGTTGCACGAAAGTGTGTCCATTTAGCAAAATTATGATTATTATACTTGAACTGTTATCTTGAGATCTGGACGGTCGCCAGCGGGTTTGTTTACCCGACTGTTGTATTTGCTGAAGTTGTTCGTGGTTGGTTGAGTTTGACGGCGTTGTTTGTCTCACTTGAATTGGATGATTATAATTTTGTTGATTTTTAGGGTCGTTTTCGTCAACAGTTTCAAATGTTTCTACAACTCAACTCTAACCCTAACTCAACTCAAAAGGACAGAAACAAAAACGTATGCAGGGCAGTGCATCGTAGAGCACGATCCTACATGTGTCACTTGTTAAGTAATTCTATGCTATTGGTAGGTACCATGTAGCATCATGTGGGCCATCAGCTTGTTCCAGCATCTTGTGAGAAATCGCTAATGATAATAAAGAATATCTATCGTAATGCGAGATGGTAGCACAAAGAAAAAAATAAATAAATAAATAATGCTGGACAGAGAAAAGATGGGAAGACATATTTATAGAGAAAGCAGGGACAAACTGGATGTCAAAAACTAGGAATAGAGCACTGTGGAAGGAAATGGGGGAGGCCTACGCCAAGGAGGCGACTACTACTATTATAGATAAATAAGTTTAAACGTTTCTTTTTAGATTATTAAGTTAAGAATGAATGTACCTAATATAAAAGCTTAAAATTTTACTTATTTATTTTAATGCTGGACAATCCACGCAGCACTATCTAGCCCCAAAGTAAGCTAATCAAAGCTTGTGTTATGGGTACTAGATTACTCATATATTTAATACATTATATACATTAAATGTTGTAATAAAATTAACTATGTAATAATAACACATTTAATGTCTCCTTGGCCAGGTGTTCCATACAGTCTAAGCTCCCTTGATTGCTATAAAACAGGTCTGTAGTATTAGTTTATACGTCCAATAGCTCTAGATTCAATTTACAACAACGCTGCAATATAAACCGTAGTGCAAGGTAAACAAAGTTCAATATAAGTTGCTGCAGGCTATTGATTTCGAGCCGCTAACTTCAAATTAAGCCTGGAAGCACTACTGACTTGTGTACACACTGTAAATAAAGGTAGGTATACATCGTTTTATAGAAACGGTATAGCATAATCGTTGTATTATAGTAACTAATATGCCTTGATATCGTCTGATTAATGGGGTGTTCTGAGGAGTGGTTTAATTTGGTGCCCGCGGCTGAATTTCACCAACGCACCACATACAACTATTCCATCCTCACCACCTGGATGGCTGGTTCTCCTCTACTTCTTGTTTCTCACAGTAATATTTACCTCGCACGAGTAAGTTGTGGAACGAACTTCCGTCCATCAAAAGCCGGGTTTTTCTCTTCTCAAAAGGCCGGCAGCGCATCAGCAATACCTCTGGTATTGCAGGTGTCTACGGGCGACGAATTTGGAATAATAAAAATATGTACAAATTATGTTCATGATCCTACTAATATTATAAATGCGAAAGTTTGTATGGATGGATGGATGTTTGTTACTCTATAACTCCAGATCGGCTGAAGAGATCTTGGTGAAAATTGGCACAGAGATATTACAGTCTGGAATAAAACATAGGCTACTTTTTATCCCGTGGGAATACCGGGATTTAAAACTACGCGAGTGAAACCGCAGGGCGCTCCTAGTATAATATATTACTTGGAATACTGAAAGCTTTAACGGCTTTGATCCCCAGGCACGGTAGATATCCTCTCCTTACCTCTCTTAGTACCAAGTACTAAGTCTAGATTAATAATTCTTAATATTAATTCCAACAAATATGTGAATTTTGGTGTCATGTTTATGCCATGTGGATTTAGTTAGCATTAATCCGACACGGAGTATCGCGTAATAAGTGGAAGTAGGGCGCTGTAACTCCGTCAGCTACGAGTTGCCGCTTGGAGCCAAGCCAAGACGCCGAATTAGGGCGTTCCTTCACCGAATTGATAAGGTAAATGTCTTGTTAACTAATGGGTGCAAGAGGTCAATTTCTGATAGTTGAACCCTTTACAAGATATCAAAAAGGCTTTTGAGACAGCTTTACCAGGTTAGTATGTGTTCTTTTGAATATTTATATAATACTAGCTGGTACCCGCGACTTCGTCTGCGTACTTTTAATCTCTTCATCTCTTTTTTTCGCAATAAAAGGTAGCCTATGTTCTTTCTCAGTGTCTAAAGATTGTCTGTGCCAAATTTCATCAAAATCGGTTGAGAGGTTCAAGCGGGAAAGCGTAACAGACAGACAGACAGACAGACAGAGTTACTTTCGCATTTATAATATCTTATTAGTTGGGATAATATATATCTATTTTGAATAAATAAATAAATAATAAAATAATGCTGGACAATCCACACAGCACCATCTAGCCCCAAAGTAAGCTACTCAAAGCTTGTGTTATGGGTACTAGATAACTACGTTATATACCTACATAGATAGATCTTTTTAATTATACATAGAAAACACCCAGACCAACTGAACAAATTTCTGCAGATCGTACACAAATTTGTTCTGAGGCGGGAATCGAACCCGCAACCTCTGCAGCGCAGGCGGACTCTCGCCCGCTGCGCCACTGAGGTCGTCGAATGATTTTAGAGAAAAAGTACGACAATATTAATGTGATGATTTATACCCTAACGATGCCTATGATCAAGTATTTATATTCCATGTACGATGCACTGCCTTGCGTCAATCGATATGACATCCCAGTATTAGACCTCATTTGATTGTAATTTCACCGGCAAACACACCCTTCAAGCTGAAATACCACAAAGCTACTTGCCGGCAGAATTAAGCATTGAGACACACCGGTGAGTCTTAATATGACAGAGATTTTTTATATTTTTTTTTGAATAATTAGAGAACATATTGGTGTCGATTCTGTTGTTGCATTATCGTAAACTAACCTAATCTGACAGCTCTAAAATTAAAGCTGTCCTTGTTGTATTTGTCCTTTAGAAAGGGATGGCTGTTTAGTGCTAATTAGGTTAAGTCAGGAAAATTAAACAACAGAATTGGTACCATTCTGTTCTTTAATTATTCTAAAAAAATACATCGGTAACATGTATACCATACGCGGAAATAGACGCCTTTACTCCGCGACGCCTTACAAAATACATTTCTTTTGTCGTCCAAACTCGTTTGATATGACAATGACGAAGATGGTATATTAATATTATACGTTTATGATTTATGGCCCCTGTTTTTGTACTTCACTGACTTTGGATGCCATCTATACAAATATATAAAAGCCAAAGTTTGTCTGTTTGTAACGTTTTCACTGCTCACTCTAAACATCCAAATCACTGAACCAGTTCAAATTAAGTTTGGCATAAAGATAGCTTGGATTCTGGAGTCAAACTTATACAACATTTTAATCTTATCCGTTAGGTTAGTGTTCGTACTGATGTCCAAGATTGTAAACTTTTTCCCTAGCAAGTTTAAAATGTTACAATTTAGGTTACAGTAAATACATTTTTTACTCTTTAACTTCGAATGATTATAACTGTAGTTTTTCAAAACAAATCTTAGTTTGTTCCTATCATTAATTGATGCGGATCACATATTACTAGCAACTGACCGCGACTTCACTAGCGTGGGTTTTTGTTTTGCCCTTTTTCCGCATTAAAAGTAAACTATAACATAAAACAATTTTAAATATTTTCAATTTTCTTCCAAATCGTTCCTTGTGCAACAAATATCAAAACATCGTAATTTTAGCGTTTTTTTTGAGTTTAGTTTAGTTAAGTTTTTCAATAAAGAGATACCTACTTTAGTAAGCTAAACTGAACTACACCTAAATAGTTTTATGCTATTATCGGGCAGGGACTATTACTATTCTAAGTTAATTTAGTCGGCTATTATTTATTAGAATAAAGTAGGTATATTTAATAGTGTTATATATCATATTGTGCTTTTTGTTATAAGTATACTTTTAATACTAAAAGTAACTAAACTGAGTTCACGGAATCGCGGACGTAAAATCATTTTGGATAAATAATATTACGACGCAAAATTGCCGGGAATCAGCAAGTATTTTTCTCGTTATTTGATCAGCTTGAGAATTCGTACTCTCGTTACTATAATAACAAAATATAATGAGCATAATATTACATAGATCATGAGATAACCAATAAATAACAATGGTAAAATATAAAATATCAATTATAAGACTACAGCTCTTCCCCGGGCGACACTTCTCAATCTATCTATGTACGAACACCACGCCTTTTTTTGCTGTTAAGCAACATGGCTGAGTTACGGTTTTTTACCGGTGTAATTACAGGCACATGAGGCTTAGCATCTGTATGCCTCAAGTTGATAGTCGCAGGGCAGTGCATCGAAGGGCACGTTCCTATCGTGCATGCCTTACGAGACAAGGCTTTGTTATAGGTGATAGTTACCACTTACCATCAGGTGGCCCATCTGCTTGTTCCTTCAGCTCACTAATATCAATAATGTGTTGATCATCAACTCGAAAGACAAAGAAAAAGATGACTTGAGTAGGTACAGCTCTGGTGTAGGTACTATCACAAAATGCCATCATTTTATATTCTCTCTTCATAAAGTTCAAACACACTATAAAACCATATCTCGGATAATACCATCCACTCATCCCTGTACGTGACAAAGTCTCACTCGTGAAGCTTGCACACCAATTTTGTATCAGTAGGTATTCAGGTCTGCGCTTTATAGGTCACTCGAGAAATAATCACCTTATTTCCATGCATTATCCTTTGCAAAACAAAGCATGACGCCACGCCACAGAATGCTAAGCCCATGATACATTACAGTACAAAGAGTGGGTCGGGTTCGGACCTCAGGATAACCAATATCTGGACTCGCTTGGTGCGGTTTTCCTAAAATAAACTCATATGACGTCACAATAGAGTAGAACACAGCAGCGGTTAAGTCCACCACCACACTCTTTTGAAAGAAACCATCAGTGACACGATAAGAAGAAGCAGCGGTTAAGTTCGTCCGGGCAAGTACTATAACCTAATGTGTCACCAAGCACTAATGCTCGGAATTTAAAATTCACCCTCTTATTCTTTATTAGCGGTTCTATAGAGTATTTTTTTCACTGTCACTTTCATGCAAACGAAAAGAGACAGCAACAAACTTATTAGCCTGATAAGCACATGACGCGCTCAGCGGCCAATATGAAGAAGGGCCTCAGAGTTTAAAGAGCTTACCACCGGTTTCTGAAGACTCGATGAAAGCTAATCTGCTGTCAAGTCACTTGCTATTTCAGCTTTTACTTCTAATTAGATAGAGATAGCAAGTGGCTTGACAGCCGATAGTTTTGATCGCGCTTTCAGAAACGGCGGTTAACCTTTTAAATGTAGTTGAACCGAAATTGAGATAAAGCGCATTTCCATTGCGTGTATGCTTTGAGGTTTGGGTCAAATCCCGCGAATAGGGGTGGCATACAATACAGGTTTACGAAATATTTTTAAAAAATATTCTACATTATCCAACCGCTTTTCGAGCTGAAATTCCAAAAGCATTTTGATCGGGACCAGCGCATACCTGCCCACTAGTCTAATCTATGTTTAACCCCAGATAATGGTGTCCATTCTGTTGTTGCAATAAATAATAAACCTAAACTAACTTAATCTGACAGCTCTAAAATTATACGCGTCCTTGTTGTTTCGGTCTCTTAGAAAGGAAGGGCAATATTTTTAGTGCTGTCAATTTAGGTTAAGTTAGGAAAACTCAACAACAGAATTGGCACCAATGTTTGATATTTTTGACACGACAATTAAAATTTTGTTAGTTAGCATCCATTTTAAAATAAAAACGGCCTCACCGATCTCGATATGGAGCCTGAACATAATATTAATTATTTTTAATGGTAAAAGTATAATATTAAACAGCCCTTTAAACAGGTTTGGCTCTCGGTGCACGAGGGTGGAAGCCGCAAGTAAGTAGGTAACTATCATCATCATCATCATCATCAACAGCCCACAGAAGTCCACTGCTGGACATAGGCCTCCCCTATCCGCTTCCAGGAAGAACGATTCTGAGCCCTTTCCATCCACCGACTACCCGCGATCCTAACAATGTCGTCAGTCCATCGGGTAGGAGGGCGTCCCACACTTCGCCTTCCTGTTCGTGGTCGCCATTCGAGAACCTTTATTCCCCATCGGTTGTCAGTTCTTCGAGCTATATGACCTGCCCATTGCCACTTCAAGGTAACTATTGTTCCTCTTATTACATTCTTTTATTTAGTTTGTAATTTATGGGTTTCTGTGTTATGCCTGAAATAAAAATATATTATTATTAATGAAGTCTATTTTGCATTACAAGTTGCCTTATCTTAAAATAACTGATACACTGGCCGGCTATTGTCATCCATCACATGGAGGCCTACGGAACCCGATCTGCGATAAAGCGCAAACAAACGCGCAAGGGCTCAGCAAATTGACCGGAGAACCCTCCGTGACGTATCTATAATCGAAACATTCAATTTCGGCTGAAGGATCCCCTTTAGAGCTGTAATGTAAAAAAAACCTCAATGTTCTGTAAACATAGGTACATTTCATCTGGCTTCTGTAACACAGTTTTTAAACTAAAGTAGAAGACAGAGTCTGCTATTTTATAGTGTACACACATTTTTAGGAAATAAATTATTTTGTATGTAACGTACCTACCTATAGGTATCTTTCAGTAGTTGGTCATTATGACCACAGAAAAGATCTTTACAGTCTTTCTGGGTCCTATGTTTGACCAACTACCGCAGTTTTTATTTTGTTTTTTCAATACAAATTCTTTTATTTACCATTTATGTGAAACATAGCCTAAATACGATTCAAAGTGATATTTATGATTCTCGTAACTATGAATCTAACTAATCCTACAATCCTATCCTTCCTACTAATCCTACTAATATTGTAAATGCAAAAGTTTATAAGTATGGATAGATGTTTGTAACTCAATAACGCCACAACGGCTGAACGGATTTTGATGAAATTTGGCGTAGAGATAGATTACAGTCCGAGATAACACATAGGTTATTTTTTATCCCGTGGGAATACCAGGATTTGAAACTAGGCGGGTGAAATCGTGGGAAGCAGCTTGTGAATAATATTTTTATTAATTGGTTTTAACTATACATGATAAAACATTCTTACTTAAAACAAAGGTCGTTGCCGTCTAAATCGATAAGGCTAATAATATACAGTTCTATTATTTCAAAAATGCTCATTATTTACATAAAATATATCCATGTTCGCCGAAGCGGAGCCCCTAATGATATCCGAAGGTTAAATATTAGGCTTTTACGTGAAAACCCCGGTTCATGAAGCTATCACATACCTACCATTCAATAAAATCTCATCAGTCCTGGGAACAAAACAAGGCTCCATTATTTTCCTGCCTTGTAAAGGAATAGCTCGAGAGACCATCGTAAATTTATCAATTAGTATTTTTAAGGGAAACTAAACCTGGTTCGCAATGGCTGGTTTGGATTGTTGCGTCCTGAAAACTGGCGAAATCTAAGTTTTAAGTGAAACTGTGTTTAACTTCAGTCAGTCCTTTAAAAAGAGGTGTGTTTTAAATTTAAGGCGTTGACAACACCTAACATTTCTCTCGCTCGCACGATTCGACATTTTGAAAGATACAAAATCACAAATTCCAATTTTGAAAAATCGCAAACAACCATTTTGTGTGCAATAACATTGCGCACAGTTTGGTAAAAAAATCATTTTGACTGTTGCAAGTTTTCCTATTAAAAGTTTGCTTGAGTACGAAAATTATAAAAGCAAACTTTTAAGTAGGAAAACTTGTATCGATCAAAATGATTTTTTTACTAAACTGTGCGCAATGTGATTGCACACAAAATGGTTGTTTGCGATTTTTCGAAAATGGGTTTAGTGATTTTATATCTTTCAACAAGTCAAAACGTGCGAGCGAGAGGCACATTAGCTCTTGTCTTCGTCTTAATAGGTCTTCTTCCCAAAAACAATCAGGCTGTGGAAAAAGTCGCGCGATGTGTGTGTCGGTAGTACTTCCCCGGACGAGCCCTTCACAATGAGTTCTACTACTAATAATCAAAATAGGCTTGAAATGTCTGTAATATTTTTATTTCATTGGCTCCCGCACTATAAGGAATCTCAATTATTCCCTCCCCATTGGATGGCAAAGCTATTGTTGCTGAAAGAAATGATCGATTGCATTCGATGTTAATAGAGAAATGTTGTTTGGACCTTTCAAATGATCCGGATAAAGGGCTCAAGAATTATATACATATAGAAGTTAATTTATCATGTTTTATTTTGTCAAGTTTTTTTAACCCTCTGTGTGTATAGCTCAACATTGACAGTGTAAAGGTTATCCATTATGCGTGAATAGAGATAGAGATTATTGATAATGGATATTTCTTTTGTTTCATACTTTTGTACCATGAAGCCTGTTGTTTCCTAACAATATACCCACAACACACGGTATGCTATTCGGGCTAAAAGGCGACCACTAAGTTAGGCCACCGCGTAATACAGTTTGCAATATGAAGATGAAATAATTCGTTTATCAATTTATGGACAGACGACGTTGTAAGAATCGCGGGAAGTTGATTCTTCCTGGATATGTTTATGGGAGATCTATGCCCAACAGTGGATATCTACAGGCGAATGATAATGATGAATAATCTATCGAATTTATCCAAAAAAAAACAGTTCCATACACCGACCGACTAGAAATTACATGACAAGTAAAAAGTATGTCATCGCAGAGGAGTTCAAAACTCCCCTTTGTCCCTTTGAATTTGTTTCATCAACCACCCTTCACCAATCTGTTACCATCATTAATCCACCCCTATTCATTTCTAATTGCTTGTAGAATCAAATCAGTGTACAAAGTACACTCGTTATCTCGATTTATCATTGGGGTGGCCCTTAACTGAAAAGCACCGAATAAAACCTTCGACCCCTTTTGAAAATCATCCCTTGAAGTGGACTTGAGAGAAGGGTGAAGGATAGGAACAAAACTTGGTGAAGAGTGAAAGGAACAAAACATCAGGCAAAACCTTTGTCTCTCTCTACTTTTGTACTTACTCCTTTTTTTCGATCACTTTAAAGCTTTTATGAATCAGAAACAGCGTCACGGTTTATACTCCAGGCATGGTGGATATCCCCTTTGATATTTATATAAACTAGCATCCGCATGTGGCTTCGCTTGCGTGATACATAACTACCTAGAGAAAAATTGCTAATATCTATTTCCAAAACTCATTCAAATCTATTCAGCCTCTTTCAGCATTATTAGGAGAGATAATAACCTACACACACACTCACTTACTCATAAAAATTTCTTTTATGTGTTAAATAGTTACGTGGAAGATACACCTACACTTTATAAAATAATATTTTTGGTAGGAGTACGTCATAAACAAAATTAGAAATAAAATTGCCACTATTCATATACCTTACGGAGGCGCTACGTATAACAAGGAGCCTACCATCTAATTCAATTTCAATTCGTACGCAAACATAACACTTAAAACTATTCAGTAATGCGTACCCTTGTTGTCTCATGAATATCTTGGGGACACGTGGCGCTAGCACCTGGGAACGAGGTCAAGGGCACCCGTTTGCCGTGGTATAGGCTACAGACGACATAACAATCCATGTATGGCAGAGCGACTTACGCGCTCGCCAGTCAGTAGTCCGGTAACGCTCTCGGCAATCGTCATACGAGTCTACCAGCATTAATAGTCCATTCGAAAAAAACGGTGAAAGAAAACATCGTGAGGAAACCAGTTAGTATTCTAACAGCGGCGATGGGCTTACAACCTGTCATGTATGGAATTACTAAGTTGCAAAATGTGGGTATGTGTCAAATTTAATGTTTGGACGTATCTCTGACTACCCCCCTTAGACATCCTCAAAGAATCTTGAGTTAGTACTTGGTACTGAGAGATCTGAAGGGATATCTACCGTGCCTGGGGACCAAAGTCGTGAAGCTGTTTCAGTTTTCAGTTTTCGAAAAGAAAATCTAACAATCCAGTCATGAAGACATGCTTGTGACGTAGCTAGTCATTTCTAACCGATTGTAACATAAGTGGTGATTTCTAACTAATCGTGACATAGTGACGTAGCTCGTCTTTTTGAACCGATCATGATATAGCTTGTCATTTATAATCAATCGTGATGTAGCTAGCTAGTCATTCATAACTAATAGTGATTTGGAACTAAGGCTAAGACCGCACCACGATTAAATCGTTGCGATTTTTAATCGCGTGAATTTGTGCCCCTAGAAAAATAATACAAGCGGCCGCACCTGCGGTTTTTTCCCGCGACTGACTTCGACGATATGACGATATGATATGCGACTGCGAGGCATAGAAAATCCAGAGATTATAATTCTCTTTGGAGATATATCTAGTCACGTCACAGTCCAAAGTCGATTCAGTCATTGTTTTGAAGAAAATGTTTCGCGATTTTTAATCTTGGTGTGTGCGTCTCAAGCGGTTTCGCGGTTGTGGCGATTAATCGCTAGCTGTAAAAAATCGTGGTGCGGCCTTAGCCTAATTGTGACTGATCTTGACGTTCGTGGATCTTGACGTAACTCGTGATCCGATCCGATCGTGAACCGATCGTGACGTATACCTTGTCATTTCTAACAGATCATGACGTAGCAAGTCATTTCTAACCTATCGCGATATAAGTCATTTCTAACCTATAACGACATACTTAGGTAGCTCGTCATTTCGAATCTATCGCGGCGTAGCTAGTCATTCCCGATCGTGACGTAGAGCTAGTCGTTTCTAACCTACAGCCAAATAGCTGTCATTTCGAACCTATCGCGACGTTTTATAGCCAGCCATTCCTAACCGATCATAACACAGAAAATATTTTATAAATTACTAGCTGATCCTGCGGCTTTGCTCGCGCTCGTTTTCTTTGAAAATCTCATACAAACTTTCATCCCCTATTTTATCCCCTTGGGAGTACAATTGATCAAAATCCTTTCTTAGCGGATGCCTACGTCATAACATCTACCTGCATGCCAAATTTCAGCCCGATCCGTCCAGTGGTTTGGGCTGTGCATTGATAGATCACTATGTCAGTCAGTCAGTCACCTTTGAGTTATATGTATTAAAAAGTAGTTATTGTTTTACTAGAATCTAGAACTAGATCAAGCACAACGTTACTAAAAATCTATTAAAACATTAAGGGCCTTACTACAAAACGGTGTCTAACTTTAAACAATGTCTAAAATTAGCGCTGTCTCTGTTTGCCATTACGCAATGGCAAGAGATGTCAAAAGTTTAGGCAGTGTTTAACGTTTGCCTATTTTTTTGTAGTAAGGCCCTAACAGCCGTCAAACTATTTCTATCTTACAAATCGGGAATCACAAAAAAAACATTTTTTAGATAGGTATGTGTGCTTTTGGTTGTTGCAAAAACTCTACCAGCTCATGGCTTGATGGTAAACAAAAGCAAGCTCCGTATTTTATTTCATGAATATTTAATCTGCACCCGGGAACGATTTTCGGTTCACCTGTAGGATAACATGGGGATGAACCCTATGTTATCCAGGCTTGTCCAAAGTCCATAAAATGTAAATCGACTTAAAACGGGGAAAATGTTTTAATGCAAAAATTTTCCGGGTGCTTGTCATTCACAGAATCCCAGTAAATACAAATAGAATAAAAAATAAATAATTATTTGATATTTTTGCACAGGGAAAGGTTTTTAACCAAATTCAAAAATGAGGAGGTTCACAATTCGACTGTTTTTTTTATGTTCGACCGGTTCAACTGATTTTGATGATTCAATTTTTATTTGATCCAGCTTTCAAATAAAAAAGAAAGCTGCTCGTGTGTGAGGATCTGACGATGACTTTTTGACTTATATGAGTGTATTTTACAGTGCTATGATGTCGGGTTTGTAATATTGTAATATTTAAATTTAAGCCATATACTACCTACATAGAACAAAATAAATGTCTATATGTTCATAACACTGTAATGTCTGAACACTATGAATGTCTAGGTATGTTCATCACACTAGGTAATGCCAGAGCACTAGTGGGGGTCGAACCGAACCTACAACCTTACTTCTTGATGATTGGATTAACAGATGGCCTACCAGATGTTAAGCGGTAACTATCACCTAAACAATGCTTAAAATAAACAATATGAAAACTGTAAATTTAAGAATAAAATAAGGCATAATATTTTGCTCCGCAAGTCACGCCTAATAGGAAAACGTGCGCTTCGATCCACTGGTTCGCATCCAACAACTTGAAGCTACCCTTGAGGGTTAATTTTAAACAGTATTTGATGTAAGCCTCTTTTACAAACTTAGCAAAAACCCTTCCCTAAAGACTGCCAAAATAACACACTCCAGACGTGATTTTCATTCGCTCTCGTAATAAAACGAAAAAGTATTAGGGTAAGGCCGCCAATACCCGTTCACCGCAATTACCGATTAGCCCTCCATCCCAGCATTACAAGTCTATCGTCCCATGAGACGTTATTACTGACCCACTCGAAAGGGTATATCGTTATGCCATAGAGAAATCAAATTACATAGTTTTTCGCTCGTTTAACTGCCAGGCACAGTGAAGACTATAAACAACTTGTGCTATCACAAATTATGTTTATTTTAATGAACTAAACATGTTTTGTACATTTTGTAAATAATAGTAACTATTAGTTGTGTTTTTCTTAGTAAATAAATGTTTTTTTATAATAAAGTTATTATCTTTCCAGTTTATTATCTTTATTGTTCACACTAGCTGCACTTCAACTACAAGCGAATGTTGCAGAGTTTTATCTTGGCGTTTTGTCATCACATTCACACCTACCCGATTTATAATTAACAACCTATCTAAATAGCTACCTACACATACACCATGACACACTACCTACACTACACATTTTCATTACCACGTTTTATTTTACACATTGTTCTCTTTTTTTTTGTGATCAACTTTATATTTTGTCTGTTTTATTAGTTAACTTTCACCTTATTATTTTGGTTTGTCTTCTCAGTATCATCTGCCTACCTACATAAGTTGCTTATAAAACGTAGATTCGTTTTGGTTTATGCACAATGTATATTATATAGTTTATATTAGACAATAAGAAAACTGTGAATCTAAGAATGAATAAATAAATAAATAAATAAAAAAAATAAAAAACCCATAGCTCTGTAGGTTTATAAAATGAAATGCGCTATTGAACTACTAACATCCTAAATACTATGCAAAGTTCTTACAAAAGGCACTGCATTCTAGAGCCGTTACGCACTGTCGACTGGTCGCTGGCGACTCGGTCCCTCGGCGACCAAATTATAGGCAAAGTCGCCCGGGTGAACGACAAGTCACAGTAGCCGGCGACCGTGCCTAATGGCTCTTAAACTCAACTTTTCGGTTATCGCTGAATATAATATGTATTTATATTTCGACCCTTAAGCTCTGTTAAGTTCAATCTAATGCTAAAAAACTTATTGAGTTAAGGCAGTAAAATCATACCTAGTCAAGGTATGATTTAGATTTATTTGTAAACTAGTGACCCGCCTGCGCGTCCCTGATTCGCACGGGTGCACATATCATGCATGTATTATACATATAAACCTTCCACTTGAAACACTATATATGAAAAAAAACCGCATCAAAATCCGTTGCGTAGTTTTAAAGATTAAGATACATAGGGACAAAGGGACATAGGGACAGAGAAAGCGACTTTGTTTTATACTAGGTATGTAGTGATGATATAGTTTCTATAGTTTCATTTATAATATTCGCTATTCGGCTGCATTATACTTGAAAACCGCTCGTCTCAGACTCCAGGGTAGCCCTGGGGGCGCTGCGTCGATAATTGCTCACGCTCATGATGTATATAAATTGGGATAAGCATCCCGTTGGGGACGGAAAACGATGTTTACCAGTCATCCCCTCATCAGGAGTAGCATTCTGATGCGAAAGGAACATGCTTCCCTTCCCGCAGTGCGTCGTTGCGATTGCATGCGGTGCGCAGTCTCAATGTCTGCTCACGTGACCGAACCAATTTGAAATCTTTACTTGCAAAAATATTGTGAAGCATTGTTCAATTTTACAAGGATCTTTTTGTATATTTTGTAAAAAACGTTTATCACGTCTTGTATACACTGTAAAAACTTACTTTTCTCCTGAAATTGAAATTTAAAAAGTAATTTATTTACAGTTTGGTTCAGTTTTAAATAAAATGGCAATCTAATCCCTAAACGAAAACTTTAAAAACAGCTTTATCAAAAATACGAATATCATTTGTGTACCCATGTACCTTGTGATAAAAAGTGGTTATATTCTAAGTAGTATTACAACTTGTACTTTTTACTTCATACTCTTTGTTTTTACGTGTGTACCTAGAAGCAGCACTTAATTACGCTAACATTTTTGGTCAATAAAGCGCTTATCGTTTTTCTTGTATTCACTATTCGTTGTAAAATGAACAACAAGGGAACAGTTGAATACCATATTTAAGGACAGTGAATAATCGTTGGAGGGTTGACGGTTCGCTTTAGTGTAACGCCTGATAAAGTATGTACTTACGCCCGGGACTCCGTCAATTAATGAGTTTTTAATAATGAATGGAGGCGATTTTCAATATGGACACCATTATGCCTCACGCTAAGCTCTCTGTCAATAAAACTTCAAACAGAAAGGATTAAAATTTCATATTAAAGTTTAACATGGGTTTGTTTGAAATACTGATGTGTGCCTTCTTTTGTAATACAGTTATGATCCCAAATGCTTATGTAAGATTAAAAAAAAAATTAAGTCATTTTGTCACTTTTTTTTTATCCAACAAAGTAGACAAGCAAGCTTACGGCCCGCCTAATGGGAAGCGGTTACCGTAGCTTATGAACGCCTGCAATACCAGAGTAATACAAGCGCGTTGCCGATCCTTTAAAAAATTTAAACCGCCCTTTTTGAAGAGCCCCGTCTTTCGGGAAAACATCAGCAGAGAGATCATTCCCCATTTCAAGTCAAGCGGCTTGCCCTGGTTTCGCATGGGTGGACAGTTATTGTTTAAACATTTAAATATAGCCTACGGGTAATGTGGCATACTTCTTGTGAAATATTTTTTTATTGGTATAAGTTTTTGAGTTTATTCGTTACAAACATACAAATATTTCCTGTTTATAATATTCGTGTAGAAGTGTATAGATGACTGCTCGATACACAACTATGAAAAAGCGGGTTTCCAGAGAGTCTCTAAAAATATTGCCCAAGGTACCTATGTCAAATTAAAACGGTTTCGGTTTTTCAACATTTGTTTTTGGAACCCTAAACATAACTTACAACATCGAACATGAAATTTCAACATAAAAAACGAAAACACAAAGCGCTCATAAACTCACAAAGAAACAAAACGTAAACCTTCATAATTTAAGAGTTCATTAAACCGTACCCATTTTCACAAAGTATTAAGTTAATTTGCTAAAAAGAAAAACAAATAAAACTGGCCAAGTCTTGGTGAATAACGCTGTTGTTGGGTTCCGGAGGAGTCAAAAAAGAAATTAACAAAATTAAAACTTAAGCTATTTAAAACATGTGCAAGAAAAAGAGAGAAATAAAATTATGGTGCTTAAGAAGCCAAGCTTTTTATGCATCATAATTTTATTTTTATTGTTAGTAGGTTAGTTTTATGCAGGAAAATATCATGTTTTATTTCGTCCATAACATGTGAAATTGAGAAAAGTTCTTTATATTTAAATGTGGAACTCTAAAAGTGTACAAACAAATTCTCATAATATGAAACGTGAAAAACCTCGTTTGTCTAACACATTCGTTCTCTTCAACAAATTAACTGTTGCAAAAACGTGTGTTTTTAAACTCGGTAGGATAACGTTGGAACGTATAATACCGCCAAATAAGTATATACAAATTAGAACTTTTTTTTTTATTTAAAGGGCTTTGTCGCTGGGCAACCACACTGCCCTATAATAAAACATAAAAAAATACACCACATATCAAAACTTAATCTACCTAATTAACCCTAATTCTGCCAACCTTTATTCTTGTAATATTTTCATTCTTCTAGTAAAAATATGCAAACAGTTAAAGCTCAACTTGAAAGTAAACTTTAAGCTAGTGACCGACACATGGTAGACGATTATATGTTGAATTGGGTCATGATGCCTAGATATTAAATAAATAAATAAATAATGCTGGACAATCCACACAGCACCATCTAGCCCCAAAGTAAGCCACTCAAAGCTTGTGTTATGGGTACTAGATGACTGATATATTTTATTTCAATTTGTATACTTACATAGATAGATATTTTTTATTATACATAAACACCCAGACCAACGGAACAAATTTCTGCAGATCGTACACAAATTTGTTCCGCGGCGGGAATCGAACCCGCAACCTCTTGCGTCGCAGGCTGACTCTCGCCCGCTGCGCCACTAACGTCGTCAAACGTTATTTAAAAACCAGTTTCAAAATCAAAATGGTTTTTATCTAGTACAATCACAAGGATCACTATACTAGGTGGATGTATCTACCGCCAGTTCATCGCGACCAAAGCCTGCCAAAAAACTAAGAAACTGCGCCTTGGTTCCTCGTTTTTGTTTTCCAGTAAAGATCACGCACTGGAAACGGCATAGGTAATAACTTGAAAATAACTTGGTAATAACTCATCTCTGGAACCACACTCCTCTTACAAATCGCGTAGCTACTTCAGTTGAGGTGTTCAAGGCTAAAATCCATGATCATCTCTTTGGCAAACTGAACGAATGAGCAATTTTGAATTGACATTATCATATCCCTATCATAATATATTATATTATATATATTATATATACCTATATGTATCGACAATATATGTATGTTTGTAATGTATGACAATGTATGTATGTTTGTACTATTTAGTTTGTTTTATTTATTTTATTATACATATTTAGATTTTGTATGTAATTTTTTACAACTTTTTAAATGTATTCGGTTTAATGTACCTATCTCTACGTTTTCCTCTCATGTGCACTACTGACACATCTTATGTCCACAATACACAAAGGTTATCTGGAAGATAATGCTTTATAGCATTAAGTTCGCCTTTGTACTGTTATTATTATGTGCAATAAAGTATTTTCAATCAATCAATCAATCAAAAACGGAATAGGTAGGTAACTTGATGGCAAGACAATTTAAGCCTTTAAAGCGTACTGATAATCCTTTCACCACACTGTTCGGAAAGAACTAGCGACACAATAAGAAACATCAAGTGAGACGTCTTAATGTTCAGAAACAGACGTCTCATTTCCCAAATATGAGGAACTTAACCTTTTTATTTTAAGGTTCAGGTAATAAATTTTTATTCGTAAAATAGAACTTTTAGAAATAGGTACTTAACTTACCGGTGTGTAGCAAACTTAAACAGATTTCGCGAGCCCTGTTTCTCGGAAATATTATGAAAAGCACGTAGCAATAGCGTAATAAATGTTGCAGTATACAAAACTTTGTGTGAAGTAGGTATATTTGAACGATTTTGCAAAATGAGCGAGTGAATGAGCGAACAAATGGTCGACAGACGCGCACCGACAGTTGACAGTGAGTGATCTGCGCGCGTTAATCAAGCGGAAAGGGCTCGAAAGGAATTGACCGTTCGATTTACGAATTTGTAATTGGAAATTCGCGTTTTGATTTGTTTTTTTCTTATGTCAGTTTAAAAAAAAAGAGCTTGCAAACTAACCCCCTGTTTCTAAAAGCGCGATCAACACTAATCGGCAGTCAAGTAACTTGCTATTTCAGCTTTTATTTCAAATTAGATAGAGATAGCAAGTTACTTGATAGCTGATTAGTGTTGATCGTAGTTTTCGAAACCGGTTAGCGTTCGATTTACTAACATTTAATTTCAGTAGATTGTGATTTGTTTTTTATTTCTAACTAGAAAGCTAACGACAACTTTTTGTATTCCACCAGGTAAATATGACAACAAATGACAGAAAAATGGCCTGAGATCGGAGAACCAGAAAAGTGTGGCAGTTAAGTATGTTAATAATTGCCATATGGTACTTACCTACTTATTTGAACGAACACTGGTAAGTAGACTACTACACCTTTCTCATTAGAAATAATCGTGTCAGACCAACTACGATAACACTTGAATACTTCCATTAGCATATATTCTAGATTATATTATCAAACTTTTCAAATGAATAAAATAATAAAAACTTTTGACTTCGTATATCCCGAATAACTTCACGTTTTATTAGTAGAAACAACCGGGTGCTTAGTTTTTAGTACTTGGCTCTACAAAGACGAGGCCTTAAAATTATACGAACTGAAAATTTGTGAATACGGTTGTTTTGCTTTGTTACGCTGCTTTGGTAGTCAAATTTGGGCATTAGGTTGGTTTTATTTAACAGTACACTACTTTTTACACATGATATATAAAGACAAAGGCTACAGCGGTCCCCAACAAACGACCTCAAATAGAACGACGACATTGCGCAAGGTCTCGAGAAGTCAGTCGGAGCAGTAATGATTTGTTTAGCAGTAACTGCAGATGATTATCTATTATGATTCGCCGGTGTAAATACAGGCACATGAGGCTTAACATCTCTACGCCTCAAGTTGATGGACGCAGGGCAGTGCATCGTAGGGCACGTTACTATCGTGCGTGACTTACAAGGCAATGCTTTGTTATATGTGATGGTTACCACTTAACATCAGGTGGGCCATCTGCTTGTTCCATCAGCTAGTAGTATGAAAAAAGAAAAATTATTATGATTCTAATTAAAAATACTGCTCTAGGTAAGTAGCAGTATTTTTATTGAACTTGATAGGGCTTCAAATCGTTGCTGTAAAATTGAATATCAGCAAGGCTTATGATTTGCAGCTTATAACAAGGGCGCTTTGATGATGATCTTAAGCCACTAAGATCCAAAAGTTTCTCCAAGATCAAAGCACAAAATCGAAGAATATTTGGTAGAATCTTGTATTAAGTACCTATCTATCTACTGTAAGTATTTACAAAAAATAAAATTTTGTTAAGTGGAAAGAATTATTGAAAAATTCGTTGAAAACTCAAATCCTTGTTTCTAATTACAATCATTTTGGAAATACCTATATAGTATAGTATAGTATAGTACCTAAGCAAGCTCAAAGTGTAAAAACCTAGTTATTTTTGCAAGCGCCCGGTCTTCGAGTATTTCTCTTCCGAGGTGAAGGATTTGCCGCTCGAAGCACAAAATTTACGAATTCTGACAGCAACCCCAACTTTATAATTCAAACTCGGTTATGGCGGCACAAAGTTAATCATAGTTTTTAATTATGCAATTTTTGAGTTCCGACATCTTCAAAGGGGAAGATTGAACGGCTTGAAGTTATATTAACAAATTAAAATCATGTTTTGAGCAGAGATACTCTGGCTATTACCAAATAGTTTAGTTGATATTTTTATTTTGGATTTACAAAGCAAGAGATTTTATTAAATCTGGTAAAAAGTTATTGTCTTTTGTTTTTATTGTTCGAAATTTTAGTATGTTATTATGTATTTTAGCTTCTGAAATATTTATGCAAGTGAGACTATACTTTTTTTATTATGAAGAACTCTTCATTTTGATAAAATAAATGGTTTAGCAAGAAAAATCTCATACTATCCCATCATCTCTAAGAAGCCTCGTAAATTGAAATTAAACTTCTAACAAAATTCTCTTATTTCTTCCATTTATTATAATAGTCGTGCCCTTTTAAATCGAAAGACTAGGCTTTTGTAAAAAAATGAAATAATCCTTATAAACATTATTTTTGTTTGACCTCTACGTTCTAAAACGTCTCAAGGATTTCTGAAAGTTACAAACATGCCTGGGTACTCATTATTAATTAATAATGAGTACCCAAGGCATGTTTGTATTTTGGTGAACAAGATCAAATTCAAAGATGAATAATTTTATTCCTTTATTGACATAATCCTGTGACGAAAACAATCACACAGTCCAGAAACTGAAAGCGATTCCTCATTTTTTTATACAACTATGCTAATAGAACTACCAGATGGCTTACATAATGAGCGGTAGCCATCACCCTTAACAAAGCATTGTTTCGTACATAATGTTAAGCGGTAACCATCACCCTGTTTCGTGAGTCACGCACGATTGTACGTGATCTACTCTACGTGTCATCTTGAGGCCTACAAATGTTAAGCCTCATGTGCCTGTTATTTCACTGGCAACCAAACCCTTCAAACCGAAACACAACAATAATACGTACCTACTTGGCGGCCGAAATAGGCATATGGTAGTACTATTCCAGACAAACCCTACACAAAGAGCACCAAAATAAAGATATCTTTTAGCATACATTGCGGCAATTAAAAGTGAATCTAAAATGGCGGCGCTAATCTATACTCCTCACAAGTGTGTGAAAGCTTTTTAGTGTCAACAATAAGTGTATGAGTGAGAAGCTATAGGGTAGTGCCGCTATTAAAGATTCGGCTCTGTAATGGTGCGAATTATAAGATAATACTCGTAAAACGTCATAATTACATTTCACAAAATGATCATAAAGCATGTTATTAATGTCATAGTGACGTTTTAGTGCGCCGAATAACAGCTGCCATGAACTGAGTGGCTTTTACAGGATTGAAGATAACCTAAGCTGGTAATCCAAGCCATTTCACACAACGTTAGTGATATACATGTATGTCTACTTTCTAAAGTTATGTTTTTTTTTATAAATAATGCTGGACAATCCCAGCACTATCTAGCCCTAAAGTAAGCTACTCAAACCTTGTGTTATGGGTACTAGATAACTGATATATTTAATACATTATGCTTGCTTGATATACTTACATAGATAGATATTTTTATTATACATAGAAAACACCCAGACCAACGGAACAAATTTCTGCAGATACTACACAGGCAACTATACAGGCAGGATACTATACAGGCTTTGATAGACAACATGTATTATCTTTCAAAACATAGGTCGATAGACCGAGAGAGAGAGACAGATAGATAATCAAGCTCTCTTTATAAACTGTAAAAATATATTCAAGTTAAAATAAATAAACATTTGTATTCAACTCAATTTAATGTAAGAGCACTGGTGGTCTAGTGGGAGTGACCCCGCCTTCCGATCGTAAGGTCGCAGGTGCGAATCCGGTCGTGCACCAATGGATTTTTCTATCGAAAAATTTATGTGCGCAATGCCAGTGCTCTTAAACGGTGAAGGAAAACATCGTGAGGAAACCAGTTAGTATTCTAACAGCGGCGATGGGCTTGCAACCTGTCACGTATGGAATACTAACTACTGCAAAATGTGGGTATGTGCCAAATGTAATGTTTGGACGTACCTCTGACTACCCCCCTTAGACATCCTCAAAGAATCTTGAATTAGTACCTACTTGGTACTGGGAGATCTGAAGGAATATCTACCGTACCTGGGGATCAAAGTCGTGAAGCTGTTTCAGTTTCAGTTTTTTCAATTTAATGTTACAGCGAATATAGGAACTAGCAAATCCCGTCTATCGGATATAGCTTGGGGTAACCCAAATAATGGATAGGTTTGGCTTAAAAGCTATTTATTTTAGGACCAGTCAGTTCATATGCAATGGATATACTAGGTCATATCATCATCATTATAGATAGATAGATAGATAGATAGATAACTCTTTATTGATTATCACAACAAAATATACATAGACAACATTTTGACTTAAAAACTAAAAATTGTAATAATTCAATGGGCGGCCTTATCGCTAACAGCGATCTCTTCCAGGCAACCTTTGGATGGACAGGACTGAACATGAAAAGAGAGGGGGGGAGTCTGCTAGAAGTTATCAACCTGCTGAAGTCCTCTGCTGGACTACTTCTCTTCTTTTTCTTAGCAATGGCTTGGTAGATGGATTGGTGGCGTGAAAGTAGGGTATACCTACTTTATTTATTTATTTTATTTTATTTGGAAAACAAACAGTGTTACAATCTATAATTAAAATTACTTAAAAACTAATCACCAATTACATGTTTTCGCACATAGGAAACTAAAGAAAGCTTGTTTGAGTTTAGAGAGAACAATTAAATGATTAACAATAAATAAAAATTTGAAAGTGAGAGTAATTAGCTAAGAACCAGTTCGAACCAGTGGTTAGAGAGAGCTCGTTTGTAAGCATTAGGTTTGGATGAGAAGAGGTCTAGTTGAGGGAAGCCAACCAGTTCATTGAAATAGTTCGCAGATCTGATGAAGAATGAATGTTGCCTATAATTTGATGTGCAATGGGGAACATAAAGAGAAAGGGATACTGCTGTCTATCTTCCGGATGAGTTTTAGGTGACAATCATGAGAAGAAATAGTGAGTCACAATTTAATGCCGGAACAATCTAGGAATACTAAATTATTTATTGAACTTTGTAGTCATCTCTGTTGAAGGATGGTCATCTGTGTTTAAATCACGTTTCGCTAACTATTTGGAATTAATCTTACCCTATTACCCCAGACGTCATTTTTTACGGTGTATTGGTCCAATCTGAGCAAGATTCCTTGAAAAATGGTAAGCGAAGTTTCATGTTGAAGTTCTGAGTCCTTTTATCCTTTTCTATCTTTTATCCTCTCCTTCAATTGACTATTCAAGTTTCTGTATCGCTAGTGAAAGATAAATGTAAATACAAAACTTGGTCAATCGTTTTTCATTTTTTTTTTTATACAACTAGCTGATGGAACAAGCAGATGGCCCACCTGATGTTAAGTGGTAAACATCACCTATAAACAAAACATTGCCCCGTAGGTCACGCACAATAGGAACGTGCCCTACGATGCACTGCTCTGCGTCCATCAACTTGAGGCATACAGATGTTCATGTTTGACTAGTGAAACTAGTTCTCACGTCGACCCCACGCACGTTAATGATTTCATCCGTCGGGGCTTCCACATCGTGCTTCCTGTATCGATGTCGCTCATTCCACTCGCGCCAAGTGGGAGCCGGGACACTATTCCTGATACTGATCAGCTTGCAAGGATGTATCTTCCGCGCCAAACGTCAGATAATTCCTCGAGATAAAATGTGCTCAAAAAAAGTATTAATCGTGCAATCTAGATTTTAACTGTTCGGGGGATGTGGGTCCCATATCCGCTCAACTTGTCTGTCGTTGATGCGAAGCATAGTATGTACTAAGTTTTTAGAATAAAATAACGGTTGTCTGGAAGAGATCGCAACATGCGATAAGACTGCTGATTGTAGAACAATAATAAGTATTCCTACCTATGTACTTTATGTAGTGTCGATGTTGTCCTGAATAAAGTTTTTATTAATATTATTATTATATTCAGAAATATGAAAATTTTTTGAAAACACAAAATTTTTCAATGAGAAGAGTTGTTTTTTTACAGGATGACCACATAAATTGTTATATAATAGAAAACGCAATCTTTGTAAGTAGATGTTATTTGTAAACGCAATCTCCGTTAGTGGAAATAAAATGATGAAAACGAGATCAGATATTGCGTAACTGCCGTCATAAAACAGTAGGCATTTTCTAAAGAAATAGAGGGCTAAGAACACTCTCATCCGACGTACTTCACCTTAAAAAATGTTTTCTTAAAGCTTCAGACTGCAATATCGCAAGAGCGCGCATTGTTCGCAAGTTGAGAGCCTGCCACAATAACCCATGTCTATCTTAATACCTGCACTCTACAGGCCATACAATATTGAACTTTGAACTCGCTAGTATAGAGGTTATTATCAAGAATTTATACTCCTGTCAGTTTGAGATGGTCTAGTGGCTTGCTGGGACTTGTTCTTGCTTTATAGTATACTAGCTGGTACCCGCGACTTCGTCTGCGTACTTTTAATCTCTTCATCTCTTTTTTTTTCGCAATAAAAGCCTATGTTCTTTCTCAGGGTCTAAAGATTGTCTGTGCCAAATTTCATCAAAATCGGTTGAGAGGTTTAAGCGGGAAAGCGTAACAGACAGACAGACAGACAGATAGACAGAGTTGGGATTAGGTCTTGATATATCTCTCTTGATATATTAGGAAGATTCATCGTCGTGATCATCAGCACCTTATTGTATGAAGTTCAAATAAGCTGAGAAATAATTTTGAATATGGAACTTATTCTCCAACCGACTGCCCGTGATTTTAATGACGTATACAGTATGGGGTTCTTCAAAAAAGGCATGTTAAAATATTTAAAGAGTCAGCAGCGCGAGTGTGACACCTCTGGTGTTACAAAAGTCCATAGGCTACGGTAACCGCTTCCACCTGGTGGGCCGTATGCTTGTTTGCTACCTTGGTAGTATAACAAAAAAAACGTGATCTTAACAATAGGCCCATCGAGATCTACTCGTTCTGTGACTCAGTGTATTTGCCAGTTCAGCACAAACTGTGCGGGGGGCATCGTAACAAACCCACCCAGCCAAAGTGCCAATAAACAACCATCTATCTGGATTACTGTTTGATTCCGACCAATCAAGAACGAACACTTTCTCAATCCCGCAATACAGACATTCGGACCTATCTGCCTATGACACGCCATTGCTGAACCACATAAATTAACTCGAGGAAACACTTCCTATTTCTATACTCCCGACTTATTGACTCGACCAAGTCCAACCGAAACCGCACGTTGTTTATAAAAGGTTAAGGTCTATTGTTCATTGTAGCTCTCGAGTAATCCTAAGAGACTAATCTTGGGGTACTCCGTCCGCCTTTTGCAGATGTAAATCGATTAATCTTCCTATCGAGTTATTAGGGCTGTTGACCGGTTGCTATGGAAACGGTGACTGGAGAATTTAGTTGCAGAGGTGATTTATTACGGTACGAGTTAAAAGTTTCGCAACAAAACTGTGTGCGGAAAAAGGTAGCGAAAGAAAAATTTATTTTTGTGAGGGAAAAAATTTAGCTTTACTCATTTTATTTTTCACCATAGTTATTTTCTTATCGTAATAACATGATACCGACACACTAGCTTACAATAATAACCCTTTTTCTTATTACTCTATCGGGTTTCCCGCTCTCTGTAGCACCGTAAGCATTTACATATTTTTTAAATAACACTTTTTTTTTACAGAATCAAAGATAGTTATTTAGTTTATTTATTTGCGTTTTAAGTTTTAAGACAAACGTCTTGCTTAAATAATTTTTCTAAGTAGACAGAAAGCCTCTAGAATGCCTCTAGAATAACTGTCAGTTGACATGTGTCAGGTTCAGTCGAGACCAAAAATTTATTAGAGTATTTATTTTTATAATCACTCCAGTTCCACGCTACTAAATATTTTTTTATGATGAACAAAATACATCTTTAAATTCTAAATAAACACGCACACGCAAGAAATGTAAATAACATCTGCGAAACACTCATAACTCGCCATACGGAAATCCGCAGAGATCCGCAATAAAATATAGATTCCTTATTTATACGGAACCCGATACGCGAGTTATGAGACCGCAGAATAATATTTTATTTGTAACGGTAATGCACTCAAGGAAATTGACTCGCCCTGTGTAAATTTAGGATTGGAATCGTACTGGGGCGTTATTCACTATGACCAAACCAATCGCGTTTTGCGTTTAGACCACGTTGTGAAGTCACACGGTCAGGGCAAAGTATCTCCTATGACATCACTACATAGTATAAAACAAAGTCGCTTTCTCTGTCCCTATGTCCCTTTGTATGCTTAAATCTTTAAAACTACGAAACGGATTTTGACGCGCTTTTTTTTAATAGATAGAGTGATTCAAGAGAAAGGTTTATATGTATAATACATGCATAATATGTGCACCCGTGCGAAGCAGGGGCGCGCGGGCGGGTCGCTAGTAAAGAATAAAGCCCAGCATCAAGTTTTGACGTTTCACGGTTTGGGGCAAGGAATCTCCTATGGTCATACAGAATAATGCCCCTGTAGAGATACACGCGTCGACTTGATAACATTCTATTTTATAACCATACTAGTTACGCCCGGCAGTTTCACCCGCGCGGATTTAAATCCCGGTATTCCCGCGGGATAAAAAGTAGCCTATGTGCTATTCCAGACTATAATCTATCTCTCTGCCAAGTTTTGTCTAGATCCGTTCAGCCGTTCCTGCGTGAAAGTGTAACAAACATCCATACTTACAAACTTTCGCGTGAAAATATTAATAATATTATATATTAGGATTTTGATGAATAAAAATAGCAAATACATTATGTTATAGAGCAGTGTCCTTTTTCACTTCGTGGTCGTTCTTATCGATGCAGTTCTCTATTGAAAGAGACATCAACTCAACGCCGCCGTGGGCTAACTTCAACACCTTTTTTTTAAAAACGTAGGTATAATTTTAGTTTTTTTTTTCAAATGGTGTGTGCTTGACACATAAGGAGTTTATAAGGCTACCTCTACTCTAGTTGGTGATGAAATGTTTAAACCAGTCAAACCTCCGTATTGGCTTGAACACCATTACAGCTGGGTTTAAAACCACAGCTACTTTACATGATCTAAACATCAATGCCGAAACCACTGTCAAAGCTCTGTTCATAGCTAGTATTCAAATTCCTTGGTTCATAGAAACATAGCTTTGACAGTGGTCTTAGAATATAGATTCCACGAATATAATCTGTCAGTCATTCAATTTAATAAGAGATTATTAAACAGACTGGGCTACTACCGAACGCTTGGTTAATACCGAGCGTTCGTTAACAACAGAAGTCGTTGAAGAACAGTAAACTATCTGTGTTCATGAGCTTGTTTCAGTTTGGCCATTAGCGGTACTATACCGATTATATTGAAAACGAATGCTACGGGCACAGAGGGCGTTCCCCTGGGTTCTTCGTTCATTACTGTAAATTGTTTCAATCCTTAGGGAAGATCAGACTAGTAGCAAATTCCTATTTGAACGAGGCTGTATACTCCTGGTTTAGCTAAACACTTTTTTATCTCGTCAAAACAAAACCATAGTTTTTTAGTTGCATCTGTTAGGTGCGGATTTCATACGCCACTAATATTTAAATGGTATCAAGCCAGAAAATTGTTTCTTTTATTCGGACCATCAGCTACCCCTGTGAGCTATTTTTGGTAAATAAATGAATTCGTATTCTTTTGATTTTTAAGCAGAATGACTTTCGTGGACCAAATGACTGACGTGGAGAATGAATGAGTGTCAAGATTTTGAAAACTGTCTCACAATTTATGAGCCGTTTTATACTTCTTGAATCTAGGAGTGAAATTACCAGGTTACTGGATTCAAAAGTTCGTGATTCGTAAGAATAGACATTCGTTCAACATCCTTCGACAAATTTAGAATTCAGAATAATCTGAAAACGCCTTTGTCATCAAAATGCCTGAGTGTAAAAAAGTTTAAATCCGCATTTTGGTGTAGAATTTTTCCACGGAGGTTTTAAAAATTCTTGTTGATAAATGTTTCTTGTTACTGGTCTTCGTATGTGTAAATTTATTCAAAATAAAAAAAATAAATAAAAAAATGTTGCCAGTTATATTTTTGTTTTCTTAATTTAAATGTTTTACCCAAATAACCTCTGACATTAATCTTTAAAGCATTCCTATCTTTCTGTTCCTTGAATCGCTTATCGTATTGCAATAAATATTTCCTGGTAATAAATACAAACTGACAGCGTTAAGGCGAAATTGAACATCGTTGCCTTTTAATTACAGTGAGCGATGATAAATTAGAGATAGCTCAGGGTTTTAGTACAGACTTCATAAAATAAGGTGGTTCTTAATTCGCTTCTTAATTATGCTTTTTACTCGATTATTTTGCCAATTATGAGTAGATTTTTATAATTTTTTTCAATAAGTTCCAAATGTAATTATCAAACTCGATAAATGAAATAACAAAAATAAACTAAACTGACGACATTTTGGTATGTTATCTTTTCGAAAAGTTTCGATCTATGTTTTTTAAGTGTATGCTTCAAAGTCAAAGTTGCTTTTTTTTAAACATAAGTAATTTATTTTGTAAGTGATATATTCTTGTTTTTTTAGTTATATTTGTCTTATCTTTAAGTTATTTACAGACCGGTTGTATGAACTTTAATTTACCAGCATTAAACATTAACTCCAAGCCATTCAAATAAATCATATTGCATGTTTATTAACGAGTAATAAACGAGTAACGAAAAAAAAATTAAATAGGTGCGAAACAATTTTTAACACCAAGGATGCTAATATTTGTAAAAGATTTGTAGTAGTTAAAATTTTCTGTGACAATATAACAGAGAACAACTAAGTGAAATATCAATGATCCAGTATCATAAAATTCATCAAATCCACTCTGAATGAATATTTGAACTTTTTAAAGTCCGCCAACATTATTTCCAATTTTTTTTCTAATCTATCAAATCAAATTAACCTCAAAATACGCCGATGAAATTTCAATTTTCCAGCGTAATAATAATTTAAAGTAATAAATCTCCAATGAAAAGACTCTTCAATTCTGTCTTTCAGCAAAAAGTAAAATGAAGTCGCTGTAATTAACAATCCCAAGAGCTTTGTCAAAACGACCTGTCACTATTTTAAAGAGGGTGACAACCCTAAAAGTGGGAACGAATGGACCGAATGCTTCCGTTGAACGTAGAATTAACGAATATTAATAAATAGAACAACTATGTTATTATTATTATTATACTCTTATCAGTACTAATATTATAAACGCGAAAGTTTGTTACTAAGGATGGATGGATGGATGGATGGATGGATGTTTGCTACTATTTCACGCTGGAACGGCTGAATGGATCTAGATGAAACTTGGCAGAGAAATTGATTGCATTATCGAATACTAATTTTCAAGACGACAGATAAAATATTTAAACAAACTACTACGAAGTCTAAGCTTTTTCAAAGCCTCTCAGGTGGATACTTAAGTAACTTAATAGTTACACAAATTAATTGTCCAATATAACTCACAAACTACACAATCTTACACTAAAAGGTATACTTAAAAATAAAAAAAAGACACGGACAAAGTGCGGATGCTTAACTAGGTTCTTTAGTAAAAAACTAAATAAATCTTTCTTTTTCAAGCCGCCCGGGCGTGATGTGTGGATTAACGTTACGTAGGGACTCTCAGGATAGTTCATATTTTTATGAGTTTGTGAGAGGGCTTTCGTGTATTCTGTACTTGAGTGGCTCGCGTCGAGTTTCGAGATTTTTTCTAGCTCTCAGGCTTGAATTAGCATACTCTTACTACGGGCTTAGTACCTATTCACGGAAATTCTTTTCAAATATGTAAAGGCAAATAGTGACAGGTCATTGCAAGATGTGATAATCACACATTTTCTTAGTTGTCTAGTTTTTATATTTTATTTAATTTTTTTTTTTTTATACAACTAGCTGATGGAACAAGCAGATGGCCCACCTGATGTTAAGTGGTAACCATCACCTATAAACAAAACATTGCTCCGTAGGTCACGCACAATAGGAACGTGCCCTAAGATGCACTGCCCTGCGTCCATCAACTTGAGGCATACAGATGTTAAACCTCATGTGCCTGTAATTACACCGGCGACCACACTCTTCAAACCGAAACACAGCGTTGCTGCTTGGCGGCAGAAAAAGGCGTGGTGGTAGTACTTCCCCGGACGAGCCCTTCACAAAGAGCTCTACTACTCTTAAAGACAGACAGAGTTACTTTCTCATTTATAATATTAGTTGGGATTTTAATTATCATGATTATGTTAAGCCGGTTTTATACAGACATTGAGCGTGCCAGACGCGTTCCGTGGCAGACAAAGTAGCATTCATCTATACAGGGGCGGTATTCACTATGACCAATTCAATCGCATTTGCGCTTAGATCGCGTTGTGACGCCACACGCTTAGGGCAAAGTATCAGCTATATCATAGCCCATGATCACGTTTTGACGTCACACGGTTTGTATTAATTTGTATCACTGTGCGTATTAACGTATTTAATCTATCGTAATAAGGCCGCGCAGACACCGGCCGTGCGCAGAAAGAATATTTTGTCTGCGCGGTTCCGGAACGTGTCTGGCACGCTCTTATATCTGTAGATATAAACGGACCATAAGGGAGTTCATCCACACATCTTGGAGCCAGGACGGTCGCGTACTGTTCGCTTTCAGAGGAACTTCCTCCCGCGCACTCTAAGGTTGGGAAATGCACTCCCTGCGGATGTTTTTCCTGGAGAATACAGTATGGGGTTCTTCAAAAAAAGGCGTGTTAAAATATTTAAAGGGTCAGCAACGCGAGTGTGACACCTCTGGTGTTACAAACGTCCATAGGCTGCGGTAACCGCTTCCCATCAGGTGGGCCGTATGCTTGTTTGCTACCTTGGTAGTATAAAAAAAAACCTCAAGCCCGGTAACAGCTCAGTTGGTAGTAAAAACAGAGTTGAGTTGAGTCGCTCTCGAACTCTTTTCACCACTCTATTTTGAAAGATACTAGTGACACGATAAGAGGTCTCTAAGCAACAGTTCCCACTGATTAATTTATTTCCCTTATCTACTGAACCGCTCCTACACAAACGTACTCTTCATTACTGCGAGAACAGATAAGGATTCCAATTGAGTTGTGCAGCTTTTTTCAATTATCGTCTCCACGCTGCTCCCAAAGGTTTTGTGGCGCGCTCCGCCTTCGTTCTTGTCTTTGTTTCTTATTCTGGAGTTCCGCAGAGGCAGGCTACGAACGGTTACAATTATTACCAGCGGTCCTATAGTGATCACAATTTATTTCCAGAAGCTAAACGGTTGCCTGGAAGAGATCGCTGTTAGCGATAAGGCCACCCATTGTATTACTACAATTGTTAATTTTTAAGTAAAATGTGTTTAATTAGGTAATTATGTTGTGGTAATTAATAAAAAGTTATCTATCTATATAAAATATCAACAGTGCGATTTCTCTATTGTTATGAAAAAACACCTTTCAGTCGTGGTCTGCATTGATGTTTCATTTTGAATTGTCACATAAAGTAGTTAAACATTAACTTACTAGGTAAAGCCGCTACTGAACGGCCTGAAACAAACTTCCGATCAAATTGTAAAAAAACGTACTTACGTATATTTCATGAAGGCATTCGAGTATCGGATCACCACGCGTAAAACGCAGATAGCGAAGTATTAAAAAATTGTCTACGGAGCCACGTCTGTGACTTGTGCATCACGCTTTTCCCTTTTCATTATTCATTTCTATTTCTATCTTTAAATAAGTCCTACGTCGCATTGTTTCGTAAACCCTTTCATTCGTATATACTGGCGCCGGCGCCGCTGTGATGTTGTTAGCCCACTTTTTCGCATACAGAATACACAATTGAGAAAATTTGAACAGCGACGAATCAAATGACGTTATTATGTGTACACTGATTTCTGAATTCAAAGGATATGGTAAGTGCTTTCAAACGGTGAAGGAAAACTTCGTGAGGAAACCAGTTAGAATTATAGCTTGAGCTTGCAACCTGTCACGGAGTTCAAAATACTTACTTTAAAAGAAACCAAGGGAGACTTATTTAAACATAAATTAAAAAAATGGCTTATTAGTAAAGTTTATTACAATTTAGAAGAATACTACCTAATTTAGACTGTGATATGCTAAGCTAAGTATGATAAGCTGTAGTGTTAAACCTAGCCCATAACAATATTGTACGCCCCGAAATGGGTAGACTGTTGGAACTATGCTATGCCTATTTTAAGATCTTTTTTACACAGTTTTACAATAAATACTTCTTATTCTTATTCTTACTGGAATGTTAGGGTATGTACCAAATGAAATATTTGGAAGCATCTCTGACTACCCTTGGACATCCTCAAAAGATCCTCGAAAGACTAAGAATATCTGAGCGAATGTCTACCGTGGTAAAAGTTGTGAAGCTATTTCTATACAGATTCTAAATGAACCACACTGGTATATTTAGGAATTAGTAGAGGTCGTTTTATTTAAAAAGAACCCTGAAAACAGTGGATAAGGGGACGTGTTTGCGCCAGTGGTTTGCGCATACAAAAGCACTCGTGCCATCACACCCCCTCCCCCACCTGCCAGCGTTCTTTTTACGTGACGCGCTACCACCAACTCCGCCTACCATTGCCGATGTAATAACTTATGCTACGGGTACCCACATTTTCTCCTAGTTCCATTATATCGAACACTTACTATTACGTGATGGCCTCTTTCATTTCCCTTCTACGAAATTCATGGTCTATGATTCCTTAGTTTCTGCGCCAATATTCTTGCCAAACAAAACTGATTCTAAGAGTCTGCGGAATAAATAATAAAATTGTTTGGTTGAGTTTTCTTTAATCAACTGATTGGGTATTTTATTGAGAGCAACGTTTAGTGCAGTTGGACATGAAAGTTGTAATTTGATTTTGGCGTTTAAGAAATTGCTTGTAAATTATATGATTGTATCCAACTTCAAAAGCAAGTAAATTTGTTTAGTATAGGGGGATAACAACGTGGTCAAAGGATTAAGAGAATCCAGAAAAGCCAGTATTTAGCCGACTGCAAAAAAGGAGGAGGCTATCAATTCGATTCGATATTTTTGTATGTTTTTTACGCGAGTACTCTGCCAATTATGAATAGATGTTTTGTTTGGTTAGGTCATACAATTCAGAGGTGGTTCCATTATGAACTTTATCGAAATAGAAACAGCACTAAAATTTTGTATTATGTTTTTCGTGCTAGCACTCAAAAAAGTTACGGCGGTTTTTATGAACTTGTAAGACTGTAGAAAAGTTTGTTTTAAGCAACGAGCACATGGCGCACCTGATGTTAAGTGGTAACCATCACCTATAACAAAGCGTTGCCTTGTAAGTCGCACGATAGGAACGTGTTCTACGATGCACTGCCCTACGTCCATCAACTCGAGGCACATAAATAAATAAATAGAAAATTAGCAAAGCGAATAAGCAGATTACATTCTTACTTGCAATGTTTATGTAAGCTTTTTATATTAATTTTGTTTTTACGTCTACGCTTTAAGTCCCAGGTGCCTAACGTACCTTTTTCATTTATTTCAGAGGTTTTTATTAAAAGTTGTACCATTTGGCTTGTCTTATTCTATTTTCGCATTCAAAACGTCGTAACTTTTATGACAAAACCTTTGCAAGACTTGCCACAAAATCTCGTAAAACGACTTTCTACACAATCAGTTTAGCAGTTTAGATTCACCGCGATAAGCTAACAAAGACATCTCATTTAAAGCCCCTGTTTAAGTCAAACAAACGTAGGTGTCATTTCAGTTTGCTAAAAACGTTCACCGATATATTTACCTCAATTTTTATTTATTAATTTTATTTTTAGCAGGCCATTGAGTTTCTTTCTTTTTTTTTTCATTGAGTGAATTATACTAGTACTTTGTGTTATACCTGTACATGCAACTGTCCCGTAAAAAACACATATAGATAGCAAGTGACTTGACAGCCGATTAGTGTTAATCGCGCTTTCAGAAACTGGGGGTTAGATAGTTATTGCACCGCCATAGTTAATTCAGTAGCGAGTAAATGCAGCAAACGTTGCATGCATAGCACTAGTCACAGCTACATAGAATTTTATCTCTACAAATATAATTTTTATTATCAGAACTATTTTTATGGCAACATTAAATTTGACAGCCTACGTAGCTCAGTTGGTGGTAGCTCTGCCTTCTGCGCCGTAGATCGTGGGTTCGATTACCACCGTGAACAAACGTTTGTGTGATGAACACAGAAGTTTGTTATCTGTCTGGGTGTTATATAATATTATACGTATGTATTTACAAAAAAAAAGTATATAAGTGGTATATCAGCTATCTGGTTCCCATATCACAAGCATAAGCTTAGTTTGGGGCTAGAAGATAGTGCTGTGTGGAAAGTCCACCAATATTTTTTTTTTTTTAATTATTATACCCGTGAAACCCCCAACGTATTACCATCATATCATAAAATCGAAATAGCCATAGCAACCGTATTTCATTTCATTCAGATTATTCAGAATTTTAATTTGTCTACCCTCGTAAAAAGCTTTCAATTTATCTCATTTGGAGTTGCTGGCAGTTCTTATACTCGTAACTGGTACCTACTCCTCACAGCCATAATTAGATGAACCCGCGGCTAACTAGTCCGAGTCAAGACCTCTTTACAACATTCAACACAAATGCTGGTGAATTCAAAACAATTTCTGAAACAGCTTCACGAATTTGATCCCCAGGCACGGTAGATATCCCTTCAGATCTCCCAGTACCAAGTAGGTAACTAATTCAAGATTCTTTGAGGATGTCTAAGGGGGGTAGTCAGAGGTACGTCCAAACATTACATTTGGCACATACCCGCATTTTGCAGTAGTTAGTATTCCATACGTGACAGGTTGCAAGCCTATCGCCGCTGCTAGAATACTAACTGGTTTCCTCACGATGTTTTCCTTCACCGTTTGAGAGCACTGGCATTGCGCACATACATTTTTCGATAGAAAAATCCATTGGTGCACGACCGGATTCGAACCTGCGACCTTACGATCGGAAGGCGGGGTCACTTCCACTAGACCACCGATGCTCTAAAACAATTTCTATGGCAGCCTATTTTAGATTAGGCTTTTGATCGAGTGAAAACATTTTGAATAATACGCTGATAAATAATAAAAAAAATATTACAAAGAATACCACAGTTTTTTTATTATATACAATAAATAGTTTTCTTATACAACTAGCTTATGGGATAAGCAGATAGCCCACCTGATGTTAAGTGGTAACCATCGCGTGGACTACGATGCACTGTCCTGCTTCCATCAAGTTGAGGCATACAGATGTTAAGTCGCATGTGCCTGTAATTATCTGGCAAACACACTCTTACAATCGAAACACTGCAACGCTGCCCAGACGAGCCCTTCACTAAGAGCTCCACTCTTACTTTGTTTAGATCACTTCAAATATCTAAGAAAATAACTTAAAACCACTGAGTAACATAAAAGTTAATATGTACAAGGTTGCTTTTGCTGTGGAAACAATTCACACAAAGTTATTGTACATAGTATTCAAATTATTATTATTATTTTGGTTAGATTTAGATTTATTTATTGCCAACATGTACTTATTTCTATCATTTATATCAATAGATTTCTATTTTTGTTTAATTGTTTTTATTTTTATTCATCATAGCTTTTTTTTATTTCTTAATCCAATCCCATTCGTATAATACAGCTTTTGGGACATTATAAAAAAATTGTTTTCAAAAAGTTTTTGCTACTTTTTTTTTATTATTATGTAGTTGTATCCTCTACATCTTTCCAGTGGCCTCATCAACATTTTCCGACAAAAAATAAACCCCCAACTTTATGATTAACAATGCGCCAGCGGCTGTTACTTCACCATAATGTGGAAAAGCTCTTAGCTCTCCAATTGCAACATTCTTTCGCTTAAACCCCTCTCGCTTAATCCCAAGATAAAAGGGCATTCTCTTAACAAATTCAATTTATCTCATTCGTTAGTGGAAACTCTCCGCGGCTTATTACTGACGGAGCGGAGCGTGGCAAGAAGCGTTGGTGGACGGGATTATGGTGATTAGATTTTGTTTTGTGTCCGGACATGCTGGAAAATGATGTCAAGTCTGTGATATATCTACTCCGGGCAAGGCGGTTAGCACGAGTTAGAGGTTGGCTACAGCAATCCTTGTACCTAAATAATAATTTTATTTAAAAACTTTTTAGAGGCGTTTTAGCCCAATAAATTGTACTAGTTGATAAGAGATACATAACTAAGCAGTTTTCGTTTTAAGTGTTATTTTTATTATTACGATAAATAAATAACTTTTAAAAACAAAACAAAATCCTTGTACCTGAGTTGAGGGTTGGGGGTAAGGGTGTTGCAAGTGGGGGTAGATGAACACTTATTTATGTATGGTTATTCAGAAAGCAAGTTTTAAATTTCACATTTCAAAATACATTTCCAAACACATTACAACGTTTTCGAACACATAAAATTACTGAATGTTGGAAAAATCGCAAATAACAAGGTTTTGGGTTTGGGTTTTGCAGCAAAGGGTAATCAAAAATATAATTTAGATTTAAGTTTTCTCAGCTAAAAAGGTTTGACAGCCTCCACAGCTCAGTTGGTAGTCTATCTTCTAGGGCGTGGGTTCGATCCCCACCGAAAGCAAACGTTTGTATGATAAACATAGATGTTTGATCTCTGTCTGGGTGTTATATATTATTAAAAGATAGAAAAAATATAAATGTAGTATATCAGCCATCTGGTTCCTAATTACAAGCTTTGGCTTAGTTCGGGGCGAGATAGTGCTGTTATATTTATTAGTACTGTAGTGTTTGTATCTATAAGAAAGGGGTTGTAGTGTTTGTATCTAGTAGATACAATACTCTGTCTCACCTGCACAAGAGGTTGTCAGTCTCCTGTCAACTGTCAGTGTCATGCTCCTCACCTGTCAATGTCGAGTCAATGTCAGGGATAGAGGTTGGCGCGAGAGACAGGGAGTCATGGAGGGAATCTGGGAATCAGGAGGAAAACTCGAGGACCTGGACAGGAGACCGGCTTGGTGTAGTGTGTGAGCCAGGGTTTTAGTAAAATAGAGGATTTTACAAGTACGAAAACCAGTTACCTATAAGCTTTAAAATACGAATTTGAAGCATGTTCTAACAGACAGATATACCTTACCATACCTTTATAATAGCCAAACCACAAATGGACGGTAATACGCCATGTATAGACCATCGCCTATAGTTACATTATACCAGTGGGTTTGAATGCATTGAGCCGACAGGAAATGATCGCTCTAAGCCAAATGAGGTATATTGTGTATATTGTGCGCCTAATGGGGGATACGATTTCAGGATTAGCAGTGATAATGTCATCGGGTGTGAGTTATGGGCGAAGTTCTACGATATTAATTCTCGATAGATACTTACTATATACACCTATTATTATTAATTAATATTATTAATAATGCTGGACAATCCACACAGCACCATCTAGCCCCAAAGTAAGCTACTCAAAGCTTGTGTTATGGGTACTAGATGACTGATATATTTAATACATTATATACTTACATAGATAGATATTTTTTATTATACATAAACACCCAGACCAACGGAACAAATTTCTGCAGATCGTACACAAATTTGTTCCGAGGCGGGAATCGAACCCGCAACCTCTTGCGTCGCAGGCGGACTCTCGCCCGCTGCGCCACTGAGGTCGACCTATATTTTGTAACTCAGCAGAGGCCCCTAATGATAATAGCACGATCAGAATGTTTTTCTTTTTTTTTTTTAACTTTTCTCTTTGTTTTAGTTTATAGCCCAAATCGAGACCAATTTAGGGGCACAGTCTTCGATCAAGGGCACAGTACTAATAAATACTTCTCAGGTCAACCTCATATCAATGCGTACCTACAAGATTTACTTGTGAAGTATTTTGAGAACAACTATTTGTAACGCGCGTTGTTGGCTATAAGCAAACTTTGATAACTTAGAGGTTGATAGAGATTTAAAAGTTCAGACGCCGCTACATAATATCATTTGTAGCCTCTACTGAAACAGTCCTTAATTTTTTTCTGGTAGTTACAACATAGTGGTTTATACAATGAATTACCACTACAGAAAGAAAAGAAAGAAAGAAAATACATTTATTTGACATATACAACAAGAAAAGAAATACATAGGTACATACAAAATTACAGCTATAAACAGAGACAAAACGAAAGAAGAAACAGTACCAAAAACAAAAGAAAACATAACTGTACGCCAAAAAGGCCCTGACTCAGCAATTGCTGCTTAACAAAGTAGGTAGCCTACCTTGCCAAGCAGCGCTGGTTTTCAGTCAGAGCCTTGAGTAGGATACAGGTAGTTTGGGTACGAGCCTGGAATGGTATTATGAAAACATCTACAATAATAATATAATAATAATGCTGGACAATCCACACAACACTAATATCTAGCCCCACTAAGTAAGCTACTCAAAGCTAGTGTTATGGGTACTAGATAACTGATATACATAAAACGTTATATACTTACATAGACAGATATTTTTTATTATACATAGAAAACACCCAGCCCAACGGAACAAATTTCTGCAGATCGTACACAATTTTTTTCTGAGGCGGGATCTGAACTCGAAACCTCTGCGTCGCAGGCGGACTCTCTCCCGCTGCGCCACTGAGGTCGTCTAAACAATAGATAAAAAGCCCTGTTCACTCTCTCAATTCTCGCATGCCGTATAAAACTCAATATGTGGTCTCTCAAAGACCTCTCGTATTTCAAAGTTCATAAAAAGTTAACTCCTCTTCAGCCCAAAGGAACGAAAGTTACTTTACCTCAGGAACTTTGGCGTTCCAGAAAATGCTCTTTTCTTCACTTTTTTCGATTATAAGTTGCGGTCACAGATGTGAAATATAGATAGGACAGACATACGAGTACGATGTGTTATTAAGTTTTTTTCCGCCCGGCAGATATGAGATTGCAGATTTATCTTTTTTACTGAAACAATTTGAATAGATTCCGCGCTGCCTTGGTTTTATTATGTTTTCTTTTGGAAATACAATAATTTTGCTACAGAGCTACCATTTTTGTAGATCCTTTGATCTAGATTTTTCGTTTCTGAAATTTTGAGATATACATGACTGTAAACGCACTATTTCTTAAGATTTCGCTATGTTTATTCCGTTGGGTCCCTTGGGTGTCCATGCCACGAAGATGTTTTCCTCATTAAGGCGTTGACAACACCTAATATTTCTCTCGCTCGCACGATTCGACATTTTGAAAGATATAAAATCACAAATTCCAATTTTGAAAAATCGCAAACAACCATCTTGTGTGCAATCAAATTGCACACCGTTTGGTATAAATTTCATTTTGATCGATGCAAGTTTTCCTACTCAAAAGTTTGCTTATGTACTAAAACTAGTAAAGCTAACTTTTGAGTAGGTAAACTTGTATCTATCAAAATGATTTTTTTACTAAACTGTGCGCAATGTGATTGCACACAAAATGGTTGTTTGCGTTTTTTCGAAAATGGGTTTAGTGATTTTATATCTTTTAATATGTCGAATCGTGCGAGCGAGAGTTACATTAGCTCTGGTCTTCACTTTAAGGCATAGAGAATACAGTTTTACGCGATTTCACCCCACTGCGCTGTCTTGTCGTAATTGTGTAACGGGTTTAAATGGGTAATAGTGAATGAATGAAATAAAATGAAATTTATATCTAAATGATGAAATGAAATGAATAACGCGTCTCTGTTTGGTTTGTCCCTTCTTAATCACATCCTTGCTCTTGGAACTGTGCATGGGAGTATAATTTTATTTACCATATTTTAGCATTATGAGTAACCTCTTTTGCATTGTTTTAGGTTTAGTGGCTCCTTACTACCCCTACCATTACCCCTAGTGTTCGAGCTATTTAACTTTTGAACGCCTTGTTTGGTATTTCGCCAAGAGAGAGGTTGGATACATTCAATGCTGCATCGCATCTGTAACTCAACTTTGCCATAAGAATGCACGAACAGTAAAGTAGAAGACTTCTAAGAAATACCAATTTCAATGCTTATAACACAGAATAAATAAATAGTAGTACCTACAGAAGGTTCACTCCGCAGATCCAGTCAAATAAAATATTAGCTTTGCTGCGACACCATAGAATGCAATTCAGCGATACTTGTCTTACCTCGATAATTGCCGAAATATTTGCAAAAGTTTATGCTTAAGTCGATCTCGGAGCATCACTGACATTAACCAACGCGATAGTTAAGATGAAAAACACATCAGACAATTTCAAGGCGATGACAACGGCCTACGTCTCGCTCATACTTTTCATCATCCTAAAGATTTAAAATAACTCAACTCATTGATTAAAAATCGCAACCAACCAAGTTGTCAATCTGTATACCTCAAGTTGGTGGACGCAGAGCAGTGCATCGTAGGGCACGCTCCTATCGTGCGTGACTTACGAGGCAATGCTTTGTTATAGGTGATGGGTACCACTTGACATCAGGTGGGCCACCTGCTTTCTCCATCAGCTCCTTCTCCTCCTCCTCGCGCCGTATTCCTTATTACTGAGTGTCCCCAAAATACCTTTCTGACAGAAACTTAGTGTGTTTGCGGTACGTACTTGTTTATTTTACGTTGCATCGCTTCTGTAACCCATCTTTGGCATCTATAACACTGCATAGAGCATCCAAGCACCGATAGATGCGACACTATCCTCTTATTTGCGTCTTGGGACGAAACTTTGGGGTTAGATACCTATCTGGTAAAAGAAAGTCCATTTTCAAAGTTCTAGTACAATGTTTTACTTGTTGTTCGCTGTTTATCGGTAGTTTAGCTCCAATGAGGTCTTCTTGGTGGTAGGTAAATTATGAGCGTGTTTTCGATCGGATATTTGAGAATTTTCTGTGCTGGTGGTTTTTGTTTGGATTTAGTAGTCAACCTTGTAGATGGCTTTAGTTTTAAAACCCGTAGTAACTCTTTTTGCGATAGAGGTCGGGGATGTTTTACCGTCATCTATAAGAATATTTCTGCCGCCAAGAATTGTTTTTTATGGAACAAGCACATGTTGCTACCTTTTGTTTAGTGTGTGTTAAGTGACACACAGCACTATCTCGCCCCAAACTAAGCCAAAGCTTGTTATATGGGAACCAGACCCCTGATAAATATAATAAACAATACTTCTAAATATATATAACTCAAAGGTGACTGACTGACATAGTGATCTATCAACGCACTGCCCAAACCACTGGACGAATCGGGCTGAAATTTGGCATACAGGTAGATGTTATGAAGTAGGCATCCGCTAAGAAAGGATTTTGATCAATTCTACCCCCAAGGGGATAAAATAGGGGATGAAAGTTTGTATGAAACTTTGAATTCTTTGGCGCGAGCAAAGCCGCGGGTTCAGCTAGTTTTTTTAATATAATACATAATATCACCCAATTGGACCAATTGGATCAGTATTCCGATTAATGATCCAATTGATCCATGGATTTATTGCAACATCCAGTCAGTTTGCATATAACACTTATTATGGTACAATGTTTTCCTTTAACATAAACCTTCGTATCCGTGACCATTGTATGACACAGCTACAGTCATCCTCACAAAAAGTCCTGCATAAAAAAGATTTATTATTGCCTAGCGGCATCCATCTTCGCGCAATCGCACTAATAAATTCCCGCACTCGTTGAACGCCATGACAGTTTGTCGCAGATAACACGCAAACAAAAAACACAGTTTTGTTTGTTGAGGAAATGTGACCTGTCACAGCTTATAGTGCGCGTCACGCTAAAAGAACGCCAGAAGGAGGGGGAGGGGTGATGGAGCGAGTATTTTGTATGCGCAAACACATCACCTCCACTGTTTTCCAGCGTTCTTTTTGGTAGACGCGACCTATACCTAGGGGAAAGAAGTAACTAGCGAGGGAAAAGTGTTTACCTTGATACAATAATGTCGCATTCTCGCAAAAAAAATACTTTTGCAGATACTTGACAACAAACCAAAACGTATTTGTATTATTTTATTCAATATTAACTTATATATTTTTAGTATAATTATGTTGAGTTTTTCAAAATTCCCTGAATAAATCGGGTTTAAAATTTTTAAGGGACCACCTCTGTAGTACTTAGTAGTAGTAAAAACAAAAATAGGATCATCAAAATCTAACAGTCGAATTGAGAACCTCCTTTTTAAAGTCAGTGAAAAGTAATTTGTAATTTAATTAATATTTGTAATACATTTATTGACTTGAATACTTAGATGAAGGTCGTAATTGGCTCCTAGACTATTGTAACTACCAATAAAACTGTGTCCTTCGTTCTGCTTGGAGGGAGTCTGAAACTCGCGTCCCACGGGTGCTAACTTGTGGAATCACTCACTCACGGATGTACGGGATGTTTATTTTATTTATCTCGTACGTAAAATATTCTCATAATTATTTAACAATCTAAAAGAGTTTAGAATATTTTGAGAGAGAGCAAAAGCCTTTTTCTTCTATGCGAGGACGTAGTGTATCCCTCTTATTCATAATCCCAAATAAATAATCCCAATAATAGTTTGTGTTCAAAAAGTTTGTTTAATTTATAATTTACTTTGTTAGTTTATTCTTATTTTGTTTGTTTTTTCTCTTTTTTGTGTGTATCAGTTGGGCACATAAATGAGTTATCTATCTATCTATCTATCTAATCCCGCCATTTTATAGCGGCTCAATAGAGTATTCTTGTCACTGTCACTTTCATGCCAATAAAAAGAGACAGCAACAGACTTTTCGGTTTGATAAGCTTTTGGCGCGCACAAAGACCATTATTAATAAGGGCCTATGGCTTTAGTGTAATGCCAAATGGGAGGCTCTTTGTGTGTTTTTAAAAGTGCTGTGTTGCTACTGAACAATAAGATTTTTAAATATATTGCCCAGACTTCAATTTCATCATCATCATCATTTCAGCCCAGTGTCCCCCACCGCTGGGTATAGGCCTCCTTCATTATCTGCCAGCCTTGCGACCTTGACGACGTCGTCGACCCATCTCGCTTTCGGTCGGCCCGATTTCAGCCAACATTCGGACAAGACTTTACTCTAACGGCCATCACCACGTCTGGCAAGGTGTCCTGCCCAACTCCACTTGAGGTTTATCGCCCTGTCCCCGACGTCAAATATGTTCGTACGACATCGGATCATAGTGTTGCGTACAGTGACATCAATTTGGTCATAATTCAAATAAAATTGAACATAATAAGGTATCGTACACACAATCTACGAGATCCGGGGATAGCTACAGTGCCTCGGGATCAAAATCCTGAAGTTACTTATTTTTTCGTAAATATCCACATTATAATATTTAACAAGCACCCCGTAGGCGTACCACATTCACACGTGCCGACATTTGGTTAGTAAGTTTGTAGTTCCGAAGTGAGATGGGTAGGACGATATGTCTTTTGATATTCGTAAGTTAATTTGAACCCGAAACTTGACGTTTTCTAATTCATTAACGAGTTGCTCAAGAACTTACCCAAGTTTGGGTTTTGTTAACTGCTTACGGGTTGCTTAATTAGTTGATTAAATAAAACATAGCTTCAACCGCAATTGTAAGCAAGTTTCTGCCTTTTTAGTGTCACATTTTCATTCCTTATAAACGATTTCAGAGTAGAGCTCCTTGTGAAGGGCTCGCCCGGGGAAGTAATACCACCACGCTGTTTTCTGCCGCCAAGCAGCAACGCTGTGTTTCGGTTTGAAGAGTGTGGTTGTCGGTGTCATTACAGGTGTATGTATAAGGCTTCACATTTGTATGCCTCAAGTTGATGGAGGCAGAGCAGTACGCACACGACACGCAGACACGCACGGTAGGAACTTACCCCAGGTTACTATCGTGCGTGTCTTTTAAGTTTAGTTTTATTAATTATATAAATAAACAAACTTTCAGACCAGCCACAGCTCTGTAGGTACGTTAAAGTATTTAATACTAGTAGCGCCCTGCGGTTTTACCCACATAATTTTATATCCCGGTATTCCCACGGTATCAAAAGTAGCCTATGATTCCAGACTATAGTATATATCTGTGCCAACTTTCACCAAGATCCGTTCAGCCGTTCTGGAGTTATAGAGTAACAAACATCGATCCATCCATCCATCCATCCATCCATCTATCCATACTTACAAACTTTCGCATTTATAACATCAGTGAGATTAAAAGAATTCATGATCAAGAGAAGAATAAAAATCAAAATTAAAATCGTTCAGTTGGTACTTTCCAAAGTTAGCCCGTCAGGAGTAATCAATTAACCCTGTTTGCCATTTCACCACTTTTAATTATTTTCGCCTTCTAAGATAACGTTTCTGTCTGCTTACTAAATTATGAAACTCCTCCGAGTAACAAAATTAATAATATGAACTATGAACACGAGTTTGAACAATGAGATGAATTTGAAGAAAGAAAATCGAGTCGATCAAGATATAACACAAGTTCAAATTCACTTGTAAATTTGATTTCGCTTCTTTTTTCCTAAATTATTATTTACCTATTTATATAAAGGGCTCACTTATAATAGTACATTGTTCACCGAGAGGAGAAACCGTCGAGGGTGTCGTTTGAAGCCCGAGCCGTAGGCGAGGGCTTTAAAACACCCGAGATCGGGAATCGCACTTTCTCTCGAGTGATACATAGTGCTTTATACTACACCTACGAGGAAAATAAAAAACTAAAACTGAATCCTCAAACAACACACAAATTGAAAATGGCGCCAATGGCGTCTGCAATTTTCACATGTTCTTTTTTCAAATTGTTTATCCTGCCGCCGCAGGGTCGCACTGTCAGCCCGACACCATCCAACACACAGCTAGTGGCCAGTGTCATTTTGCGAACTTGGAGATAAAAACTCACTGTAAAAACTTTTTGGCTTTTGATATTTAGGTTACAGGCGCATAGTCTTACCCAAAATTAAAAAAGAAAAACCACGTAAGAAATGGATTTTCATACACTTTTCTCTCCCGCTCAGATGCGTTTTCTCCCCGCATATTTGTTCGATATGCAATGACGTACTTTCTACCGTAAATTTGATAAGGTATCAAGGTACTTTCCAAGCAGGTGTAGTATAAAAAAATATATATACCTGGCCTTGCTTTATATCTACTTATTATTTTTTAAGAGTAGTAGAGCTCTTTGTGAAGGGCTCGTCCGGGGAAGTACTACCACCACGCCTTTTTCTGCCGCCAAGCAGCAACGCTGTGTTTCGGTTTGAAGAGTGTGGTCGCCGGTGTAATTACAGGCACATGAGGCTTAACATCTGTATGCCTCAAGTTGATGTACGCAGGGCAGTGCATCGTAGGGCACGTTTCTATTGTGCGTGACCTACGGGGCAGTGTTTTGTTTATAGGTGATGGTGACCACTTAACATCAGGTGGGCCATCTGCTTGTTCCATCAGCTAGTTGTATAAAAAAAAATATGTGGTATTTTTAAGATAATTATGGAATAAGACATCTGAATAAAATATTTTTTATTTAATTTTATTGTCATTGCGGTTTTAAAATCTGCTACTCTCAATTAAATTAGCATGTACCTAGTTCTGGAATAGTTTTAGATGAAGTTTCTGTACGGTCCGTACACCACGTATAGTAACTAAGCTGGATATATCAGAAAAACCAAGAGATAAATTTTAACTGATATATTTAACGATAAACTGTAGTTACTAATGAAATGATAGTGAGACGCGAGAGTCGATTGACAGGTGATCGCGAACTGAATATAATAAAAGGTATTGCTAAAATTGATGACTGGCGTAAATGCGTGGTTGGCATTAATTAGGGCAATGCACAATGTACGTGCTCGTACATATTCCCGGGCCAGAAATTGAGGATAAGATGCTGGAGAAAATGATAGGTGAATGACGTGATACAAGGTGATGCTGATGGTACAATTTAGTTTACAAAATGATGAAATAATAGTTACTTAGAATAACTAATTGTCCAGTCTTGTAGTCATAAATTGCTTCATTGATTGATACTTAGTTCATGCGGTACGATTGAACTTTTGATCGAAAAATACGGGCGAACTAGATTTATCTGAGATCACACACGCACTAAATGATTTTTCTAACTCAGGCTCACTACGAACACAGCACTCATGCACTGCACTTTCACTGACGCATTTCGTAGGAAGCTCGAAGCTTGTAGCTCGTAGTTCAATCGCCGCTCCCCCTGCGCTCTGAGGCGCAGGCGGCGGGCGCTCCGGGCTGCGCTCGCGCCCGCCAGCGGCGCCACAGTAAGACTGCGACTCCGACGACGACCGCGAACAACACCAGATAGATGGCGACGTAGTGATGAACGTCGTGATAACTGACTCTGTCAGTCAGTACTCCTTCTGCTGTGCTAGCTTTAAGCTGTTTGAGCTGCCTGTCTATCTCCTCGATATACTCTAGGTGATTGGAGTAATCAGATTGATTTAGGACGGTAGGCAGAGGAGTTGATATGTTGAATATGCTGTTGATTGGAGGAATCTCAATCTTCAGCACGTCTGCTTCTTCTCGAAGAGTATTTGCTAGAGCTTTGTGAGCGAAGATTGTGATAGCTTCGGTCTTGATGATACACCCTTCATCGATGCTTATTATCCCTGACCTATGTAGTTGGTCAGCGGTAATCTGATGCTCGCATATGATTCGCACAGAGCATTGGCCGCAGCAGGAATAAAAGTAGGTGTTTATGCTGTTCAATCCAGTCCAGGTACTCTTGCAGGGTGTTGGATGATGATTGACACTGGTCGGATAGGCTTTTGACACAAAGATTCTCGTCTAATTTCATCTGATAAATAGGTTGGTGTAAAGGACATAGATGCGAGTCCGTATCCAACTCTACACAACTATGTACGTCTCTTTCTGCGAGAGGTACATAAGAGTCCTTCTGCATATTTATTGCTACATATTCTGATATCGGAACTAGGCTTGTCATTTTTCTTCCAAATTGCTGTGGGATAGGTATAAGCTTATAAAGTTCGAAGTTGTCTCTGGCTATTAAAGGAATTTTGATTTCAAATATTATAAACTTATTTGAAGCTCTAGCTCTGACGGAGAGTAGATGATACATTTTCGCTATATCGGATTGAAGGTTCCAGGGCAATGATACGTCCTTGGTTAACATTCCAGTGATGGTGTTCATCTCGTCGTGTAGCTGCTCTGGGGTAACAAGGTGAAAGTTGAATCTTCCGGCGTAGACATTCGTTAGAGCATCCATGACGGTTTCTTGTATATTCTGTAGACTTAATAGGATACCTTGTGCGATAGCTGATGATAAGGTGAAGTCACAGGAACTTGATACTACTTGTAAGTCGTCTCTCTGCTTATTAAACGTTCTTTCAAGATTAATTAGATGCTGGTTAAAGATTTTACTTTGCTTATCAATAGAAGATTCTACTCTCTTCAAAAGATTAAATTCCCCCTCGACGATTGAAGTCTGATTTTTCCAAAGTACTGCTAAATGTTTTTCATTATCTCTAATAGTTTCAATGTCACGCTCGTATTGCTCTGCAAAATCCTGATCAAGTACGCCGAATAGTTTGTTAGCTAGTAACCCGATCCCATTGATAAGGCCGCGCGGTAGTCGCGCGCGCGCACTCCGTGGGAACTGCTTACCGAGCAAAATGTTGTTGTAGTGAGCGAGTTCATTGCGCCCATGATGTAATTGAAGAAGTACTATGTCGCATTGTGCTATCTTTTTATTTATTTGATTGTTGCAAACCCCGTCTAAATGATTTATGTATTTGATAAGTAGGTCATGGCTTTGCCAATAGGGATCCATGTCGTAATAGATGACTAGATTCCATTGATCTCGTTCAAGTCGAATATTACTAATATGATCGAAGTAAAATCCTTGACTTGAATTTAAGTTGGTAACTTGATATTTACCGTGGACGGGAATTGCCATCATTGTAAAAAATAGCATAAACAACATAAATAAATAGTGTGATATGTACGATTTCTTTGTTCGATTGGTGACTGTAGCTGAGCAAACTCTATCTTGTTTCTGTTGAAACGTACAGTCCTGTTGAACTGTATCGGTACCCTGTACAGGTAACCTAGAAATTTTAGAGATAGGTCGCTTTAATTCACCATTTTTCGTTTTCAGGGTGACTACACGTACGTAATCATCTTTCCCTGGATGTAGAGCTGTTATTCTGCCTAGGGCCCACTTCCCAGACGGCAGGTTGGCGTCGTGAACGATGACGACGTCATTTATTTTTAGGTTTTCTTGTGGTTGACGCCACTTGCTTCGCGTCGATAGTTGGCTTAGATATTCCGATTGCCACTTCTTCCAGACATCTTCAAAGATTTTTTGAGTGAGTTGCCATCTATTACGCAAGTCTCTCTCGGTCTCAACGATAGTAAGTGTGGGACCGCTAGATAAGAAGTGTGCTGGTGTTAAATACTCCATGTCTTCAGGGTCCTCAGTTAGAGGGGAGAGAGGCCTTGCATTTAAGCATGCTTCTAATTGAGAAAGCAACGTTGAATATTCCTCGAAAGTCAACTTCTGTTCGCCGATGACTCTTTTTAGATGATATTTGAGGCTTTTCACCGCTGCCTCCCATAGACCTCCCGCACTAGGCCAGCCCGGAGCATTGAAGTGCCGTTGGATCTTCATATCGGTGATAGCTGAATAGAAGCTGGGATCCAAAGTGGCTTGAAGATCTAAGTATTCTCTGTTGAGAACTTTGTTAGCGCCTACGAAGTTGGTGCCGTTGTCACTGTATATGTGACTGGGTGCGCCTCTTCGCGCTGCCATTCTTCGTAAGGCTGCTAGGAAGGCCGATGAGCTCAAGTCGGAGACTAGTTCCAAGTGTACGGCCTTGGTCACCATACACACGAAAACTGCGATATAGCCTTTAGTTGATTTTATGCCACGACCCTTGCTAGATTTGACATCGACGAATCCAGTATAGTCAACACCTGTGTGCTGAAAAGGTCGAGATGGCCTCGTACGAGCTGCTGGATAGTCTCCCATTATTTGTTCGTGCTTGATAGGATCGTGGCGGCGGCATATAACGCATCCACGTAACTGCTTTTTAACTATTTTATTTCCTCCTATGAGCCAATACTTCTTTCTTAAGAAAGCTGATGTCAGGCGAGCTCCGCCATGATAAGAAGCTTTGTGAGCTTGCTCAATCAGAAGCTCGACTAAGCGGCAGTTGCCAGGCACTATGATCGGATGCTTCATGTCCGTCGGAAGATTGGAATTTCTTAGTCGGCCTCCGACTCGTAGGATTCCGTTTTCATCCAAAAATGGATTAAGCTGTAGTAATTTGCTTTTAGAATGTACTTTGCGGTTTTCAGTGATGTTTTTAATTTCACTTGAAAACTCAATTAACTGTACTTGTTTGATTATAAGGATTTCAGCTTTATGAAGTTCAGATAGTGAAAGGTATATTTGTTTGCTGTTTTTTCTGTCTTTTAATCTGAACATCCATGATAAAATTCTTATAACTTTACTGATAGAGCTATGTTTAGATAGTAACTGATAAACGATATTGCTTTCTAAATCTTGTTCAGTGACAGCGTTGACTTGACGGACTTTCTTCATCTCCAGGTCAGTGGTAAATGCTGGCTGCTTGCCTTGTCCATCGAAGTCTGATAGCCATGATGGTCCCTGCCACCACAAGTCATGTTTTATCAGCTGTGATGCTGTTAATCCACGGCTGGCACAGTCCGCCGGGTTTTCTTCCGATTTGACGTAACGCCAACATGTTGATGGCATCGTCTTTTTGATATCTGTGACCCTGTTGGCCACAAAGGTCTTCCATCTGGTTGGGTCTCCGCTAAGCCATCCTAGAACAATCATGGAATCAGACCATCCATAGATCTCAAGCTGGTAGGTACTTAAGCACTGTTGCACTTTAAGTACTAACTTTGAGAGGAGATGACCCGCCAATAACTCCAACCTGGCGAGAGAGATATTTTTTCCACATGGTACTATCCTTGTCTTAGCAACCAATAGGGTGATAATAGGTCGATTACCTCGTTTTATTTTGCAATAAATAACGCATGCGTAGGCTTTAGTCGATGCGTCACAAAAGCCGTGCAATTCGATTGCGTCATTTTCGTTAGTTGATAACCACCTAGGTACTTGTATTTTATTGATGTTAATGATATCGTTTTTGATTATGATCCATTCAGATAAAATTTCTTCAGGCAGGGGGTCATCCCATTTGATTGCGGACAACCATACCTTCTGAAAAATAATTTTAAACTTAGTCGATATTGGTGCTAGCCAGCCTAGGGGATCAAATAACTTTGATATATCCGAGAGGAGTGATCTTTTAGTTTCCTTCTCGGCCGTCGATTCAATTTTAGACTTGAACATAAACATGTCTTGCTGGTGATTCCAACTAAGTCCCAAAGTTTTGGAAGATTCAGGTTGCTTGAAGTCGAAGCTGTCTTGATTATTGTGCATGTTTGCATCTGACAATTCTGCAACGTTCGACTTCCATTTCCTTAAATTGAATCCGGCGGTTTTAAGTAGATTGATGAGGTCCTCGCGCAATTGTTTTGCGTTTTCCAACTGATGAGCCCCATGAACGAGATCGTCCATATAGAAGGAGCTTTCGAGGACTGCAGCTGCTGCGCTGTATAGTTGCTGATATTTTGCATCTGATGCCAACTGTCGAAGGGTCATCATTGCTAAGAAGGGCGCGGCCTTGGTACCGTAAGTGACCGTTAAAAGCTCCCATTCTTTGATATTTTCCTGCTCGGAATTTCGATAGATGAGCTTTTGCAGCTTTTGATCTTCTTGGTTTATCCAAATTTGTCTAAACATCATCTCAATGTCTGCAGTAAAGGCAAATTTGAATTGCCGCCATTTGATAATAAGCGACTGAAGGTCTTGCTGAAGATTAGGTCCACGCTTCATGACGTCATTGAGGCTGTAGCCTGACGACGTCTTGGCTGAGCCGTTAAACACCACTCTAAACTTAGTTGTTGTAGATTCCGCGCGTTCCACTCCGTGATGAGTGAAATAAAAATCGGGTTTGGTGCTACTGACAGCGGGTGCCATATGGCCCATTGATAGGTACTCTTTCATAAATGATTTGTAATGATTTTCCATTTCGTGATTTTTAATAAACTTCCTTTCCAATGATTTGAACTGAGCAATTGCTTTATTTTTTGATAACCCTAAGTTATTTTCAAAATCTGTTTTCATAGGTAGCCGTACTTCATACCGACCGTCTTCTCGTCGAGTGGTGGTGTTTTTGTAGTACTGTACGCATTCCTGATCTTCTAATGATAGATTGGACTCTTCTGCAATGTCTTCGATTTCCCAGAATCTCTGGATTTCCTCTAAGTCGTTAATAATGACATTGCATTGAAGAGTCCTTGCGCTACCACTCAAGATCCACCCTAAACGCGTGTTTTGCGCAATAGGTGAATGATTTTGCTCGCCTCGGCAGATACCTTCTAATAAGATCAACGAATAAATATCTGCTCCGAACAAGATGTCCACGGGACGGCTGTGATTGAACTCAGGATCGGCTAGAGTGATATGGTCCAAGTAAGACCATGTAGGTTTGGCAAAAGAAAAGCTTGGTAAATTTTTTATAAGATTTTTCATGATAAGTGCATCCGTGTGAAACTCAAAGTTGTTATTGGCTGAAACGCATTTGATATTTATAGCTCCTTTGCAGTTCGACTGCTTCGCGCCTATTCCTGTGATCACACCCTGACATTTTTGACGAGGCAGCCCTAGCTGTTGGGCAGCGTTCTCAGATATGAGAGAAGTCTGAGAACCTTGATCTAAAAGAGCGCGCATTTTGATAAAGGAACCATTGGATGCCTCAACTTTTACCAAAGCTGTTGCTAAAAGGATTTCAGGTATTTCAGCTTGAGACACGTGTGAGCTCCTAGCTGTTGGCTTTTGACCCTGTTTGGGTTCGCTGACATTCGCACTACTAGAAGTCGATGCCCCGGCCTCATTAAAGTTTAGCGAAAACGCGTCATGTAGAAGCGTGTTATGTGCAAGGTTGCACTCGCGACAGCGTTTTTCTGAAGTACATTCGTTTCTATTGTGGCAATAAAGACAATTTTTGCATAATTTTAGATTCTCGGCCGTTTGAATTTTTGACGATGGTGACATTTCACGGAATTTATTACAAATAAAAATAGAATGATTATTCTTTTTGCAAATTGCACACCTATAATATTTTGCGGAGTAAACATTTTTGCCGTTCGCGGATTGCTCAATACGTCCGGTCGATGACGGCTTCGTATTAGAATTATGAAAGGATTTTTGATTTTTATAATTTTGTTGAGCAGATTTAGGATCAGACTTCCTTCGTGAGGTTTCCATTGTTGTGAACGTCTTCTCTAAAAATGATAAAAAATCTTCTAGATTAGGAACCTCTTTAGGTTCTTTTACAGAAGAGAGATATTCGCTAAGGGTCTCTGTGTCGAGCTTTTGACACATGAGATGAATGATAAGAGGATCCCATGACTCTACGTTAATTCCCAAGTTCCTGATCGCGTTGAGACTTTCGCGTGTTACGTCATGGATTTTTTTGATTTGATTTAGCGACGATTGTTGCGCCGCTGGGATATTGAGCATTAGATCGATGAGAGAACTTAAAATTAGGCGTTTATTATTGTAGCGATTATTCAGAAGTTCCCAGCTGGTTTGATAATTATCAGCCGAGATGGAAAGATGCTGGATAAGCCTTTCCGCTTCACCCTTTACTTTAGTTTTTAGAAATTGCATTTTCTGAGCGGGTGATAGAGTTGGATTGGCATGAATAGTTTCAGTAAAAAGATCTTTAAAACTGGACCATTGATGATAGTTGCCAGAAAAGGTAGGAATTTCCATTTTTGGAGTAGTGTTTTCACGATGAGAGACAGAGGAGAATTTTCTATTGATAGCTTTTATGATCTCATTAAATTTTTTCTCAGCTTGAAAAAAATGCGATTCGTACTCCGGGCTTTTCTGACTAGCCGATTCGCTATCTAGCTCCCAATGAAGGGTGTCGATGGTAGACCAACGTGATTGAATGGTACGCAACAAGTGATCAAATTCCCATTTCTCCGATATAGAATCTAAGTCGATGTTCGAAACAGTATGCTCGAATGCCTTATAATTACTGCTTTGTTTCCGCAGCATCTCATCGGTCTTGCTATTGCTACCCCGAGCCTGATACGAGAATTCCTGCGATGGAGTCCTTAGGGTTGCCGGCTTGATAAGTGACGCGGGAGTCCCTTCCCTCGCACCTGAGCTTTGAATAGCTGTTCTGATGTAGGTGTATCTTTCTCCACTGCTTTCAAATTTATTTGTTGTAAAGTATGGATTAGACTTAGTACCTAATCCGCACAGCTTAATATGATTCGATTGATATTCGTTCCAGTGGCTACCTAGAGTGTCTAGCCTTCGCTGGATATAGTCTGGAGTTTTCCTATCCGAACCGTCTTTCTTGAAATTTGAATAAATTTGCTCAATCGCGGAAGCGATTCGCTCTTGAGCCGATAGTAATTCTTCCATAGTCGACATCTTAGTACTCGTAAGTTAAGAGAGTAAAATAAGATAAAATGGAAAGATCTTACTTGATATCTTCTGGACTGGATGAACGGTGACGCGGTGCTGCTACTCCTACGTCCGTCCTGTGGTGTCTGTTGACGCCCTGCTGATGCTGTGTCCTTCCTGCGGTGTCTGTTGACGCCTGCAGTTTCTGCGGAGGCGGTCGCAAGCCGGCCTGGCTTACGTCCTTTGGTATTTTCGGCAGATACCCGCTGCTGTGATCCAGTGAGCTGCTTGCTCACACTGATATTTCCACTTGTTAGCGGAAATCCTCAAGGTAGCACTGATTCACGGTACTACCGCACTCGCGGGGGTGATATACCAGTTTTAAAATTTAAAAAAAAATGATGTACGGTCCGTACACCACGTATAGTAACTAAGCTGGATATATCAGAAAAACCAAGAGATAAATTTTAACTGATATATTTAACGATAAACTGTAGTTACTAATGAAATGATAGTGAGACGCGAGAGTCGATTGACAGGTGATCGCGAACTGAATATAATAAAAGGTATTGCTAAAATTGATGACTGGCGTAAATGCGTGGTTGGCATTAATTAGGGCAATGCACAATGTACGTGCTCGTACAGTTTCAATACAGACTCTGTCCCAAGTTGGTACTCTGCGAGGCTGTAGCCTACAGGCGTACTTTCAAAGTCTGTAGAGAGATACAAGTTTGTAAGCTTAAGTGGCACCTGGCACCCTAAATTAAGCGAACCCTATGGATGATAGGCTCTGGAACTTTAATAGAGAGACCGAACCTGAAATGAGATGAATAAATTTCTTGATTTAATAACTAGTTTTTTTGACGACCTCGATGGCGCAACGGGCGAGAGTACGCCTGTGACGCAGAGGTTGCGGGTTCGATTCCCGCCTCGGAACAAATTTGTGTACGATCTGCAGAAATTTGTTCCGTTGATTTTTTTGTTGATTGGGTGTTTTGTATAATACAAAATATCTATCTAAGTAAGTATATAATGTATTAAATATATCAGTCATCTTGTACCCATAACACAAGCTTTGAGTAGCTTACTTTGGGGCTAGATGGTGCTGTGTGGATTGTCCAGCATTATTTATTTATTTATTAGTTACATATAATTTTACCAACGAATAAAATACAATGTGTTGCCGGTGTAATTACAGGCACATGAGGCATAACATCTGTATGCCTCGAGTTGATGGACGCAGGGCAGGGCGTCGTAGGGCACGTTCCTATCGTGCGTGAATTACGAGGCAATGTTTTGTTTGAGACCACTCAACATCAGGTGGGCCACCTGCTTGTTCCATCAGCTAGTTGTATAAAAAATACAACAATAACTATCAATAAACACTATAAATAACAGGGGGTAACATCAGGGTAGATACTGAGTCAACTTTATTGGGCAGGATGATAGTTCTCCCTCAGACGAGCCCTCCACAAAGATCTCTACTACACAAATCAATTCAATGTTGTAAAACGGCTCCATATCAGGTGGGTGGTTCGTTGCTTATTCTCATAGAACAAAACCGAAACGTTCCATTTTTTATAGTGTTCGATTCAAACACATTATTTGAAAGCTGAAAATAAATCAAAACCTTTCAACGGCGACTGAATAATTCTCTTTGTGGTCGGTAAAATATTACAATAATTTATTCCCTTAGTTTGTAAGTCGAAACGGTCGATAGTTCCAGACTGCAGGACTGACCGCAAGGGTGTAAAGGTGATAACACACAACGTGATACACTAGTAATTCGCCCCGAACTGAGATTTCGTGACGCAACGCTCCGAAAATATAAGTAAGTGGTACTCAGAGACAAGTCCAAACATTGTGTTGTTTGGACTTGTCTCTGGCTGCCACCTACTAAGTTTTTTTACTAAGGTTTTTATTTTTGAACAAAGAACATAGAGCAATTCTTGTTAATATCCTACTTCCTATTAAACGCGAAAGTTTGTAAGTATGGATGGATGGAAGTTTGTTACTCTTTCACGCCGGAACGGCTGAACGGATCTGGATGAAACTTAGCAGAGAGATAGATAATAGTCTGCAATAGCATAGAATAGCATAGCTAGAATTCAGCAAACAACCAAAGCTCGGTCACCCAGATTTTATTTTACTTGGGCAACATAGGCAACAAGGCAATATAGTAGTGAAACATAAAGTACAAGGCCAAATATATCATAGATACTTTTAAAGTTAAAAATATCAAATTTTTACAGAATTATTTTTTTTTGATCTGGTCTCTTAGTGGTATCTGACTGGTATCTGACTGGTCTCTGACTATGGTCTTTTACTTACGCTACTTTCGTGCCAATGAAGAAATTAAGGCGATTGCCACGCTCGTCGCTTTAGTGAGGGGAACGATGAGCATGTACTTCGAAAAACAGCCCTTATGAGCGTGCCGAAACAAAATAGAATATATTTAGTGCTATACATAATATATTTTACATTTGATTTACTTCTTTAGAGGGCCAACGGAGTCTGGTGGGATGCCAAGTTCATCATCAGTCCATGGAATAAGAGGAGGCATGCGGTAGGACCAGAATTACTAACCCCCGGTTTCTGAAAGCCCGACCAATGCTAATCGGCTGTCAAGTCACTTGCTATAATAAAATAAATACCTAAATTAAAAAGTTTTTATTTCAGATATCTACAGATCCTATCTATCTAATTTGAAGTTAAAGCTGAAATAGCAAGTGACTTGACAGCCGATTAGTGTTGATCGAGCTTTCAGAAACCGGGGGCAAGTCTAGATAATACAATGCTGGTATAGTTAAATAAAGTGTAGAGGCCGCTTTAAGCCGCAACCACTCAAAGTTCACTTTTGATTTTTTGTCGAACACCAAAGCCCGGACACAGATGTTTGTCCAACTAAACTCGAACAAAACAGCTGAAATTTGAGTTTGCTAGCCCTTAATGGCACTTCTGTGACCATCCACCGAGGTATTGAAATGTGTTGGAAGTTTAATTTAAATGCATGATTGAAGTTTGAAGCTAACTTACACGGATTATACATTTTGTATTGGAAATTAAACTGACCATCCCGCTATATTTCGACTTGTACCGGAAAGTACTCAATCATTACGCAATTCACATGTCATTGAATGATTGAGTGACTTCCGCGAGCTTTCTTTTACGGGTTTTGATTTTAGGTACGTTTATTCCTAATGCCTCGATCCATTGGACCGACACGCTGGCCTGTTCTTAAGCTTTTGTCACGAGGAACTAGCATTAGATTCACCCAGTTTTTGAGTGATCCTTGTGATTTTTTTAGCAAATAACTTTTGAATGACTCAAAATAATATAAGCACCATTTTGATTGAACTTGATGAAAACTGTTTTGTTTTAATTAATGACTTTTTCCGGTTCATGATGACAATTAAAAAAATTAATAATAGTATCTGTTTATGAATGAATGAATGAAAATGCTTTATTGTACACCTTACAAACTAACAAAAAATGAGACAAGGTATATAAAAAAAATAGATATGTACAATGGGCGGTCTTATCGCTAACAAGCGATCTCTTCCAGACAACCTTTGGATGGAGAGGAGCCGATATAAAAAGATGGTTGGTTTGGGTGCACCAAAATAACATATGATGACAAAATAACTACACAACCTATACATACATAGATAAATGAAAATAAAATACATACACACTTACATAATATTTGTTTATGTACATAATAACAGATTTTTGTTCTATTATCTGATGTAAGAAGCCGGTGGCTCACTTGATTTTAAGTGGTAACCATCACCTGCAACAAAGCATTGCTTCTCAAGTCACACACGATAGTAACGTGCCCTACGATGCACTGCCATGCGTCCTGATTAAGCATACCCCGGACGAGCCACACACAAGGAGCTAGCTAGAACTTTTCGCAATGATGCCAACAGCGTCTTCACAAATCTTAGTAACCGCAGTGTCACAGTGTCACAGCAACTTATGACGTCACATCCAGTGAGTAACGCGAGCAATTCTGTTGAGACATGGGAAACGTGGCCGCAGATAAATGGCGCATCCACTGGGTGTACGATCTGTGGGTACTTTGTATGACCCTGACCGCTCAGTTGGTAGTAGTTCTGCTTTCTGCGCTGTAGGCTATGGGTTCGAACCCCACTAAGTACATTTGGGTAATGAGCATTAGATGTTTGTTTTCGGTCTGGATGTTGTTTATTAAGTTCGATTTTCCATATGCAACAAAATATATACCATTGTTTTCGTTATCGGGTTCACTTAAGTAATTTTTTTATAGTTTGGGAATATGACGTGTGGAACATCCCCCAGACAACATCTACTTCAATTTACTGTTTTTCTGTCTTTCTGTGTTCTTTGTGTATTGTGTGTCAAGTAAATGTTTCTTTCTTTCTTTTTTTTTACAAATTTTCCATAGAAACAAAAAACATTTGGTTTTATTTATTTATTTTTCAGATGGCATTTCTTTACAGTATTGCTGTGGAATGATCTCCCAGCGTGTCTGTCTACTCTGTTGTACAGCGATAGAAAGATAAAACTTGCCATCAAATTCCTTTCATAGCATACTGCTGTATAAGTTGGCACATCCAGTGTTGCTTCGCTTTTTGTTGTTCTAGTAAAAACTGGAAATGGAGGAGCCCGTGTTTATTTTGATCTTTGTTTAGTTTCCTGCACAGTGTTTGAACAGCGTACACTCAAACTAGTACCGCAACTTTGATCGATGTGTTAGGGAATAATGTACTGGCGGTTCTTCTTCTTATCCTGTCACTAGTTTCTTTCGAAACAGTGTGGTGAAAGGATTTTAAATGCGCCTCAAGAGGCTCCTTTTGAGCACTTGACACATGTTATAGAACTTGTTAGGTTTTACAACATGCCGGTTTCCTCACGATGTTTTCCTTTACCGTTTGAGAGTACTGGTATACGAACTGGCGGTAGATTCACGTAGTATAAGACGTTTCTAAGTGATCCCTGTGATTGTATTTTTATTGTATATTTTTGTATTTTATTGTATTGAATATTTTATTTATTGTATTTTATTGTATTGAATACCGTTTTGATTTAGATTTTTTGATGTTGTAAAAAAACACGGGATTAGATTGAGGTTGATGAACAACTTTTTGAACTTGAAATTTTACTCTTTCTACCATAGTTGGTACCGTAGTTGGTGTTGTTGTTGTCTATGGGCGACGGTGACCGCTTACCAACAGGTGGGCCGTTAGCCCGTTTGCCTATCTTTTACATAAAAAAAAAATAGTACAAATTGTTAGGTTACAAAATACTTATTTATCCCATGGTACAAATTGTAAGGTTAATGCAACAATATGCTAGATAGCGTCTGTATAAATCTCACAGTATTTGTTAGTACCCAAATTTATGCTAGGATTTCGTAAAAAAAGTTATTAAAAACTAACTATAAAACAATCTGATTCCAAAGACTCTTTTAAAAGATTGGTTCGAGAACATCTCTTCAAAAAGCTAAAATAGGTAGCTTAACTTACCTACCTAAGTAGGAAGGTCCCTTACCTAAATAATATTTTAGTTACCTACTCATAGTAAGTATATTATTATACTATGTATTGTATTCTATGTTTAATAGTTTAGGTTTTATAGTCTGTAGTTAATTTCCTTCTTATTCTAGTATAAATACATTATATATTATGTATATTATATAAAATATACTAAGTAGTGATATTATTTATTAATATTTATTTATTTATTATTTATTATTTAATATCTTAATATAGTAACACGTCACACCATCTTTTTGCACGCCTAGGAAGACTGATAGAAAATGCTATTAGCATTAATTCCTCCTAGCACTACATTGTTTTGTATGAAAGCTTTAAATAAATAAATAAAAAAGAAAAGATTTTTTGTAAGTTGTTTTTACATTAATTGAGTAACCTTCTTTAAGTTCCCTTCTGCATATTTCCTACACTACGCCGCCACGTCGCTGAACCATTTTCAGGCACGTCCAGTTCAAATGCTCGAAGCATTTCTAACATGCTTCGTTTTTCAGTTGCGTTAGAAAGAACGCCAAGTGCTTATGTTTCCTGGCTGTCAGTAAGACTAGCGTAGTCATTAGGCTTTGAATAACTTACTTACTCTGTTCTAAATGAAAGGTTTTGGTAAAAGAGGTAGCATACACAGTTGCTAGGCATAACTTTTAGGTTCGTTTGCTACTTTAGCACACAGAAATACGTTACACTTTTACAATCTTTATTCTATAAAATAAATGAAATTTACAAAGAAAATCTCAAATAAATGATAGGTGCCATTATTTACAAAATGTACAAAATACAGGATAAACTGAGGCTGAGATTAATATTATAAACGTGAAAGTTTGTTAGTATAGATGGATGGATGGATGGATGTTTGTTACTCTTTCACGCCAAAACGGCTGAACGGATCTGAATGATCTTGGCAGAGAGATACATTATAGTCTGGAATAACACATAGGCTACTTTTTATCCCATGGGAATACCGGGATTTAAATATGTGTGGATGAAACCGCGGGGCGCAACTAGTGTCATATGAATAAGAAACATTTGAGCTATTTGCAGACCATCGCTAACGATCTAGAGATAGCTCAACTGATCCAAATCAGTGGCAATTTTTTTCTTTGTAGAGTCAAACAAGAACGATTACTTCATGGATCAGTTCTTTTTATTTTGTTAAATGGTGTGTTTACATAGATGCACAAAATAAATGTCTATATAATAAGTATGAAAACACGCCTTTTCATCGTAAATGATTTATACAACGTCAAGAGCTTTATGGGAAAACTTTTTACATGTATTCATACTCTAGTTGGAGTAGGCTTTACCAGTGTGAGGATGGTATAGTGGTATAGGTGCATAGCTTAGTTGGCCTACTCTTCAAGAACGTCCTCAAAAGAGGTTATACGTGTAGAACTGCATAATCTGCGGGCTTCCTCACACATGGGTTTGCGGTTTAATCTCTCAAATTTAAAACGTTGACAACACCCTAAATTCCTCTCGCTCACACGATTCGACATTTTGAAAGATATAAAATCACAAATCCCAATTTCGAAAAATCGCAAACAACCATTTTGTGTGCAATCATTTATATTGCGCACACAGTTTAGTAAAAAATCATTTGAATAGATTCAAATTACCTACTCAAAAGTTAGCTTTACTAGTTTTAGTTCATAAGCAAACTTTTGAGTAGGAAAACTTGCATCGATCAAAATGAAATTTATACCAAACTGTGTGCAATTCGATTGCATACAAAATGGTTGTTTGCGATTTTAAAAAAATTGGGATTTGTGATTTTATATAATCTTTCAAAATGTCGAATGGTGCGAGCGAGAGGAAAATTAGGTATTGTCAACGCCTTAAGTAGCAGCAAGCAGCGTTGCTGTTACCTTTTGAAAGGTTTTATGTGGATGAAATTACGGGCACATGAGACATAATATCTGTATGCCTCAAGTTGATGGACGCAGGGCAGTGCATCGTAGGGCACGTTCCTATCGATCGTGACTTACGAGGCAATGATTTGTTATAGGCGATGGTTACCACTTAAAATCAGGTGGGCCATCTGCTTGTTCCATTAACTGGTTGTATAAAGGTAGGTATGCTAGCTCCCACCCTATGTTGTGGGTAACACAGGTTCTTAATAAATACACATAGCTAACAGCACAGCTGACAGCCTACATAGCTCAGTTGGTAGTAGCCTTCTGCGCCGCAGGTCGTGGGTTAGATTCCCACCGTGAACAGACATTTGTGTGATGAGCATAGATGTTTGTTCTCTGTCTGGGTGTTATATAATATTATAAGTATGTATTTACAAAAAAAAATTATATAAGTAGGACATCAGCTATCTGGTTCCCATAACACAAGCTTAGGCTTAGTTTGGGGCTAGATAGTGCTGTGTGGAAAGTCCACATATATTTATTTATAATAACAGTCCATTCCTGAACCGAAAATAAAATTGTTTGTTTGTCAACAGACGCGAAACGGGACCACTGCAACAAGACTGTGGAAATATACGAGGACGTGTCCTCGCCACCCGTCACGCCTGAGAACTTCGGTCGACCGCTCACCTGCACCTATAGGTATGTAAACTGTTTGTACAGACAACTAAACCACTGTTTTGGTTACTCTTTGTCCCTCTAGTTAGCGAACACGAATACTTGTGAAGTACATAACAAGGGTATTTTATCGCCTCGTAGGCTGGATAACGAAACCAGGTAACAAACGCAAATTTTAATTTTAAGAATTTTTCTAAAAGAGTTTCAGAAATAATATAATTTTGATTCATTAACCCCCGTTTCTGAATGCTCGATCAACACTAATCGGCTGTCAGGTCACTTGCTATTTTAGCTTTTTCTATTAGATAGCAAGTGACTTGAAAGCCGATTAGTGTTGATCGCGCTTTCAGAAACCGGGGGCAAGTTTTCCTTTTTTTTTTGAATCAATTATAGTTTTTTCGAAATCTTTGTATTGTCATGAACCGTGACAGTTTAAATTTTCACAGAAGATGTATTTCTGTTGTGACTATAACAACGCTACTAAAAAACAAAATAAAATAAATATTTATGGGAGCCATACAACAAACGTGATTTTTGTGCCGTTTTTATAGATAATAGCATGAAACCTTCACAAAGAGTAGTAGAGCTCTTTGTGAAGGGCTCGTCCGGGGAAGTACTACCACTACGCCTTTTTCTGTTGCCAAGCAGCAACGCTGTGTTTGAAGAGTGTGGTCGCCGGTGTAATTACAGGCACCTGAGGCTTAACATCTGTATGCCTCAAGTTGATGGACGCAGGACAGTGCATCGTAGGGCACATTACTATTGTGCGTGACCTACGGGGCAATGTTTTGTTTATAGGTGATGGTTACCACTTAGCATCAGGTGGGCCATCTGCTTGTTCCATCAGCTAGTTGTATAAAAAAAAACCCTCGTGCACGAGTCCGACGCGCACTTGGCCGGTTTTTACCCTCTTTCAGCAAACGCAGAATTAGACTGATGATGATAGTGATATCCTTCGGTCCACAGGTTTAGAGCGTTTCGAGGATCACCTAAAGACTGGATATTGAGGATAAGGTTCAAAAAGTTCAAAGTCGGCACGCTCATAAACGGAACTACGTGTCACAAAGGATATTTACAGGTGAGCATCAAAATCTACATCATAGTGCGTGTCACCCTAAAATAACGCAAGGAGGGGTCGGGGGTGTGATGGTGCGAGTATTTTGTATGCGCAAACACATCCCTTCCACTATTTTCCAGCGCTCTTTTTATCTGACGCGACTTATACTTATTCTGTATATTTTGTTGTGTTTGCCAATTATATTTTTTTGGGATGGTCCTCATAAATTATTTATACCGAAATAGATTCAGAGTTTTTTTTTAATAATCAACAAAAACGAAAAATATACACATAAATTTTAAAATTACAGGAGATCTGCAGAAATAAAATTAAATTTAAATAAGTTTTCCTACAAAAAACGAAAATCTATAACTTTACAGGATAAATGCCCAAAATTTAACTTTCAAGATTAAGGGATGCGAATATATAATGCGGACACAACAAAATTAAATGGATTAAATTCGTTCGGACGAATTTAAAAAAATAAATTGTTCGTTCATTCATTCAGTCATTGATTTTCATTGAATTAAAAACGCCGTGCAAACGCTCATGAGCTCCGAATGAAACTAATTGCTGTACAGTACAGAGCTGACTAACTTAAAGCTACGGCCAAACAAAGACATCGATTTGATACAAATTTTTCAAAACTCCTGAGTTAGTAATGTCGAATACTTTTTTTTATTTGTTTATTCAAAAACATTTTATGACTAGGCGATATACGTAATTAGTTATCCGAACACTGAAAATCGCTGTACTAAAAGTTGTGTCTCCAAATGTTTTATAAATGATGTTACAATGTGTTTTGACACAGTCAAGTCAATATCAAGACCTAATTACGCTTTCTTCTCTTCACTTCAACAAAACCTTAATTATAAAAACTAGCTTGTTTTATGGCACACACGGATACGCCTCTCGCTTTTATGTCCACATAATAATCGTCATTTTTCTTTGATTTTGCGTAGCTTGACCTGTCTCGTGTACGATAAAATATTTCATCTTATTTATGAGAATAAGCTAGCTGAAGTCATAACAGTCACACCGCGCAATACAAATGTTTATGTCACATTGCATTCCGCGTGGCCAAGGCTTTATTCAACGCCATGCATCCTACTCATTAATCTCACACCGGAGACTGAAAGAGAACGGAAGGAAAAGCAAAAAGCTTTGGATAATATAAAGCTAGTCAGAGCGAGTCAAAGAGCAAAGGAAGTGTGCAATGTATCTCTTGGCTACTTCATCGCAGATTATAATAGCCTTTGCTTCTATACTTAGTCCTAGAGATTAAAAGAAATTAGTTATTTGCTATCAGTTTGTGTTATCTATTAGTATACTAGCTGGTACCCGCGAATTCGTCTGCGTATTTTTCGCAATAAAAGGTAGCCTATGTCCTTTCTCAGGGTCTAAAGATTGTCTGTGCAAAATTTCATCAAAATCGGTTGAGAGGTTTAAGCGGGAAAGCGTAACAGACAGACAGACAGAGTTACTTTCGCATTTATAATATTATATATTATATAAGTAGGGATATTAAAATGAATTGCTGTTTGTTAGTCTCGCTAAATCTCGAGAACGGCTGATCCGATTTGGCTAATTTTGTAAAAGGTGAATATAGATGAAAATGCTCAGAATTATTAAGTGAGGTAGTACGAAGTGTGCCGGGTTAGCTAGTTATATGTATTTAATTCGTCTCGTTTTTGACTCATATCAAAAATACTAAAAAAATATTTGTAAATTGTTTTTAATGGTTGCTGTCGTAAAAATACCCGTAAGTCCATGGCTCAACAAATGTTATTTTGAGTGTGTCAGCGCGAGGTGGTATACAAATTTAAACAGAATAAGAACTTTCATATTGCACACAAATTTAGTTAATAATTATAGCTGTCACAACAAATAAATAATTTTAATAAAAGTCCACAACGAATCACTTCTACTAATTAATGTTTTGAACTAATAGGAAAAATTTTCCGTCTATCCATTTCGCAGCCATAATTAACGAAGCATTCGTTTGTTTTGAAAACTGGCAAAACTTATTATGATATCAGCAAGATTGCTTGCAGACGGACTTCACCGGGATATTGGACTGCACGTTTGCAGTTTATAAGCTCAACCACGCGCAATGAGTCTGAAAAACACAGTTGAAACGAATGCTTGTGAGACTTACTACTAGTATCAATATACATGTTTTTGATTTTTTAGGTATATTTGTTACAAGCTGCGCCTCGTGGTTTCAGCCAAGTTGTTTGAAAATCCCTGTATTCCGACGGGATAAAAAGTGGCCTATGTGCTATTCCAGACTATAATTTATTATTTATCTTATTATATATCGACGACCTCAGTGGCGCAGCGGGCGAGAGTCCGCCTGCGACTCAAGAGGTTGCGGGTTCGATTCCCGCCTCGGAACAAATTTGTGTACGATCTGCAGAAATTTGTTCCGTTGGTCTGGGTGTTTATGTATAATAAAAAATATCTATCTATGTAAGTATATAATGTATTAAATATATCAGTCATCTAGTACCCATAACACAAGCTTTGAGTAGCTTACCTTGGGGCTAGATGGTGCTGTGTGGATTGTCCAGCATTATTTATTTATTTATTTATCTCTATGCCAAATTTCATCCAGATCCGATCAGTTGTTGTTCTGGCTTTAGTGAGTAACGTAACAAACATCCATACATACATCCCAACTTTCACTTTTATTGTAAAATACATTATTGTAGTGAGATTCAAACACACGCACTTGCCCTTTGTCGTCGTGGGTTCAAATGCCAATTTGAAATTGTTGTGATATCACCATTGTTTCGTGATATCCTTAAGTGCCAACCAGGTAGACACTATGTAAACCGAATGAAATATGAATCGAATTTAGACTGCAACAATGCAGTTGGTCTGAACGGTTGCCTTTGGTACTCCAATAATTACAACTGAGTCAGTCTGACGTGACTCGGAAGCTGGAAGTCCAGCACTCAAACGAAAATGAGGTTACAGAGCGTCGAGAGAAATTGCGTTAGCAATGTTGGTTACTAACAATATGTAATTTTAACACTGTTATTAACCACTCTGACTTACGGACTTACTACAAGCTAATAATCCAGTCCATCCCAAGATTGTCTAGAAGAGATCGCTTTTAGGATTAAGACCGCCCATTGTATATCACTCAGATGTTTTTCTTTGTTCTGTTATGTGTTATTATAATGTGGTGTGCAATAAAGTATTTTCTATCTATCTAATTATCGTCATCAGCTTGAAGAAATTCTCTGCAGAACTGCCTTTTTTTTATACAACGCTGATGGAACAAGCAGATGGCCCAACTAATGTTAAGTGGTAACCATCACTTATAACAAAGCATTGCCTTGTAGGTCACACACTATAGGAATGTGCCCTACGATAAACTGCCTTCCACCATCCACCACCATCACCAATTTGAGCTTTCTTTATTTACCCACCACAACCACTGATGAATAAATATTCTCAAATGGCCGAAAGAGGAAGTACCCGATGGTAACGACTGTGCAAACGAATTATAGCGACAAGAGCCTTTTAGCCCCAAACTAAGCAACGTTGCACTATCGTACATTTTTTCCTTCATAATATTTTTTCCCAACTCATTATCGCACTGTTTACAACTGATTAAATCTGTTTTGATGATTAAGCGTGATAACCTAAAATCATAGTTTTAGGCGCGGAGAATGAAATACATGAATTATTCAAAGGTATAGCCGGCGAATAGGCTGCATGTGATTAAGTTAATGAGGCAGGCTGGCATAAATATACCCCTACTCCGCCACTGCTTTCTGTTACAGCTACAACATTACTTGTTCGCAGGCTACAACCGAACTTATGCCAAATACTGTCATGGTTTCTTAGAAACATTGTAAGATAACGATTTCTATTCTATAAAAGAGTTGGGAACCACCTTTTTTGACGTTGGTTAAAAAAATGCTTTAATTTGGCCTAAAAACCTCTACAAGTATTTTATACGAAATTTCTTTACCAAACTTAACTACACAAGAGATATTTTATAATATCTCTTCAGAATTAACATTCAAAATGCTGTTTAGCATTAAGCTCTCCATATGTACAAACTTTGTTTGCTGCAATAAAACATTAAATTTTTAAATTAGATCTATCCATCCAAGGTTACCTGGAAGAGATCACTCTCAGCAATAAGGTTTCCCGTTGCCTAGGCAAAAGCCTAGGTGTATGCCTTAACCATGTATTTTGTTTCTGTGTGGTAAAAGAGTTAACTATCTATAGGTCTCTATGTAAATAAATAAAAATAAACATTTTCCCAACTTTCCTCCAACAATATTTCTGTCCACAGATAGTAGACGGGAACGCCAAAACTGATGTATCGAACCGGAAGGAGCCTGGCCTCTTCTGCGGAGAGATTGAGCAACCGCAGACGTTTATATCCGAAACGAACTTCGTGAAGATCGTCTTCCATGCGGATAACTTCACGGATCAGACGTACTTCAGCTTTGATTCAAGGTTAGTGCAGGATTTTGTTCTAGAATAGAAAAGACTTTGTTTTGTTCCCTATGAGCTGATTACCTGAGTGACAATGATGATGAATGTGAAAATGACGATGTGTTTTTCTTTTCTGAGGTTCATCAATATCCAATTTTCTGATGAACTCTGGTGGAAAATAGTGTTTACGTACAAAGGGTTTATTTGCAACGGCTTATTATATGAATACGAACTTATTAGAAACATAATTTCACTTACAAACTTACATACTATGAAATACCTTACTAAAATGTATGTGCGTGCACTACTTCTACGGAAACTTCAAAAACCTGGATATAAGACTGTAAGCCTCAGTGCTAAGCTACGTCTTTTTATCCTTGGGGTTAATCAATTTTAAGGATAACAGTCCACATTTCTTTAATTTATACTCATCTCTTTAGTAGCGTATGATGTATCTATTAGTTTTTAAAAACATGTTTGTTGCAGGGCTGAGCAACAATTTGAAGTATACCTACGATATGGACAACATCCAGAGCTGTATCCCAACAGACGAGGAGAGGTAGTTGCAGGGTAAGTTCGCTTAACCAATTTTTCTTTTAATTTATCGTCAAGTAAAAAAAAAGTAAGTAGTAGTAGTAGCTTGGACGCCTTCCTACCCGATGTACTGACAACATTGTTTTTTTTACATTAATCTTTATATTATCTTGCGATCTGCCCATTGGATACTGAGCGAGAGTTTGAAGTTCCGCGATATCAGGCATGAGTGGTATGCATCCAGTAACACATGCAACTATCTCACTTGGTTCTTGAGGAGCTCTGTCACGGCAGTCCATGCGTTTGGCGTAAGATTTAGGTCCTAAATTATATATTATTTCCAGGAAGAATGAATAAATAAAAATAAAAATAAATAAGGAAAAAAAATAAAAAAAAAAATAATAATTTTTAGGAAAATACTAGGTATTGATTTGCATGCCGAATTAAACCCTAGTTTAAAGCCACAGAGATTAATCTTGTATACTGCACCACTGGCTCACACGATAGAGGTTATCATCAACATCATTCTGCTCTGCTCTGCTCATCCTAATTAGGAGACAACATTGTGAGGTGCGATCCTGAGAATCTGTGATCGTGATCCTCACATGTTTTACAATGAGTGACAACATTGTGAGGTGCGATCCTGAGAATCTGTGACCGTGATCCTCACATGTTTTACAATGAGTGACAACATTGTGAGGTGCGATCCTGAGAATCTGTGACCGTGATCCTCACATGTTTTACAATGAGTTCCTATCTATCATCACCAAGAATTATTTATTCTTCCTGGAAATACATAGGTGAGACCTATGTCCAGCAGCGGACTTCTTCGAGCTGATTATGTTGATGATAACCTTATCTTGTGAGCCAGTGGTATACAAGATTAATATCTGCGGCTTTAAACTAGGGTTTAATTCGGCATGCACATCAATAGTATTCTTAGTATCTACGAGGTATCATTGTGGATCATATTTCAGCATCGAAATAATTCACTGCAACATTTTGTTTTATTTTAATGCATGTACTTGTAATAGATATACCAATGCATATTGGGAAACATTTACCTTCAGGCTTTCCACTCTTACTGATTAAATACATTCTGTGAGTAAATAAATTCAGGATTTTGTGGGGTATGTGAGTTGTAGAGATTTATGTAGCTCATTTCGTTCATGGTTGTCTTCTTGTCACGGCACTCACTAGTCTCTTACGAAACAGTGTGGTGAAAAGGGTTATATAAGCCTCAGAGACTCCTTTCAAGCACTTGACACATGCTTTTAGAACTTTTTAGGTTCTTCGACATGCCGCATGTCACATTCCTTACGATGTTTTCCTTCACCGTTTGAGAGTCCCATAGTGTAATAGCAATTGTGTAGGATTGGGAAACAAATATCAAACTGAAAGCCATCTCGATGGCCAGATATAAGCGTAATCGGGCCGCAGGTACAACAAACACGTACACACTGTGTTCCGGATGGAAGGGTAGCTCCGGTGTGGATACAGCCTCTTGAGCCTGCTACGTCTCAGGATGATAGACGCAGCGCAAAGCCATAAAGCACGATCCTCGTTGGACGTGTTCTGGGAGATAATCCAATTATTATAGGCAATGGTAGATATCAGGAGGGAATTCTGATTGTTCCATGAAACAGCAGCAGGAGCCTTATGCACTATGACCATTTGCAGCGCGAGCTCGGCTTAGACAAGCCAGGCGGTGTGATACGGTCAGGGCAAAGTATCTCCTATGTCATAAAGAATGAGGCTCCGGGATGCTTTGCCTTTGCCATTCAACGGTAGGTATTATTTGAACCACAAGGATCACTTTGAAACGTCAGTTTTTCGTGACCAGACGAGCGCTTGATCTGACTGATAAAAAAACAATTAAACTGAAACAGCTTCACGACTTTGATCCCTATGCACGGTATCATCAGATCCCTAAGTACCCAAGTACTTATATTTTGAATCTTATCTATAATTATACCCATCAACTTTTTATAATCCAAGAACATACTTCTTCCTCTGCTTATCGTGTCACTAGTTTCTTTCGAAACAGTGTGGTGAAAGGATTTTATGGGCGCCCCAAGAGGTTTCTTTAGAGTAGTACATACTTGTAAATAAATAAATAAAATTAAATAATGCTGGACAATCCACACAGCATCATCTAGCCCCAAAGTAAGCTACTCAGCTTGTGTTATGGGTACTAGATGACTGATATATTTAATACATTATATAATTACATAGATAGATATTTTTTATTATACATAGAATACACCCAGACCTACGGAACAAATTTCTGCAGATCGTACACAAATTTGTTCCTAGGCAGGAATCGAACCCGCAACCTCTTGCGTCGCAGGCGGACTCTCGCCCGCTGCGCCACAGAAGTCGTCTGTGTGGTCACTTGTGTGGTAGAATAACAAAGAACTCTTATAAAAGTAAAAAAGTTTTTTTTTTGTTGCTATAACTTATTATCTACTGTTGCTATTAAATGCAACAACATTGTAACTTAATATTCATCCACTAAAAAAAACTAAAATCCACAAAAAACTATACCCCTTGTTTTTACCCTTTTTTACCCTTATTTTGGGGGTCGTTAATTTTCAGCCTTAAAAAGTCTCTATCAGGCGCGATCTGGCTTAAAGAGTATTTATCGAAACATTATCTCTTCGTTACTAATCAACAGCTACGTCACATATTGGACGCCCCGGGCGGATTCAATTTGCAGCCACGTTCCGGATATAAATGAAAATGCATTACTCACATTGAATAGACTGCAGCATAAACAGATTTGTATCCTAATTATCCCGCTATATTTTAAATGGAAGAAATTAAGAGTAGTTTTTTTAGGAAACAATATGAAACACGTGTACCAGATGGCAAGCAGTTACCGTAATCAACGCCAGTAATAATAGAAGTATCACTCAAGTGTTGCCATATAAAAATAATAGAATCCACTTTATTCTGTCATAGCAAGCAATATCCCCCACAAAGTTCCACGTAGCACAAGTCAAAGAGAATTCGCTTCACTACCATTGTAACTAATGAGAGTTTTATACTGCAGAGTCACACACGGGTGTGTGTGTGTGAGTCGTAATGAAGTTTCAGTATCCACCTGCGCTGCCTTATTTAAATCATCCGCCAAATGCGGAGCTCAAAGAGACCTGCACGTGACGAGAATTTCAAACGGGTCTCTTGAAAACCTTCGCCATTGTCTGACTTTCAGGTGATTCGAGCGAGCACTGGCGGTCTAGTGGTAGCTGGCCTTCCGATGCTAAGGTCGGGTTCAAAAGCGATCGTTCACCAATTCTTCTATTTAACAAAATGTGCACAGTTCTATGCTCTCAAACGGAGAAGGAAAACATCGGCAAGTCGTAGAACATAATTGACCGAGCGAACGAAGCGAGCGAAGCGTCTCAGTTTCCACATTGGCCAAAAATGCGTTTGTCCGGATGTCTGTCTGTCTGTCTGTTCTCCTCTACAGGTCGCATTTTTCAACCGATCTGGACGAAACTTGGTACACAGGTTATATGACTTATTAGAATTTTTTTGTCATCGGAGATTTTTGATTGGAGGGGTACTTCCCCCAAAAAGGGGCAAAAAAGGGGGCTATTTCATATACTGAATATCTTCACCAAATGAGATCCGATTTCGATTGTTCTTTTTTTATTTGAAAGGTAGTAACTATAAGTTGGTCTCATAAAAGTTTGGTGAAGATCTGATGAGGATCTTTAGCATGATGAACGAGATAGCTCATCAAAAAATCGACGGGTTTCAATCAAATTTGAGAGAAACACTAAGGACCTCATTCTACATAAGATGATTAAAAAAAACAATAAAAATTAATAAAATCAAAAGAATCAAAAATCGGAAAAATTATATCTACCTACCGCTAAGCTAGTGAATTGCTCACTTTTAGTGTGCTCGCGAGGTCTACCAGCTCACAGAGCCACTAGTAAGTTCTAAGCCATGTGTCAAGTGCGTGAAAGGAGCATCTTTAAGGCGCACTATAAATCCTTTAACCACACTATTTGAAAGAACTAATGAAACGAATAAAGAACGTGATTCGTTGCATAGTGCAAGAATAATAAACAGTGCAGTATCAACATAGTCCAAGCTGAACCTCTGACCGCAGCGCTGTGCTTGGTGCGGTCCGTAAATAATAGAGTAATCTAGAAAGCTGAACGGATTTAACTCCGGCTTTCACTAATAGATAACTTAATTTCCTGACCGTATAATTTAGGTCGCAGGTTCGAATCCAGTCGTGCACCAATGGATTTTTCTATGGAAAAATTTATGTGCGCTATGCCAGTGCTCTTAAACGGTGAAGGAAAACATCGTGAGGAAACCAGTTAGTATTCTAACAGCGGCGATGGGCTTGCAACCTGTCACGTATGGAATACTAACTACTGCAAAATGTGGGTATGTGCCAAATCTAATTTTTGGATGTACCTCTGACTACCCCCCTTAGACATACTCAAAGAATCTTGAGTTAGTACTTAGTACTGAGAGATCTGAAGGGATATCTACCGTGCCTGGGGATCAAAGTCGTGAAGCTGTTTCAGTTTTTCAGTTGTATAATTTAAACCCGTGCGATGTCAGATCACTAATAAAATGTAAAAAAAATGTGTACTTATAATGAAGCAAGTAATGGCAATTTTTTTCGTAATATCTTTCCTATAAACTTTTATTTTACCAAAGAATTTTAAAACATTCGGATCAATAATATTTATTATCAACCTGAAGGACGATTCTAAGCTTTCTCATTCTATCGTCAGCAATAAACAACAGCTTTTTTTTTTTTTTTTTTTTAGTTAACAGCTTTTAGTCTGCGAAACGAAGGCTCAAGCTTCATCAAGATCAAGACTGCCATTGAATGAACGAAAATTAGTCATTAAACGCATGACAATAAGATGGACAATTGTGTGACATCTACGAAAGTTATTTCTCACTCACTTGTCATATAAAAGCGTTGTAGTCACTAAGCCATAATCCCGTGACTTTAGCACCCTCTGGCGTCAATCCTTCTCAATTACAAAGTGACGCACGTGAAACGCTGGTGTACGAATCAATGCCCTACGTATCAATACATTAAGTACCAGTATTATCTGTGCCCTATGTAACACTGACAAATAAAACCGTTGAAGCCATAACCCTGTGGATCCTTCGGCGTTAATTCTACACAGTTAAAGACTAGTGACACAAGAAAAAACATTTCCAACGAATTAATACATATCGTAACACACTGATCGAAACTCTCAAAACCAGCTCAACTGTCCGACAAATCATCGCCCAAATAAATCAGGCACCTAGGCAATTACTTAACAGGCTTATCGCGAACGGTGCAGAAGCATTCGTGGGACACTGGAAACCAAATGGTCCACTTTGGGCCTAACGTGACCGGAATTGCGTATAAATCGCCCGGAATAGTCGGTGAGTGCTCGCTAACCTATTATTGCGGAGTCTGATTTACGTCAGTAATCAACCGTTGGAATAGACACAAGAGCTATAGACTACATACAGCCACTGCAATACAGCGACACAATTTGTTCTAGAACACCTATGTAACCTATATAAATATACATATATTTGAACATAATTATATATAATATAATATAATTATTGTAGTTACAAATCTATTTTGACGACCTCAGTGGCGCAGCGGGCGAGAGTGTCCGCCTGCAACGCAAGAGGTTGCGGGTTCGATCCCCGCCTCAGAACAAATTTGTGTACGATTGGTGCTCTAAAAAACGCTGCACCAACCATCTCTGAAAATGAATGAAGTTGACGACAGTTCGATTATCTGCACTTTTAAAGAAACTTGTAAAGGAATGGGTCAAGATCCAAGATAGTCTGGTTTGTTTTATAAACCTCTCTTGACTCTATTATTCAGTGACAATTTTATGATACAGGGGCCAGAGAACATAACCTCTCTGAATAACAATTGTAATCAAGCGTTGATGACAATTTCCTCCGGCGTTTATTGAGCTCAGAATACTTCGGTGCACTGCACCATCGAGGTATTGTGTTTATGACTTGGTGTGTAGTTTTGCTACTGGTATATATAATTTTCATTTGTATAGAGTAGAACTAAAGGTGTGTGGTTAGAAATGGGTACCACTGATCCGGTGTGTAGCTTTTAAATGGTTACTGGTACCATTTTCATTTGAATATTAAATAAATAATGCTGGACAATCAACACAGCACCATCTAGCCCCAAAGCAAGCTACACAAAGCTTGTGTTATGGGTACTAGATAACTGATACTCGTATATTTAATACATTATATACTTACATAGATGACATGAGAGTTGAGAACAGTACAGAGATGACATGACTGTATGAAAGATGACTGAGTATGAATGGAGTGACTGCTGAGATGACGGCTGATAGAGGAGAGTGGAGAGCAAAAACCTGTTGTGCCGACCCCGCATGAAGTGGGATAAGGGCAGGAAAATGATGATACTTACATAGATACATATTTTTTGATAGAAAACACCCAGACCGACTGAACAAATTTCTGCAGATCGACACAAAGTTGTTCCGAGGCGGGAATCGAACCCGCAACCTCTGCGTCGCAGGCGGACTCTCACCCGCTGCGCCACTGAGGTCTTCGTATTGTAGACATAAAGCTATTTTCGTTTGAGATTTGAACTGTTTTATTTGTATCATGTTATGAGGCTTTGAGACTGCTCTTCATCGTGCTCGATAGATTGAGACTGGAATTCCATGATGTTTTGTATTTTCTTCTTCTTGTCTCCTCGAACGCTGAAATAGGTGTGGTGGCGTTCACCCAGATGTTGTCTACATAAATGATAAACGTATTATTTTTCTCCAGGTCTTATTGTGAGCGGGTGTTCCGCGACTGCCGCCTCCAGACATGCTACGTCCAATCAGCTGCTTACCCTGGAGTTTACCCCAGGAACTTGCACTGCAGGTAAACTACATAACTAAAGAGCCGCCTCTGACTCCACTCGCTTATTGGTACTGATTGCTAGCCATTATTTAACGTTTTACCTTCGTTTTTACTTTCTACCTCGTTCCCATTTTTTTTGGGATAAAAAGTTGCCTATATTCAGTATGCATTGTTCAAAAATTTCACATTGTTAGGACTTAATATGAATAATGATTAGATTCAATACATAATGTACCCAGGTAGGGTGTTGCAATAGAGAGTAGCGGACTATAAGCCTATATTAAAATCGTCCAATGTTTTCAAACGCTAAAGACATGCATATAATGCTCATTCATGTAACGTAGGTATTTATTTCTTTCATTATAGATAGTAGACGACCGGTTGATGTTGGTATGACTTTAATACGCAGTGTGGAATTGTCTTTTATATGTTTTATGATTTTTTGAGCCCTGATTAATTTGTTCGAAGCCAGTTCGAGCTACTGCTACCAACTACTACTACCAACTGGGCTATGAAGGTCATCTCAATCCTAATTATTTCAAGGACGATCAGTTGGCTGACCCAACACAATCAATGCTATCTGGACAAAAACGGTCGATGTTTCAATTATGGTAATCTTTCTATTGAGAAATAATCCCACGAAAGGTCTCTGACCCTCTGGCTTTGATTGAGTAATTGAGTGTTTTTATTGTGACCTGTCTGACATTGTTGTTTTTATTCTGACCTAACCCAGTCCGACACTGTGAATGTCAGTGAATAACAAAACGTTATACATTCTTCTTCATACAAGTCAAAAACATTTCTAATATATATATTAATTAGTCTATATAATAATAGTCTAGTCTCTAGGTCTCCAAATATAAGACCTATATTCCTACTAGACATGGAGTTGGAAGACTTGCGGTTCTGCTTTTTCAAAACTGGATCGAACAATAAAAATTGACTCACAGCTGTTATCTGGGTAGGCGTTTTCTATTCCTATTCAATAAATTGAAAAGCTCAAAAGCGTTTGGCCTTTAAATGTTTGTGGTTTGCCCTTTTATAACAACTTCTGTTGCCCAGTGGGTTGGTCTAACTCTATCGAAAGGTGCAGGTTTATGTTTAATTTCCATGGTAAGGACAAACGTTCACACGACCTGCAAATACTGTTATTTCTGGATGTAGTAATACCTCCAGAAATAATTTGTCGTCGTCTTCGTCGTACTTTTTTTAAGTGATACCGTCTAGAATGAAAATCGTAAATATACTCTGAAGTAACTGTAGTTTTAATTTTATGAATTAATTAGTTTTTTGGGCGTGAAAGATGTCCCAGTTTCAAGTCTGAGTCAGCACCATGACGTCTACCATAGAATAAATTACCATCAAAGGTTTTTCGCCAATATATATTCAACAAAAAAGCTTCAAAAAGTGTCCTTCAGGATAGGTAACGCACTGGCAACGCTCTTGGTGTTGTTTATGTGTATGGGCGACGGTGAAGCTTACCATCGTGGGCCGTTTGACCGTTTGTCTATCTTGTACATAAAAAAGCCTTGCTTATGGATTAGTCACATACCTATTTCATAAGTTTATTTCTTCCAGATACCATTTGAACACAAGGTTGCCATACATCAAGCTGTACATTGAGAACGAAGAGTTCAACATCGACGGTCAGCGGTGCGAGAACATCATGACGTGTCCCATGAGACCCATTACTTCTGGTGAGCTTGGTGAATATATCATAAGACAGAATTAACAACTCAATATAGCTCTGCATTGTATACGGGAAGATGGGGGAATGCGGATCACCTGAGAGAAAATGCTCTATTTGTTTTTTCATTTGTCTTATGTTAGATTTGAGGCTTAGACTCTGTCTGCTCAAGCGTTACAACCCCTGCGCTGCAGCGTGCTCGCTGTATTTTAAGGCACCTTATTTAATAAGTGATTGGAGTGACCGGTATTACCCGACATGATCGCCATTACCCCTGCTTCCCCTAACTATGTATAAAAAAAGTATATTATGTATTATATCAGCTATCTGGTCATACATTACATGCTTTGGCTTAGTTTGGAGCTAGATAGTGCTGTGTGGTTTTAAATAATTAAACTATACATTAGTAGGTACTTAAGTAGTAAAGTAGATTTTACCTTGTCCCTAAAGTGAGTTAGAACTTTTGGTTTGGATACTCAATAATCCAGCAGTGGCTTTCAAGCTGATAATGATGGTGATAGAAAAATACATTTAAAACCATCGAGGCTTTGTTTTATTCAGTTTTATCCTCACAAGGAACACAGCTCATAAAAAAATAGAAGAGTCAAAATCATCTCAATACAAGAAAATTGGATAGCTATCAAATATTCACCTACAAAAGGGCTTACAGCTACTTCTGCTAGTCCAGACAAATAGGGCCATGCGGGGTCGATCGAAGGTCATAGAGGCTAGTTGACTCAATCCAATTTAGATAAAAGGGTCGATCGAGTCTCTGAATGATTCCATTGGTCTCCTGCATCGGCAATCAGGGTAAGAACAATCAAAAAGTTTCCCTAATTCTATTAGTTTTGAAAGAGACTGTTTGTTCGGGATTGCGATGTACGGAATCACAATCTGCAGTCGTTAGTAGGGGTTAGCGCAAATTATAAGACACACAGTAGTACTAGTTTGGATTCTAAGCTAAAACTTTGTAGTTTAGATAGTTCTGGGAATTAGTAAAACTTCGAACGAGTAATTTTCATTAATGGATTCTCATTAATTACCCAGCTGTTAGTTGATAAAATAAATAAATAATGCTGAACAATCCACATAATACCATCTAGCCCCAAAGTAAGCTACTCAAAGCTTGTGTTATGCCTACTAGATAACTGGTATATTTAATACACTATATACTTACATAGATCGATATTTTATATTATGCATAGAAAACACCCAGACCAACGGAACAAATTTCTGCAGATCGTACACAAATTTGTTCCGAGGCGGGAATCGAACCCGCAGCCTCTTGCGTCGCAGGCGGACTCTCGCCCACTGCGCCACTGAGGTCGTCAAAGTTGTGCATATTAAACGAAGTTTAGTGATACTGTGATACTATAACAAAGGGTTTCAAGACGACGATTCTGAGCCTTCTCTATCGCGCGACCTTATATTAGTTAAAGTTTTATATTCGTTCTAGGGTTTTTGTGGCTTTTTTTTTATACAACCAGCTGATGGAACAAGCAGATGTTAAGTGGTAACCATCGCCTATAACAAAGCATTGCCTCGTAAGTCACGCACGATAGGAACGTGCCTTACGATGCCCTGCTCTGCGTCCATCAACTTGAGGCATACAGATGTTAAGCCTCATGTGCCTGTAATTACACCGGCGACCACACTCTTCAAACCGAAACACAGCGTTGCTGCTTGGCGGCAGAAAAAGGCGTGCTTCAGATAAGATAAGATAATTTAGATGATATCTTTAAAAATATTTATATGTGCGAGGAAGAAATTACTGATATCAGGCTTCAATTCAATTTTGTAAAAAGATTTTAAAAAACCAAAAAAAATTTCGGATTAGAACTCAGACTAGAGTCAACATTTTGCTAAAGTATTATACCAGCAAATAATTGCTTAAAAAAAACTTGTCCGATAAAGATTTTCTTATCCTTCTTTGCTGATATTTAAGAGGTCGACAAATAGTAGCCCCAAGGCGGTATTGCGTAAAGGCTGTGTACACTGCTTAAACTTCTAACCGACCTTTTAATACGATTACGTATTTATTTGTATGCAGGTGTACCTACTGCTGAACTATCACGTACCTACTAATCTAAAGCTTTACTTATTAAAATCGAAACATAAACAATGCCAAAACTGTTACTTATGTGTGTTACAATTCTTGTGTATTAATATATTTGATTATTCATTTCTATATAATCTGAATCTTAGAAACAGCTTTAACGATTTTCATGAAATCTACTATGCAGGGTTTTCGGAGGCGATAAATTAATCTAGCTAGGATTAATTTTTATAAAATGTTTTGTTATCCGTCTTTTCAGGCAATTAAAAACATAACCTTGAAACATACGAGTAATAATACAATTTTTTTTTTTTATAAATAATAATAAATAAATAATGCTGGACAATCCACACAGCACTATCTAGCCCCAAAGTAAGCTATTCAAAGCTTGTGTTATGGGTACTAGATAACTGATATATTTAATACATAATATACTTACATAGATAGATATTTTTTTTTATTATACATAGAAAACACCCAGACCATCGGAACAAATTTCTGCAGATCGTACACAAATTTGTTCCATGGCGGGAATCGAACCCGCAACCTCTTGCGTCGCAGGCAAGCTCTCGCCCGCTGCGCCACAGAGGTCGTCTATTATTATTTAAGCCTCGTCAGTAGATGGCGTTGTTAAGCAACCGAGCAAAGCTCAATCACCCAGATATTAACATTTTATGAGTAGGTATTTAGAAACAACCGGGTCTTCAAAATTTTATCCAGTCGACTTATCGAGGCGACGGCGTGACCCGAGGGCTGGTGAGTATCTCTGGCTCAGCGTATCAGCATTGCCATTCAGCGTGACAATGCAGCCAGTGTCTTGGGCACGCTTCCGACTGGCACTGATTTGGATCAGTTGAACGATCTATAGATATAGATCGTTTGCAACGGTCTGCAGATAGCTTAACTGTTTCATATGTATTTTGTATATTTTGTACATTTTGTAAATAATTGTAACTATTAGTTGTAATTTTCTTTGTCAATAAATGTATTTTTTAGAAACATAATAGCAATAAAACCAAGTTCAGTTCTCATAGCTTGTATAGCTTCACCAATACCTATTAGTTTACCAAACAAGGCAGGCGAATCAGTTAGCTTAATTTAGAGAGCTCTAAAGCGATAAATTGAAGTTTATTAACTTACTCGCAGTGTAGACTGCCCCTATTTCTACTATCACAAACTTTTATTAAACAAAGGATGATAAACGACGCTATCCCCGCAATATCAAACATTCTCTCCATTATATTTTTACATAATTCCTCAAGTAGGTGGTTGAGAAATTTATAGCCCTAATAAATAACCAGTAGCCAATAATGGAGCATTAAATCTGAAAGTTCTAGAAATGGCGTTATTAAATTCTGTGGTAGGCTATTATTTTAATAGCTGGGTTGAGCGAAGGCTTTGATATTCAAAGCCGTTACACAACAATATTGGTTAAGGGTACATACTATTTTGAATAAATAAATAATAAAATAAAAAATAAATAATGGTGGACATTGCACACATCACTCTCTCGCCCCAAACTAAGCCAGATAGCTATATACTACTTATATACTTTTTTTGTAAATACATACTTATAAATATTATTTAACACCCAGGCAGAGAACAAACATGTTCATCACACAAATGTCTGTTCTCGGTGGGAATCGAACCCACGGCCTACGATGCCGAAGGCAGAGCTATACTATACCAACTGAGCTGTGAAGACTGTAAATGAGCGCTTTGTATACGACTTGTCCGGGAAAATACTACCAACATGCCTATTTCTTCCACCAAGCAGCATTTAGCACATAAACATGAGACATCTGCATGCCTCAAGTTGATGGAAGTAACGCAGTGCATCTTAGGGTTCTATGGTGCGTTACTGGCAACATTTTGTTGTGACTACCATCAGATCAGGGCCATCCACTTGTCAGGAAGAAATATAGAAAAAGCTCAATATTAAGTTTATCATCTGAATGTTCCATTGGCATAAAAAAGGTGAACAAAGACAGAAGGAAGGTAACATCAGCATTTCTTGCTTATCAGCCATAACAAACATAATGTACTGTCATCAGGCTCAGAGAAGTGTCCTTACGACTACATCAAGATCTACGACGGCAAGGACGAATCAGCCGCCGTGATTGGCACGTTCTGCGGTATGGGCAAGTTCCCCTACTCCATCATCGGGACTTCGCAGGATCTGTTTGTGGAGTTCGTCAGCTCTCCAGCAGGTTAGTAAGTAATGGTGTAGTAGTGGACTTAATCAACAGTGGAGTGGCGCCCGCAAGAACCAAGGCGTCGCGGCAGATCAGAGGCACGTGGAACATCAAAACGTGATCATGAGCTTTATTATTTATGACATAGGAGATACTTTGCCCTGACCGTATGACACGGCTGCCTTGTCTTAGCTGTGATCGCGGTGCAAATGGTCATAGTGAATAAGGCTCCAGAGGCAATATTCTATATGACATAGGAGATCCCTTGCCCCAAACCGTGGAACGTCAAAACGTGATCATGGGCTTTATTCTTTATGACATAGGAGTTACTTTGCCCTAACCGTGTCACGTCAAAACACGATCTAAACGCAAACGCGATTGAATTGGTCATGGTGAATAACGCCCCAGAACGAGATTGCGTGATGAACTCGACAAATACCAGCCGGAGTGGAACACAGCAGCAAAGGATCGTACAGAGTATAGGGAAGGGGGGAGATTTATAAACCTGTCAGAAAAACAAATTCTTTTTTATCTGCGTGATGTGTTCCTGGATATCTGAACCACTCAATTTCTAAGTGGGTTATTTTCTAACAAATACCCAAATAATTCACAACTCATTATAATTTATCAACTTTCTGTGCCACAAAGGTCCGCTCCTCAACACTGGTTTCCACTTCAACGTCGGCAACTGGCCGGGTCACGTGGAAGCCCCCGGCTCCCGGGTCGGTACTTGCGACTGGTTGCTCACCGCCGAGTCCTTGAAGAAGTCCGGAGACACGGAGGGCATATTCTTATCAGTGGCGCATTGGTACCCGCCGCATACGTCCTGCACTTACCTGATGCAGGGGCTTCCCGGGCAGGTTGTGAGGCTGTATTTCCCAAGGTGAGTTAGATAAAGCCTCTGTTAATTGTACCTTTAGAAACTTAAAACACTCGGTCACAAGTGTGTGGCCATATGTATCGGATGGATTAAAACTTTTTTAAGAAGAATTTGCCATAAGCTTTCAAACTGAATACAGTTTTGTGAACACACTCCCTCCCCTCTTTCCGGCGCTTCTTTTTACGAGACGCACTATAAAAGTCTATAAAAACTCAGCTTCCGACACTAATACTCATTCTCTTCACAGTTTTCGGATCAACCGCATTGAGTCACCCATTGTGCCATGGACGGGCGACTGCGGCGAATCCTTGACTCTCTACGACGCGCCCCGGCCGGACGATGCACGCATCATCAAGACATTCTGCGACACCTTCAGCCGACCTATGGAGAAGCATGACTTCGTGTCGACGGGGAACGCGATGTTCGTGAGATTTGAGAGCAAGACTGGGAGCTACAGCGGGTAACTTGAACTTTTTACACCAATGTCAAACTCGAAATCAAAATATTTTCAATAAAATCACAAGTGTTAGTAGGTTTAGTCTTAAAGCTAGGCGACTTTAGGTGCCAGTTCCACGCGACAAAAGCCTAGAAGAACAGGCATCAAACTGTCTCTACATACTACACTTTTGTGGCACTAAGTGTCATTTAATGAATATAAACATACACTATTTCATGACAATAATGACAAAAAATTGTTTTGAAAAGGAAAAAAGTCATGAAAACCAGTATTTATATTTTTCAGTTGCGTCATTGCATTCATTAAAATAATGTCATTAGGCAATAAGGTTACTACTATTCATATCGAGAGCTATCAACACTGACATCAGCAACATATTGTTTTTAAAACCACATTTCTCGATGATTGTACAGCCTCAGGTCGAACACATGCGACCACAAACAGACTGTATTTCAACCAAACTCTGGGGAACACTTTACAGTTCACAACAATTAATTAATTTTTCACCACACACATTATACCACATTTTGATACAGCTCTCATATTTTATATTGTCCTCTGTCGCTGAATATTGTCAATTATTATTATACGAGTAGGAATATACTTTTTATTGACCTGTGGCGGTCATTACTGATAACCCACTAAAGAAAATGTTAATCAAACTTGACAGAATAGTAAAGGAGGTCAATTAAACACTAGCAACGGCCTAGCTAGTTGTAGAAACCCTAGAAACCAGACCGATTACCAATTATTGAGTAGTATAATAATTGGTAATCGGTCTGGTTTCTAAGGTTTCTACAACTAGCTAGGCCGCTGCGCTCGGTGAGCCCTTTAATGCGTGACTAGTGGTGATTGCTAGTTAAGCCACCTCATATCCTTCAAGGAGACCAGCAGCTTGCTTTTTTCAGCGTATGCCTCCTAGGGCATCTTTCAAGGTTATCGATAGAGCGCTGCGCTACGGCACTCTAGTAGTATAGTATCCGCCAAACTTCTTGGCCATCGCGCGAGGTGGTAGGGGAAAGGTTTGCACTCTTCGCACCACCAAAGAGACCTATTTTTCGTTTCTTTTTCATTCAAGGACGTTTGGCCAAGAAGTTTGGCGGATACTATACATACTCAGACAACGCACAGGCCAAACCCTTAGGCCTAGAAACTTGAAATTTCGCATACGTATTTCTCTAATGCTCTAATGACGTAGGCACCCTAAGGAAGAATTTTTCAAAATTCAACCCCCAAAGGGGTGAAATAGGGGATAAAAGTTTGTATGAAACTCCTCAACATCCATGTGTGTGCACTGCCCTTTCGGTTTTTCAAAACTACACCAAGATTAACTGGAAGAGAATGCTCTCTAACATTAAGTTCGCCTACGTACGATACATTTTGTTTATGTGAAATAAAGAATTTTCTATCTATCTATCTTTGAAAGTTTCAAAGTAAACAAGCGCGAGCGAATCCGCGGGTTCAGCTAGTGGGTAATATGCAGCTGAACACTATCTCTACTTGTGTTATTTTCCCACAGTTCTTCCCTCTACTATTGGGCGCACTACGACTTTTTCAACAACACGCGCTTTGGTGAGCCTGTGGCTGGCACCGCCTGTGACGAGGTCATTGCCTCCTGGAAGCAACGGGCCGGTCGCCTGAGGTCCCCGCTTAACACCCTGGTCTACAAGCAAGCGCCGCCAGGAGAAGATGTACACTGCTTGTACAGATTTGTGACGGACAAAAGAATCTATGCGAGGGTCATCTTAACGATTCTAAGCGTCAACTTCAAGGTGGGATGAGTCATATATTTTTTTATTAGTTTGAATATGTTTACTACACTTTAGGAAATCACAAAGATTTTTATAATGTCTCAAAAGTTAAATCCCGCTCGGAGAATAACTATTGGGACATTATAAAAATCTTTAAATCACATTAATTTAGAGTTACCAATACCTTAACAATCGTAAAAAAACTAAAAAAATTATCTGTTCTACGTCATTTAGGAAAATCATAAATATTTTTTTAACTACGATTATTATCCAAAATGTTGTGAATGTTGTGATAATCTTCGGGGATTCCGCCTTATCTTTCATACGGGGCTTAGTAATTCTGATCTATCCCGTTGGATTTTTGATCTGAATTGCTATGGCAAGCACAAGCTTCATTGCACACGGTGTGCAATGAAGTCAATAAAGCGTATATAAAACTAGTGGCTCTGGGAGCTGTAGACCTCGCGAGCATACTAAAAGTGAGCTATTTACTGCCTTAGCAAAAGCTATTTCAGAGTTTTGAAAGAAACCTATCAATGTTGAAGAGAAGTAGAAAATACCCATCCCCATGATGTTTTTTCTATTTAATTTTGTAAATTTTTGAGGAATGTAATGTGCAAGTGCATTTTCCGTTTTGTGATTTTTTTGATCTTTTTGATTTTTTTTGCATCATCTTGTGTAGAATGAGGTCCTTTGTGTTTCTCTCAAATTTGATTGAAAACCATCGATTGTTTGATGAGCTATCCTGTTCATCATGCTGAAGATCCTTATCAGATCTTCGCCAAACTTTTATGAGACCAACTTATAGTTACAACCTTTCAAATAAAAAAAGAATAATTGAAATCGGATCTCATTTGGTGGAGATATCCAGTATATCAAATAGCCCCCTTTTTGCCCTTTTTTTGGGGGAAGTACCCCTCCAATCAAAAATCCCCGACGACAAAAAAATTCTGATAAGTCATATAACCTGTGTACCAAGTTTCGTCCAGATCGGTTGAAAAATGCGACCTGTAGAGGAGAACAGACAGACAGACAGACAGACAGACATCCGGACAAACGCATTTTTGGCCAATGTGGAAACTGAGACACTTCGGTCGCTCGGTCAAAAAAGAAGAGCATTCATATACGAAAACTTTATATTATTGTAATACAAGGTCTATTATGCACTAACCGCTGACAGGTAGCTATGTGAAGTTCATGTTACAGTTCTGGGAAATGGTTAACTGTACGGGCACATGAGACCTACCAGCTCTTATTTTAAGATGGTTAACGTAATGGGACGCCGACAAAGTTGGCTCCCTGCCCTGTTTGCTACATTTTATAAAAGTTATCGTGACCCGAATAATATTCATTTTGTTGTAAAAGGGTACTTGCAACAAATTTCCACTTTTAATACATCGCGTTTATTGCATAGGACGTAAATTTTTTTTATACCGATACTACTTGCGGCCCGCTGTGACACCCGCGCAGATTAAAATTCCGGTATTCCCACGGGATAAAAAGTAACCTATGTGCTATTCCGGACTATAATCTATATGTCTGCCAAGTTTCATCCAGATCCGTTCAGCCGTTCCGGCGTGAAAGAGTAACAAACATCCATCCATCCATCCATACTTACAAACTTTCGCGTTTATAATATCAGTAGGATAAATTCAATAGAATGTTTTAATTTTCAAATAATTGGTATAACCGTTCACCTCATTTCAGTACGGGTTTTTAATTAGTGCCTTGTTTCACTAACAAATGTTAGCTAGATTAAACTCATATTGTTAATTTTATTGTTAGAACAGCCGTGTAATGAACATGAGCTTAGGCTTTTGTGTTTTGTTGCCTATTAATGACGATCTCAGAGGCGCAGCGGGCGAGAGTCCGCCTGCGACGCAAGAGGTTGCGGGTTCGATTCCCGCCTCGGAACATGTTTGTGTACGATATGCAGAAATTTGTTCCGTTGGTCTGAGGGTTTTATGTATAATAAAAAATATATATAAATATATAATGTATTAAATATATCAGTCATCTAGTACCCATAACACAAGCTTTGAGTAGCTTACTTTGGGGCTAGATGGTGATGTGTGGATTGTCCAGCAATTATTATTAGATCATCGAGGGGTATTCGACCATATCCTTTAACGGCTCAAAATGACTAGTTTTATCAGTTTTATTAAAAACTAACTCAGTTCGTTGTAAAATTTGTTGAAATCTAATTGGGATCACATTGAAACTAAAAGCTGTCTTACGACCTTTGCATTTATTTTTATCACTTTTTGTTTGGAACAATTGAGCACTCTCTGAATAGAGATTTGACTTTGTTTCATTAACATAATATTTTAAGCCATTTATTGCAAGCAAAATTTAAACAATATTCCACACAACTATATCGATACATTATATGTTTAACCTTTTTTGACAAAAGCCTCCTTCCTCCAAGCAACCAAACGAAGCATTTTCAAAAGTGGTAAGGTGTTGAATGTTTAAAATTAAAAAGGATTCGTTTCCTGTCATCTAACGAAGCAACATAGCATTTTCATTTTAATTGTTTTTCTAGTGTTATTTTGAGTTGTGTTGTGTAATTTTGGGGGTATTTTAACCAACATTACTTGTGGTCTTAGCACAAAGTGTAAGCATTTGGAATGAAAGTGTATTATGTGATATCGTGATTTGACCGAAAATGTTTCAAATGTTTTGAAGAAACCGCCACCATTTTCTTCAAAACAATGACTGACTCGACTTTGGACTGACGTGACTAGAAACATAACTACAAAGAGTATAATCTCTGAATCACTTGACATTGGCAAGATTGTCTATGACAGGAGCCATAAAAAGAAAAAAGAAAGAAAGAAAATTAAAAAGCTAAATACTATTGTGTTGTTGCAGGAACATCCCTACACCCCAGTGTCCTGCCAGAACTGCTATGAGGATCGTGCTGATAAACTCATCATCTGGGAGCCCATACCTGGTAAAGCAGCCAACACTACCCTAGGGGTTAGCACTACACCTCTTCCCCTTCACATAGCAGTCCAGAAAGCGGTAGGATCTTGCATATGTGCGAAACACGCGAATACCGTATCCAGAGCACGACCGTATATAGTCGTCTCTTCTGGCGAGACATTAAATCTTCAGTTGATAGTAGACAATGCACACGCAGCTGCGTCTTACTTCAAAAATCCGTCACCACTTTTCGAAGCTCGGTATGAATTTGTTCACGGACCTCTATGTGGACCAGCTATCATAGCAGCGTCGGCCGCAGACGGTGAGATAGTATACCCTCATTTAGAAGCTCTAGGCTACACTGAACCACCGAACCGAATCCAATGCATCTGGGATCTAGAGATCGAAGAAAAGAAGGATATCTACCTGCGATTCGAGAGTGTGAACTTTGCTTCAAGACATTGTGAAGATGGAAACATTCAAATTTACCTTCCAGGAAGAGTCGAGCCTTATCTCTCCATATGTGGTGGCAATGTCTCTGAAACCAAAAAACTTCCTATTTTCTCTTCTGGTGAACTTGGATTCGAATCCTTAGACGATCCCCTAGTCATTGAAAAAGAAAAGATCAGATCTATCAGAATAGTCTTTATTGGTAGTGCATCACCAGCTCGTGCTGCTTTTAAGATCATCTGGACAGGTCTTTCTCACATGCCCAGAAACTCTGATGGTACACTAATGACGTCACGATTAACAGATAGCTCCAAAGCGGAATATGGTTTAGGTTGCGATTTCATCTGCCCTGGAGAAGAAGGACTCTGCATTCCAGCTCAATTGATTTGCAATGGGGTTCTGAACTGTCCCAATGTCACAACCTCTGAGCCAAAGTTCTGGACACCTGAGGAAAAACGGTCAAAAGAAGCCTACTCGGAAGATAGTCTGAGGAGGTTGGGTTATTGGGACGCGCTAGGCGGTATCCCTCTTGGACAACTGCATGATGAGTCCCCTGAATTGTGTGCTGGGAAACGAAACGCTGGAAGCGGTGATTGGACTGGACCGGCTTTAGGAGCTGGGTTAGCTTTTGCTCTCGGACTATGCGCGCTAGCTGCTACCTGGCGCCTCTGCTGCCGCAAAAGGTCTCCAGACGAGGAGTCTTTGGATTACTGACATGCGGCCCGCGGTGCGCCGCACGCACCGCCAGGGCTCCACTCGCGATCGCAGTCCAGAGACCTGCCCATGGACTGGACGTTGCATTGACAAACACTTTATTGAGCGCCACCCCTCTACTATCTATTCTTCGTGGACGCAATGATGCGGACGAAGAATGCCTGGGTATAAGCGAAAACAAGTGTAATTTAATTGAAATCCGTACAAACGCTGAGGAGAATAGTTTACCTCTAGGCCCTCACGCCTATTTTTCTGCAAGCAAACGTACTCATAGCACTGTAGGTTGTACAATTTTTGGTTTGTAAAAACGGAGCATGATCATTCGATCATGTTGTACGGAATTATACAAAAACTTTCGAAAATATCTTTTAAAACATCAAACTTTTATTTGAAAAAAAAAAAGGTTTTATCTCCACTTAGTTTCGAGGGTGATAAGCGCTCTAGTTGTTATGTAATTATGTAAATACCCTAAACCTGATCCTAAGCTTCAGATACGATCATAGGTTAGGACACGGTGATAGTAGCCATACATACAGTTAAGTAATTATCAGTATTATTAATAGGCGTTAAATTTTGTATCACGATCATAATCAAGAAAACCTTCTCTATCTATTCATGTTCAGACAATTCAATGTTAATGTTAAAAGTCATGGTATTTTCAATTATAAAAATGTAAGTGAATTAAGCTTTAGCACACGTCGACTTTTCTACGCGTGTCCTACACTAGAGCACGATACGCTCGAGTGTAAAGGAATATTTTTGCAAAGGTTCAACACCATTAATGTATCACTGCAACTGCTATGCCTAGGTCCCATCTGAAAACCAGCGCCGCTTCACTTGTGGAGCGGCAATAAGCTGAGATGGGGCCTATTTTGGATCGCGCGCGCATGCACTTGGCACGAACTGATTTGCACTTTCCACCTATCTACACACATACACGTCATTCTCTGTTTTTATTTCTGTTTTATTTTTCCTACCTACCTACTGTTTATTTTGCAATTATTCTTGTTTGTCTTCTCGTGTTTGCTTTTCTGTCGTGCTTTTCCAAAATAAATGTATTTTCTTTCTTTCTTTCTATGAACATGTGTTTTCAGAGCGTCGAAAAGTCGCCGCGTCTAAGAGCCTCATTGTCATTTAATGCCAAGTTATCAACATAAAAACAACATAAAAATTTTGACTTCAATAATGACCAATTTCGAAAGTTTTAAGTGAGAAGTCGGCTCAGTTTTTTGCGTTAATAAAGCAATTTGAGCTTCTGCCAAATTGTTAGTTCTGAACTCATCAGTTTTTATACACTGTTTATAATTAAATCCATTCCCTCACTGATTGTACTGCAATTGATAAGGCACTTGGAATACTAATTTAGAAAGTGATTCTTCATAAAACAAGGCTTAGAAACGCTTTGAAAATCATACAAATTATTTATTGGAAGGCAAAGAAATAGCAGACAAATTTGACATTAAATTTCACAATGAAGCATCATCATTAAAATGTAAATAAATAAACAAATCTAGAATTAAGAGTTTTAAATCATACCAAATTTAAGGTTTGTTTTCTTTAAATAAATGAATCTTATAGAAAAACCCACCACCTTTGCTTAATTTTGGTGTAGGTACTATCGAAATTCTATTTCTAAGTAAAAATGTGTTTGGTTTTTTCAAAAAGATTTTTACTGTTTTGGCAAAGACGGAAGAATATTATTATAAAACAAAAGTGTATATATATTGCAGTATTCACTTGTCCCAATGGGTGAATCGTTTCAGTTATTCACTATTATTGAGAAGTCGGCTTATTATTGCTACCTTATACGGTCCTACATACCTATGAACGAAGAAAATAATGCTCAACCCTGTAAGATACGTAGTATGTTAGAAATTTCTGAATAAGCACAAAAGCTTTGTTTAGTTATTAGCTCATAAATAAAACATGTGCCATTGGGACGATGTAATTTTAGATTGTTTATTAATATAGTTATAATTAAGTTTGTTAGCTGAATTCAACCATTGGGAGTGTTGATAAATAAAATATATTTTGTACAAATAAACTGTGTTTTGTTAACAGTTAATAAATAAATCCCATAAATCCCATAGCATAGGACAAATTTTGCTTTGATATAGAGCTAACTGGCACCAGCGGGAACATTGGTATATATAAAGCGTTTTCTCATAATTGGGTTCATGAGGCTTAACATCTGTATGCCTCAATCAAACATGTTTACCACTTAAAATCAGATGGGTGATCTGCTTGTTCTATTAGCGAGTTTAAAAAAAATCGGTATAATCCTTTTAATATTATAAACGCGAAAGTTTGTAAGTATGGATAGATGGATGGATGGATGGATGGATGGATGGATGGATGGATGGATGGATGGATGGATAGATGGATGGATGGATGGATGGATGGATAGATGGATGGATGTGTGTTACTCTTTCACGCCGGAACCGCTGAACGGATCTGGATGAAACTTAGCAGAGAGGTAGATTATAGTCTGGAATAGCACATAGACTACTTTTTATCCCGTGGGAATATCCCCATCCAGGGGCCCAATTCTGTAAATAGCCAACGTGTCAATAGAGAGGCAGTAGTGTGCAACAGTGGCCAAACAATCTCAGTAGTCCGTCGATACAGTGTCAATTGCGTGTTGTTTAACTCAAAGTTACAGAATTGAGCCCCAGGTTGCTGTTTTTATCCAAGTTTCATCCCGAATGGTTCGTTGGTAACGGCGTAATTCGTTACCAACATAGATAGATGGATAACTCTTTATTGATTACCACAACATAATTAATTAAACACATTTTACTTAAAAACTAATAATACAGTAATACAATGAGCGGCCTTATCGCTAACAGCGATCATTTCAGGCAACCTTGCAACCAACATATTCCTAATCGTCACTCACTACCAAGTGAATTTGTGGTGAAAATAGTAGAAAATGTGAACTGTTCAAAAAGCTACGTCAGAAAGTGGTTTAGCCATCCATTTTAGACAAAAAACCGTGAAACTACAGCTCGTAAATTTCTACAACAAAAACTTGTGTAAATCATTTTATTTTCTGCATTTTATATTTCCCGGTACTGTTTTGGCACACCTGGTTTCAAACTTTTAACTTTTGCATTATTTACAACATAGTTTCAGCTCTTGTTTTTCTATCTGGAATAAAACTAGGGATATTCCTGGATTTTTCTATCGAAAAATTTATGTGCGCAATGCCAGTGCCCTTAAACGGTGAAGGAAAACATCGTGAGGAAACCAGTTACTATTCTAAGAGCGGCGATGGGCTTGCAACCTGTCACGTATGGAATACTAACTACTGCAAAATGTGGGTATGTGCCAAATGTAATGTTTGGACGTACCTCTGGCTATCCCCTTAGACATCCTCAAAGAATCTTGAGTTGGTACTTGGTACTGAGAGATCTGAGGGGATATCTACCGTGCCTGGGGATCGTAAAGCTGTTTCAGTTCTTTCATATTTCTGAAAACACTTCAAAGTCAAAGGATTACTTGAAACATCTTAAAGCTAGGTTAATGTAGGTAGGCTTTTAGTTATGAAGCTCAAAGAGCCTACTCAATGAACCATCTAGCAGTGGACTCCTTCAAGTGTATGATGTTTTCTTTTTTCTGTCGCAAAATCCACATAGAGATTCAAATTTCGTGTTCAGTAATACCCGATAAAGCATGCAGCAGCGTCTGGCTACCAATAGTTATTCCTGAATAATAAATAAATAAATAATGCTGGACAATCCACACAGCACCATCTAGCCTCAAAGTAAGCTATTCAAAGCTTGTGTTATGGGTACTAGATAACTGATATATTTAATACATTATACACTTACATAGATAGATAATTTTTTTATTATATATAGACACCCAGACCAACGGAACAAATTTCTGCAGATCGTACACAAATTTGTTCCAAGGCGGGAATCGAATCCGCAACCTCTTGCGTCGCAGGCAGGCTCTCGCCCGCTGCGCCACAGAGGTCGTCAAATAAACTAAGTTATGTGACATTATACAAACTACTACTACTATTCTATTCTATTATTTTATAATAATAAGTAAATACCCGCTTGTTCGCGTTTGGAAAGACGCGCTATCGGTTATCTGTTATCTAACTTCACACGCCATACTTCAATTTTATTTTCTGTCGCTAAAGTATTTTTTTTTATACAACTGGCTGATGGAACAAGACGGCCCACCCGATGCCAAGTGGTAACCATCACCTATAAACAAAACATTGCCCCGTAGGTCACGCACAATAGAAACGTGCCCTACGATGCACTGCCCTGCAACTTGAGGCATACAGATGTCAAGCCTCATGTGCCTGTAATTACACCGGCGACCACACTCTTCAAACCGAAACACAGCGTTGCTGCTTGGCGGCAGAAAAAGGCGTGGTGGTAGTACTTCCCCGGACGAGCCCTTCACAAAGAGCTCTGCTACTCTTTTAAATATATGTGTTTTTGGTTGAGTTTTGCTGAAAACTTTAATGATTATAATATCATTGCTAATGATGAATGATTCAATATGTCAAGTCACTTGCTATTTCAGCTTTTGCTTCAAATTAAATAGATATAGCAAGTGACTTCACAGCCGATAACTGTTGACCGAGCTTTTAGAAACCGGGGGTAAGAAGTTTACGGCTTTTCTTTAAAGGTTTTCAAGACGTGTGATTCTGAGCCTTTTCTATCGCGCTACTTTCAATAAATTCCAATTTGTGAAAAAGGTTTTATAGACCATACAAACAAATCGGCTAACTTCATGGGTTCACGTTTATTTAGGTTTAACATTTTGCATAAGCTTATTTTCGAGATTGAAACTTTAGCTGGATGAAATATTGTTTTTATTACAAAACAGATTATCTGTAATCGAATTCAGATCGAGAATGAAAATCCAATTTTGAAACATAAATTGTAGAATATTGGAATTTGAATGTCTAGACGGGTTCGTAAAGATCACTTTTTACTTTTACCACCCCGTGGGGCAAGGACGAACATAGTTATGATGCAATCAGTTTCTGTTTTAAATAGATAAAAAGACAGATTTGCGGTTACACCTGCAGTTGCTTACACGGTTTGATTGCAACTGGTGTTTCTATCGATTAGTAATGATACTTTAATTTTTATTTACTTTCTGGTTTCAAATAGAAAACGGTTGACACTAATTGTAATTGTTACGTAATTGGCTGGCTGTTCCCCATAATCGCCTCGTTGTATCTCCCACCAAATCCCTTACTCGACGATATTAAAAGATATTATTTAGAAGTTTTTTTAGCTGCAGTCGAAAGAGTAAACGCTTACCTAATAACTATTACAAATGAATAGACTTTAGAAAATAACTGTTACAAACGAATAGACAATATTAACTTGACTGCACACAGACACAGCAAATGAATAAACTATACCTATTAACTTAACAGTACACAGACACAACGACACAAAAAGTGGAAAAATGTGTATTCGGTATGCTCATAATAAAAGGCAAAACGTTTGGTGCAAGGAAGTATGTCAACCATGAAAGGGTGATGTCTCGTTTCCAGGATAACCTGGAAATATAAATTTTAGCAAATAAAGGCCTTACTGAGTATCTGTAACAAGCACAATCTTCTTTCTTCTTTCTTCTTTTTATGGCTCCTGTCATAGACAATCTTGCCAATGTCAAGTGATACAGAGATTATACTCTTTGTAGTTATGTTTCTAGTCACGTCAGTCCAAAGTCGAGTCAGTCAATTGTTTTGAAGATAATGGTGGCGGTTTCTTCAAAACATTTGAAACATTTTCGCTCAAATCACGATATCACATACACTTTCATTTCAAATGCTTACACTTTGTGCTAAGACCACAAGTAATGTTGGTTAAAATACCACCAAAATTACACAGCACAACTCAAAATAACACTAGAAAAACAATTAAAACGAAAATGCTATGTTGCTTCGTTAGATGACAGGAAATGAATTCCACAAGCACAATACCTAATTTGTATTGGTAAAGAATTGACAATAGAACCGCGAAGTCAAGATTCTATTGTAACCCGTCAGAATGGAGCTTGTCAGTTTTCCTTTAATTTTTTTAGTTTTCCTTTAATTTTTTTAGTTTTCCGACATTCTTTTTTAAAAAGCACTAGGTATTTATGTGATTTCTTAATCCTTTATCTTATCGCTGGTATATAAAGCAGTGTGATGGAACGCATATTTATTAAGCCTGTACCTGTACCTTCACAGACAGAAACGGCAACGATTTTTGACGGTAGAAATATTCATAGGAATTATGGTCTACTAGTTGCGCCTCGCGGTTTAAATCCCGGTATTCCCACGGGATAAAAGTAGCCTATGTGTCATTCCAGACTATAATGTATATCTCTGCCAAGCTTCATTCAGATCCGTTCAGCCGTTCCGGCGTGAAAGAGTAACAAACATCCATCCATCCATCCATCCATACTTACAAACTTTCATGTTTATAATATTAGTAGGATTTTAAAGAGTAACACAATGTAGTAAAAATTCTGAGTATTTTACTACATTGTGGTAGGTAGTAAGTATAATAGTGCGCCACGTTTCACATGAAGCCTGGTCCAACAAGCCAAATAAAACTCCGCATCAAGACATTATTCTATCTTGCAGGTTAGACCGCTGTCCAAACTCCATTTTCTTCTCTCTCATCTTCATTTTCAGCTGATAATGAGCACGAGCCTGGTAAAGGCATAGAGTATTATATTCCTTAGCATAGACCTGGAAAACTCTTTTGCTAATGGGCTTCTCAATGAATTTGGATACTATTTTTGTCTAAATTCCTTGGTTTCTTACCTCTTTGAGTGAAGGTCAGTTCGAATTGGATAAGTCAAGGAATTTAAATCGCAGTATTTAAATTACGACCAAGTAGTATAAGGGTTATGTCAATTATAATCCCATTTATAATAAGCCCATTTGTCAGTTGGACATCTCCGAATAAGTTAGTAACAAGTTGCTGTAACAAGTCTATGATTTGAATTTGAAATATCGGATCACGCCAACTAAGATTACCAACTTTATTGGTTGGACTGAAGTTTATTGTTCAAAGCTAAAGACTTTGTTACTTCAAAACTTCTGTTTCAAATACTTTAAGACTTTTTGAATTAACTAGAAAATAAATAAATAATTTGGTGATTTCCCAAAGCTATATTTATCCAGACGAAGGTGGCGAAAAAACCAAGAAACTTTTATACAAGACTGGATCTCAAAAACAGAAGACACTATAGAGTGGTAAGGTCAATATTAACAATTATTACGGTCCTACATTTCCAAGAATAACTTTGTTCTATTTAATATATTATTTTTATTTAATAATTTATTTTATTATAATATTATTTTTTTCATCAAACCACTTCCACCCAGATCCACACGATGTCCAGGTCAATCGGTAGGCGTCTACTTTTGTATTTGCTCGAAAAGAGCCTTTTAGAGACGCATTTATAATACTGACATGTTTTGTACTATACACTGTTTTGTAAGACTAGTTACACGTCAAGCAGAAGAAATTGTCTAGGAATCGAAAACCACTGAACGCCAAAAACCAACAGTGCCACGTCAACAACTTCAGAAAGAATTACGTAACAGCAAACCAATTAACACATTGAAGTCAAAGTTCCAGCTAAAAATCTAATAAAAACTTCCGCACAATGAGAAAGTTAATTACGCTGCCAGCTCGTTTGACTTGCGACTTGGAAACTTACAAAACGGATCATACAGTAGTGATTTTTGCAGTCGATATTGAATAGCTTTGTCTGGAAAGTCGGCAGTAAAACTTTCCCGACTTCTACGGTTTCTGAAAACTAATTGCCTGTGGAGGTGACAAAGAAAACTGTGATTTCTTTCGTTTTATAGTTTTAATCGTTGGTTGTCGCTAGGCTCTTTATTATTGTCTCCATAAGAACAAGAATAAGTATTTTATATTCCTTGGTGTCTGCATTGTTGTAGAAACTAGCTGGAATTAAGTTTTTTTATAGATCCCAAAAAATATTATCCAAATGGTACAGAATTATGGGCTTTTTCGCTTCTTTAATATAATTGCAAAAAATGAACACAAAAGCAATCTACAGTAAAAAATCTATCAGATTTAACAAATACTGAAAATGGCTGTAAGCCAAAATTGCTTAGCAATTGCAGTCACTTGTGTCAATTCTACAATAAATGCTCCAAAACACCCAAATCGCCCCGTTCTATCGCAAAATCAAAAACTAGCCAAGTGCGTTTTAAACTACACAACAATGTAGGGTTCCGCTGAACATTTCTGTCTATCTCCACTGTAACGGAAACCCTGACGGTTATGAGTTTCTAGGTCGTAAACACACTGACTTATGACTATCAAAGTGCGTCTCGCTCGTACATTCCACAATTTTGAAATACATAGTAATATCACTGAATATAATAAAAACTGCAATCAATCAAGACATTGCACGTAGCACACAGAAAAGCAAATATATCGTTTTAATTTAAACAAGTTTTCCTTCTAAACAGTTGCATAAAATACAAAAACCAGTAAAGCCATAATAGGTACAAGTTTAATTATTCATGCTTATACACTTGCTTCACAATTCAATAAGACTTCGTTGCGTTACCAACTCATCTGCAGTATCATCAGTAGTATTATATCATACTTAATGTTGAAATGTGCGAGCTGCAGGTACCAATTAAATGTTTAAATAAAATTGCTGTAGTCTTCACCTTATACAAAAATTTATTGGTAGTGCACGGGAGAGGAAATAATGAAATACGTTTATGCTGGTGATGATTTACTTTATATCTGATTCTGTTGTATCTAACAGCTTTAAACGAGCAATTCTTGTATCTTTATTATATTATAATCTAAATCCCAGAAACGGCTAAACGATTTTCATGAAATGTTGTATGCAGGAGGTTTCGGCGGCGACAAATCGATCTAGCTAGGATTAGTTTTTGGAAACTCTTTTTATCCGTATTTTCAGTCTATGAAAAACATTAACTTAAAAATATGACTCTTCCTGACATAGTAATAATACTATTATTTTTAAAGGTACTTCATTAGATGGCATTGTTAACCAGCCAAGCTAAGCTCATCATCATCATCTCAGCCCGGTGTCACCCACTGCTGGGTATAGGCCTCCTTCATTTTCTGCCAGCCTCCTCTGTTCTTTGCGTCTCGGGTCCAGGTGTTTCCAGCGACCCTTACGATGTCGTCGACCCATCGCGCTTTCGGTCGGCCTAGATTTCGTCGGCCTGATTTCGGCCACCATTCGGTCAAGGCTTTACTCCACCGGCCATCACCACGTCTGGCAAGCTAAGCTCAGTCACCCAAATATTTGACACTAAACGTTATACTGAAACGAAAATAGGAAAATTAACAAAACGGTAGAGATTTTCAGGGTTACAGTTCGGAGTTATAAAAAGACCCTGTAAAAGCATTTACCAATAAAACGACTGTACCATTCGCTTGAAATTCGCAGGTTAAATTCTCCGATAATACCATTTCTATTCATGGCCGTGTTCTCGTTTTGTTTTTATAGTCCGTCGTAGAACTGCGCCCTAATTCGCGCTTTTTAGTTCCTCTAAGATGAACGCGCATTGAGCTTCATTATTATGAGAACAAAGACGCTACGAACGAGTACAATTCTCTTATGGTTTCCGTACTCTCCCGTACCGCCCGCCGAACCGAAACCGAAGGAGGAAGACTATAGCAAATTATTGAAACATAGTATGTTGAGTTGGAGCCATATTGCAACTAAATAAACAACACCATCTAGCCCCAAAGTAAGCTACTCAAAACTTGTGTTATGGGTACTATATGACCGATATATTTAATACATTATATACTTACATAGATAGATATTTTTTATTATACATAAACACCCAGACCAACGGAACAAATTTCTGCAGATCGTACACAAATTTGTTCCGAGGCGGGAATCGAACCCGCAACCTCTTGCGTCGCAACCGGACTCCCGCCCGCTGCGCCACTGAGGTCGTCAAACTATGTCGACTATGTAGGTATACAAGGTTTAGACCTACAGGTATACTATAGTGCTCTAGTCAATATATTATACCAGAAAAAAATTAGGGACTGTTTCAGCAGAGGCTAAGACAATATAGCACGATCGAAAAAAAATTTTTACGTTTTCTTTTTTTAGTTTTGATCAAAACTATAAACTAAACTTACAATAAAAATACTTAAGTATTATAAATCCACCTTTTAATGCCAAAATACCTACCAAAAATAACAAGGTAAGCAAGAACGCAACATTTACGGCGTTGTTCCTAATAGCAGAGGTAAAATACAAGAAACAATCAGCGAGAATTTACTGCGACTTCAAACTTAATGTTGCCGATTCTGCACAGTTATAATGACCCCCTAACACGTGGCGCAAGGTAAAGGTGACAGCGATATGCCCCCTTAAAACGTTGCCTTAACCTGCCATTGTTTTATTCCAGAAATGAAATAAGTTTTTTTAATACTACAAACTAACGAACACGCAATTTTTTCATACAACTGGTCGATGTCCACCATCACTTATAACAAAACATTGCCTCGTAAGTCAAGCACTATATGAACGTGCCTTACAATGTACTGCCCTGAGTCCATCAACTTTAGGCATACAGATGTTAAGCCTCTTCTGCTTTACGTATGCGCTCACTGCGACACACAGAAGTTGCTTCTTGTGCCCTTTATTCTATCAATTTGAACAAATTCCATTAAATATACCACAAAAAGCCTATTTAAAAGTCCCTAATCGTTCAATTTACCGTCCGGATGAAAACCATTCTCTTTTTACCAAACTAGTAAAAATACAAAAAGTTTCCACTCCAAAACTATTCGCTTGGAACTCGGTCCGTTTTTCATCCGGTAATTTCGGACGGTCGTAAAAAGCGCTCTAAACATCCGAGTCTGGTCGTAAACGCGCGAATAAACGTTGCGTTCTGACCGTAAAGGCTCTACTACACCAAAGGTGACCCTCGGACGGACTTGAACCGCACTGCATCAATGCCAATAGTATTTTATAAGGATAAATAAATAAATAAATAATGCTGGACAATCTACACAGCACCATCTAGCCCCAAAGTAAGCTTACTCAAAGCTTGTGTTATGGGTACTAGATGACTGATATATTTTACATTATATATAGATATTTTTAGTATACATAAACACCCATTAGACCAACGGAACAAATTTCTGCAGATCGTACACAAATTTGTTCCGAGGCGGGAATCGAACCCGCAACCTCGTGCGTCGTAGGCGGACTCTCGCCCGCTGCGCCACTGAGGTCGTCACTCATAAGTCATTTTATAAGGATACGTAATGCGAAGGCCGAACCAATGCGTTCAACCTGCGACTACGGTAAGGATAATAAAAAAACGCCGTAAACACCATAATAAATTCAAATCAAAAACTTAAACAGCTTCATAACTTTGACCAGAAATACACTCAGATCTCGTAATAAGTTCCAACTCCAGGTTCCTTGAGAACGACTAGGAGAGGTAGTCAGATGTACGTCTAAACATTACATTTTTGATGCCCATTGATCCTATTTCATGAAGGGATCAAAAGACTAAGGGACCATTTTAAGGTATGAGTACTAGAAATGACAGAAATCACCAACTTTTACCATACATTTTGTACGAAAAAACGATTAATCAACTTTAAATTTTTTTTGTTGTCTATTTTGTCAAAACTTACCCATTTTTTCACTTATAACGGTGGCTATAGATTGGGGAGCATATTCCTGTCAAAAAAATAAGAACTAGAATTTGAACACCTTGTTACTATTTACCCTGCGGCAGTGTAAGAATGAGCGAGTGTGAGCCAATCTTTAAACCCTGCAGGTGCGCAGTTTTGAATATTCATTGCGAATATCGCGCGATAAATTTGTAATCGTTCAGATAAATGATGATTAAGCTGGGCTTTAGCAGCGCGAAACGTTGGGCATGTTAAGTACGCGATGCCAAACAAATCATTCTTACCTGCAATACTGGATTTACAGCACGTGGCAGCCGTTTTCTTCCGCCGCCATCTTGTTTTGAAGGACTTTTTAAACTATTTACGTAATCCAGATTTGTTGACCGTTTCGTCAAATAATATTAGGGAGCAGTTGATCGAAGGGATTAGGTATTCTAACTGTCATGTTTGCCTTATAAGTTTATTTACTAAAAGTTTTCTAACCACAGATATACGTACCTACCTCTTTATCTACTTTTCTTACCTATACGCATGTCACTGAGATCTCTTCGGCAACATTATATTCTAATTTCTACTCAGTAAATATTTCTTGCTTCGAAAAAAATTAAATAAATTATACAAAGAGATTCTATGATTAGAACATACACAAAAGAAATGTTGTGAATTTTGGTAATTTATGTTTTCGTAATTAGCCTCTTCTGTGTTTTTTTGCCCTACATAATTACTGCAAATGTTACAAAGCGAAGTCTTATACGTATTAGTACGACTTTGGATCTACACGAAACAGCCCCAGACATGGCAGGCGTAATTAATGAATTCTAAATTTTCTTCTAACGTAATATAGTGTTGCAAGAAGCAAGACTGTAAAAATATAATAACAAGAGCTGAAAGGTAAAATTTATAAATAAACGAGTGACCTGCCCGCGCGCCCCTGCTTCGCACGGGTGCACATTGTTTTTCAACTGTATCATGCATGTATTATACATATAAACTTCTCTTGAATCACTCTATCTATTAAAAAAAACGCATCAAAATCCGTTGCGTAGTTTTAAAGATTTAAGCACACATATACATACGGACATCCCTATGTCCCTATGTATATGTACAGGGACTATATATGTATATATACAGGGACAGAGAAAGCGACTTTGTTTTATACTATGTAGTGAGATAGTGATGTAGTGATGAGCAAAGTTTGTTTATTTGTCTTGTCGGCTTTGTCGCTGGGCGACTACAGTGTGCGAAGATGTTATGCAATGTATGCGTTTATTATTATGTCAGAACTCACACTACAGACGTTTTGTATTATGCTCCGAGGTTGGCATGCAGGATACAGACGGTTTTATGAAATGCATTGTAGTGTAGATTTCGCACACAAAATATAAAAAAAATAAATTAATCTGTGCTCTCAATCGTTACAGAAGAAGACAGGCCGGGGTCACAAAAGAAAAAAGATATACGCTCCATAAGCAGTGGAGTAGTTAGGCTCGACAGGACCCTCAGGCGCACTTAAAATCCCTTTACGACCTGTAGTGCAAGTATCGTTCTTATCGATGGCTTAATTTGACATTTAGAATCGTCAAAATTCGTTAAAACTGGGTTTGTAAAGTAAGTACCGTTCTTATCAATCGCTTAATTTGACATTTAGAATCGTCGAATTTTGACGATTCTAAATTTTAAATTCAGCGATCGATAAGAACGATACTTGCACTGCTGTTTCGGAAAAAATAATGACACGAAAACGAGAAGAAGGAAAGGGAGTAGTACCTCCACGTCACAAAACGGCTACCAATTCCCAAAAGCACCAACAACATGAGAGTACGTACTAAGCACAGTGAACGTTCGCGAATCCTCCAATTAGTGCGGCTCGCTCTGATCCCCGGAACAAGCCGAAAATAACAGCATGTGAATAAACACCGGTCGGATTAGCGCACGCCTCAATTTATTTTAATTGGCCGAATGTGCTATTTGCGTTAAGGAGATTAAGACGCTTTCCGAGTTTTTCTTGCCATAGGTAACACCAGCTTCTTAAGATGCAGAGTACAGCTAACTAATAATAATTCACTTAATTTATTCATTTATTCTCGAATGGCGACCACGAACAGGAAAGCGAAGTGTAGGACGCCCTCCCCGGTGGACTGACGACATTGTTAGGATCGCGGGTAGTCGGTGGATGGAAAGGGCTCAAAATCGTTCTTCCTGGAAACGGATAGGGGAGGCCTATGTCCAGCAGTGGACTTCTGAAGGCTGCTGATGATGATGATGATGATTTATTCCGACAACAATTAGGTCAATTGTGTTAGTAACAGAATAAGATTATGCATAGTTAATAAACAATGCAAAACGCTTGCACATTTGAACACAATTTTTTTTTTTGTGATAGAAAGTCACTAAGGTAATAACTAAGTTCGGCTATTGCCGAACCTTTCTTGCTTTAATTTAATTTAACTGTATTTTGATCCAAATCAGTTTTCCTAAGAAAATCATGCTGAGCTACGAGTAGTTTTCCTACTCATCAAACTTTTTTGTAGGAAAACTTTTATCCGGAACCTTTGTAATGCTCCAAAACTAACTTGTTTGCGATTACTCGTACAAGAAAGTTGAATAAATGTGCGAGAGAGAAGTTGTTAGACGGGTGTCAGCCTATTAACTGACCGAATGTGTTATTTGCGCAGTTAAAGAGATTATAACGGTTTCCTAGTTTTTCCCTGTCGGGTAACACTAGTTTCATGTAGCTATTATCACCTTTATTCTGAAGATATTATCCCAGGAGTTGAAATCTAGGCAAAGATGCTGTCATCGAGGCCCAACCCTCTTCCCTCCCCCAAAGGGAAAAGAAGACCATCGTAGTCTGAAGAAGTTTCCTGCTGGACTTTCCCCCATATAGATAAAAATACAAAATTCAGTATTTTTAGTTTTGTCTATTCAACAAGATAAATAAATAAATAATAAATAAATAATGCTGGACAATCCACACAGCACTATCTAGCCCCAAAGTAAGCTATTCAAAGCTTGTGTTATGGGTACTAGATAACTGATATATTTAATACATTGTTAATAATAATGTTCCCATTCTTTTCGGCGCGAACCTAATTGCCCTCTCCAAAAAGGATGGAGGGGTGAGACCAATTGCTGTTGGATCAACACTACGACGTCTGGCCTCCAAAATTGCTGTTCGACATATTTTACCAAAATTAAATTCGGAATTTGAACCCGTACAGTTAGGTTTCGGTGTAAAAGGAGGATGTGAGGCAGCCGTCCATGCCCTACGCTCTTTTCTAACTTACGCACAGCCTGACGTGTTGCTCAAAATTGATGTCAAAAATGCATTTAATTCGGTAAATAGGGATACCCTGCTGACGGAAATAAAACAACATATACCGGAAATATACAATTATCTTCTTCTCAGTTACGCTGACCCAACAAAATTGTTATATCGTTCTAATGAACTGTCCTCGGAAGTGGGTTGTCAACAGGGTGATCCCCTTGGGCCTGCAATTTTTAGTTTGGCTATAAATCCGATAATCAAAAATTTAAATTCTAAATTCAACGTTTGGTATTTGGACGACGGAACCCTAGGAGGTGATGTGGATACTGTGTTTTCGGACCTTTTTTTAATCAAAAATAAATTTGAAGCAATTGGTTTGGAGCTTAATTTTAGCAAATGCGAACTTTTTATAAATAACTGCGACTTAAATTTAAATGACTTAAAACAAAAATTTAATATTTTGGCTCCAAATATTAAAATAGTTAACAGTAATTCTCTTTGCCTTTTAGGTTCTCCAATTTTTGATGAAGCTAATTCTGAATATATTGATAATTCAATTGCTAAATTTCAGAATTATGCTGACCGTCTCTTTGAAATGAGTCCACATTATGCACTTTGCGTATTAAAATACTGTCTTTTCGTCCCAAAATTTACGTATGTGCTCCGTTGCTGCTCCTTTTGGAATCACCCAAATCTTTTGACGCAAGTAGACGAATTAATCAAAATTAACTTAGAAACTATTATTAATATGCAGCTGAATGAGCAATCTTGGACCCAAGCATCCCTACCCATCCGTTATGGTGGTTTAGGGATTCGCAAAATTTCCAGTGTCGCTTTACCAGCCTTCCTATCTTCTGTCCATAGTTCAGCAAATCTCATAAGTAAAATTTTAAGGGCATCCCCTTCAAACTTTGAGATTGCTGGTTTGGAAGAAGCTAGAAACGCTTTCTTAATTGCATGCCCAGGTCAAAATTTTCCAGTTACTCCAAATTCACAGAGGAGCTGGGATGACATAAACTGCAAATTGACTTTTAAAAATCTTTTGAGTTGTAGTACAGGTTCGGCGCGTGCTAGGCTTTTGGCTGCGGGTGCGCATGAGGCCGGCTACTGGCTTCACGCGTACCCTTCGTCAAATACAGGAACATTCCTTGAGCCTGACACGCTCCGAATTGCAACCTGTCTACGGCTTGGGGTCCCGGTCTGCGCTCCACATAAATGTCCCTGTGGCAGTGATGTCGACAAGCTAGGACATCACGGACTGTCATGCCAAAAAAGTGCAGGCCGCTTCTCGAGACATGCCGCACTTAACGATATCATACGCCGGTCCCTTGCCACCGTCAACGTGCCAAGTCTACTCGAGCCGACTGGTATTGCAAGAGACGATGGCAAGAGACCGGACGGTATGAGTTTGATTCCATGGAAGATGGGCCGGGTGCTGGTATGGGATGCAACCTGTTCAGACACGCTGGCCCCTTCCCATCTACATGGAACCAACAACAGAGCTGGTGCGGCTTGTGAAGCGGCCGAAAAAGCTAAAGCATGCAAATACAGGGGTCTAGGCCCCGAATATGATTTTGTCCCATTCGGTGTCGAGACCCTTGGTCCGTGGGGTCCTAGCGCAATAAGGCTTTTTAAACAAATTTCAAAAAGGTTAGTCGACGTCACAGGAGACCGAAGAGCTGGCAGCTACCTCGGCCAAAGAATTAGTTTAGCTATTCAAAGGGGGAATGCTGCCAGTATCTTCGGATCCTTGCCCAAAGGGACGCCTTTTAATAATATATTTTAGTTATTAGTTATTATATTTTTTAAGGTTTTTAGTTTAAGGTCTACAAGTCATTATATTATTTGTTTAGTAAAACTTATTAATTAGACTTTAATACATTATATACTTTAATACATTATATATTTAATACATTATATACTTACATAGATAGATATTTTTTATTATACATAGAAAACACCCAGACCATCGGAACAAATTTCTGCAGATCGTACACAAATTTGTTCCAAGGCGGGAATCAAACACGCAACCTCTAGCGTCGCAGGCAGGCTCTCGCCGCTGCGCCACAGAGGTCGTCAGATGCCAATATTATCGATCGTAGGGGCGTCCTAAGCTTCTTATTATGTTACTTTTAATTGATTCGTGCAACGATATCGGAACAGGGTAGCTTAGGTATTTCATTTAACAATAATAACTTTTTTTCCTTAACCTTTATCGTCCTGTTGCTGTTCATTAATAAACGAGAGTATTTATGTTTATTGATGAATTATTAATCACACGAATCGTTTCGTGTTACTTTTGACAACTCCATAATCAAAAACTATGATATCACTTATAAAAATATATTCCTACTATATTGCTTGTTATTCAAATTTTCTTTCATCCTAATAATGAGCACCGGTGGTCTAGTGGAAGTGACCCCGCCTTCCGATCGTAAGGTCGCAGGTTCGAATCCGGTCGTGCACCAATGGATTTTTCTATTGAAAAATTTATGTGCGCAATGCCAGTGCTCTTAAACGGTGAAGGAAAACATCGTGAGGAAACCAGTTAGTATTCTAACAGCGACGATGGGCTTGCAACCTGTCACGTATGGAATACTAACTACTGCAAAATGTGGGTATGTGCCAAATGTAATGTTCGGACGTACCTCTGACTACCCCCCTTAGACATCCTCAAAGAATCTTAAGTCAGTACTTGGTACTGAGAGATCTGAGGAGATATCTACCGTGACTGGGGATCAAAGTGGTGTAGCTGTTTCAGTTTTGTAATAATGAAAAATACACTAAATTATATTCCTGCTTATTTTGAACATTCACCTGACAAACTGGTGCTAAGATTAGGATTACGAAAGGTGCTGGTACTCTATCGAGTTTTAACGGAAAAGTTGGAGAATCCAGTGATAGCTTAACTCGCCAATGCGGCCTTATTGCGGTATTATTCTTTGTTTAGTGTTTAACACCTACCTCTTGTTTGTTTACCTTTGATAGAAATTTTTATTTTCATTGTGTGTTAGTGTTAAGTTAATGTGTATGGATCCGTGACATCTTAATATATAAAATTTGAATTTGAAATTTAACAAACTTAGTTTCTAATGGGTTAGGATTTATAGGTGTTATAATTATTTGAAAGCTTTACTTTTGAAAAAAGATTTAACAAGCAGGCACACCTCATGCTGGCTACCTCTATTTAAAATAATTGTTATATCGCACGTCAAGCAAAACGAACGCCGGAAGGATGGGGAGAGGGTGTAATGGCGCGAGTATTTTGTATGCGCAAACACATCCCCTCCACTTGTTTCCACCTTTTTTTTTTGGTTCACGCGACCTATATATACCTTATACTGCACTGAAGATATGCGTTCAGCTGCGATCGGCAGCGCTTTTTTAATACTTTCTGAAACGTCAGTTTCTCTCTGTCTTTTGTTTATAAGCAAACTAGCAACCCGCCCGCGCGCCCCTGCTTCGCACGGGTACACATATCATGCATGTATTATACATATAAACATTCCTCTTGAATCACTCTATCTATTAAAAAAAACCGCACCAAACTCATTTGCGAAGTTTCAAAGATTTAAGTATACTTAAGGACATAAGGACATGGGGACATAGGGATATAGGGACAGAGAAAGTGACTTTGTTTTATACTATGTTGATGAGAGAAAGACCGACAAATTCAGACGTTTTCGAAGATTTTAAAATAACCCTGCAGAGGAGTTTTACTTGAAAATAGTAGGAAGTCTTTGTGCTGAGCTTATTTTTACCGCCAAGCAGCGTTGCTGTGTTTCGGTTCGGAGGGTGCCGGTGTAATTACAAGCATACGTAACATCTGTATGTCTATAGTTGATGCACGCAAGACAGTGCATTGTAGGGCACGTTCCTATGGTGACTTGCAAGGGTAATGCTTTGTGATGATTACCACTGAAAAAGACATGGTCCATCTGATTGTTTCATACAAAGAGTATCACTATCACTACATAGTATAAAACTCGTATTATAATATATAAAACTCGATTCGATTCGTTTTAAAAAATATAAAAACCTGCTAGATAAAGTAGAACATGATTCCGTAGAGTCTATTTGTGATCAATTATTTAAGGAGGATTTTAAAAAGTACCACACTTGTATGGAGGACAATATATCTCGTAATCCAAAGCATTTCTGGTCATACGTAAAGAAAAAGAGGGATGACAATACTACCATGCCTGTGTCAATGTACTTGGACTCAGAGGTTGCTAGTAGTCACATGCAAATGTGCCGTTTGCATGCAAAAAACTTTGCATCAATTTACCGCAACGACAGCATGGGTGGCGATTCAAATGGCTTGGCGCAACTGTATAACATTGAGCCAAATACTCTAAGCAGCATTAGTATTACGAGTCGGATGGTTTACAATAAGCTTAAGCACATTGACTTAAATAAAGGCCCGGGTCCAGATGGTATTCCTTCGATATTCATTCGTCAGTGTGCGGAGCAATTATCTCCAGTTTTAACTTTGATATATAATAAGTCATTGGAAGCTGGTAAATTTCCTTCAACCTGGAAGTCTGCTAAGATAACACCTGTTTTTAAAGACGGTTCGAAGCAAGATATCAGAAATTACAGACCAATATCAATTTTGTCACATTTTGCAAAGCTTTTTGAGTCCTTGGTTTATCCAAGCATCAGCCAGCATGTTAATCGCACTATAACCACCAAACAACATGGATTTATGCCGCATCGATCAACTAACTCTAATTTAATTACCTTTGTTGAGACTCTAGTGGGGGATGTAGACAGGAAAATTCAGGTTGAAGTAATCTATGCAGATTTCAGTAAGGCCTTCGACAGGGTAAATCATAAGGTTTTGATTCGAAGGCTTTCTGAGTTCGGTGTTGGGGGTTTACTGCTGACCTGGATGAGCTCTTACCTGGATAACCGCCAGTTACACGTTGCAATGCATGGAGCTTCTTCAGAATCTTTTACCGCTCCATCTGGGGTCCCCCAAGGCTCCCACCTGGGGCCCCTTTTGTTTTTAATCTTCATCAATAACTTGGTTAACTGTTTTAAAAACACTGAGGCATTTCTGTTTGCGGACGACCTTAAAATTTTAAAGCCCATTCGCAGTGTATCTGACTGTAAATTACTTCAGGAAGATATCAACAGAATGGTGGAATGGTGTGAGCAGAATGGAATGTCCTTGAACGTAAAAAAGTGTTATCAATTGACATTTACTCGAAACAAGAATGTCTTAACAAGTAATTACACAATAGATAACATTCCAATAAATAAGGTTGACCATCTGCGTGATCTGGGTGTCCAAATGGACGGTAAACTTAACTTTAATGCTCATATAGACAACATTGTGACTAGATCGATGAGAATGCTGGGTTTTGTTAACCGTAACACAAAGTTTTTCAAGCGACCTTCCACTAAAATTTTACTGTATAACACGCTAGTGAGAAGCATTCTCGAATACTGTCCTCAAGTATGGTCTCCGTTCTATGCAGTTCATAGGAATAGAGTAGAGAGAGTACAGAAAAAGTTCGCTCTAAGTCTTTCTTATAGCTCTGGACAATCACGCTCCCTAAGGTCATATGAGGAACGGCTGGAGCACTTCAATATCATGGCGCTTAGCAATCGGCGGAATTACCATGACTTATTATTTCTATATAAACTTATGAACGGCATGGTTGACTGTCCGGATCTTCTTGCAAAGGTGAATATCTGGGCTCCTAGCCGCATTCCTCGGTTATGCACCTACAAACTGTTTCGAGAACCTGCTCATAAAACTAATTTAAGTTGTAATTCGCCTCTGACTAGGATGTTCAGGAGTTATAATTTCCTTCCCAGGGCCATTGATGTGGACATACTCCATGACAAATTGCACAAATTTAAAGCGAAAATTAAACATTATCTCACAGAATAGACCATCATTTTACAACAAAAATTTGATACAGTCAGTTTTTATTTTGTTTTTGTATGTATTTGGAGCCAAGTTCAATAAACCTGAATTTTTATTTTTTTACATGTTTTGATTGTTATTGTTTTGTTTTTATACCGATCGCTGGACTAAGTATAGATACCTATTGGAATTGCTGAGAGAAAAGAAACACTCCTTATGCATGTCTACTTACTATGGTCTACCTAATTTCGATTCTCTTCTATTCTATTGTGTATGTTTTGTATTATTTAAATTATTAGATCCGAAATGTTAATGACAAATTTACAATTATTTAATTATTTCAATTTTACAAATATTTTATCATTTTAACTTTTATCTGGACTTTACTTACTTTTTGATTTATATTATTTTAATGATGTTCATATTACCTACTTATACATATACTTACGATGCCTGTGCTAGCTGTGGTTGCCTTTGGTGGATAAGCACGGGTCAGGATGTTTATTTTGTTTGTATCTAGTATTAAGTTTTGTGTATTATCTCTTGGCGATCCTAATAAATAAATAAATAAATAAATAAAACAAAGCCGCTTTCTCTGTCCCTATATTCCTATGTCCCCATGTCCCTATGTATGCTTAAATCTTTAAAACTACGCAACGGATTTTGAAGCGGTTTTTTTAATAGATAGAATAATTCAAAAGAAAGGTTTATATGTATAATACATGCATGATATGTGCACCCGTGCGAAGCAAGTAGAATATAAATATATTTCAAAATTTTAAGAAATCCTTCACTCGCTCGATCAATATTACTAAAGAAAATCCAACAGGTGCTACGCTATTTTAGAAGTTTGGAATTAATTCGACTGGTGTAATTGAGGCAGTTATGAGGTGTCTGTATTATTCGCAGAGCGCTCATAATTACGGCCTTAAAGGGTGCTTGTGAACAATCAATTTGACTAACGATTTTAATCAACGTTGCTACGTGTCGTGTGCCATGATATTTAATTACGCAGGCTATTCTGTCTCAAGCGTATGAAAGTTATTTTCAATTTACAACCTTTTACGTTTTGAAATTTAGAGAGCAAATCTTCTTGGCTTGGCTTGGCTTGGTCTTGGCTTGGCTTGGCTTGGTCTTGGCTTGGCTTGGCTTGGCTTGGCTTGGCTTGGTCTTGGCTTGGCTTGGCTTGGCTTGGCTTGGTCGCGTCAAACTGGAACCTAGATTGATCTAGCTTTAAGAAGTTTCATATTGATCCTTGTGGTAAAATTGAATAAACACACCCTTTGAATAAGAAGAAGAAGAAGAATCAGCTGCCCACGTAGTCCTGGAATGCGAGGTAGTAGCAACTCAACGACAAGAAATCCTGGCCAACCCCAGGTCACTCCTCCAAGCCTGCGAAGCCCCCAGGAAACTTCTGCGCTTTTGGGAGGAGTTGGGCTGGCTACAGATATAGCCAGCACACCCTGACGCACAATGGACCAACTTTGAGTCTAAGTGCGGAAAAGGGAGTCCAAGTACAAATACAAACAAATACAAATACCCTTTGAATTCAACGTCTGTAATTTTCTTTTTCTTTTTTCAATGCTTCTTTTAAACGGGCACCTTTTACCAAACATATCATTAAAGGTTAGCTCTACCCGCTAGTTTCAACCTTCAGCAGTTAACATTAACTGCTTGTTAAACAAGACCAATTATTATTTTTCCAACCTCGAATGGAAGTATCAACTTCTGTAATGACTGTTGTTTGATGGTAGCATTACCGCCATGCCATACACACATCAGAAATCCATCAGAACAATCCTATGCGATTATTTTTAATGGAGCATTAAAATTGGGTCCCGTGGACGAATAATTAAGAATGGTTATAATTTTGGTGTCTGAAGTATTTATACAGAGCGAATAAAATACGGCACCCTAACTTACTTGCCGATTGTGGGGACTATGACTATATATTTTAGAGCTTTTCGTAGACCTGTGAATTCAATCGTTTCAATAGCAAAAGAACTGGTCCCATGGCGATTGTTACTCGAAGGGACAACTTTTAAGAGTAGTAGAGCTCTTTGTGAAGGGCTCGTCCGGGGAAGTACTACCACCACGCCTTTTTCTGTCGCCAAGCAGCAACGCTGTGTTTCGTTTTTAAGAGTGTGGTCGCCGGTGTAATTACAGGCACACGAAGCTTAACATCGCTATGCCTCTAGTTGATGGACGCAGGGCAGTGCATCGTAGGGCACGTTCCCATCGAGCGTGATTTACTACTACTGTTATAGGGGATGGTTACCACTTAACATCAGGTGGGACATCTGCTTGTTCCATCGGCCAGTTGTATCAGCCACTTGAATTTCTACTTGATTTGTTCTTTTGAAGATTTTATTATTCTAAAGAACAACACAATCGAAGCTGATAAAGTCCTCCATTTATAATATTCGTATTCATTTCAGATTTTTTCAATGACATTGAAAAAATGTCAAATGATTCGCGTGAGTTTGTATGCGTTATTACGTTATTACTCTCCGTTAAAACCAATCCAAATTCCTTGGTTAAAACAAACGATTCGTGTTATTATTTGGGTAAGTTAGCATTAAAAATTATAAACTTCAAACGTGGACTTGAGAATAGTTTAAGATCTTTCAAATCTCATTCTTTTTGACGCAACGCCCGTTTCGCAAAACCGAAGCTAGAGCTACAAAACTTGTCACTTGCACAGGTCATCAGAACTTTATGCAGTTCTGAAACTTAAATCTTCGAGATTCAAAGAGAAGCACTCTTTAAGAATAAAACCGCAGACTGCAGCACAATATTTGCTCACTCGCCTATTTTATATTACAGCGCAAACTTCTTTATGAACTGCGTTTATTGGATTCCGGAGACGTTCCGGGAAACGATTTAAGATGTACCAAAGCTTTGGTTTTCTAAAAGGGACATGCGACTTCCAAATCGATAGCGGTACATAATTTTGACGACCTCAGTGGCGCAGCGGGCGAGAGTCCGCCTGTGATGCAAGAGGTTGCGCATTCGATTCCCGCCTCGGAACAAATTTGTGTACGATCTGCAGAAATTCGTGGTGTTTCTATGTATATGTTCTATTCTGTGTGTATGTTCTATTCTAAGTGTTTTCTATGTATAATAAAAAATATCTATCTATATCTTAGTATATTATTATAATGTATTAAATATATCAGTTATCTAGTACCCCTAACACAAGCTTTGAGTAGCTTACTTAGGGGCTAGATGGTGCTGTGTGGATTGTCCAGCATTATTTATTATTATTATTTATAATCAAAGGTCAAATTTCTTTTTTATAATTCATTTGTTATTCTTAGTAAAAATAACTCAGATACAATGGAACATTCGGTTTAACCAATTATAACAATAATTATATCCATTTCAATCTTTCTCCCATTGAATGCTTCAGTCTTGGGAAACATTGTAACTCTGGTCAAGTTTATTCAACTGATTTAAGGCCAAGGCAAGTCGTGTACCTATGGATAAAGTAAGAGACGCTGATATTTAAAATCATCTGTCAAAATTAAAACAGTGGTATAGTACCCGTCAAACTTCTTGGCCATCGCGCGAGGTGGTAGGGGAAAGGTTTGCACTCTTCGCACCACCAAAGAGACCTATTTTTTGTTTCTTTTTCATTCAAGGTCGTTTGTCCAAGAAGTTTGACGGATACTATACGTTGATTTGACTAATTTACCAAATCGACTGTGATTTGTCTTCTTTCACTCATCGTCATCACCATCATCAACTTGGGAGTACACATAACTGACCCTGGTAAGATGGTTTTAGATTTTTTTTTTATTTATTCAGCAAAACTTAAATAACAGTATTAATAATACAACCTCGTGAAACCTAGCAAGGTTTGTGTCGATGTTGGCAGTGACTCGAGCTGTTGCAAAACATAAACATGGTAGGTAGATAGTTTATATAAGTAGGTAAGTAAACTTATGCTAACAATTAGGAATGTATAAGTAAGTCACGTCACGTGCTTTTTCAAAGATTTCAGAATTTTCAGAAAAAAGATTTCAAAGTGCTTATGCCACCTTAAGGGATCTGATCGTATGGATAGGACGCTTCAAAATTTAAAAGTAAACAAATTTTAAATATTAAACACAATATGATAACATGTCTCCAAAAGCGTATATTATAGGGTGTCCCGAAAATTTGTGGCGATTTGTCACGGCCCAACCCGGCCATCCATCAGGCATGCAGTCGTGAATTATATTCTTTGTACAGCGCTGTGACAGCACACCTGTTCCCGAATCCTCCCGTTTTATATTTTTCGGGGTGAAGTTTGTTTATACGAAATCCGGGTGCTATGATTTGTATATCAAAAATATGAAATTTGCGGAAAAGTATAAAGATTTTTACGGCATAGGTACCGTAGGTACCGACACATACTATCAAGACACTACACCGATATATTTTTTTTATTAAGAAAATTATCATTATTTCAGTTTCTATCTTTACACAGCGCTCGAGTACATGTTCAATTTTAAAGTTTTCGTTTTATTCATGTATTTTTTATATTCTAGTAGATTTACAGCTGTTCAAAAACCGTCCCGTGCCGCCTTAACCGGTGGGGTTGTGAGCTGGTCTACGCGCTGCGATTTAGCCTGACAACGCACGACAACTATATACGTGCTTCTACGACGACGATATTCTCTATGACAGAAATGAATGAAGCTCATTTCTGTCATCTTATTTTACCTACCACCATATTAACCCCTTGAATTACAACCAGCCCCACTTTACGCTACATATATCGCTTTTTTTTTACATTTTAATCATTACGAGCGTAACACTCTTTGTAGGATCGACTAGCTATTATAAAATGCTAATAGGTATTTGTATCGATTAAACATTGCCATGGTATCGATGCCGACATTGAGACAATCGTGACTACACAAAGGCTAAGAAAAATGACGCTTATTACAAAGATTTAAAAGCGAGCAACTTTTTTTTTAGTCATGTGTATCCTGATAGTCCATCCAAATAATAACATCAAGTTTGTGAGCTTAATAAATGACTTTAATTGGGATTTATACGCTTCCCTTTCTGGCGAATGATAATGAAGATGATGATTTTATGTGATTTTTGATTTCAAATTATTCAAATAAAAAATGACAAATACTCAACTAAACCCCGAAAACTAAAAAGCAACGAAAGCCGTTTAGATTTCTCAACCAACTTTATCAATCGAATAAAACAGCCAGGAGCAAACAGCACAAAAACGCCAACGAACCGGGAATCGAAGTCGGGACCGCGTGCCACGCATACTGATGCCTCTTGTTTGAGCTTTAATTGGGATTTTAAAACTTGCTCTGTCGGTACCGCCACTGCTTTTGGAGCGTTTTGCTTGAGTGGATTTGCCGTAAGAATTATAAAAGACAACAGAATTACTTTTCGGGGGCTGAATGAACAGTTCCTTAAAACGCATCATTCGGTCACTTTTTTTATACAACCACCTGATGGAACAAGCAAATGGCCCTCCTGATGTTAAGTGGTAACCATCACCTATAACAAAGCATTGAATCGTAAGTCATGCACGATAGGAACTCGCTCTACGATGCTTTGCCTTGCGTCCATCAACTGGAGGCATACTGATGTTAAGCCTCATGTGCCTGTAATTACACCGGCGACCACACTCTTTAAACCGAAACACAGCAACGCTGCTTGGCGGCAGAAAAAGGCGTGGTGCTAGTTCTTCCCTGAACGAGCCCTTCACAAAGAGATCTACAAAACTTAAAAGTTACCACGGCTTTATTACAAGGATTCTACCAGTATATTCTGTGAAACCTATTTCCGCGACCAACAAAGTTGCAAAACAAAGACCTGAGTTTTGTATTACCTGTCGAATTCATTCAGTTCAGTCAGGGTAGAACAGCTTCCACCTTCACACCCCCCCCCCTCCCTTTGACCCTGGATTTAGTATCTGGACGTAAAAAAGGGTACCTACTCAGAATCAAGATGGGGTAGGAATCCATTGGCAGACGATGTAAGTATAATATTACAGGTAAAAGGATTCTCGATAAAAAGTGGCTAGCTACCGCTTAACATCAGGTAGGCCATCTGCTTGTTCCATCAGCTAGTTGTACCTAAAAAAAACTTCAAAATACACTTTTCTAATCTCATTTATTTCTAAAAGTATTGATAAAATCTTCATTAGTTTTTACTTCGTAATCGACTAAACTTATTACTAAATATTCTTAAATTAAGAAATTTGAAATTGCCGAAAGTATTTTGATAAAATATTCATTTGTTTTTTCGTAATCGACTAAAATAATTAATTCATATTACAATAAGAAATTTGGAATTCCCAAGACCCTTTAAGTACGCTTTCTGCAACTTCGTAACTTTCAAATAGAGTGTTAATAGATAATGAAAAATGCCATCGTTGCTCCGAAATCCACTTTAACACTGGACTCCATCAAAATTTGAAACAAAGTTAGTTCGGTTCATTACGTAGTAACGGTATACTACCCTTAGAGGCTTAATCTAAGTTTATTCTGCCATTAACGAGCAAATTTAATAGTGTCGTAAACAATAAAACTTATAATTTGTTTGGACGTCTTTTAAATTACTTGTGTTGCTCTAAATTTATTCTTTGACCTTAAAGTCTGCATTGATGTTTTCAACGCACTCTTTAAGGTCAAAGTTTAAAACAAGTTTGAACTTGCATGAAATCGGCAGCGTGCTTGCAACCTGTCATAGAAAATAGCTACCATGAATACCTAGATGTGGGCTAGTATTTAACATTTTAAATTTGGAATGTCCAAACATTTTGCACGTAATGTTGCTCGCAATAAAAATACCTTGCCATAGTAGTACTATAATCTTCTTCGTATAATAAATACATACTAATACATATATAATTATTACTAATAAAGTAAGAAGAATTAAATGTTTATTTATTATATTTTAGCTCACAAAGTTAATTTTATTCATAAAATGTTGACCACTTCTCTGACATAAAAATTCTTTGCTGAGATTTAAAAAAGTGGAAACGTTTACTTACAGCACTCATGCTTTTTACATTACATTACCGCACAAGTGCGTAATGAGATCAATACGATATTGAAATTGGTGAAGTAAGAGACCCTTTACGAGCAAATGTGTTATAAATGTAATCGACAAATATAATTCAACCCCTCCCTGCTATTCGGGCGGCGTATTTGTTTGATCTGTAAACATAACTTTACGAGTTATTTTCCACTTTGTCCCGCCAGACCGATCAATATCAGATTTTCGAATCTAATAAGGTAATACATAACTTAGCTAGAACGAAAGCTTATTATCAACAATGTATTAGTTCGTTCCGGCGCTGGCAGTACTGTGCCGTGATTTACGAGGTAATAAATAATAAGTATCCAATAACGGGCAACACTGCCCGCTTTAGGAGGAAAGTTTATATTTAACATTGTTTGTGAATTAAAGTTGGGAATCGATGCAGGTTTTAGTTTGGGGTTTATTTTTGTTCTTTGTACTTCCCTATGTTTGCATGTACATCCTATCCTACTAATATTATAAATGCGAAATTTGTAAGTAAAGATGGATGGATGGATGGCTAGATGGATGGATGGATGTTTGTTACTCTATATCGCCAGAACGGCTGAACACACATAGACTACTTTTACCCCGTGGGAATACCGGGATTTAAAACTACGCACTACTAGTGTATAATATAAACTCTATTATCTTATCTAGTTTAGGCATATTGATAAATTCAGTAGGGAAATTTCGAGTTACATTTGAGAAATTATTTACCACCATGAATATTTATTTACATTCTACAAACGACAAGCCATGTTTGTGGCCAGCAGTCCCTTTTTGACCACATTAGCATGTACATCGCTTTCCTTAGCTCGGATGCTCCAGAAAATTCCCTCACTTACGCGAGCTTAGCCTCAGATACGATGGGAATATCCCGACTTTTATGCAACTTATTTAAGCTCAGGTAAGTTCTACACCGTAAAAGATTATTGAGGGTGAAATACCCTACTTAAGGCAGCCATTAGGGAGGCGCACTCTCATAATGTTGGATGGGTATCGATTGTGCATAAATTTCACTTAAAAGCCTCTTAAAATATATTGACAGTATTCAAATTGCTATAGTTCACGAGAATCTTTTTCTAGGATTAGGGGCAGGACGCAGGTGAAACAGTTAGGATAATAATAATAGATATTGGTGAACATTCCACACAACACTATCTCGCCCCAAACTAAGCCAAAGCTTGTGACATGGGAACCAGATAGCCGATACTACTTATACTTATATATTTTTTGTAAATACATACTTATAATATTATATAACACCCAGACAGAACAAACATCTAAGTTCATCACACAAAATGTTTGTCCTCGGTGGAATCGAACCCACAGCCTACGGTACAGAAAGCAGAGCTACTACAAGTTGAGACGTGAAAGTTGTCAACAGTGCAGTATTTTTTTTTATCTAATTGCTGGTGTAACATTCAGATGGCCCACATGTTAAGTGGTAACCATCACCTATAACAAAGCATTGCCTCGTAAGTCACGCACAGTAGGACGTGCCCTACATTGCACTGCCCTGCGTTCGTCAACTTGAGGCATGCAGAAGCCTCATGTGCCTAGTTTCAACGCCAAACACACCTTCCACCCGAAAAATAATGTGTTTTTTTCTAAAATATTAGTTTCGAAACAGAATAGGATTGTGTAAAATAACCCTGATACCAAGAAGTCCGGAAACCTAACAATTGCAAGCATTTTTCAGCGTGTGCTTTGAGTGAACCTCCGTGGCCTAATAACTACTAGGCTGCCGAGACGCGACAATCAAGAAAGCTTCGCGACTCACACTCACGAGGTCATTTAGGTTTCTCCACTGGCAGATTATACGTTTGAAATCGTGGGCTTACGTGATCATAATACTAAAGGTGCATAATACTTGCACAAAATAAACTATATAGGTTGTTCAATAATTTCGTGATTACCAGTGTACCAAGTGAAAGTTTGTCAAGTTAAAGTACTTAACCTAAATTAATAAGTTTACCGAATAAATGTTTTGTATTTGTATTGTTTGTAAATTAAATTTCTTAATCAACAGACTTACCCCCGGTTTCTGAAAACGCGATCAACATAACCAGCTGTCCAGTCACTTGCTTTTTCAGCTTACATCAAATTAGATAGACATAGCAAGTGACTTGACAGCCGATTAGTGTTGATCGCGCTTTCAGAAACCGGGGGTTAGAGTCTTAAAAGGCTGACAAGCATCAAACAACCTCTTCCACGCACATCTTAACATGTTAGAAGATATATAATTAGTCAAGATGTTTAGTTGTGAAAGTTTCCAAAAATTACATAACATTAGTGCGAGCCTGACGTTTTTTGTCGGTTGTCTGCATCTTAACTAGCATAATTTTTGCATACCTGTCCAGTAAGGTATTGTATGACTGTATGGTTTCATAGCATTTGGTCTTTAGGAGTGGCAGACGAGGAAATCCGGTAATATAATTTCAAAATTAATTCAGAGAAGTCAGAGATAGCAGTGTTTTAGCTTGACATTTCGACTTCTGGTATTTGTTAAACAGTAGGAAGTCCATTGAAAAATGTATATCTCAACAAAAGCTTCTACAGTAGTTAGTATTCCGAACGTGCCCAAACCGGACGTGTTTGAACCTAATTGCATTTTATTTGTTCCGAAGTAGCTCATTTGAAAACTCCACACTAAATTGGCTTTGCGCAGCGCTGCGCCATTTTGCATATCCGACTAGTTCAGACTTAATCTGGTAAAAACCTGTATTCACCGGACAAAACCAGTTTTTATGCGTTTACATTGCGTCGGATGGATTGCATGGACCTGTAACGAAGTTTATTTGGTTAGAAAAACCTGGAATTAACGTGTCTATCAAATAGGAAGTTCCGCATTGTCTTGTTATTGATGATCTGGAATTAACGTGTCTATCGAATAGTAGTATCACAATTGTATATTGAAATTGATAATTTACTTTGTGATGACGTTTTCCAAAGGCTCCATTGATTTTAACTGATATTCGACTGGCTTCCATGAAGGGTTGACAAAAAAAATTGAAATACGGAAACATTTTGACTGCAAATTTATCATAAAATCATGTTTTTTTATTCTTACTTTCTTAGTGCTTTGTTCAAAACATACAATCCGAAAAACAATACCTCCTTGCACAATCAAAGAGCTATACAACCTGTTGAAATGGTCATAATAATCCTTTAACTTACGTACATAGGCATGTTCCTTCTTTAACCTGCTTAAATCTTAGGGGGGAGCGCAGATGTCTATCGTACAGACTATTCAAAGTCTAGTTTAGAGATCTGAGGCTTCAATAAAATATGTCATAAATTACATTTAAATGCAATTTTTAACGCTGAACAATGTTTATGTGCTCTAACAAATATCATTTCATATCATTTCATTTCATGTCATTTCACCTGTTCTTACTTAAAACCTTTAACTTTTAAGTCAATCTATCCAGCCGTTATGGTGTATATAGATGGACCACGATAATCTTATCATTTTATAATAAAACATCAAACTTCCACTTATTATTAGCTGTAGGCTAAGAGGATACGAGTGTCCTGTAATTATTTTACTCCTTTAAAATTACATTAAATACAACAAAGTCACGGTGACACGAAAATAGCTCCACAGATACCTTTTTTTTTTAATACTACCAAGGTAGCAAACAAGCATACGGCCCGCCTGATGGGAAGCGGTTACCGCAGCCTATGGACGTTTGTAACACCAGAGGTGTCACACTCGCGTTGCTGACCCTTTAAATATTTGAACACGCCTTTTTTGAAGAACCCCATACTGTATTCTCCAGGAAAAACATCCGCAGGGAGTGCCTTGCGTCACGGCAAATGAGAAATACAGGGTGTAAATGTTCAGTACAGATAGGTGTGGGAAGCCTTCCAGACATTGCTGAGTGAGTGCAAAAGTGTTCTGACGACTGGATCCTGGAGGGCGGTGCGGCCACCGCATTGTGTTTCAAGTATTCTTGCGGATGTGTTCGGCGACATTCAAGTTACAAGCTTACCTTGTAGTAAAATTGACGACCTCAGTGGCGCAGCGGGCGAGAGTCCGCCTGCGACGCAAGGGGTTGCGGGTTCAATTCCCGCCTTGGAACAAATTTGTGTACGATCTGCAGAAATTTGTTTCGTTGGTCTGGGTGTTTATGTTTAATAAAAAATATATATCTATGTACGTATATAATGTATTAAATATATTAGTCATCTAGTCCCCATAACACAAGCTTTAAGTAGCTTACTTTGGGGCTAGATGGTGCTGTGTGGATTGCTCAGCATTATTTATTTAATTAATTGCACATTTATAAATAGCCTATGCTTAGCTTAAGTCAAGTACGTACACCTGCGGCCCCATCTCCATGGCTATCGAGATGGCTTTCAGTTTGTCATTTGATTTCCATAGTGTAATAGCAATTTTAAGATAGATGGGAATCAAATGTCATACTATCGAGATGGTTTTCAGTTTGACATTTGATTCCCATCCATCCAAGGAATTTAGCATCCATCACAAGGAATTTTGATACTAGATCCATCCATATGTTGCTATTACACTATTATCAAATGCTCTCGTCAGAGAGTATTATGAAAAGAAACTAAATTCAGTTTTTAATTCGCAAATATAAGACGCCTTCGGGTAACTCCAAACTATGTTATGTATTCACACACTTAATTAACTTAAATCCTTGATCAAATGTCAAACTGAAAGCCATCTCGATAGCCAGGCATTAGCGTAATCTGGCTGCTGGTCGGTCACTGCATAGTGACCATAGATATTCCATGGCATAGATATTCCACACAAATAATAATCATAAAATATGAATTCACACAGCGATATCCTTTTATTTGTGACTTGCACCAACCCCCAATACTCGTGGTAGAGCGTCGCCTTCTGAGGCGAGGCTGCATTGAGACTTAACCATGCAAATTATGAGTTCTGTACACACCGTGTGCACTGTCCTTATTCGCGTTCAAACAAATGCTTTGAATTTAGAGGAAGGAAACTTTTGAATAGAATTTGAATTGTTATTTATTGAGTTTGTAGAATCTTGAGAGGGAAAAAGTTCTTGGAAATATTGAAGAATAAAATGGTTAGTCAAAGTCAAAATATATTTATTTAATATATTCATATTCGTTTCGAAGGAATATGAGTAAAATCAAATCTATGGTTGCTAAATAAACTTGACACTGTTAATACTTAAATCGTTATTTTAATTGGTTCATTATTATTTAAAATATTGGCAATAATTACACCTGTTTACTCATTTTAAAGTAATTAAACTTATTATGATTAACATTCTGAACCTATTAATTCACTCATCGTTAATTAATTTGCGCGTTTAGTCACACAGTAGTTTATTGAAGTATAATAAGGCTATAGATTATAGTGAAGTGGCCATTAAGTTCGGTTTCACATAAGTGTTATTAGACAGTCACCGCAGATTTAAGAGTAGTAGAGCTCTTTGTGAAGGGCTCGTCCGGGGAAGTACTACCACCACGCCTTTTTCTGCCGCCAAGCAGCAACGCTGTGTTTCGGTTTGAAGAGTGTGGTCGCCGGTGTAATTACAGGCACATGAGGCTTAACATCTGTATGCCTCAAGTTGATGGACGCAGGGCAGTGCATCGTAGGGCACGTTCCTATTGTGCGTGACCTACGGGGCAATGTTTTGTTTATAGGTGATGGTTACCACTTAACATCAGGTGGGCCATCTGCTTGTTCCATCAGCTAGTTGTATAAAAAAAAAAAAAAAAAGATAACCCTAAGAGGTGCTTCACTATTATCCACGTAAATCACACTGAATTGCATGCTTTAACATATTAAATCTAAGTGACTGAGTTTTGCTTGGTTGCTGAATCCTAGCAAGATCAATCTATCGCCCTCAAAACTCCTTGCATACCAAATTTCAAAAAAATCCTTGGAGCCGTTTCCGTTTCTTTATCCGTCACAAAAACTGTAAAAATAATTCTAAGAAGTAATAATCACTAGTTGTCTAAGTTATTATGCTATATTTATCTGTTTTTTACATAACCATCTGTAGAATTATCATTTTATTTATTTGTAAGTTGCTGTTGTTTGTTTTGTTTGCTTATTTGCATTTTGCATGCAATTCATTCAGTCTTCTTCAAATCAGTCCAGTCAAAATGTTACAAGCATTATTCACAAAGGTTTTGATTTTATTTCATTAGCTCGTAGCTAGGATCTAGTCAAATGCATTGGTTACACAGGTTATAAAGGTTTGACGACCTCTGTGGCGCAGCGGGCGAGAGCCTGCCTGCGACGCAAGAGGTTGCGGGTTTCGATTCCCGCCGTGGAACAAATTTGTGTACGATCTGCAGAAATTTGTTCCGATGGGCTGGGTGTTTTCTATGTAGAATAAAAATATCTATCTATGTAAGTATATAATGTATTAAATATATCAGTTATCTAGTACCCATAACACAAGCTTTGAATAGCTTACTTTGGTGCTAGATAGTGCTGTGTGGATGGAAAAGTATATAATAAATAAATAATGCTGGACAAGCATTATTTATTTATTATATACTTTTCTCAATCATAAGCATAATTATGGAAATCGCTTGCTTTTGTTTAGATTTATCCTTCAAAACCTCTGAAATCAGACTAGAGAATAATGGCCCCAGTGGCATTATTCTCTATGACATAGGAGATTCACTGCCCCAAACCGTGTAACGTCAAATCGTGATCTTGGGCATTATTATTTACTAGGGACCCGCCCGCGCGCCCCTGCTTCGCCCGCGCGCCCCTGCTTCGCACAGGTGCACATTGTTTTTCTACTATATCATGTATGTATTATACATATAAACCTTCCTCTTTAATCACTCTATCTATTAAAAAAAAACCACATCAAAATCCGTTGCGTAGTTCTAAAGATATATGCATACATAGGGACAGAGAAAGCGACTTTGTTTTATACTATGTAGTGATGCTAGTGATGACATATGAGATGCATTGCCCTAACCGTGTGACGTCACAACGTGATCGTGAAAGCGATTGGATTGGTCATAGTGGATAACGCCCCTGTTTTTTATCATTGAAAGTCTGACAAATCCGAACTTTAGAAGTGTTGAAAAAAGTAACTCAATTAAAAGCTGCCGTAAATTACCGAAGGAATAGATAGCCCAATAAGGCAGACATCGCCTCCCGAATTAAGTTAATAACGATTCTGTACTCTAACGTTGAACGACTTGATTGAAAAAGTTGTTTTTGGAGTTCCTTTGACTCAATCCCAAATCCAACAGACCGCCAGCTGTAATAACTGTATGAGTTTTTCGATATACCTCAAAGTTTTTGTTATACGCTGATGGAACAAGCAGATGGCCCACCTGATGTTAAGTGCTAACCATCACCTATAACAGAGCATTACTGTACGAGCAAGCGCAGGTACAAATTCAGCGCATTTGTAAGAAAATAATTTATTTTAGCATAGCTTGCAGTAACCTAGTTTTATCGATCATTTTGTATTAAATCTAAGCAGCAATAAATCAGTGTGCAATGATCACTCGACGGGTTCGGTTGTTTTGGCTCTTCGGAGCAACTACCCCCTAGCTAGCAACCCTTAGCTCAGCTTTCTCCAGCTTTTAACTGTTTGGGACATACCCCAACAATTACCTCGTATTGCCTCGTTCGAACACGTTATAGGCTTGTTCTGTCAGCAAATAGAAAAATAAAAAGCTTTATAAATGTTTCCATTTCAGCGAAATTACCTTGCAACAAAGCGCTGACTGACACCGAAGTCACTTTAGATAGCCAATTACATAGCCCGTATGTAAATTCAACTCGCGCTTGACACTTTTCTTTTCATATATTTTTTGCGTCTGAAAGCAGGCTTAGGGGACCCCAGAAACAATCAATTAGGGAAGTTTGAACCTCCTTGAATTGTAAATGTGAGACTTTGCCGCCTCTTTTGTTTATTTCTCGTTTCTTTGTTTTGTTTCAATATAATTTTATTGTGATGTTCCTTTGTTTGTGTTTTATTTTGTGTTACCCTCACGGTTTAATTGTATCCTCTTGATGTCATTATTTTCTTGTCTGGAGTTTAATTTGTTCAGTGAACAGTTTCCTTTGGAAGCTTTATAAATCGATACTTTGATACAGAAGATTCGTTCATTTTATTGTGAAGATGTGTGTGGTTTTTATATTTATTTTTAAAAGGCAAAGTAACTTTTATTAGATTTATAGTGCTTACTACACGGAAATTACAAGGGGAAGGGGAAGGTCGCGGGTTCAAATCCCGCTCGGAGAATAACTTTTGGGACATTATAAAATCTTTAAGCAAGTAATGTCATGTCGTTGAATCTTGTTGAAATATGATTTCTTATCTCAATATTGTATTTGCTTTCACATAAGTGCTAACATAGTGACCATGTTTAGGTAAGATCGTGAGTTCAAAACCGGTCGTACTATAAGTTACTAGACACTACTTACACAAATCACTTATAACACGCCATCACTTATAACAAAGCTTATAAAGATGGCTACAACTTAACTCACTGACATAAAGACATAAGACAGTCAAACCTATTCTATCTACCTAGATATGTCTTATCTATGAGTCTATCGTCACATTTATCCCCATTTCCAAAATACCACCTCTATCATTAAGAGCAAGCGATTATTCGCTTCGCAAACTGTCTCCAATTAATATCCGCTGTCTTGTAAAATAAAGTGCTTGCAATTAACTAATGAATAGATGAATAGAGCTCCTCGTTATTCAACAGATAATTAAAATGTTGGAAAGTGTCTACAAGTAACGGGAACTTTTGGAAAATTAGTTCGTGTATTTTTACCTGGATATTGAAGAGTAGTAGAGCTCTTTGTGAAGGGCTCGTCCGGGGAAGTAAAACCACCATTTTCTGCCGCCAAGCAGCGTTGCTGTATTTTGGTTTGAAGAGTGTGGTCGCCGGTGTAATTACAGGCACATGAGGCATAACATCGAAAGTGCATCGTAGGGCACGTTACTATCGTGCGTGACTTACTAGGCAGTTCTTTGTTATAGGTGATGGTCACCACTGTGGGCCATCTGCTTGATCCATCAGCTAGTTGTATAAAAAAAGATTTACTTCGTTTTAAGTTTCAAAGTGATCTTTGTGGTATTTTTAACAGATTATGAAGGTAATAACTGTTTCATGTGTATTTTGATCATTATTTAAATGTATATTCATTGCCATGTGTGTACATTGTGCGTACGCTTTCTTTGGTAATACATGTTAATAATGTTTTAAATGTTACGCACTGTAAATGTCTGCCGAAGTAACTCAGAATGGCTCAAAAATAATCATAAGAACGCGAATCGTAGGAATGAATGAACCATTTCATAACATTTCTTAAAAAAGTCCATATTTCTTTACTCCTGAGTCTTCAAAAGCACTTCCTAGTAATTACTGCTAATGGCTACGATGAAAACATTCATTCGTGATATCTCAGCCATGTCTACGAAATGTCTACGCGGTATCTACGAGATGCTACGTCGTAGACGTTTACGAAATTCTCGAATTCATTCAAGCCCAAGGTTGCGACGGCTATAAGCCTGTACCGGTAAAGTATTAAGGCGTCTCTCGTATTCTTCAGAGCGAGCAAGAATTCTGAAGTATTCTGATAAGATTTTCAGCAACGCGGGGAGGGGTGTGATACGAAGGCCTAGGCCTTTGCCTGAAATATTTTAGTTCTTTATGTCAGGAGTTATCTGTTTTATTATAAGATATTAAATTGATTCAGATGTTTGTCTTTTCTCACTTATCAAGAAACATCAACCCTGCTTCTGCCAGGGTATTCTGGCCAAGTAAAGAAGACGAAGTAGTTTAAGAGAAGTTGAGCTCTTTGTGAAGGGCTCGTTCGAGGAAATACTACCACCACGCTTTTTTCCGCCGCCGAGCAGTAACGCTGTGTTTCGGTTTGAAGAGTGTGGTCGCCGGTGTAATTACAGGCACATGAGGCTTAACATCTGTATGACTCAAGTTGATAGACGCAGGGCAGTGCATCGTAGGACACGTTTCTAATGATAATGTTTGTGTATATTTCTTGAATGTTTATATGCTGTCAGGCTGGACTAGAGAAACAAAATTCTAATACCTTACACCAAATTTTCCATAAAAAAAAACTAAAATTTTCCAATGTTTTCCATAAGCAATAAAATGTAAATCTTTACTTTATCTAAGTTTATTTTATTTCAGAGCTATATACATATTCACATGCGTTTTAATTATTAGAGTTGTTAAAAAAACAGCAAATACAAAGCAACTAGAGATTGTAAGTTGAGACGTTCACAGCATCCAACTGGCGTTAGGTCATAGATTTGTGCGGAGTTAAAAACAGATACGACACAGCCAATCTTCCAGTCAATCGGGCCCAGTTAAAATTTATGAAGTAACATAAAAAACAGTTTAATGTAAATGCTCCTCCTTTTTTTGAAAACTGAAACTGAAACAGCTTCACAACTTTGATCCCCAGGCACGGTAGATATCCCTTCAGATCTCTCAGTACCAAGTACTTACTCAAGATTCTTTGAGGATGTCTAAGGGGGGGGGGGGTTGTTTGAGGGGTCAGAGGTACGTACATTTGGCACATACCTACATTTTGCAGTAGTTAGTATTCCATACGTGACAGGTTGCAAGCCCATCGCCGCTATTAGAATGCTATCTGGTTTCCTCACGATGTTTCCTTTTTTGAAGTCAGTTAAAAAAGCTTTCCCCCGGTATCTGAAAGCGCGAACAACAATAATCGGCTGTCAAGTCACTTTTACTTCAAATTAGATAGAGATAGCAAGTGACTAGACAGCCGATTATTGTTGATCGCGCTTTCAGAAACGGGGGTTTCGACTTTGTGTTATCACAAAGAATTTTACTTTTCTATACTGTTTAATCTTTGCCGAGAAAATGTTGTTTCAGTGAATTAGTGAGAGCCTTGCCTGCGGCGGCCATTTGCATACAGAGTAGCGCTAGCGATGCCTTGATTATTTCTATTATTCCCACTTCGCGCGGGAAATGATCCCACGGCGGAATCTATTTTTAATCTAATCAGTTTCTGCTACGTTATTGCGAAGATTGGCTTTACTTTGTGAGATTAATAAGCATAAAGGACTTTTCATTGCGAAGAACTGGGCTTAATTTGGCCAGTTTTCCTTACAAGCGGCAAATATTCATTTAATGTCTGGAAGTGATCACTTTTTAGCGATAAGACCGCCCGTCGTACATTTGTGTCTTATTTATTCGACGTACTTGCTACATTACTGTCATACTACGTTTGTGTCTATAGATTACGCTGTAATTTGTTTCTTATTTTGTTGGATAGCGGAGTCTTAGTAACAGGGTCCCATTTTACCCTTTGGGTACAAAACCCTAAAAAACTACTTTCTAGAAATTTAAAAAGATTATCAACGTAACAGTGATCAAAATTACTTAGTTTGCTTTTGTATCTGCTGCCATATCACACCCTTGGGGCCGAAGTTTAGAATGAAAAGCGAAAACGTAAAAAATCTTGTGTTTCCAAATGAAAATACTGCACAAGAGCCGAGTTTAGTTTGGCGGGCAAACCCCGGTGGAACCATTAGCACTTTTCCAGTTTCTTTTCAACGTGAGATTGTTTATCTCTGTGGAAGTTTGTAAAGATTTTTAGTGAGTTTTGCGCTTTGTATGATCCACCGTGTGATTAAATTATGTATGCAATAGGAATTTTACTCAGTTTTATTTAGCTTCGAAATAAGCAGTTATAGGAATCAGAATTATAGCATTTTTCAATATTAGGTAGTTAGGAATTCTAGTTTTGGTGATATTTATAACTAGTTGCGCCCCGCGGTTTCACCCGCGCAGATTGAAATCCCGGTATTCCCACGGGATAAAAAGTAGCCTATGTGTTATTCCAGACTATAATGTATCTCTCTGCCAAGTTTCATCCAGAACCGTTCAGCCATTCCGGCGTGAAAGAGTAACAAACATCCATCCATCTATCCATACTTACAAACTTTCACGTTAGTAATATTAGTAGGATATTAGTGGTATAGTGAGATCAACACATACAAGTCAAAGTTTCAAAAATTGTAAAACATGTGTGTTTGAGGTTGTTGATTTTTCTGATTTTAATAATGCTATTATTTGATTTTGATGCGGTTGTGTTAGTCTAATACATGCATAAATAGTAGCGGAACACTGTGCACCCGTGCGAAACCGGTGCGGGTTGCTAGCTATGTTAATAAACCTTACATCTTGTAATTACAGGCGTAATTACAGGCAGATGAGGCTTAACATCTGTATGCCTCAAGTTGATGGACGCAGGGCAGTGCATCGTAGGGCACGATCCTATTGTGCGTGACCTACGGGGCAGTGTTTTGTTTATAGGTGATGGTTACCACTTCACATCAGGTGGGCCATCTGCTTGTTCCATCAGCTAGTTTTTGTAGCATAAAAAAAAACTATTGTTAATATTATAATATATCTATAGCTATCGCACGGACTCCTCACAAGCAGTTAGGTAGGTAGGTATAGAAAGAAAGAAAGAAAGAAAGAAGCAGATAAGAGAGAGGTATGTAGATAATAAATGATTTTGTACGTTACGTTGTAGTTAACATTTATCTAAAATTCTGACAAAATAAAAAATTTGATTTGATGTCGCCCACCAGTTTTAGTTTCTTAAAATATTTTTTTTTTATACAACTAGCTGATGGAACAAGCAGATGGCCCACCTGATGTTAAGTGGTAACCATCCCCTATAACAGAGCATTGCTTCGTAAATCACGCATGATGGGAACGTGCCCTACGATGCACTGCCCTGCGTTCATCAACTTGAGGCATACAGATGTTAAGCCTCATGTGCCTGTAATTACACCGGCGACCACACTCTTCAAACCGAAACACAGCGTTGCTGCTTGGCGGCAGAAAAAGGCGTGGTGGTAGTACTTCCCCGGACGAGCCCTTCACAAAGAGCTCTACTACTCTTAAAAATAAAAATAAGACAAAAATCAATGTTTCCGCCTAAAAGGAAGTCTGCAGACTGTCTGGATTCCCAGGATATTCAATTAATGCTCTGATAATGAGAGAACTGGCGCGCTGCCAACGTAGGTATTTATATTGAAACGGGGAAAGATATGCTTAAAAATACTATTTTGATTTCCAAAGTTCGTCTCGAACTGAACTTAGTTAATTTATTTATTTATTCTTTTTGGGAAGACCATCGGCACATTACAACACAATAGTGACATAAAAAGGTAACACTGAGGTCATTTGTAGGTCTCCACTGATATAACTGCTTACTGAAACAGCTCGTAGGAAATTTGTTTAAAAATATTTTAAGTAAGTCACCTAATACAGTGAACTATAATAGGTGAAAGTAGGGGATATACATATAGATAAATAAGTACCTATGTTTTTGATAAATAAATTTGTGTTGGTTTTTCATACATATTAAGAGTCCGGTGACAGCGGCTCGCAATTTCGAGGTGCGATTGGCTATTATTTCATTTTGGGGAGGTTGTTTGAAATAATAACTCTAAAGAAACACGCATAAATACTGTTCGAACACAAATAATACAATAATATAAGGGAAATGTGCTTGAGTCAGAAATCATTTTGGTATTAGGTAAACGTAAGACCAAACATACTAATACCAAAATGATTTCTGATTCGGGCATGTTTCCCTTATATTATTGTATTATTTGTGTTCGAACAGTATTTATGCGTGTTTCTCTAGAGTTATTTTTTCAAACAACCTCCCCGAAATGAAATAAAATGAAATAATAGCCAATCGCACTTCGAAATTGCGAGCCACTGTCACCGGAGCCTTAAGCAGTCGATTTTATGAAAAAATATTATTTCCACAAGAGTATTATCGAAACGACATTTCATCCAACAATAGCCGACGACTTGTAACATGGGGACGATATCTCCCCTTCCTTTTGTATCGCAAGACTTACTAAAGCAAGTTAACACTACTTCTACCTTGAACCTTATCACCTCAAACTTAAAGTCAAAAACTGGTAAACAACAATGGCGGTGTAACTAGGCAAAAAAAGTTTTGCAGCCAATGCAAGCGAAATAGGTAGCGGTAAAACGCCACTTTTGATCATGACTGACGTACATTAGAGGTGTTTCACTTCTATGTTGATACGTAGTTACGTCAGCGGAACTTGAATGCAACTCTGACGTAGGGTTGCCACTTACTTTTTTTATAAGCTGCGTTATGCCTAAATTCCTTGGGTTATACTCAGCTCATGTCCGTGGCAACGCGATCAACGCTATCTCGCTCTCTCTCACTTTCGCGTTACCGCACGCGTTGCCTTTCGCGCATAGCCCATGTCGCAATCGAAAAATATTTTTTGATATAATTTCATTTTGATATCGCTTCGTTTGATAAAAATAATTTTTGATATCGGGCAATGTGGCACCAGGGACGTGGATCCACCCGCACTTGTCCTTTTTATTAGAGTGTGTTGTAATTACATCCACCCCAACCCTACGCAATTCCATCGAGCCACGTCGCGTGCTATAATTATCGCATCAGACGAAAGCATTGTGTGTACTTGTGACTGTTGCCGAATTGAAGGCAACTGTTTTAATTGCTCCGTGACGAATAGGCAACAATTTGCATACGTATGTCATAGCTACATTTCTATTTGAAAACTTTGTTAGTATGTAAATTAATTTTGCTCTGTGACACTAGTTTTGATCCGAGGCTTCGAGTAGTGCCTGGATAGAAAACATACCCCCGGTTTTTGAAGGCCCGATCAAAGCTAATCGGATGTCAAGACATTTGCTGTTTCAGCTTTTACTTCAAATTAGATAGAGATAGGAAGTGACTTAACAGCCGATTAACATTGATCGGACTTTCAGAAACCGGAGTTAAACGCACACCATCACGATTTTGATCTTCAGGCATTGTAGATCCCTTATGATGTCTAATACCCCGTTCACACTTAGCTCAAATGCGCAGGAACATGGGTGAAAGGCAACGCGTGCGGTAACGCAAGGGAGAGCGAGAGCGAAATAGCGTTGACGTTCACGTTGCCACGGACATGAGCTGAGTGTAATCGCAGCATTAAGTCAATTGAGGAGACACGGTATATCGTTGCCTTGTTGTGCTGACCTAAATAGAGCTTTATTTCCATGCTATTCGTATGAAACTTGAATGGAAGTATTTTGCCAGCACCATACGCCATTTGGATGTGGCCCGCGCCTAAAGATGTCGTTTAAGTTTTGAGTATTATTTATACATCCTGTTTAAATGTATCTGTTTAAATGATAATTTCAAATTGTTTAACCTGTAGCCCAGAATGCCTAATAATACCTAAAACCCCGACCCCCCCTAAGCTGTTCATCGTCAAATCAAATAAAAGGAAGCTGAATATTTCTTTTCATTTAATTCCGTAGAACTATTTTACATTATCAGGGTACTATCGCGACGGCAAGTGATTCAAACAATTTTCATTCCGCAGAATTATTTTACACTAGTTGCGCGCCGCCGTTTCACCCGCGCTGATTTAAATCCCGGTATTCCCACGGGATAAAAAGTAGTCTATGTGCCAATTCCTTTCTCTCCTTTTGCTTGTCCGAAGTAGGAGTACATAATAACCTCTATCTTCTATTTTTAACTCTTCTCTTCTTACTTCTGATAATCCAAAATTCCCATTTTATGACGGATATGGCATGCCCTAATTTTATCTATCTCTGCCAAGTTTCATCCAGATCCGTTTAGCCGTTCCGGTGTGAAAGAGTAACAAACATCCATCCATCCATACTTACAAACAAAACTGGTTCCCATAACACGATCTTAGGCTTAGTTTGCGGCGACATAGTGTTGTGTGGAAGTCTACCTATATTAAAAAAAAACTTTCACGTTTATCTATAACTATAAGAATCAAAGTCCTGATTGACTGACTAACTGACTTATTTATTTATTTAAATTCACAAAACAGATTACAATCAATTAAGCAATAATAAAAAAGTTACAGTTCATACTTTCTTAGATCTAGATATAGACAACATACTGACATATAGACAACGCACAGCCTAAACCGCTGGTCGTAGAAACTTGAAATTTGAGGAGTACATAGTTCTTACAGCGTAGACGTGTACTAAGAAGGGATTTTTCAAAATTCAACCCCTAAGGGTGTGAAAAGGGTTGAAAACGTTTGTATGACAAAACGTATTCTTTCACAACCACAACCTTAGGAACTTGAAACTTAGAGGACATATACCCCAAAGTCAATAATTAAGTTTGTCATTTTATAGTTTTTAAGAAATACCCCCAATAAGGGTGCAAAGGGGTGTTGTAGTTTGTATGGGAGTTTTTTAACGAGTGGTTCGATTTATTTCAAACTTGGAGTAAATATACTTCTAAATAAATAATTAAGAACGACATTTTTAGTTTTTGTAAACTACCCTTAATAAGGGTGCAAAGGGATGTCAATGTTTGTACGAGAATTTTGTTACGCGTAGTGCGATTGACTTGAAACTAAAAGTAGATAAATCACAAAAAAATATACTAATTTAGGGTTTTATCTCGGGTGGAATGCGCGAGTAGCATCAGTGGCGCAGCGGTGGCGGGCGAAGCGCGGGGCGGGGCCCTTAGCGGGCCTAGCTGGGACTTGGACCGCTGTATCTAAGTACTTAGGCGCAAAAGTACTAAACTACGCGAGTGAAACCGCGGGGCGCAGCTAGTATAGTAGAGGATTATCAAAGTACCGTCGCGACGGCAAGTGATTCAAACACTGTCAGCAAGCGTACTATGTCACTCGCACAGTGGCAGACAAATAGAACGACTGAATCTTGGTATGCAAACAGTTCTGCTTCGGAACTGCACTGCCAACCCAGCTATGAATGGCTATTGGCAAATTCATTGTGTAACTTTCGTATGGAGATGTACCACTGTTTGTGCCACTGTTATTGTAGTTAAAAAGGGCTGAATGTGGTTTTACCATCCACAATAATACAAAATACAACATTCGTGATATCTGCGGCCCGATTACGCTAATGTCTGACTATCGAAGTGGCTTTCAGTTTGACACTGTTGAAGCGTTAAAGCGAGTAGTACTTTGACGAGAATTAGTCTCTGAAGTATTTACATAAAGTGAAGACAAGAGCTAATGTGACTCTGGCTCGCACGTTTTGATTTGTTGAAGGATATAAAATCACTACTGCCATTTTCGAAAAATCGCGAACAACCATTTTATGTGCAATTATATTGCAAACAGTTTAGTAAAAATTTCATTTTGATCGATACATCTTGTCGTACTTAAAAGTTTGTTTTTGAAGTTTTCGTACATAAGCAAACTTTTGAGTAAGTAAACTTGCATCGATCAAAATGAAATTTTTACCAAACTGTGTTTTTACTAAAATGGTCGTTTGTGATTTTTCAAAATTGTTTTTAGCGATTTTATATCGTTTAAAATGTCGAATCGTGCGAGCGAGAGGAAAATTAGGTTTTATCAACGCCTTAATAGATGCTGCTGCGTCTTTTGGCGTCTTGCCTAAGTCGCTTCTTACTACAACCATGAGAGATGATGGAAGGGTTCTTCTATGCTGGGACCACCACCAGCTCGATCTAGTCTATGTAAACATCAACTTGACGAGATATCTTTCGGATAAAAAGCGATAAAAAAAAACAGTTTTGCAATCAGTCAACATGTAAATTATTCAATTAACACCATGCATTGTCACCACACAAAGGACAGCTAGATGCATATACATCGGTATCGGATTGCAACAAACAAATTATAAGGCAGGGATGGGGCAAATTAATTATATACTTTCACAGTTGTTTAAATACTAGAGCTTGTCCGGGGAAGTACTACCACAATGTATATTTCTGCCGCCAAGAAGCAACGCTGTGTTTTGGTTTGAAGCACGTTTGAAGAGTGTGGTTGCCAGTGATTAACAGTCAATGAGGTTTAACGTGCGTATGCTTGCAAGTTGATGGATACAGGTCAGGTCGTTGTAGAGCACGTGCATATCGTGCGTGACTTACGAGGCAATACTATGTACTGGTGATGTTTACCACTAAATATCAGGTAAGCCATCTTCTTGTTCCACCAGGAAGTACTATCACGCTAATATCATAAATGTGAAAGTATATTGTTACTCAATAACGCCAGATAGACTGTACAGATCTGGATAAAATTTGGCACAGAGATAGATTATAGATTTTCTTTTCGCTTTGTTTAAATTAAAGTAAACTTTAAATTCTTTATTGTACATAAAGAATTTATCTATCTATATATAGTATTTTTGTTCCGTAGGAATACCGGGATTTAAAACTACGCGGGGCACAGCAGTTGTGAAAGAATAAAACTAAGACACGCTTAATTTGCATGATTGCCGATTATCCTATCCTAACCTTCTTTATTATCAAGCAACGATCATATCGTTGACAGTGATCTCCTCCAGGCAACCTAGAGAAGAGTTTTTGTTGATCCACAAGCTGTTCCCATCCCTATTTCTCCGGCCGAATAGTTCATAGTGTACGGTTCAATGCAAATACATTTAATTTAACTGTTAATTATAACGATTTGTTCACAAAGAGAAGGTTAATTGATTCAACTTAACTATTAATATATAATATTGATATACGTGTAGTAGTAGCCTGTTTTAAGTAACATTTGACCTTATTAAGTTGCGCTAAAAAAATAAACTCTTTGTGATGGACTCGTCCGGTGAAGTACACGGAAAAAACGTAACGGTTGGATTTAAATAACTTATTGCTATTTACAACAGAGTAACTCGATTCGGAGGGAGCCTGCAAAGTTTATTGCTAGTGCTAGACAAGCCATCTTTGCTAATGTAAGTTGGTAATAATAACCTAAATAGTTGGTTAAAATTTGATAACCTGGGCTAGGTAACTTCCAACCTTTTAATTCAATAAAGACAACAAACCTAATTGTGAACGTGAATCGAGTAATTCTGTTAGTTATAACCAAGCTTCTTAGCTTAAATCGACGATTTTATCAAATCAACTTTGTAAACGCAGCTAATGAACTTTTCTATGTATAACAAAGTGACTTTGTCAACTAGATGGGTATACTTAGCAATGTTACTCGGCGCTGTCAATCGTGTCCACTGGATAGCGATACCCTATATACTTTGTTAATTCTAACCAATTCAAATAGGTATACTTAGCAAAGTTACTCGGCGCTTTCAACCGAGTTTAGTGGGTTCTCTACAACCTACCTACATTTTTACTCCTAGCCTACTTGAATTGGTACATTTAGCAATGTAGTTTGCTGTTCCTAAGCGGGTTTATTGGGTTTGCTACAACCAATCTACATTTTTACTTCTAGCCTACTTAAAATGGTATATTTAGCAATGTAGTTTGTTGTTCCTAAGCGGGTTCATTGGGTTAATACTGCTAAATACTTAGCTGCAGGTACCTAACATTTCCAAGTGACAAGAATATCAATAGATTTGATTTTAAGTTCGAACTTGTGTTGTACTGATAGCTGCTTTTAGTACAATGCAAGTTCAAACTTAAAATCTGTAGCATGTCTATATTGTTGTCACTTGGAAATGGTACCAGCAGCTAAGTATGTAGCAGCATTAACCCAATAAACCTGCAGAACAAAAAATAACATTGATGAATAATATACCAATTCAAGTAGGCTACAAGTAAAAAAAATAAAAGTGATTCTTCATTCTGACGCTTTCATTCTTCATCAATTCCCTACATATTATGTAGGGAATTGAAAAAGATCGTTAATCTGGTGAAAAGTAAAATCACCAAAAGAAAAAGTACAAAGCGATCATATTTCATTTGCCTATAGACCAAACATCAACATTAAAAGAATGTATATAAAATAATAAAGTTTTATTTAACTTCTTTAACAATAGTTCTATTCTAAAATTAAATTATGTAAATTATGCGAGATCAGTAGGTACTTAGGTACTAAGGGGCACAAACATTTTAATTACAATATACTAATTATTTTACCTCTATAGTCTTATACATTTAATCATAAAATGCTTTATTTTCTTTTAGGATGATGTTAATCAAATATAAATTATGTTTATTAACAAATTACCATGCTGATAAGTTGAGAGGAAATCGAGATTTTTGTCCTTGGTCTTCAAATCAAATAGGAAAAGTTTCTGATATAATGTACTTTTCGGCATACAGGTGTTCGAAATCCATTATGACCTGTAAACAATACATTTTTATTTATTTTACAGTCGGAAATAATTTGTAGGTAAATACTAATCACAACTTAAATATCATCAAAAATATCAGATAACGCACATCAAGCGGCACGCATCACACTTTGTTTGCTATATATAGTAGTGGCTCTGCGGCGGCGAAGATGCTGTGGCAAGCCGCGCATAGTGTAGCGCATAGCAGCCGGTATATGTTAGGTATTATGGCACATACATATAATTACGAAACTAAGATTTCTTTGCAGAAAGTTCTACTAGGTAAGATGTGAAAAACAATAGCAACGAATTTTGCTAACTACCATAATCACCGTGGTAGTAGGTACTTACTTTGAAAAACTTCACTATACTCCTCCAAGCCCCAAGCAGTTAGAAGGTTCCTCGCGTCTTCATCGATCGCGTCGGATGTTTTGTACTACTGCAGTTGATCAGAATGAACACTGGTTTCAGTTTTTTGTTGCAAACTTTAAACCAATCCACCACACAATCTCTGCTGGTTATTTTCTAAAAAGTACTCTCGTTCGTGTTCGCGCCCAAGGACTTGTCGAAAAGAAATGGCCGTTGTCCTTGCATCGCACGTGTGTCTAAACACGTTCTCGAGTTTTACACCATTTACATGTCAACCCATAACCATTTTCTTCGATTAATCCAGCAATGTTACTTGTTTAAATTTAGTTTTAGCAACACACTTGTCTATTGATTGCTGAGTTATTTGCTTGTATACAGATAATTTGAACAGAATTAAACATTTGAAACAGAATAGATAATTTAACATGTTTAATGTTTTGTTTTAAATGAGTCTTGGTTATTTGTAAATAACAAAATGCACTTGGGTGTATCTACATACTAATTTATTGTTTGTTTTAAATGAGACTTGGTTATTTGTAATCATATCAACCTATTCAAATTTAACCGAGTAGGAGTAGTTTAAACTTAGATAAGTATCTACTTGTCAGTTTACAAATCTGAAAACTTGTCTATTTTTAAAAGGAAACGAAATAAGTTACTTTAACTGAGGCACTCACTTGGAGACTATCAAGTACTCTGTTAGTATAACCTAGAATATACAGCAAAACTGTCTTGTTTACTACTAACAGAGCTTTATTGTGCGTTTTAGATAAGTCTTAGTTATAAGTAGCCCAAAAAAATTTAACCAAGCCAAATTGGTACTTTGCTAGTGCTCCGTTTTTTCCGTGTACCACTATTCCTAATTTCTGCCGCCAAGCAGCGTTGAAGTATTTCGGTTTAAAAGTGAGGTTTCTGGTGTAAAAAAAAACAAATAAGTAAAGTAGTTCTTTCTAAGCAGTGTAGTGAAAGGATTTTAAATGGGCCTCAAAGAGATGCCTTGTGTCTGCCGTGTTATCTTAATCTTGTTTTTTTTAATGTTATTAGGCTTTTTATATTAGATTGGAGCATTTGGAGCCGACAGAAGTGTGAGAAATATACCAAATTAAGCTTTTTGACTAAAACAGTGAGAAAGCTCAAACAATGTGACTGAATTCAATTTCTCGATTAAATCATACAAAATCGATTCATGTATTCGAGCCGCGTCGAGTCGCCGCACGTGTCATTCTAATCAACGGAATTCAAATTTCAATTTTAGATCAATATGTGCGGACGATATGTCGTGTTTTATGCGAAGCAGTATGGGGCGAGATACGCACAATTCTATGGTATACGAACATACATACTTTTGTGTACAAATTATGCTTTGTTGGATGCTACTAGCGGGTTATTTAGTACTTTTAAACGAGCAATCCTACTACTATTATAAACGCGACAGTGTGCAAGGATGGATAGATGGATGTTTGTTACTCTTTCACGCCGGAACGCCCGAACGGATCTGGATGAAACTTGGCAGAGAGATGGATTATAGACTGGAGAACCACTTAAGCTACTTTTTATCCCGTGGGAATACCGGGGTTCAAAGCTACGTGGGTGAAACCGCAGGACGGCTCCAACGATTTTCATGAATGTAGCAGAGGGTTTCAAGCGCGATAAATCGATCTAGCAAACAAATTTTTTTTTTAAAGTATTGTCCGTGCTATCAAGGAATCAAAAATTTAAACAGAAAAATATAATTCCCAAAAATTGGGTGTGTACCAATTTTTCTGTTCAAAAATTTGTGCAGTGCCAGCATCTCAAACGATGAAGGAAAACATCGTGAGGAAAACGGCATGTCGTGGAACCGAAAAAGTGCCTCGGAGTCTCTGAGGAGCACTTAAAATTAACAAATGCTTAATATTTAAGGGATAACTATTGATGTCACAAAGATGCGCTGTATGCAGTGCACGCACATACTCGTACAAGTATAAACACAGCATTATCGAGTTTCATAACCGGGCCTTGATTATCCGGCTCCTGATGAATTGAGTTCCGATGATAAATTTTTCACTGCACTGTATTGAATAATGAAAAGGCTTGAATAGAGTTATTGGTTTAATGTTGTAATTTGACGACCTCTGTGGCGCAGCGGGCGAGAGCCTGCCTGCGACGCAAGAGGTTGCGGGTTCGATTCCCGCCTTGGAACAAATTTGTGTACGATCTGCAGAAATTTGTTCCGATGGTCTGGGTGTTCTCTATGTATAATAAAAAATATCTATCTATGTAAGTATATAATGTATTAAATATATCAGTTATCTAGTACCCATAACACAAGCTTTGAATAGCTTACTTTGGGGCTAGATAGTGCTGTGTGGATTGTCCAGCTTTATTTATTTTTTATTTATTTATTTAATTTATGGCTGACTTGCTTCCACTCGCTTCACTCGCGCGGAATAAAAAAGTTGTTCTTTGGAGAAGATTTTGAATAAGCCAACACACTTGCCCATATTTTTAGATAAAGTGTAATTTTATATACTAATTGCCGATAGTGCAAGCAGGTGAGTGATAACTATCACATAAAACGAAGCATAACTTCGCAACCACGTACGATTTGATTGTCCGGGGCTCATCAACATGAGGCGTATTTGTTGACCTCAAGTGTCTATAATTTCACCCACACCTCTAAAACCAAAACCAGCGCTTCGCACGGGTGGACATTGTTTTTCTACTATATCATGCATGTATTATACATATAAACCTTCCTTTTGAATCACTCTATCTATTAAAAAAACCGCAACTAAATCCGTTGCGTAGTTTTAAAGATTTAAGCATACATAGGGACATATGGATATAGGGACACAGAAAGCGATATTGTTTTATACTATGTAGTGATAAAGCCACACATTGCGTTGTAGTGATAAAGCCACACATTGCGTCCAAGCTTGGCCCTAATTTGGAAAAACCAAACTTGGATATAGCCAAGACCACACAAGATCGATCTACACATTGGTGTATTAGATCCAACAGTAGAACTTGGAGCCAATATATCCCTTGTGTGGCGACTGCATAAAGTCTTTGGGCGACCTAAAACTCGCTCCCAACTACCAAATTTTAATATTCGAGTTCGCGTCTCTGAACGTAGTTTTCTTTTCGACGCGTGACCCGAGGGCTGGTGAATACCTGGCTCAGCGCATTAGTATTTCCATTCAGTGTCTTAGGTACGCTTCCGACTGGCACTGATTTGGATCAGTTGAGCTATCTATAGATCGTTCGAAACGGTCTGCAGATAACTCAACTGTTTCAGATGTATTTTGTAAATAATTTTGCAACTATTAGTTGTTATTTTCTTTGTAAATAAATTATAGTTTTCTAAATATAATCATTGTTTTACTAAGTTGCTGTAAGTATCTTTTAAACATTACTGAGTAAAAGATCGATACTTGCCCAAAAATAAAACATAACGTCCTTACGAAGCTGTACTCCCGAAGGACGAGGCGTCAAAGTGGGTGTATTGTTGTATCATCTCGGTCGCCAGTCACATATTCATGAGGTTTTTTGAAGCTCCGAAGTTTAAGAGAAAAGTTATACCGTGGTTTTATTATACTTAGTAAGGGTTTCTTGTCTCAACTTTTGGAGATAATAAATGTGGAATAGTGGTATTTTTAGACACGGTCAAGGCAATTTGAACTTTAAAAGCGCACACACTACCATGACCCGACTAGCCTTGTGTTGACGAAAACTACCTTAGATTCGTGTAGGACGTGTAAGAAGGGTAGTCAGACATACGTCTAAATATTACATAAAATATGGTTCCATAGCCATATATTACAGTTGTTGGTATACCAAACGTTCCGTAAGCCCATCGCCGCTGTGATTTGAATAACTGAAACTAAAACAGCTTCACAACTGTGATTCCCAGGCACGGTAGATATCTCTCCAGATCTCTCAGTACCAAGTAGGTCCTAACTCAAGATTCTTTGAGGATGTCTAAGTGGGGTAGTCAGAGGTACGTCCAAACATTACATTTGGCACATACCCACGTTTTGCAGTATTATTCCATACGTGACAGGTTGCAAGCCCATCGCCCCTGTTAGAATACTAACTGATGGTTTCATCACGATGTTTTCCTTCACCGTAAACGGTGAAGGAAAACATCGCTTGCATTTATGTCCGCTCTTAAAAGAGCGGACATAAATTTTTCGACAGAAAAATCCATTGGTGCACGACTGGATTCGAACCTGCGACCTTACGATAGGAAGGCTACCACTACCACTAGACCACCGGTGCTCTCCCATCAGTGGTCTAGTGATAGTGTAGACATTATGTATCGGTGATTTGAATAGCTGTATTACAATGTACAACAACTATTTTTATTCATTCATTGTAAATAGACGTGTGTGCACACTACGCATGTGAAAAGCCATTTAAGTCACACAGCAAATTGGCATTCTGTGACGAGAAGAAAAAGAGAAACACACGCGTAAAATGCCATCCGTTCTCGTAAAATCCAAGGGCAAACTTCCGCGAGGCACAAAAAAAACTTTTAACAACTCAAGTTAGTACATCCTTTGTTTGAGTTGGTAACTGCTAACGATTGGAGTCCTACTGATGCTCTTTCCAATACTTAAACCGGAGTTTCCAAATGCGGCGGCTGTGATAGCCCTGTTTCTTATCACGGCGTTGATAACACCTAAAATGAGAGGTATTTTAGGTGTTGCTCGCACGATTCGACATTTTGAAAAACATAAAACCACTAAGCCCAATTTTGAGAAATCGCAAACAACCATTTCGTGTGCAATCACATTGCACACAGCTTGGTAAAAAATTTATTTTGATCGATGCAAGTTTTCCTACTCAAAAGTTTGCTTAAGTACGAAAACTAGAAAATTAAACTTTTATGTAGGAAAACATGTATCGATCAAAATGAATTTTTTACTAAACTGTGCGCAATGTGATTACACACAAAATGCTTGCTTGCAATTTTTCGAAAATGGGTTCAGTGATTTTATATCCTTCAACAAATCAAAACGTGTGAGCGAGAGTCACATTAGCTCTAGTCTTCACCTTACGTTAACTAGCGACAGGTCGGCGACAAGTGTAAAGGTTTATAGAATAAAGCAAAAGAGGTATTCTTGCAATAATACAATAAGTGTACGACCTGCGAAGACGTTCATTTGGCTCGCGAGCCAATATGACGACCTCTGTGGCGCAGCGGGCGAGAGCCTGCCTGCGACGCAAGAGGTTGCGGGCTCGATTTCCGCCTTGGAACAAATTTGTGTACGATCTGCAGAAATTTGTTCCGATGGTCTGGGTGTTCTCTATGTATAGTAAAAAATATCTATCTATGTAAGTATATAATGTATTAAATATATCAGTTATCTAGTACCCATAACACAAGCTTTGAATAGCTTACTTTGGGGCTAGATAGTGCTGTGTGGATTGTCCAGCATTATTTATTATTATTGTTATTATTTAATATGTTGATATGAATTTAGTAGACCGAAGAATAATAGAAAGAATTAATTAAATTAATAGAATTTACCTTAACATCTGTATGCCTTAAGTTGATTGACGCAGAGCAGGGCATCGTAAGGCACGTTCCTATCGTGCGTGACTTACGAGGCAATGCTTTGTTATAGGCGATGGTTACCACTTAACATCAGGTGGGCCATCTGCTTGTTCCATCAGCTGGTTGTATAAAAAAAAAGACCAGCTCGAACAGCCCGCGGCGGCGGATGGCCATTCTACATAATTACTATGTATACTCGTACGTATTTGCCGCGCGAGCAAGTTCAACACCGTCCCCACAGCCTTACCATTCGTTCGTCACTTTTACGAAACCCTGGCTTTACTTCTCTGTTTGTTGCGGAGTTACCCTTTCAGTTTTTGTCACTCACTTTTCACTTCTACTCGAGTTTTGTGCTCGAGGACTTTTTGTGAGAGGTACAATGATTTATTGTGAAGCTTCGAGAAGTATTTATCACGCTGCAGTTTAAGTAGGGATAATATTGATTTGAATGAAAGAATTGCTACACAACTACAAATAATAATACATAACAAGGCTTTTATAATGATTTTATAATGTCCCAAAAGTTATTCTCCGAGAGGGATTCGAACCCTTGTAATAAAGGTGTATTGATTATCGTGTACGGCTAAAAATGTTCCCCTAGTTTTAGGGGTACACTATCTAAAACTACCCCAACAAACCATGGAAAACAACGGCATGGAACAAAATTAGCGAGCATAATAACTAAATGCATAAATTAATTAACAACTTTGTTACGTTGTTTGCTGGCGCTATACGCGAGTTGGTAAACTACTAGTCTTGGCACAAATGTTTTATGAGTATGAAATATTAGGGATTTAGGAATAAAATAATAATAAATATTTGTGGTCAGGGTATATCATATAGTCCCAAGCAAAGCAAAGTTTTTGCTATTGGAACGAGAAAGCAAAGCCCCGAGTCAATTTTATTTTTTTAGTCAGTTTTATCTCAGCACTTTTTTGTATAGAGGTTCAATAAGCGACCTACCTACCAAACCTTATCATACTATATAAACAAGCAATTTTTATATTACTATTATTACAAATATACCTTTTCTTTGATGATGGATGACATAAAAATGTCATTTACTTGAAGTCGGTTAAAAAGCACGGATTTTACTCATTATTCAGAGATTATGCGAGCAAAGCCACGGGCGGAAACTAATTTAAACTATAACTAGATAGGTACAAACATGGTCCGCGCAGTTACAATGTACGAAACTTTGACAGACATCTTGGACTATTCCTGTAGTGGGAGACAGGCCCCGGAACGGGACCTGTTATAGAGTAGGAGACATGAATTGATTTTATTAGTCTTGTTGTTTATTTTAATACCTAACAAGTTGTTTGATACAACTAGCTGATAGAACTAACAGATGGCCCATCTGATGTTAAGTGGTAACCATCACCTGTAAAAAAAAAAAAACGTCCCACGATGCACTGCCCTTTTTTTTTTTTTTTTTTTTTTACGATGGAAAAATGCTTTACGCATCCCCTCCATCTCGGGGAGAGTTGGAGGGGTATGTCGGGCTCTCCGCCAGCTACTAATGCTAATGAGACAGTAGCAACTAGCGGCATACCGACTAAACAACCATCGATGTTCCCTCTATCACCTCAATGCTAGTGCATCCTCAAACAATTCATCATCTGACGAATCATTCGACGCTGCACCAGCACTTGACAGGGTCACGGGTTCCCGGTCGGATTCGACCGCGGCCCTGTCGGTGATAGTCCGCCTTAAGCAGACCAGTCTGTCACCCCTGTTAGGGGGAGGGAGACGTCTTGTTATGACGTCGTCTCTGGGCGTAGGAGGTCTGTGCAATGCCGGGCCTGCCCTGCGTCTATCAACTTGAGGCATACCGATGCTTAGCTTGCTGCTTGTAAGATGTAGATAAGTAAAAAAAAATAGCTGCCAGTGGTGTCGATTCTGTTGTTGCTTTATTCTAAACTAACTTAATCTGACAGCTCTAAAATTATAGCCAACCTTGTTGTTTCGATCTTTTATAGAGGGATGGCAATATTTTTAGTGCTGTCAAATTAGTTTAAGTTAGGGAAAATTAAACAACGGAATTGGCACTAATATTACATTTAGTAGATCGTTTGAATGTTAATTTGCATCGTTTTTTTTACCGTTTGGTCCTGTCAAACAGAATTAAATAGTTAACAAGTTAATTCTACGTGGAAGAGTAACAGTCAGCTCCTACACTACGTCTCAACATCTCGAAAGTGCGAAGGCTCTGTATTATGCACACGCCGTGTTTCGCCTTCTTAGAGTAACCTAACCTAGCTAAAGGACATCTTCAAGTTACAAGGTGCGACATGACACCAATTCCTGCTTCTTATTTGTGTCCTGTCAGAGATTCCTTCGAAAGTGTGGTGAAAGTATTTTAAGTGCGCGCAAGGAGTCTCCTCTCGAGCACTTGACACGTATCAGAACTTTTTAGGTTCGGACATGTCGGTCTACTCACGATGTTTTCCATAACATTTTGACCGGTTTTGAACATACGACCTTCAGATCAGTAGACAAGGTTGCTACCACTAAACCACCATTGCTATGTCTTCTTCTTCTGCTTGTCGAGTCACTAGTTTCTTTCGAAACAGTGTGCTGAAAGGATTATAAGTGTGCCTCAAGAGGCTCCTTATCCCTTGCACAAGATGTCAAAAATCACGAGACCCATTACGAATTTGAAATGATAGCTATTCTGAACGTGGTTGTTTGTTGTAGCTCTGTGAGCCCTACAGCTATAAACTAGTAGCGGGTCCTTTATGCAAGTTTCGATTGGTTATCGAATGTATTCAAGTTATGGACGACGCGACTGCTACAACGTACAAAGCTTGCTGCACTGTACTGTACAATCTGTAGGTACATTATTATATTGATGTGGGTTTGAAGCCTTTAGCAGTAATTTTGAGTCGAACCTACGTGCTTAATGGTACTGATACATGTGCTCAAAAAAAGGCATGCTTATTTTGAGCATGCTCAAAAATCAACCGACGTACGACCAAATAAGCATGCTTATTTATTACTAACACGACCTGTTCACACGTGCTTTTATTGAGCAAGGCTCGAAAAAAGCATGCTTTTTGGTCGAAAATAAGCACGTGTGTCAGTACCTACTTCAGTTTCCGCGTCCCTGACTTCTAAACAGGAGTGGTCTAGGGAGCTACCACTTCTGAAGTTCCTTGTGTGTGTTGTGTTTATTATATTATGTATGTTATTACTTATATTCAACGGGTCTTTGTTTTACTTTACATAAATATTACTGTTAAAGATGATAACGTGACTTTTATAATTAATCAATCTGAAGGTGTATCTTCGTTGTCTACACTTATAAATTTTTTTCTAAACTGAAATATACTGTGGTACGTATAAATAAATAAAAAAAAAAAAAAAAAATAATGCTGGACAATCCACACAGCACTATCTAGCCCCAAAGTAAGCTATTCAAAGCTTGTGTTATGGGTACTAGATAACTGATATATTTAATACATTATATACTTACATAGATAGATATTTTTTATTATACATAGAGAACACCCAGACCATCGGAACAAATTTCTGCAGATCGTACACAAATTTGTTCCAAGGCGGGAATCGAACCCGCAACCTCTTGCGTCGCAGGCAGGCTCTCGCCCGCTGCGCCACAGAGGTCGTCAAAAAATGAAAAAAAAAAATGAAATTGTCACAGTGGAAATAACATGAAATAAACGTGAAAATCACAATAGCTACGAATTTTCTGTGCCATTTAAATCGCTAAAATTCTACCAATATTTTATCTACCGCTATTTTCAGTTCATGAACAATTGTTTGTAGAATCCGGTGACCAACTGTTCCATCATATTTTCTATGTTTAGCTTCCATTTCGTACTCAGGAGAAATATTGTTTGCTGTGCACATAAATGGACGGCGGCATGTTAGAGTTTGTCTATCTAATACAGTGTTTTTCAATCTGTGGGTCGCCCCTAGGAGTCGTGACCAACACACGAAGCCCTCCTCGGAGGGTCGCCGGCAAAAAAAGGCAAGGTTCTACACTACAGTAAAAACACAATTTCAGTGACCATAATGGCGTATATATTTTTGTCTATGGCCCAAGGGGATTGCCAGAATTTTTCAACGCATAAAGAGGTCTCATATTCAAAAAGATTGAAAAACACTGGTCTAATAGAACCCCTTTCCTACGCATCGGTGCACTGGTTACTGGATACAGGATACGGAGAATTATAGACAGAAGGATTGCAAAATAAACAAATTAAAGTTATGAAAACGGCAGTTATTCAGTTCAGCGCAAAGCGGTGTTTATTTAATTAGTCGTTTTAATATAAATTTGCTGCGGCTGCCTGAAATACAGCGCTTTTGAAAGTTATGAAATTATGTTGTTTATGCATCCACAACAACTATGAACTTTTGAAGTTGTGGTTCTCATTGCTCTGAGCCTGTTTTGTTGCTCTTAAGCGGTGAAGGAAAACATTGTGGGGAAACGGTTTTTGCGATCTGTTACTATAACTACGGCAAAATGTGGTTAGCATCTAAAAACTTTAACGTAAAAGTAGAAACGTGAGAAAAACATAAGAGTGAAAAACATTATCGGATATTTGAAAAAGTCATGAACTTCTGATATTGACTGTAAAACATTAAGACGAAGACAAGAGCTAATGTGACTCTCGCTCGCACGTTTTGACTTGTTGAAAGATATAAAATCACTAAACCCGTTTTCGAAAAACCGCAAACAACTTTTTTGTGTGCAATCACATTGCGCACAGTTTAGTAAAAAAAACATTTTCATCGATACAAGTTTTCCTACTTAAATGTTTGCTTTTCTAGTTTTCGTACTCAAGCAAACTTTTGAGTAGGAATACTTGCATCAATCAAAATGAATTTTTTACCAAACTATGCGCAATGTGATTGCACACAAAATGGTTGTTTGCGATTTTTCAAAATTGGAATTTGTGATTTTATATCTTTCAAAATGTTGAATCGTGCGAGCGAGAGAAATGTTAGGTGTTGTCAACGCCTTAAGATAAATTATAAAATCGTCGTCAACCGTGGACGCCTAGAACGGCTGAAATAATTTTATTTCTCGCGAATTTCACATCAATTACTGGCAGGCATAAAATACATATAAAACCTACAACCCCCACCAATTGTCGGCAATAAAATACTATGGGAACATGAGAAGGCTTTTATGGTGTACGTTTATGGCATCGAATGGTAGAGATGGGGTAAAAAAGTCCTATCGGAATTTTCTCGAAATAAGAGATTGATTTTATTCACTCCTGATCCGACTGTTAAAAACCTACATAACTATTAGCCACTGCCACTGCTAAACAGTCTTTCGCAAGACGCGCCACTGACCCCATTTTAATTTTTCGCCTTCGTCTTCTCGCCTGTATATTATTTCATTTACGCGGTTTTCACCCAAGTTTCGTTTGCTTTCGTCTCCTCCTACGAAACTAGTAAAACAAAACCGGTCAAGTACTTGCGACTAACTTACTTACCGCCGGTTTCTAAAAGCTCAACATCAAAGTTAATCGGCTGTCAAGTCAACTAAGATATTTCAGCTTTAACTTCAACTTAGATACGAGACAGCAAGTGATTGGACAGCTGATTAGTGATGTTAATCGAGCTTTCAGAAACGGCTGTTAAGATACTGTACTCTCATTTGGTTAGATTACTAACTGCTTCTCGCCGTTTGTGCAAACGAAGTTGTTTTGAATCCTTTGTCGTCAGAGCCATCCCTAAGCATGAGTAAGCGTTGCGTAGCCGACTAGATTACCATATTATTGATGTTTGGTTTCGCGTATTTGGTATAAATAGCCATAAAACCAGGCTTTCATAAAGCGTAGGCATTCTGATAAAACGACAAACGTCAAAAATATAAAAAGCTTTTAATTTTCACTCATGTTTACTCCTTTTGTATTTGCCTTCTGCATGCATTAGTCAGCCAAGACGAGCGAGGCACCTCTGACGATCCAAACGTCCACAGGCTACGGTAACCGCTTCCCATCCGGTGGGCCGTACGCTTGTTTGCTTACTTATTATAGTGGTAGCACTGGTGGTATAGTGGCCGTATTTAGTGGCCTTTCGATCCTAAAATCGTGAGGTCAAAACCGGTCATCCACCAATGAATATTGCTGTCCAGGTGTACCTCTTTGCTTGGGACGAGGTCACGGAGTCGGTTTGCATCGCCACCCCGCAACTGTTCTCGCGAACCCATCTTTTTTTTTTTTTTTTTTTTATATGGCTCCTGTCTATAGACAATCTTGCCAGTGTCAAGTGATAGAGATTATATGCTCTTTGTTATGTTTCTAGTCACGTCAGTCGAAAGTCGAGTCAGTCAATTGTTTTGAAGAAAATGGTGGCGGTTTCTTCAAAACATTTGAAACATTTTCGGTCAAATCACGATATCACATATTACACTTTCATTTCAAATGCTTACACTTTGTGCTAAGACCACAAGTAATGTTGGTTAAAATACCACCAAAATTACACAACACAACTCAAAATAACACTAGAAAAACAATTAAAATGAAAATGCTATGTTGCTTCGATAGATGACAGAAAACGAATACCCGAACCCATCTTCCTTCTTGCCTACAGTAGGGTCTTCTTCTTTCTTCTTTTTATGGCTCCTGTCATAGACAATCTTGCCAATGTCAAGTGATTCAGAGATTATACTCTTTGTAGATGTAGATAAGTTTCTAGTCACGTCAGTCCAAATAATAGGCCAAATTTGACATCTGTCAGTTCCAGTCTTATGTCAAAGTAAGCCGTTTCGGATTCGTTTTCTGTCATTTAACAAAGCAACTTAGCATTTTCATTTTAATTGTTTTTCTCACAGAAACAGGGTTTTCTCTATTCCGTGGTTTTTCTAGTGTTATTTTGAGTTGTGTTGTTTAATTTTGGTTATACAACATTACTTGTGGTCTTAGCACAAAGTGTAAGCATTTGGAATGAAAGTGTATTTATTATGTGATATCGTGATTTTACCGAAAATGTTTCAAATGTTAAATGTTAATGTCATAAAAAGAAGAAAAAAAAAAGAAGAAGCCGTAATTGGTGTCGATTCTGTTGTTGCATTATCCTAAACTAACAATCTGACAGCTCTAAAATTAAAGCCGTCCTTGTTGTTTCGGTATTTTAGAAAGGGATGGCATATTTTTAGTGCTGTCCAATTAGGATGAGCTAGGAAAATTCAACAACAGAATTAGCGCTATTATTTTCTTTTGCAGAATCGCTTCACTTTTTCAGTTAAACATACATATCTATAGTAAATTTGTAATAAGGAAAAAAGATGGCAATTTTACGACTTAATTTGACTAATAAACCATACTTACCATGTTTTTTTTTTATACAACTAGCTAATGGAACAAGCAGATGGCCCACCTGATGTCAAGTGGTAACCATCACCTATAAACAAAACATTGCCCCGTAGGTCACGCACAATAGGAACGTGCCCTACGATGCACTGCCCTGCGTCCATCAACTTGAGGGATATAGATGTTAAGCCTCATGTGCCTGTGATGAGGAGATGGTAAATGTGACCTATTAAATTGGTCCTACTTTAGCAAGCTCTAAAGGCACCCTGAGTAAGGTGTCATAATTACGCTCTAAACTCTTTTTGCACGGTACTTGTCCATGGAACAAATAGATAGCCCACCTGATACTGTGTAGTAAGCATCACCTACCTAGGTATACAGATTGAGGCATACAGATGTTAAGCCTCATGTGGCTGTAATGACACCGGCAACCACACTCTTCGAACCGAATCACAGCCGTACCTTTACCCTTAGGTCTCCACTTTTTTTTTTTTTTTTTTTTTAATACAACTAGCTGATGGAACAAGCAGATGGCCCACCTGATGTTAAGTGGTAACCATCACCTATAAACAAAACATTGCCCCGTAGGTCACGCACAATAGGAACGTGCCCTACGATGCACTGCCCTGCGTCCATCAACTTGAGGCATACAGATGTTAAGCCTCATGTGCCTGTAATTACACCGGCGACCACACTCTTCAAACCGAAACACAGCGTTGCTGCTTGGCGGCAGAAAAAGGCGTGGTGGTAGTACTTCCCCGGACGAGCCCTTCACAAAGAGCTCTACTACTCCACTATGACGGTATTTGACGCCACCCGGCTTTGGGAACCCTGCCCTAAGCAATGGGTTCGTCCTTGGCCGTAATGGCCGAACAGAAATTATTACACACTTAGTCACAGCTGCAGAACTACATTTTCATCTTGTTTTTGTGGCTTACGTCTCGCGGTTTTATTATCATAATCTTCATGGCTAAGTAAGTTGTTTCGGTAATGAGAAGTTGGGGAATAAACTTCATTTTAAATACTTAGGACTGTTACACTACATTCCCTCATTACTTTTTGCCCGTTAATATTCTGCATTTTTTATTTAAAAAAAATAGAAAGAAAATTAAAAAATAACCACCTAAGTAAGATTCGGAGTAGAGAACCCTAAAAACAATTAATACCGAAACGTCCACGGAACTTCCGTGACAAAGTCAATCAACTCGCTAACAATACAACCATATTCTCCCAACACCGAATTGAAAACATGTTTTATCAGAAAGGCAGGTTCAGTCGGCTACACATGAAGCTACACACCCTAAATAACTACATACAATACATAGAATCCAGAATACTTACGTTGGTGTTAGTGGAGGCCAACGAAATAAAAACAGCATGCTCACAATATGTTTAGGTTATCTACATATTGTTTTTAAGGTTATTAAGGTAAGTATCACATGGACCTTGCAACGGTTATGGCAACATACTAGAGCAGGGGTTCCCAATTTTATTTGGCCATGGAACCCCAAATGATCATACATTTTTTGGCGGAACCCTAGCTGGCGGTTTTGATAAGTTTACCTTGTAGTTTGAATATACGCAGGTTAGACTCGGGAGAAATACCAATTTAATTATGGAGAGGTCGTATCGCACGCCCCTTGCCTCGCACGATTAGCAGTGTTCAAACTGTCCAAAATTCAAACTGTTTAGCCTGATGAGTATTCGTGTGTACATTCCGTTCAGCGTGGGATTCATTTTCAGATGGGACAATTTTTAGGGACATATTTTGAAAATGAGAAGCAAAAAATTATTATTTGTTTTGCCAACCGCCTAGCTATTGCATTACATAATTATAAGATTATTACATTGGAATAGACAACGATAGCCAGCCATCAACCAGTAGTTTATTAGTATTTATTACAGCTACGCCTAGATTTACTAGATTCGCCTTTTCAACGTGATCCTTGGGGCGACATGGGGTCCTTCAAAAGGCGGGTTTATCTCTTCCTAAAAGGCCGGCAGCGCATCAGCAACGCCCCTGGTGTTGCAGGTGTCCATGGGCGACGGTGACCACTTCCCATCAGGTGGCCCGTATGCTCGTCTGCCTGCTTTGGCATAAAAAAAATCCTTGTGATTTTATTAAAATATCTTTTGACTTTAACTTTAATTTATTTTCATTAGTACAATAAAACTAATTTCTTCACATAGTGACATCTCACACTAAACTGACAAAGTCTATCAGAAGCATATATTTTTTATTAAGTTATTTTATAATCTCAGTCAACATCGCCGCTCGAGTTTTATTTACCACCTATCTTTCTAAGAGCACCTCTCCTGCAACATTCTTATAACATTATTATTTGACGCTCGCCTAAGTTGTGAAGTTAGAGCTATGTTTCAACGTCGGGTGAGTGCTCCATATTAAATTCTACAGACCTGTCCCCTTATTCGCATAGAAGGCTTTTTTAAACCGTGTCTACATTTAGTAAAAAGGATCATACAAAAAACGCTAGGTACTAAGGTTTGTATCTTGCCAGTTCTTTTAGACTTCGGTCGCGACAAACTGGCGGTTGATTCATCTACAACATTTCAAAGTGATCATTACGATTGTACTGAATAAAGACCATTTTGATTTTTATTTTGATTTCGTGTGTTGCTGTGTTTCGGTTTGAAGGGTGTGGTTGCCGAGAAATTTACAAGCATGTGAGGCCTAACATAATCATGCCTCAAGTTGATGGGTGAAAGTCATTGCATCAATTACGGCACTTTCATGCGAGGCATGCTTTATTTATTTATTTATTCAAAATAATTAGAACGGCTTGCGGCCAATTAAACTAATTATACTAAGAAAACAGAAAAAAATGTAATGCGAGGCACGCTTTAATATAGATGCATACATTAATATAGATACATAAATAAAATAAATAAATAATGCTGGACAATCCACACAGCACTATCTTGTATAAGTTTTTATGTGTTTTAGGTTTTTTCACCTAGCACACCCTGCTTGTATCTTCTATGACGTGTAATATGCTTACCAAATAAATGATTATTGATTATTGATTATTATAGCCCCAAAGTAAGCTATTCACAGCTTGTGTTATGGGTACTAGATAACTGATATATTTAATACATTATATACTTACATAGATAGATATTTTTTTATTATACATAGAAAACACCCAGACCATCGGAACAAATTTCTGCAGACCGTACACAAATTTGTTCCAAGGCGGGAATCGAACCCGCAACCTCTTGCGTCGCAGGCAGGCTCTCGCCCGCTGCGCCACAGAGGTCGTCAAGATGTGGTTAAAACTAAAATGTTTCACTTCACATTCCAGAGCTTCCTATTCTTTTTATGAGGCCTACTTATCAAACCATATCTCACTCGTACGCTTGCTTTAGCTGGTTGCTTGCTTTAGGCCCAATGATGATAGATGTTAGTTTCTAATACATACATCTGTCACAGGTACCACATAAATCTTAGTGCAAGTTTAAACTTCACTGAGCGAATTAGCTATAGAAGACTTTACGCAGGCATTTGAGAATAGGGCCGGATGCATGGTTTAGTGATGTGTTATTAAGAGTTGATTTTATTTTACCTACACTCACGCCTCGGATAGGAATTCACATAGATAATCCTAGGTGGATTTTTTCCCTAGAACAAAAAGGGACTACTTTCTGGATTTACAAATTGCTTGAGTGGGCTTTTTGATCATGCTGAGATTATTAAATTAAATTAAATTAAAATTTGTTTTATTTAGATGTCCAAAGTTCCATTCTTAACTACTAACTTAAATAATAACACATACACATAAAATATTTGATTAAAAATAATAATCTAAATATATATAACTCAAAAGTGACTGACTGACTGGACTGACATAGTGATCTATCAACGCACAGCCCAAACCACTGGACGGATCGGGTTGAAATTTGGCATGCAGGTAGATGTTATGACGTAGGCATCCGCTAAGAAAGGATTTTGATCAATTCTACCCCCAAGGAGATAAATTGGGGATGAAAATTCGTATGAGATTTTCAAAGTAAACGCGCGCGAGCAAAGCCGCGGGATCAGCTAGTAACAGATAAAGGTAAGTAAGGTAAGGGTGCTTCCTGACACAACAGGGGCAAGTAGGCAGGGGTACCTAAGTTGTAACCTGTAACTTTCTACCTAGTGTAAAATACACGCTGATTATAATGTCACAAATTCTCCGAGCGGGATTGCCGAAAGTTACTACACTTGAAACTACACACTATAAAGCTAATACAAAATACGCTTTATATTGATTTTGTTAATATCTCTGCATAAGACACATGCGCATGTATGACGCAAAAATCCCTACTAATATTATAAAATTAAATGCGAAAGTAACTCTGTCTGTCTGGCTGTTACGCTTTCCCGCTTAAACCTCTCAACCAATTTTGATGAAATTTGGCACAGACAATCTTTAGACCCTGAGAAAAGACATAGGCTACCTTTTATTGCGAAAAGTATGCAGACGAAGTCGCGGGTACCAGCTAGTAAAAAATAAATGGTGAAGTTGCATTGGAAAGGACACTTACTAGTAGATAAATAAATAAATAAATAATGCTGGACAATCCACACAGCATCGTCTAGCCCCAAAGTAAGCTACTCAAAGCTTGTATTATGGGTACTAGATGACTGATATATATAATACAACATATACTTACATAGATAGATATTTTTATTATACATAAATACCCAGACCAACGGAACAAATTTCTGCAGATCGTATACAAATTTGTTCCGAGGTGGGAATCGAACCCGTAACCTCTTGCGTCGCAGGCGGACTCTCGCCCGCTGCGCCACTGAGGTCGACTAGATAATAGTAAATTTGTTGCGCAAGCAGTGCGTTTCAATGGGATCGCGGCTTTTTTCATCTTCGTATCACACCGGTTCAGAAGGGATTTCTAATTACTCATTCAGGGATACCGATAAAAAATATCTTATTTTAAATATCTTATTTTTTAGTTGTACATAAATTCAAGTATTTATTTTTACATTCAATTTATTTATTTATTTAAAACATTTAATCAAAACGGTTGCACACCAATACATCAATTAAATAACAAATTTCAAAAACAATTATAATATACCTAAACTACAAATTACAACTTACATAACATACTGATTATAAAATGTCAAAATACCTACTAATGTCAATATAATTATAAACTGGAGAATAAAAAGTCAAAATAGTTACATAAAACATTAACGTAAAATCATTGATAAATAAATGAGATGAAATTACATGAAGTTAAACTTGTCGCTCACAGAACCTGAGACAATCCCTAAGGAGCTTCGACCATGCGTCCGCAAACAAATCAGTCTCAGGATTGGCATTCAGGAGAGCGTTGAGTGCAGCGAGAGAGCGTGGTAGCGGCGAGTTCGCCCGGGCAACTGTGCGCGATGGCGGCACTGCAAATAACTTGTGCTGCCGGATCCTGCAGTAGCTATTTGGTACGAAGAACCGACACAGCCCGTCACTCAAATCTGATGCGTCAATTTTACCTCGGAACACTTTTCAAGTATTGGGCAGGGTCCCACTCGGCAACGTCACGTGCCTAATTATTGCTATTACCGCACTAATGGCGCGCGGGTGCTTTCTATTGCCTCCGGTTTATTTTTCCGATGTTTATCCGAGCTTGGATGAATAAATAATATGCAGGATTCGGAGAAATGGCCAGTTTTACCGAAATTAGGATAAATTCGTTGGTGCCGATTACCAAGCTTAAAGGCATTCAGATGTTACATGTAGATCTTCCTGAAATTTTAGTAACAGTTCGTTAGATGCCAGTTAAATAAACGAAGGAACTATTAATAAAACATTGTGGGCTCATTACACTTCGGCAATGCAAATGTTATACCCTTTTTATCTATATTTATTTAACCGACTTGAAACAAAGGAGGAGATTCTGGACAATTCGAGTGTATATTTTTTAATTATTTATAAGTTTGTCTACTTGTTACTGACTAGACCGATTTTGATGATTTTTTTTAGTCGAAAGCTGGTGATCATGTGGTCCCATTTAAATTTGAGTAGTTTTTGAGTAACAGTAGTACGAGTGTATTTTCCAGTGAACTGAAGTTGGTTTTTTCTTGAAAGAGTTATTCATGAATTTTCTGGCTTTTTCAATCTTTTTCACCAGACTGTTCTGAAAGAACTCAAAGTCAAAGTCAAAATAAATAAATAAAATAAATGATGCTGGACAATCCACACCGCACTATCTAGCCCCAAAGTAAGCTAGGTCGTCAAAAATATATTTATATTCAATAAAATCACAAGGATCACTCTAAAACGTCGTAAAACTGTAACACGAGCACTAGAGAACAACAAAATACGTAGTTGTAGAAAGTAGTACGCAGCAAAATACGTAGTAGTAAAATATTGACGACCTCTGTGGCGCAGCGGGCGAGAGCCTGCCTGCGACGCAAGAGGTTGCGGGTTCGATTCCCGCCTTGGAACAAATTTGTGTACGATCTGCAGAAATTTGTTCCGACGGTCTGGGTGATTTCTATGTATAATAAAAAATATCTATCTATGTAAGTATATAATGCATTAAATATATCAGTTATCTAGTGCCCATAACACAAGCTTTGAATAGCTTACTTTGGGGCTAGATAGTGCTGTGTGGATTGTCCAGCATTATTTATTTATTATTTATTATTATATGAAGTAGCTAGCTAATACTCGTAGATCTACTAAAGTATCTCATCTCGTAGGTACTTGTTAACCCCAGAAACATGGTAGAATATGTAGGAACGAGGTGAGCGCCGCGCTTGCTCACGCATGTCGCCCGTAATCGCGTCTTCTGGGCGATTGCTCTCACTACACGCGCGAGTTACGCGGCTCAATTTATTTTCAATTTTTTCCCCTGCCTATACACACCTCCACAGCAACGCTGCTTGGCGGTAAAAATAAGACCTGGGCCTGTATCATCATCTCTTGAAGAATTCTTATTTCAATATTACTTTACTTTTTGATCATGAAGCCGACTCTATGCAGTTGATATAAGACATCGACATAAAAGTAATATTGAAATAAGAATGCTTCATGAGATGGTGGTAATGACTTCTACTACTCTTTTCAGGTATAACTATCTACTTATCTGCAAGGATATTATAAAGTATTCGGAAACATCTGAATTTTTCGATCTTTCTCGTGTTTGCTTATAAACAAAAGAGAGGGAGAAACTGACCTTTTAGAAGGTTTGAAAAAAGCGCTGCCGATCGCAGTCGAACGCATATCTTCAGTGCAGTGTGAGGTATAGGTCGCGTCAACCAAAAAGAACGCTGGAAAACTGTGGAGGGGATGTTTGCTGCTCATTTTATGTTTATTAATAACTAGCTGTTCCCGCGGCTTTGCTCGCGTTCGTTTACTTTGAAAATCTCATACAAACTTTCATCCCCTATTTTATTCCCTTGGGGGTAGAATTGATCAAAATCCTTTCTTAGCGGATGCCTACGTCATAACATCTACCTGCATGCCAAATTTCAGCCCGATCCGTCCAGTGGTTCGGGCTGTGCGTTGATAGATCACTATGTCAGTCAGTCACCTTTGAGTTATATATATTTAGATACGTGTCCGATCAAATTAAATTGAACGTTGAACGATTGAACGATTTTAATTCTGGGCAGCGATGAGCCAACTCATCTCCCGAATGAAGGACAAAGCGATATTAATGGTAATTTGTATCGCTTCCTGGATAAATTGAGCTTTTAAAATAAAAGACATGGTTAAAAACCTGATTTTATATACACCCGTGTTTCAACAGAAATTAAGCATTCTGTTTAATTAACCAATGTCCCAATGACTACGTTAACTTCAAAGGATAATTTTCCATGAAATATTGAAACAGCAAACGCGTTTTATACTCTTTTATTTCATTCAACAGAGGCGGCAATGTGGCTTGTACATTCTCTTTTTAACATCGTGTGATGTATAAGAGCTTTAAGGCACAAATACACATACACTTTTAGCAATGGGTTTAGAACACATGCCGACCAACAAAAAAGGAAACCGCGTCAAATATTGATATAGCAATCACAGTTACGCGACCGAATTCGCAGATGGCTACTAGTTATTATACTTTCAAAAGGTTCATAAAATTCATGTCCGAAATTTGGGCGCTTTTTCTCCATTATTTTATGCTCTAGGGTTTTTTTTAGGGTGTGAGAATGTACAAAATTCAGTTTTCGGGCCATTCCCGTCACGCGCGATTCCCTTTGTCTTCACTTCTCCGCGGTCGCGTGAATATTTCAGGAGCACAAAGAAACAGTTTTAGTGATGGGCCACTGAGAGTTGTCTCTTTCTTCTGATACAAGAAGCTCTGGTCCCTTTACTGAGCTACAGATCAGAAAATAAGCTAAGTACGGCTAGCTTCAATTGCTTTTATGCAAAAACATGTGTGTTTCCTGTGATACCCTGGCTCTTAAGAGACTTGTGTTATCAGGAGAAAGACAATTAAATTATGCACCCACCTTAAACTCAGAATAATAGTCGGTGCCAACAAAACAAACTTCATTCTCATAACCACATCCCTGCACACACTACACAAACCTATATGTATGTTCCTTAAATTCATTAATTATATTCAATTTATTTTCATTAGTTTAACATACACAGTTTAGATAATTTTAACAATTTACGTAATAATTTAGATAAAACAAGCTCATTTTATGCTGAAAAAATATAACAATGGACTTCCGCAAAGTCACGCCTGAGTCAATTAACTAGCTGAAAAAATACTAGGAACAGTGTGTAAAACAGGAACGTACCCAGGGGAAAACGAATAACTAAAAAAATGTGAGCTAACCCGGGCAGCAGCTTGTAGGTACATAAAGAACGTAAATAGCTAGTTTCTATTTATCATCATTTACTATTATCACAAGGACGAAATGTTGAAAAAACCGAAAAGATGTAACCCAATTGACTTTCAACTTTACTACCAAAAAAAATGCGTAAGCTCATTAAATTGTTCAATATGTTCCATAATTGTTTTAAAAAGCGCTTATACAAGAGATGCATCAAAAGATTAAAAATTGTGTTGTTGTGAACGGTAAGTGAAAGACCGCCATCCCTACGCAAGCTCCCCGGGGCTCGCATGTCTAGAATGACAATTGAATTTTTTCCAGTTTTTAATTTCTGAATGTGGAGGGATCTCGGCATCTCCATTGTGCGGAGTCCGCTGTAACAGCAAGGGTTTCTTTTTATTTCAACTCAAAAGTTGTGTGTTCGTTCTGGAAATGAAGCGTTTTGTTTACTTTTTGCAGGCATTTTGTGTAATTTTGTAATTTCACAATTCATTTCATTCATTTTCGGTATCTCTAACTACTAGTATAGTATTTTCTTATCTGTGCTCTAACTAAATGGAAACGTTTGCAGTGCTGCAAAAGATTTGAAGTAATGTATCAACAAATTGTTTTGATGTTGAAGTTCCTTCATGGGTGTTTGACGGTCCTAATATAGCGGTAGTCGTTAAGTTTGATATAGACTTTCCAGTCTAAGTTCAAAGACAAATTAACAAAATTCCAAAGGTATATTCAATAAAACCACAAAGATCACTTTAAAACGTCTTAAAACTGAGTGAATCTAGTAATTCCAAGGATCGCTTTGAAAGTGGGTCTAGTGGTTATGAGCCCTAGAGTAATAAGAACAGTTTGACAACTTTCGCAAAGGATCTCGTACAAAATTAAAAGCTTTAGGTAATCGAATAAACCGCGACAAAGCAGCTCAGACCGCTAAGCCCTTGCACGTGACAGTTCATATTCCCGAAGCATACAGACTCTATATTGTCGGTGGATGCGTCAAGAAAACAGACGGTACAGCGCGGAAGCTGGCTAACTATTTTCTTACAACATTACCTATGTCTAAACTTAAAAATTATCGTGTCTAAACTTAAAAAGTATCAAAAAACAGAAGAACGGCGGCCCGATGACGCTAATGTCTGGCTATCGAGATGGCTTTCAGTTTGACATTTGACTAACATAGTTTAACAGCAATTGTATAGGATGGATGGGAATCAAATGTCAAACTGAAAGCCATCTTGATAGCCAGACATTAGCGTAATTGGACCGCGGTTACTCGTGGAAAATGGGAGAGACATTAGTTAACTGTAGACTTCTTCAGCCTGTTGATGATGATGATTTTAAGATAAGTGTGGATACGCTGGCGTATATAATTATATCCGTTGCAAAGTGGAGTTAGAAAGCATGGTGAGTAAACTTTCGACAACCAAATGGAATAATCTTGTCTGACATCATCAATTTACTCTATGTATTTAACAGAAATTACTTGTCTCTCTTCAAATATAGTATAAATCCCTTTTGTCTCCTAGTCTATTATTTTAGTCACGGATTTACGGTTCCACGGAGTAAGACAAACGGCTCGCCGCGCGTTCGCAAGCAAATTTTCAGCTTTTGAGGGTACAAAGAAAAAATCATACAACGTCACCGCGCTTTGAATTCTAACGACATGTCGATGGGGGCGCGTGTCTTTTGAATTTGGAACTGTTTTGTTTTATTAGCGCCATGTTCTGTAAGTTGCTGGCTGAATTTAAAGTACCTACCTATTGCTTTTTCTCGTAGCATTTACATACCCACAGAGAGTTTGATATAGCTAGTTGAGAATATTTTATTTATTGAGAATATTTTATACCAAGCAATGCATCGAAATCCAACTAAAAAGAGCCACTTGGATTTTTCTCTACACGCATAATGTTATTTTGTTATTTTTGATACGTCTAGCGTTCAGTTTAACAAATGACGGCCGACTTGACTATGGACCGACTCGACTAAGGGTGAGTTGCACCATCTAACGAGAACGTCAAATCTCTGATTTTAACGAACGTTTTGACGTCTACCTTAGATATAGCAGCTCACCCTATTTAATCTATATCACTTGACACTGGCTAGCTTGCCTGTCGAATGACGGACAGGTGGCATAACTACATAGTGATCTCATTAATAGCATTGCTTCAATAAACATTAGTTTAAATTAAAATCTCACTTCTTAGCTAATATAGAAAACTTATCCCACATATTTCCTAGAACTGCACTTACCTAGATCCAGTTTATTTGAAGTGTTTTATTTTGTATACTTACCTAGTTTAGAAACTATCAACATAAGACTCTTTAGTAGCGTTACTTTTATAAACCTTTGTGGTTTCCTTATTGCTACTCAATTAAATATTGCTATTTTTTTTAAAGATAAATAAATAAAAAAAACGGTGAAAAGAAGAAGAAGAACACAGCTCCAGTCAGCATAGTCTGGCATAGACAAATAATCTGTTGCACTGCCCTGAGCAGGCTTGATAGACTCACCGCAACTATTAATTCTATTAAATCGTTCTGCTGCATTGCGGCTCTAAACTTTTAGAGACCATGAGGCAGCTATTGAGACGGCTTGCTTTTTTTATGTTGTTTTTAAAATGGAATTAGAACTGTCAGAATCTGTGACAATGTGTATTAAGAAGATTTTTAAGAAATGTTGTGATCCGCCGATAAACCTACCTATACTCGAAGTCAGTCAAACTATGACTTAATTATTTCATCGGTGTTATTTAACGCATTTTTGATTCTTGACGAAGTTGCAGCTTCTAATTCTAACAGTGACATTTTGGACACAAATAAAGTTTCAAACCTCGCACAATTAAGAACTTTTAACCGAGAAACACAGCTTTCCTCCTCGACTTAAATAAGAATTTGTATCATCCTACATAATCTAAGAATTAACCTGTTATTAATTTCCTCGTGAAAGTTGGTCGCAAAGTTTTATCAGTACCGCAGCGGCTTATTAAAAGTTAATCAAAATTTGGAAGTTTCGCCTCCTCAGAACGGACGGACAATGTAAACTGTAAACTAGTGTCACAAGTCGCAACATATTCAATGTGATTTTGTGATTGATTTAAATGAAGTCTGTTACCCCTTCCTGAGTGCTCGATTAACACTTATTGGCTGTCAAGTCGCTTGCTATTTCAGCTCATTTTTCAAATTAGATAGAAATAGCAAGTGACTTGACAGCCAATTATTAGTGTTGATCCGCTTTCAGAAACGGAAGGTATGTATTTATTTCGATTTGATAAAGCAGATGCAGATCAAAACCAAAGTACATATATTCTTATATTAGTCTTTTAGTTAACTTTCCTGTATATAAACTAACCTGTATATTAACTGTATGTATATCCAATCGTTTATTTTTGACCGGTCCTAAGTCCTTAGAGCCAAAGAGATTGCTGACTACACATTGGGTATGAAATGTTATCACACGCCGGGTGTGTTCCAATCAGCAGATATTTTATATTATTTGGTTGTGATCAAGTAATAAAAATACTGTAATTTGGATTTATTAATGGGCGGCTAGTTGTACTTTTTGTAGAAGGAGAGAAATATAGGTTAGGAATTTTTAGACATTAGAAAAAATATGACAGGACTACAATGGTGCCAACTTATGTTACGGCCATACAGTTTATTATGGTAGATGCGCTACTGCCAAAGTTGACTCTGGCTCAGCTCAGGCTCAGCTAGAAACTTGGTCGAGCTCGCTGAATCTGAGCTCGCTCCAGATTGCGTAGTTCCAAACTCATGTGATACGTTCGACAAGGAAAGTTATATTGTTCCCATTTACATCATATCTGAGTTAAAACTCAACTTTTAAAGTGAGCTGAGTGAATAAGAGTGCATTACACATGTATGATTGTTCTATTGTATTAAATATTTTTTTTGTTATTGTGGATTTGTTATTGTACTTTGATTGATTATATGACTTACATTTATGTAGATTTACTGTGTTGTTGTGGATGTGTTTTTTAATGTATTTACTCTAGTAAATTATCATTATTATGTTAATGTACCTGCAACATGAATTTAACCCCTGACATGTAATAATATTTTTACCAATAAATAACTATGAACTTATGAACAAAAGACCTCCATTTTTTTGTTAGAAGCCAAGTTATCATCAACCTGCTTGTAAGAGTAGTAGAGCTCTTTGTAAAGGGCTCGTCCGGGGACGTACTACCACCACACCTTTTTCTACCGCCTAGCAGCAACGCTGTGTTTCGGTTTGAAGAGTGCGGTCGCCGGTGTAATTACAGGCACATGAGGCTTAACATCCGTTTGCCTCAAGTTGATGGACGCAGGGCAGCGCATCGTTTGGCACGTTACTATCGTGCGTGACTTACGAGGCAATGGTCTGTTATAGATGATGGTTACCATTTAACATCAGGTGGGCAATCTGCTTGTTCCATCAGCCAGTTGTATAAAAAAAAATAGTTATCATCAACCTGCTGCCATGTGATACCATCATTGCAAGAAATGCGTAGGTAGTTAAAAGGAATTTATTCAATTGGATCAAAAGGAAAACCTTGATCTTTTGTTAAGACAAACTATAAAGCTTACTAAATAACTATAGGTATATAAGCTTACTAAATAACTATAGGTGCCAGTTACTTGTGACCAAGATTAGAATAATGTTACTAAATTATTACTCTAAACTTTATGACAAAAGACTAAATTGTACCAACAATCAAATCGACAAATCTAATCTGCGCCTAAACAAAAAAAACATAGCTTGTTAGATGTTCATTTGTACTTAAGACTCTACGCACATTTTCCCAAATAAATCCGAAGGAGGCACGGTTCGCAATAAAAGTTAATATTTGACTCCGAACGATTTGCACTATAAATAGGGATACCCAATAAAATTTCACTTAAACACGAAATTTTAAATTTTCACGTTACGGTGCTACACGACACAAACACAAAACGTTCTATGTCTCGAATCTTCGACTGGGAAAATGGTATTTATAACGTATGAGGGAAGGTGTTGAACAGGTTGCGTTTTAGAAGTTTTGGGTCTAATAGTTATTCACATTTAGATATTGGGAGTCACTGTCGGCAAGTAATGGTCGCTCGTGACGGGAATGTCATTTGAATTCCGTGGATATTCTGTTACACTGTGTACAGAGGTAGGCCGTGGAAAAATTTCGTTTAGACCACCCTTAATTTTCTTTTGTGGGAGAGGTTACGTGATCGGAGTGCAAAAGCTGCGGTATAAATGGTTCATGGCACGTCTAATCTTGGTGGAAATTAACCATGAAATGAACAGTTATTTACATAGAAATAGGATTTTGCTTTCGCTCATTAACTTCTGTTATATTTCTTACTCATTGCCTTTCAGAGATGAAAATTACCTCAAATTTATGTGCCTGTATTCTAAAACAATGCTCAAGAAAATAAGCGACTTAGCGCCGGTTTCTGAAAGCTCGATCAAAGCTAATCGCCTGTCAAGTCACTTTCTCTCTATCTAATCTAAATATATATAACTCAAAGGTGACTGACTGACTGACATAGTGATCTATCAACGCACAGCCCAAACCACTGGACAGATCGGGCTGAAGTTTGGCATACAGGTAGATGATATGACGTAGGCATCCGCTAAGAAAGGATTTTGATCAGTTCTATCCCCAAGGGGATAAAATAGGGGGTTGAAAGTTTGTATGAAACTTTGAATTCCTTGGCGCGAGCAAAGCCGCGGGTTCAGCTAGTTTTAAATACAATCTGAAATAGTAAGTCACTTGACAACCAATTAGCTTTGATCGAGCTTTCAGAAACTGGGGGTTAATGATTGAATTTTTAGTACACTGTTACTCCTTAATGAAAAATTATTACGATTAAAGGACAATAGAGGCAGGGCCGTGTCATAATCATATTTTTCTCACCACAAAAGAGTTCTTACGTTAATGTGCCCGCAATAAATGAAAGTCAACCGCATACAAGACCTTTTCCGAAGTTTTTCTTCCGCAAAGACTAGCCAAACAAATGCTTCGGAAAAGTAAATTTATGGACTGCTAAAAATGGTTTATAGAACGTGAAACGTAATACATATTATGTACCTTCTATTAGTTTCAAAGGGTATGTATGGGAAAGGGTATTTAAACCAAATATTTGATTACTTTGACGTGTGCCTTTGAAGTGTGTTTGAAGTTTTTATGCCAGTTCTGTTATTTTTTTTATTAGCATCTCGAAATGCCGGTAGCTTAAAATCAACCTCTTGCTATAATTGACGACCTCAGTGGCGCAGCGGGCAAGAGTCCGCCTGCGACGCAGAGGTTGCGGGTTCAAATTTGTGTACGATCTGCAGAAATTTGTTCATTGGTCTGGGTGTTTTCTATGTATAATAAAAAATATCTATCTATGTAATTATATAATGTATTAAATATATCAGTTATCTAGTACCCATAACACAAGCTTTAGTAGCTTACTTTGGGGCTAGATAGTGCTGTGTGGATTGTCCAGCATTATTTATTATTTATTTATTTATTTATAATTTTGAAAGAACATCAAAGCTTTTTGTAGCTTATTCCAATATACATATAATAATAATGTATTTCTCGTTATTCCTTGAATTATAATACATTTTCATACTATGTTAACTAATTGTTATTTTTCGTTAAAACGGCTAAAAATAAAAAGTTTTTTTTCTAGCCTCTTTTTGAAGGACTTGGGCCATATGCTTAGAAGTTACCGACATGGGGCAAAAAAAATTCACTTGGCCTTTTCAACATTATTACTATGATAGGTACCGTTCTTATTTCAATAAGGTTCATCTTTCAATCAGTATTATTTCGTTACATTTCTTTTACTATTCTTAGTAATACATATTCAACGACAGATATTAATATATTTATAATAAAATGGGGTGCAAGGGGTGCCAATCAACATCTTTCGGCGCCCAAGCCAACCTCACCGGCACGTGGTGCGCCCTGCTGATTAACAAACGAGGCTCTGGCAAAACCACCCACCAACCCGCACTGGACCAGCGTGGTGGGTATAGGTCCAAACCCCCCAAATATGGAAAGTCAGATACAACCAAGGCCCCAAGTGCCCGGCGACACCAGCGGCTGTGCTGGCGTTGACGGGCGTCATGCCGGCCCTGGGGTCCGGGGTGCGAAGAATCACCGGGTGAGATTCTACCGTCAAACGACCTCAGCTAGTATTAAGGACACCGATTCGCTTAATATTTTAACGTACAACGTACGCACGCTTATGGAAGATGAGCGCCTGCTTGAACTAGAAAACGCGCTTAGTGACATCAAGTGGGACATTGTAGGGCTCGGAGAAGTTAGACGATATGGTGAATGCACAGAAGACAGGGACAGTAATGTGTTTTTCCACTTCGGAGAAACCAGTGGACGGCATGGAGTGGGGTTCCTCGTTGCTAAAAAGTGGAAAGACAATATCATTGAATTCAAAGGGTATTCTGAAAGGATTGCTGTGCTTAGGCTAAGGTTGACACCCAAAGCTACTCTTACGCTTGTACAAGTATACGCACCTACATCTGCACACCCTGTTGAAGAAGTAGAAGCATTCTACGACCAACTTAATAAAGCCTGTGAAGAAAACCGAGGCACATGGAACATAGTCCTCGGCGACTTCAACGCCAAAATAGGAATCAGGCAAACCACGGACAATGACTGCATACTGGGTCGATTTGGCATGGGAGAACGCAATGAGCGAGGCACCAGATTGATTCAGTTCGCTAGTGGGCAGCGCATGACCGTCGCGAACAGCTTCTTCTTCAAAAAACCACAAAAACGATGGACTTGGGTGTCTCCTAATCAACAAGTAAAAAATGAAATAGACTTCATCTTATCTTCAGACCTATATATAGTGAAAGACGTGAGCGTAATAAACAGATTTAAATATAGTTCCGACCATAGACCCGTACGTGCTAAAATAAAATTTGACTTTAAAATTCACAGGATGAAACAATTCAGAAACCAAATTAGTAGACATAACAAACACACACTCTTTAAAAATTCCGAACAATTTAACATAGAGCTTAGTAATCAGTTTTCAATTCTTAAAATCGATGAAATTAAAGATATAGACGAACAATATGGATCAATTATCAAATCAATAGAGACTAGTAGTAAGAAAATAAAAGGAGATAAGAAAAACAAAGCAAAGCTTTCCGCGAAAACTAGAAAACTAATATTAGACCGTGAAGAACTTAATAAGGGTACCGCAGAGTATAAAAAATTTGACAAAGAAGTGAAACGAAGTATAAGAAAAGAAATAAGATTATTTAACTTACACCTCATTAAGGTTGCGATCGAAAAAAACACTTCTTTGAGGACAGCTAAGCAGGGAATAACAAAGGGAAAACAATGGATCAACAGTCTCTCAGATGAAAATGGAGTCAAGCAGAATAGTCGCGAGAAAATAGCAGATATTTGCACATCTTATTACAAAGCCCTATATTCGGATGCTTCTAAGTGCGATCTGAGCATTGAGTATAACAAACCAAACTCAATACCATTCTTTACAGGTAAAGAAGTCCATGATGCTTTAAAAACTATGAAGTATGACCGAAGCCCTGGAGAGGATGGTATAACCACCGAGGCACTGAAAATAGGCTCGCACAGTTTACTCCCACATATCACAAATTTATTTAACACAATTTTAGAAACAGGTCAACTTCCGCAACAACTGTGTCACTCAAATATTGTTCTCCTACACAAGAAAGGAGAAAAATCCAACATAGGTAACTACAGACCAATTAGCCTAGTGTCACACTTGTACAAAGCCCTTATCAAAGTCTTACAAAATCGAATCGCTGATAAGCTCGATCAACACCAACCCCCGGAACAAGCTGGTTTTAGGCCATGTTTCTCCACTACAGACCATTTGCACACTCTAAACCAAGTAATTGAAAAACACACAGAGTTCCACAAACCACTTTATCTAGCCTTTGTGGATTACACAAAGGCTTTTGACAGCCTAAAACATTCCGCTATATTTGCAACTTTAGAATCCCAAAAAATAGACCAAACCTACATCGATCTCATCAAATTGATTTACAATAATAGCACTGCATCTATCAAGCTCCACACTACTGGTCCAGCATTTCAGATACAAAAAGGCGTCAAACAGGGAGACCCGCTCTCTCCCATACTCTTTACGAGCACCCTCCAAGAGGTATTTAAAACACTGGCAGTGACATGGGCAAATAAGGGCATAGTCGTCGATGGCAAGCGCCTTACCAATTTACGTTTTGCGGACGATATTGTCCTTTTTGCCCCAACAGCGCATGAACTCCAACAAATGCTCCAAGATCTGAGCTCGGCGAGTCTTGAAGTTGGACTTCAAATGAACCGGTCAAAGACGCAGTGCATGTCTAACAGCACGAAACGTAGGGTCGAGGTAGATGGGCAACAAATACATTATGTCGATGAGTATACTTACTTGGGCCAGTTAGCGAGCTTCGAGAACAGGCAGGACAAGGAGATCGATCGCCGTATCGAGAACGCCTGGAAGAGCTACTGGTCCATGAAGGAGCACATGAAGGGTAACCTTCCTCTCACACTTAAGCGTAAACTCATCGACATGTGTATATTGCCCGTCCTAACCTACGGTGCACAGACATGGTCATTGACCGAGTTCCAGAAGTCCAAACTCAAAATTTGCCAGAGGGCCATGGAACGCAGCATTCTCGGTTTCAAGCGCATTGACCGAGTGCGGAACACCATGTTGCGTTCCTTGACTGGCATAAGCGATGTTGGGGAAAAAGCTGCCAGGCTCAAATGGGGTTGGGCGGGCCACATCAGCCGGATGCCTCCCGAAAGGTGGGCAAGGATATGTACACAATGGGTTCCTGACGGACGTCGACCTCGTGGTCGGCCGAGAAAGCGCTGGCGGGACGACCTAGATGCCTTTGAAGGTAGTTGGTGGGAGGAGGCTCAGGATAGGGAGAACTGGAAGTCCTTGGGGGAGGCCTTTGCCCAGCAGTGGGACGGAATAGGCTGAGGAAAAAAAAAAAAAAAAAAAAAATAATAATAATAATAATAATAAAATGCCATCTCTATTTTTGTAACAAGCTGACCTAGTTATCGAAATTCGTATATCTATAAAAACACCAGTTCGGTAAAAAACTATCCAATATTTGCTACGAACACGTAAAAAAAATATAGCAAATTCGTTTATGGAAATTTAATATTTTAGGATTGGCTTATAACATCTGATAGGTCCAGGCTTTCTCCTCAAAAGGCATTCGATCTATAGAATAAAACGACATTTTACTCGTTTGGTTCTTAAGTCGTATGGAGTTAGAAAGTTTTGTAGACGAAGGTATGCAGGTCTTTTCATAAGCACGATTTTCTAATACGAGTATCTGACTATCGAAATAAGAAGGTCAAAAAACATGGTGGGTAGAGAGGGGTTAAATTCATTATTCCTGATGGGAGAGACTCCAGGAGTGGACTTTTTCAACCTATAAAAAAATTGGAATTAACTGCAGAATAGTCAGAAAATATTGCATGTCTCAAAAACTTTTAAATTCTAGAACATTGTCCTCATAACAACATGTATTAAAACATCTGTCGAATATTAAGGCGTGTCCAAATTTGAATTTGTATACGCCTGTGAAAAATATGAATGATGCCCGGCAGATCGATTCATGGAAATAACGAGATTTTTAACGCAGCGGATTCTTTCGAAGAGCGCCGCCTCATTCCCAAAACGTCGCGTCACTTTATATAGTTGTTCGACTTCCTTAAAACTAGGTAAATCGAGGTCCCAGATTTGAAAACCTTACGACAAAGATTGCCATGCACTTTTCTGCTGCCACGCAGCATTGCTGTGTTTCAGTTTGAAGAGCCAGAGAAGAAAAAACCAGTGTGCTACCAGGTTAAGTCAGGAGGTTGTCAGAAAGTAAGTCCGTTATGGCTGTACAGCGCTGAGGCTGCGTCATCTGGCAAGCGCTGGCTGGATGCTGCCTAGCGTTTATGTAAACTCTTTTTATGCGACCCTAAATCATCCCGCTGCAGGGGACTTCGGATACCGTATTTGGTTTTGTATTAGGTCTGCGTTTGAATTGTATTTAACTCGGTTGGCTACGTCCCAGCTCAACTCTCCTTTGATACGTGGTCATAAAACTCCTAGCGTTTGTATTTCTATCCGTGGAAGACATTCTTTCATATAATGAAGATATCAATTTAAAATAAATGAAATTGACTCAATCAGTAGTTGCAGACACAGAGATATGCCTTTTGGTGACGGTCCCTGATGAGAATATCAGACCCCTCTAACAGCTGTCACGTCTGCATAATCAAATTTATCAAATTTAATAAGTGAGACAATAAAATTTTCTTTATTATGAATAGTGAGGCTTATTCAAAAACTTTTCTCGTGATTTTTTTCTTTGTTTATAACATTTAAAATTCTTATTTGATTGTTCATAGGTATTATTCAATTGTAGGGGTAATAAAGTTCTGAAACTTATTTTATCAGTTTATTCCTATTTCTTCTTTTCACTTTCTTCCTTAAGTAGCTGGAAGACGTAGGAGAAATCCTTGTGTCCGTACCCACGTGACTGCACGATGCGGTATAACTGGGTGGCTACTGCACCGAGAGGGATGGGCGAGCGGATGCCGAGAGCCATGCCCGAAGCCAGCTCCAAGTCCTGGAGACATTAGGAATATGGTCAAAGCATCTATCTATACGTGCCTTCATTATAAATAATAAATAAATAAATAATATGCTGGACAATCCACACAGCACTATCTAGCCCCAAAGTAAGCTATTCAAAGCTTGTGTTATGGGATAACTGATATATTTAATACATTATATACTTACATAGATAGATATTTTTTATTATACATCGAAAACACCCAGACCATCGGAACAAATTTCTGCAGATCGTACACAAATTTGTTCCACGGCGGGAATCGAACCCGCAACCTCTTGCGTCGCATGCAGGCTCTCGCCCGCTGCGCCACAGAGGTCGTCTGTATTGTGGTAGTTTATGTGGTAATACTTCGGTGTTAAGCCATTTATTTCTCTAAGAAGAACACTATTCACTTAGATTATTATTAGAGTTACAATGGTGACCTAGGTAAAAAATTATAAATAAGTTAGAGTAGATTATGAGTGTTCTTAAAAAAGTAGGTATACATAAAAGTTAATTTGAGTGAACAACGACATGCTGAGTAATGAGTAAGAGGCTCTACATGGAAATCATCAATAAATCAATCAACGGCAATGCATCAAATCATATCAAAAAATATCATTTTTTTTTACTTCTTTAGTGTTACTTTCTTTTTGTTACCTACTTTCCTGTATCTATGTATTTTTTGGGTTAATAAATAATTTTTCTTTCTTTCTTTATGTACCAACTCGCTCTGTGGAGCAAATTTGTCACCTTACTTCAATAGGTTTAAGCCATTACGATTGCGGCTTCGCGATTATCTATTAGCTGCAGTTTTATTGCTTTACACAATCTTTATTGCAACAAGTGTTTCTAATTAGTGATTGCAAACCTTTAATTTCATTGTATGTTTTAATACCACGAAAATCGATTAAAACTACTTAACTGCATTACAGTTAGGTAATTTTATATTATTGATCCAACAAATGTGATAAAGTTCACAAAGAACTTACCTTAACCATAAGTTCGTTTTTGAAGCCTCCGTCGTAGTTCCTGCTGGAAGGGGCCGTGGGCACCAGGCCAGGGACCGGACAGTACACCTCGGTGGACCACGAGCGAGCTGACGAGTTGTTCAACACGTCCAGAAGCACTTGGGGGTCGAGTCCAGCTCTGGGAAGACAAAATTTATTACTTAAATCCTACTAGTTTGCAGGTATTGTTTGTTACTCTTTCAGGCCGGAACGCCTGAACGGATCGAGATGAAACTTGATAGAGAGATAGATTATAGTCTGGAATAGCACATAGGCTACTTTTTATCCCGTGGGAATACCGGGATTTTTATCTGCGCGGGTGAAACCGCGGGGCGCAATTAGTGTCAAATAACGTAATGCACCAATCTTTTTTACTAATCTTTGTGGTGAATGATTCAGTCGCTGAAGAGTATAAAAGACATCTACTTGCAAGTATTGGGTTGACTGAAAGTAAATTAAAAACCGTCATGGTCGGACGATATAGTTATAGTAGTTGGGCGGCATTGGCAAAGACTGGCACAGGACCGGAGAGAGCGGCGTTTTAAAGAGGAGGTCTATAACCAGCAGTGGGTGCATACGGTCTGAATATATAGATAGACTAGCGACCCGCCCGCGCATCCCTGCTTCGCACGGGTGCCCATATCATGCATATGTATTATACATAAACCTTCCTCTTGAATCACTCTATCTATTAAAATAAACCGCATCAAAATCCATTGCGTAGTTTTAAAGATTTAAGCATACATAGGGACATGGGGACATAGGGATATAGGGACAGAGAAAGCGACTTTGTTTAATACTATGTAGTGATAGATAAATCTCACTTGATGCCCATATGCATACATTCGGCGGTGGCCATTCCCGTGATGCCCATAAGCATGTTGTTGGTCAGCTTAGCCACCTGGCCGGCGCCGACGTCTCCGCAATGGAACTGCCGGGCACCCATCGCTTTCAGCAGGGGGATGGACCGGTCGAAGTCTTCCTTGCGACCGCCAGCCATGAAGGCTAGGGTTGCATTCTGTGCTCCCATTACACCTGGAGCAGAAAATACTCTTTGTGAGATTTTCACAGAATTTGTACTTTTGTTTTATACAACTAGCTGATGGTACAAGCAGATGGCCCACCTGATGTTAAGTGGTAACCATCACCTATAAACAAAACAGTGCCCCGTAGGTCACGCACGATAGAAACGTGCCCTACGATGCACTGCCCTACGTCCATCAACTTGAGGCATACAGATGTTAAGCCTCATGTGCCTGTAATTACACCGGCGACCACACTCTTCAAACTGAAACAGCGATGCTGCTTGGAGAATGAAAAAGGCGTGGTGGTAGTACTTCCCCGGACGAGCCACGAACAAAGAACTCTAACTACTCTTAAAACGCACGCAGGGCACACAGCTAACAAGCAAATGGACCCTTCCATTTGCTTGTTAGCTGTGTGTTTCCCTAAAGGAAAACGAAGGACTGGGGCCTAATTGTCTAACTCGCTGGCAATCGTAATCGGCACATATGAAGGAATATGTAGTATCGTAATGACACAGATGAACGTGATATACTGTAGTACAGAAAGTTTGACGCTAGAAATCCAGAATATCGCCATGGTAATGGGCTTCAAGTTAGACAATAAGGCCCCTGGTCGGCCAAGAAAGCGGTGAGCCGATGATATTATAGAAATAGCTGGATGCGGGTGGTCAACCACTGCAGCTAATAGAGACGCATGGAGCAACCAGGACGAGGATTTTACCCTCAAGGGGTCCACATCCCACACTAACAATACTAATTTAACATTACTAACAATAATGTACATGTGAAATGTGGAAATAAAAAAAAGTTCCTATTGAGTGAGTCTTACGATGCAATGCTTTGTAAGGTGACTGTTCACGATATACATCAGGTGGGCTATTAATTTTGCTTGCTCCATCAACACGTTGTAAAAAAAATCACGTTACATAAAAAGGGTTGTTGCAAATTCGATATCATCTTTGGTGAGGGATGACGCCGGTTTGGTATAAACAAGAGGTCACCATTTCACGTACCGTTGCGATACATTTTTTGTTTAATTCTACTTGTCGATTTCACAAGCTTATGTCCCACCTGAAGCGCTGGATTTCAATTGGAAACTATCATTTCTGCATAAGACATTTGATTAGTCTTATGACGTCGAGAAACTCCATTATTCCATTATTTTAGCGCTGCCGATCCCTCGGATTATGCATGGAAAAGTCCATATCATTACATACAAAGAGTTATTGAAAATAGTTTTAAAGGAAATCATAAAATCCTACATATTTCCACATATTTAAACATTTGATTTACTTTTGATAACAGTTATCATGCGATAAAAGTTGTTTTTACCATTCAGTTGCCAAGTACATTATCTTTAACTCACATGAATTTACTATTGTTATCGCCCCCTAGTACGATATGAAAAAGGTTTATATGAATCACAGTCGAGAACTAATTCGTTTAGGGCGCGTCCGGGGTAAACTATATGCCTTTTTCTGCCGCCGAGCAGCTTCGTTGTTTCGGTTTGAATGGTGTGGTTGACGTTGAAATTACAGGCGCTTGAGGCTTAACAAGTTAATGGACGCTGGGGCAGTGCATCGTAGATTCTTAGGGCACCTATTGTGCGTCACTTCGAGGCAATGCTTTATTATAGTTGATGCTTACCATACGTAACATCAAGTGGTCATCTGCTTGTGTACCATAAAAAATAGTTCAGGAGCCTCTGGATTTAATAAATGAAATGAAATGAAATACGTTTATTAACACACACACATTATAGAAACACAGAACAGGGAAGTTAAAAAAGAAAATGAAAATAAAACAATGACAAAAGAATGAGGTAACAAAAAATAAACTAAATAAGTCATATTGGTCCTGTTCTGTGCCTGGTGAGGTTCAGTTGGTACTATCTCAGCATAATGCTACCCCTTGCATGAACCATGAAAGAGGTAGCGCTGGTTTTCAGACAGAACCATTAAAAGGAGGAGAAACTTGGGCGGATCTAACTAAGCTAGGCAGGTATAACATGAATGAAATATACAAGTACACTGGCACAATGCACTGGCAATAATGCATTAATCATGTTTATGAAAATCTTTTCGTGTTTATAATAACCCGAAAACCGAAGCGCTGGAGACAAACAGTCCATTATACAACAACGAAAACGATCTTCAGTTATGATGCCGACCACAGAGAAAGTCACGAACCAAGCGTAAATCGAACCCACTACTTACGCGAAGGAAAACTTTATTGGATCTACACTATGCAGTGATTTTACATCAAAAATGTATCCAATGGCATATGTAAGTGTTTTAAATTTACCTAATAGAAATAGATGAAGTTCTTATGTTGCGTGAATATATGTTCAATTCATCACGTTTTATTAAATAATAGTTATTTAATTCAAAATATCATCACATATCTCTAATCAGTAGTTATTTAAATCAAGCGATTGAAACGATCAAAGGCATAATATTACATAACCACGGGGTTATCAAGGCGCGTGATGCAATTGATAATGATTCGCTTAATTTTTGTACACCGCTGAATTTATCTATAAGTATTACGTTGACATACATTATAATAATACGAATATTATAAAAAGCCTTGTCGGCCGCATGCACAATGATCTCTGGGCAAAATTAACATAAGAGTGGTGCCCGCAAGAGCCAAGACGTCGCGGCAGACCAAGAACTAGATGGCAGGATGAGTTAGATAGGTACCAGCTGGAATGGAAGACTACAACACAGGATCGCACAGAGTGGAGGGAATGGGGGGGAGGCCTTTGCCCAGCAGTGGGACATAAAAGGCTCATAATAATAATTATAATTATAAAAAGGTAAATTATGTGAGTATAAGGTCGTAAGTATCAGAGGAGCTTGTGAACGGGACTGTTGGGAGAGGCAGACATTAGCAAAGGTATCAGGTTCAAAATGCAGATAATTTAGAGAAAAACCAAATCAAGAGTACCCTAAGCAGATAAGCATGTACGAAGAATGTTATGAGAGTGAATGAAGCGAAAGAGGTACGTCAGGATAAGAAAACGTCAGAGGTACGTATAGCAAGTGGAAATCCGTGGTCCTATCCTTCATTATCCTATCCTACTAACATTATAAACGCGAAAGTTTGTAAGTATGGATGGATGGGTGGATGGATGAATGGATGGATGGATGTTTTTTACACTTTCAAGCCGGAACGGTTGAACGGATCTGGATGAAACTTGGCAGAGAGGTATTTAATCTGCGCGGGAAACCGCGGGGCGCAAGTAGTATTATATGTATTATGACGAGTGATAGAGGAGAGTGTAAGAAGAAAACCTGTTGTGAGCCCACTTATTGTGGGAAAAGGGCAGGAAGATGAATCTGATACCTCCTGAGACTGGTGCGTCAATGAAGTTAACACCCTTGTCACTGGCTACTGGGAAGATCTGCCTCGGCACGTTGGGGTCTACTGTGCTTGAGTCTATGAGCAGCGCGCCTTTGGGGGCCTGGAATCACAAACCATGAATCAAATAGCACAAAATGACTAGTTTATAATGAGAACACTAATACTAATAATAATAATAATTTGAGATGTTTTCAGTTTTCTTTCTGTGAGTTCGAGTTTGTGCACAAATCGAATCGGTGTTTGAGCTTATGTTGCTGGGTTTAGGATACGGTGTAGTGCAATTTATATGAAACTATCTTTTCTCCTTTTATCCAGTTTAGAATCAAATATCTATACCAAATTCCTGCCTATATAAGTTACCTTATTCCGTCCGTTCCAGTAAATAAAAGTAAAGTATATTTAAAGTATTAAATTCGTTTCTGAACTAGTGCACCGGTGGTCTAGTGGAAGTGACTCCGCCTTCCGATCGTAAGGTCGCAGGTTCGAATCCGGTCGTGCACCAATGGATTTTTCTATCGAAAAATTTATGTGCGCAATGCCAGTGCTCTTAAACGGTGAAGGAAAACATCGTGAGGAAACCAGTTAGTATTCTAACAGCGGCAATGGGCTTGCAACCCGTCACGTATGGAATACTAACTACTGCAAAATGTGGGTATGTGCCAAATGTAATGTTTGGACGTACCTCTGACTACCCCCCTTAGACATTCTCAAAGAATCTTGAGGTTAGTACTTGGTACTTGAGAGATCTGAGGGGATATCTACCGTGACTGGGGATCAAAGTCGTGAAGCTGTTTCAGTTTTCAGTTTTTCTGAACTAGGTAGCAGGCACGGTGGCCATCGGTTATTTGAGCTGACCTCAAGTCTAAATTCTGATCCTTATCAGCCTCTATACAAAACCTGGGCTTGTCATACAAAAAAACCTCATGCTAAATAGAAAAAAATACTTGATGTACTGAGCAGTCCCTTGAATGAACACGTAACTTACATGGTCGACCACGCCGTCTTTGCCGATGTACGCATCCAGCACGACCTTGTTGCTGGGCAAGATGGAGACGACCACGTCAACACCGTCGACGGCCGCGGCGATGGAGGAGGCCCCTTTGATGCCATTCTTCTCGGCCACTGTCAGTGCTTCTTTGGACGGATCGTAACCACGGACTGTGAAACCCTGAGAACAGTGTGATGCTATACTTTGCTGATGAATATTACTAGTAGCGCCCTGTGGTTTCACCCGCGTAGTTTTAAATCCCGGTATAAAAATGTGTTATTCCAGACTATAATCTATCTCTCTGCCAAGTTTCATCCAGATACGTTCAGCCCTTCCGGCGTGAAAGAGTAACAAACATTCATCCATACTCACAAACTGACGTTTACAATATTAGTAGGATTAATAGTTTTAAAATTGCATAACTTTGTATTGACGACCTCTGTGGTGCAGCGGGCGAGATTCCGCCTGCGACACAAGAGGTTGCGGGTTCGATTCCCGCCTCGGAACAAATTTGTGTACGATCTGCAGAAATTTGTTCCGTAGGTCTGGGTGTTTTCTATATATATAATAAAAAATATCTATCTATGTATGTATATAATGTATTAAATATATCAGTCATCTAGTACCCATAACACAAGCTTTGAGTAGCTTACTTTGGGGCTAGATGGTGCTGTGTGGATTGTCCAGCATTATTTATTTTATTTATTTATTTTATTTATTGCCCCAACGGGGCTCATGTTTTGGACTTGTTACTTCTTAAGAACCACCTGCTGTACAACATGATATCAATGAATAAATGATTATGAATATGCTATTATTAAAAAGTTTGTCCAAGCAATAAGATACAAATGATAGTAAAAACTGATCTAAACAGAGAAGTAACCTATTTTAACCAAGAATGGTTCATACGGTCATAGACCACTAAAATATATATGGCTTGACCTAAAATCGATGTAAAATACTCGGGCAAATCCCAAAAGCCCTTAAATTCCGTAAAATGTTCACGCAAAAAAACTCCATTTGCATAATTTATCATAATCTTTGAATGAATTGAACGGATTTTAATTTTAAATTAGTTTTTAAAGGGTCTTTCTGACAACGCGTAAAATTTTTGTCTACTTTAACACGGTATGAACGGAGTAACCCCCGGTTACTGAAAGCTCGATCAACACTAATCGGCTGTCAAGTCACTTGCTATTTCAGCTTTTACTTCAAATTAGATAGAGATAGCAAGTAACTTGACAGCCGATTAGTGGTTGATCGCGCTTTCAGAAACCGTGGGTTAGCCTATACCGTACCTCTATCACATACCTCATATCATAATAAAAACACGTTTTTAACGTAACATTTATTAAAACTAACTAAATATTAACAATAAAACTTCTCATACGACTAAGGGCCTACATCCTATATCCTACTAATATTATACATGTGAGCTCTAAACGCTTGACATAAAACGCCAAACACGCAAAGAGAGACCTAAGCCCTCCTTACATATACATACAACTCGATCGGTCAACTCTATTGCTTCACATGTGATCGAGTATTTAAGAATAAGTTTGGTCTAGCGAGTCACATTAGGGCTCATGCTAGGAAAAATTAGTTATTTTAGTTGGGGTCGCCGTCATCGAAATCGATGAGGATATACATGTGAGCACAAATCCCCAGGCAGCCAATATGCGTTAAACTCAGATAGCATTTAACACGTGCCGTTTAAACGTGCCTTAAAAGTTAACGTCTAAAAAGCTGCTGGTGCGGATTTTTTCATAAATAATTCTGTGCGTTATAATGAAAGAAATGGAAAGGTTCAATATTTCGGCTGGAGATGGTAAAACGAGCGAGAACCCTTAGAATTATTTAGTATTATCTGACCCTACCTCCTCCAGCTCCTCGATTATAATACCTTACTAAAGTTGAGTGAAAACCGAAAACATGAATTTAGTCGGTTCGTACTTTCAGACAAGATTTGAGAATAACCCACACGGACACACAAACAAGTCTGTTAAGTCTCTGCCGTTACTGAATGATATAACCAATCACAGATGGAATCGTAGGTCACACAACATAATCATCTCAGTTACAAAAGTGAAACGCTTTATTTACTGTAGTTTATGTCGTAGTAGGTACAACGTTTACCTACTATACGACATGATTACAATGCGTACTTCCTACAACCACATTTCTAATGAAAGTTTGTGTGTATGTTCCCTTCCTATTCATCTCTGTAACGGTGAATGGGTTTGGATAAAGCTTCGAATACATGATTATTTAAGAGTAGTAGAGCTCTTTGTGAAGGGCTCGTCCGGGGAAGTACTACCACCACGCCTTTTTCTGCCGCCAAGCAGCAACGCTGTGTTTCGGTTTGAAGAGTGTGGTCGCCGGTGTAATTACAGGCACATGAGGCTTAACATCTGTATGCCTCAAGTTGATGGACGCAGGGCAGTGCATCGTAGGGCACGTTCCTATTGTGCGTGACCTACGGGGCAATGTTTTGTTTATAGGTGATGGTTACCACTTAACATCAGGTGGGCCATCTGCTTGTTCCATCAACTAGTTGTATAAAAAAAATGAAAAAATAAGCTACGTTTTTAGGTACCACAAGGACGGAGCCTAGCCGTGGGCATACCTATGCACCTAAATGTTCACTTTCCCTACAATATACAATACTTCTCTTTTTCTAAATTTTAGTCATAGATACCGAAGACAGCTTACCAACTTAATTCATACAAAAATATGGTAATTTATGACAAACATGCCTAACATTATTTATGTATTCAAATAGCCTGGATGCCGAGAAACAGCACGATAAAATTAAATCGACGTTAGATTGTACAAATGAACATTTTGATGATGATAAGGAATAAGTTATCATTAGAGCGTTAATATTGTGCAATGTGATTAAAAGCAAATGTGAGAAAACAACACTATAAAATACCACAATCAAAACAAAGTTGCACTTGACCTATTTCAAAGTAGCAAGGACTTACCTGCTTGACAAGGTTGGCAGCCATAAAACCTCCCATATTACCGAGTCCCAGAAAAGCAACATTTTTGTCGGTTCCCGAGCTGTATGCTCTTTTAGCGACATCCAACAAACACTGGCGCGTGAGAATCTTGCGCGCGGCCATCTTGGATTCTTAATTTAAACACGTTCTGTGACGGCGCCCGCGCAACTAGGACTGGATTGTGGTGTGGTGTGGATTGTTGTATTGAACAACTGTCCGCCACGTTTGATAATTTGTTATCATCAGCCGGCTTATGTAAACGAGCGCAGTGTTTAAATGGTTGGCCTTGAGAATTCAAGAGTTAATGAATGAGAAATGTCAGGATATTCAGAAATTCGTGATTCTGACGTGTTTTTATGTACCGATTCTTTATTTATTTATTTAAAAATGCCAGCAATTTCTTTGATCTACTCTTGATTTTGTTCAGCCCCAGAGAAGTAGCCATTACAGCAACTAAACTCGTGTGTGTAAGCCCTAACTTGTAATCATACCATGTTGCCTTTATCGCTAATCGACAGATTGAGCATCATTACTAATTACAGTACTTATGTAACTCTGAACGATTTTTTTTTTGATGTGCAAAATCATTTGTGAGAATTATAATAGGCACCTGGCTATATAAAGGCTATATATAAAGGCTATCAAAAGACCGAGAACTATGGTTACAATTGGAGGAGGCCTTTGTCCTTAGAGACACACAGACAGAAACTGCATTAGAGAAAAATTAAATAGAATAGTAAAATAGATTTAAGTAATAGGATAATAATTGTTAGTTATAAATGAAACTGTAATAATTTGTCTGAATAAAAGGCTTATTTATTTATTATTTATTACAATAGATATGTAGGTATTAGCAATGAATGAATACCCCGTACCCTAAGTATTTTATATTTGTTCCATTAATGTACCTACTATCTAAAAAAAGTACTAGTAGTAGTTTTCTATTAATCATTAGGTGTCTATTTAGGTAACTACCACGCTAAGTTAGTCACTAAAGCCCTTTCGTTTGTAACGAGAAGTGCAACCTTAACCCATTTAAGTCAGGTCCTCCTATAAATTCACTCTATATTTATGTCCCACTTTCCACTGTCTCCCGTACCATTGAAAACAGACCTAAATTCTAATACCCGAGCGCCTACAAAAAATTGCCGGGCAATAATTCGCACGTGCGAATCCCATAAACTTTTATCGCAGGCGTTTTTAAATATTTAATACCTTACAAAGAAATCCCATTTCATAAAAGTGCTTCAATTTGAGAGTACTCTGGTAGCTTAGTGGTAGCCGGATTAGGAGGGGCCTTCTAGAGCGTGAATTGAATTGCGGTCTCAAACCTATTATTTTTTCTATTCCGTCAGACTTTAGGCAAAATATCTCTCACGTCATAAAGAATAAAACCCAAGATCACGTTTTTACGTTTCACTGTATGGGGAAGGAATCTCCTCCTAGGTCTCCTAGGTCATAGAGAATAATTCCCCAGTTGTACGAAGTTGTAGCGACGTGTTCACATTGATGCGTCCTCTGATTGGCTGCGGCGTCCGGTGCAGCGTCTGCACGCGGCGGTGGTAATCATATCGCACTAAGGCAGGATTAGGGTTACAGGGTAAGGTTATCAATTTACACTGGGTTTTTTTTTCAGGGCAACGGTGACATGTCTCGAATTCGGAGTCACTTGCTCACCCTGTATAATCCTGGCTTTACGTTAGGACGCTGCAACGCAAAGTCCGAGCGGTAAATGTTCTGAGTGGATAACCGGTGGTTGTCCTTATAGCAAAGTATATAGATTTAGCCCTTTTGACTTTGGAATCCCAAACAGAACGAAGCCTCGAGTAAAACAAACTCAATTTGAATCCAAATTAACGAAAATTGTACTTTAACTTGATAAAACGTGCCAACTAGCTATAACTCAACAGAGTCGTTTTAATTTGCATTCAGACGTTTTTATTGACATTTTCCAACTTTATGTGGCGCCGACGAAATAGTGCGACAAACAAAATGTCCGTACCTAATGAAACAGTTTGTTTTCCACAGTTATTGTAACAAAATTTACGCATTTCGTTACTGTAACAAAATTTACGCTTTTCGCAGATCTGTCGCGTTATCAAGGGGTAACTAGGCTTTATAACTCACTGAACTAGAAGAGTGATTATCAAGCTCCCCCCAATGAAACAAATAAATGCCTTATCATAAACCATGGTACCGTAACATCATTACGTTTTATCTTAATTATTGGGTTCATTGTGTTGAACAATGGGGTCGGTGAGTATAGGCAGCTGCTAAATGCTTGTGCCCTTTCTGTAAACTTTATTTATTTTCCTTGTGCATTCAAAATATTGTAATCTTTTGGTGCCCTTTTGATCAAAGTGAGTTCATCGGGTGGTGACCTATTTTGTAGGTATTCGATAACCGACCTAATATGATTTTAAGGCAGAAAAAGAAGGAAAAAAGAAAAAGCAGAAAGTTGTTCAAAATTATTGTGGCAATCCAATCTAGGTTACCTTAGTTACATTTGCCAAACTTACATGTAGTATTCAAATTCCTTGGCATTTACAACTACTAAAGGTACTGACACACGTGCTCAAAAATAAGCATGCTTATTTTGAGCATTTTGGCTGTCAAGTCACTCGCTATTTCAGCTTTTACTTCAAATTAGATAGAGATAGCAAGTGACTTGATAGTCGATTAGTGTTGATCGCCCTTTCAGAACCGGCATTTTTAACAGAAATTAGCGGTTGGAAATATTCCATGTTTTATTTGCGTTCACTGGATTGAACGCTCTGGTGCCCAGCGCTGAGCTTTACCCTCATCAATATCAATAAACTCCGAGGGAAGTTCGACGTGGTCGGAGGCAAGCGATTATTTAAAGAATCTAATGCATTGTTAAAATCCGTCGTTGTTACCTTTTTTTTATATACTACCAAGGTAGCAAACAAGCATACCTGATGGGAAGCGGTTACCGCAGCCTATGGACGTTTGTAACACGAGGTGTCAAACTCGCGTTGCTGACCCTTTGAATATTTTAACACGCCTTTTTTGAAGAACCGAATACTGTATTCTCCAGGAAAAACATCCGTATGCAGTGCATTCCACAACCTTAAAGTGCGCGGAAGGAATTAAGTTCCTCTGAAAGCGAACAGTGCGCCACCATCCTGGCTCTAAGGTGTGTGACCTGAGTTTGATAAAAAGTTTATAAGCGAAGAATATCGACATTTCAACTGTTTTGAAGATACTGAACAATAATCGGAATGATTGAGTAGCGAGATGCCTACTACCGGACTTAACTGTTGGGTGTAATAACATTGTCGGTATTTCAGCAAAAATATATAATTTTGATCCAAACAAGTTTTCTTATTATAAAGATGGCTTGAAGCTTTTTTTTTGTTTTCGTACTGGAAGGAGCTCTGCTTTCTGCGGTTGTAGGTTTGATTCCCCCTGGGACCAACTTTTGTGTGATGAACATAGATGTTTGTGTTGTCTGCCAAAAGGTATAGGATTCTCTCAGTTATGTCCAGTGTTTCCAGTGGGGTCTCATTAAAAACTAGAAAAATTGCTATAGCAACAAATATACTTAAAATGAACAAAAAATTGACAAACTGGCGGTGAGATGCCCATTTCACACACACCGCGTATCGCTTGATAGTTTCTTCAATGTAACACTCTTAGAGAATCCGATTTACTTCACCAGCGAAGTTGATACCTGATCTTATCTTTGCACAAATAAAGTCATAATCAGCTTAGAATACATAAATTTCCATAAAACCCACGTCTATTCTCACGCCGAAGCAACTTCTAACAATGATAAACAATTCCCAAGTTCGCAGTGGGGACTCTTATCTGCGGACTGTAAACTGGCGCCGTAAATCACGACAAATAACGGGGTGTCCTAATAATCCGGGGCATTAATCATACTCCTCGGGGAGGTGTCGGAAGGAAGAGTGACCTCATTGGAGCATTCGACTTGTTCTTGTGTCTGAGAAGCAAGAGAGACAAGCCTTTGTATTGCGTGTTCTCCGCACGAATCACGAGTCGCATTCACAAGTTGCAATGCGTTTGGCAATGTGTGTTTTTTTCGCTCCGTATCAGAAGGTCTATCAAGGAAAATGACGTGCAGAACGTCGGCATATTAAAACGTCTATTATGGTGGCAATAATGTCTTGATTGGCAAAACGACATTTATAGACAACTAATAGCTGATGAAACGAGCAGATGGTCCACCTGATGTTAGGTGGTAACCATCACTTATATCAATGTATTGCCTCGTAAGTCACGTACGATAGGAACGTGCCCTAGGATCACTGTCCGCGTCAATCAACTTGAGGCATACAGATGTTAAGCCTCATGTGCCTGTAATTACACCGGCGACCACACTCTTCAAACCGAAACACAGCAACGCTGCTTGGCGGTACCTATTAGAAAAAGGGTACCTACTTCCCCGGACGAGCCCTTCACAAAGTTATTTTTTTTTTTAATTTGATTGTATGATTTTGATTCTTCATTCGTCATTCATCTATTAAAATAACATTTTAAAAGAAAACTAGTTAATTAAATTAACTTTATTCGGTAATTTACTTATAAATAAATAAATAAATATTGGTGGACTTTCCATACAGCACTATCTAGCCCCAAACTAAGCTTATGCTTGTAATATGGGAACCAGATAGCTGATATACTACTTATAATAAGTACCTTTTTTTTTAAATACATACTTATAATATTATATAACACCCAGACAGAGAACAAACATTTATGTTCATCACACAAATGTTTGTTCACGGTGGGAATCGAACCCAAACCTACGGCGCAGAAGGCAGAGCTACTACCAACTTAGCTACGTAGGCTGTCAATTAGAATAATATATATAATAATATATAATATGTAATAATTAGAAGGAACCGAAACACCAACAATAACAAGCACAGTTTCTATGAATCGTGTACTATTTACAAATGTCTATCAAAATCAAAGGACTTAGGTACGGTCATTCAATCGTTCATACTCAAGACTAGACCACACACTCAAACTTCTACGAGTATCTTCAACTGTTCTGTACAGAATGAGGAGGATGGCAAGTTAAAACGAATTTCCGATGGATATGTTACCGAAAGTTCGTGTGCTCATTACCCTTCTCAATGCCTGCACTTGGTCTAAGATCATTTATCAGTAAGGCTCTTTTTCTATTCTATAAATAAAAACATTAATATATTTGTTATTCTCTTATCATAAAGATTGCTGCTACATCTAAACTAAGAACATAGGCTTTATAGATAAGATAGCAGATATCGCAGAAATGGCAAGATTTTATCATGCTCAATTACCACACGGATAAGCATTAGGGTAGAGGTAGACTGCTCGCTTTTATGTCCTTGTGGTAAGTGTCATTTTTCTTTGGCTGTGAGTAGTTTGATCTGTATCTGTGTGTACTTAGTACAAACCTACTTAACTTACGTTACGTTATTTACAGAGATAGATTATTTTACAACTTCTACACAAGAAAAACTTACAACTCTTGCTGACTTTACCTCTTAGTACCTTTACATAGTATCATCAGACAGAATTCAATTTGATATTATAAAATAATAATAAATAATGCTGGACAATCAACAAAGCACCACCTAACCCCAAAGTAGTCTACTCAAAGCTTGTGTTATGGGTACTAGATAACTGATATATTTAATACATTATGTACTAGTATATAATGTATTAAATATATAGATATTTTTATTACCTATATACATAGAAGACACCCAGACCAGCGGAACAAATTTCTGCAGATAGTACACAAATTTGTTCCGAGGCCGAAATCGAACCCGCAACCTCTAGCGTCGCAGGCGGTCTCTCGCCCGCTGCGCCACTGAGGTCGCCTTGACACATATCTACACAAATCTACGTCAAACAATTTATTTATATCTTTGGTTGCCACCGAAACATTTCACCTCATTATAAGCTCGTTCTTAACTCATTATTTCAAGCTGTAGGTATCTGTCTGAAATTCGGCGAATGTGAACCAAACATGGCAACCATCTTATATTGATCAGTTTTCTTGCAAAAAACATTCACTAGAAATTCCCGAGAAATTCACAGGCCATAAATAATATCTAGACATCTAAAACTTACAATACAATAGCCTCAAACTTATAAATCCCCCCGTTTTTCAGTGGGCCTTTTTTTCTTCTTTGTTTCCGTTCACTCAAAATGAATCGTATTTTCTAAGTTTTAGTGTTATAAATGCGTTGTTTCGAGTAGTTTAAAGGATGGGTAAGTGAGAGTCAGTCCCTTCAGCCTTTCTGTCAGAAACTCCTCGGCTTGTAGCTCCATCTTTGCGTCAAAGTGAGCTCTCCAGCCGCCGGATTCTCCTAGAAATAAAAAGGGTTTGTGAGTCTAAAACTTAGGGCAAAATCGTCAGTCAAATGTACTAGTACCTACATCATGATGTAATAACAAAAACATTGGTGAAAAAATTATTTAAACCCGCAATGCTAATAGAAAAATTCAATTCAAGTAGTTTCTTTTGTGAAAAAGTTGTCCGTGAAATTGATAAGTTAAAAGTCAAAATATATTTATTCAATAAAATCTCAAGGATCACCTTGTAACGTCTTAAGGCGTTGGCAGCACCTAATTTACCTCATTCGACATTTGAAAAGATATAAAATCACTAAATACAATTTTGAAAAATTGCAAACAACCATTTTGTGTGAAATCACATTGCACACAGATTGGTAAAAATTTCATTTTGATTGATGCAAGTTTTCCTACTCAAAAGTTTGCTTGTGTACATAAACTAGAAAAGCAAACATTTAAGTAGGAAAACATGTATCGATCAAAATGAAATTTTTACTAAACTCGCAATGTGATTGCACACAAAACGGTTGTTTGCGATTTTTCGAAAATAGGAGTAGTGATTTTATATTCTTCAACAATTCAAAACGTGCGAGCGAGAATCACATTAGCTCTTGTCTTCACCTTAAAACTAGGTGACTCTAGGTGCCAGTTCCACGCGAACAAAGCCTAGAGGAACAGCCAACAAACTCGGCTTGGTATCTACCGCTCTTTTGTATGATCCTCGTTGCAATCCTACTAATATTATAAACGCGAAAGTTTGTAAGTATGGATGGATGGATGGATGTTTGTTACTCTTACACGCCGGAACGGCGGAACGGATCTGGATGAAATTTGGCAGAGAGTTAGATTATAGTCATCCCGTGGGAATACCAGGATTTATATCCGTCCGGGTGAAACCGCGGGGTGCAATCACACTAGGTAATATAATACCAACACTATTAGTAAGGTAGAAAGGTTCGCAGCGTAGGACACCCTGCCACTAATCTGAAGTGGGAATTTAATGTAATTGCAATCTAGACTACCTTTTCGGATGAACTGAATACCATCCTTGCTCTCATTGGTGGTGTTGTTGACACTCTTGTTCTTCTTAAGGCTGTCGAAGCTGAGGTAGCGAGTGAGGCGCGCGAGTTGATCCTCCGAGTAGTCTCGTCCCAGGAACTTAGAAACCTTGTTTACTTGTAGTTCTAGATTCTGCAGAAGAAAAATTGGGGTGAGGGTGAAAATTTTATTAATTGATAGGAAATACTACCTTCGTATTTTATTAATTGATAGGAAATACTACTTCTTCTTCTTGTCGTGTCACTAGTTTCTTTCGAAACAGTGTGGTGAAAGGATTTTAAGTGCACCTCAAGAGGCTCCTTTCGAGCACTACTACTAAGATGAAAAAACTACCGCGTCATGCTCACATAAAGAATGATATAAACATAAAGAATGATATAAACATAAAGAATGATATGCCTATAAAGAATGATCTATCATTCCAAATGTATTCTTTTTTTATACAACTAGCTGATGGAACAAGCAGATGGCCCACCTGATGTTAATTACCATCACCTCGCACAAAGCATTGCACGATATGAACGTGCCCTACGATGCACATTTCCCTGCGTCCATCAACATGAGACATACAGATGTTAAGCCTCATGTGCTTATAATTACTACCAACCCACTATCTACCACTCTTAGACAAAGATGTACTTTGGATGTGCTATCCCCTTTAGACATCCTTAAAAATAATCTTTAGATTAGTACATAATGCCTTAGAGATATCTACCGTGCCTGGGGATCAAAGTTGTGAAACGGTTTTTCAGTTTACTATCACTGAAGAAGCCAAAATATTTTTTCAATCCCTTTTCGTATCGTTAGTCTAAGCCGGTGCTAAAACAAGTCTAACGTTAAGCACAAAAGTGAGGGAAAACATAGGACAGCTTAAAATCTCCATCTCTAGGGTTGGTCACCAGTTCATCCTACGAAGTTAATCAAGGGTATGCATCATTTACCTGTAGCATATCTTCGTAAAACATAAAATGTAAATTTGGATGATGTCTTTTCTCCCAGGCTTCGTTTGCGTGTGTAACAATAGGAGTCCACGGCACTGCAATTAAAACAACATCATTTTAGAGAGAAGGTATTACTGAATTCAATGGTTCAGCTGAGAGCAATGAAATCCAAATCTTTTATAGAAATAACTCGGTTGGTGTTGATGCGTTCATGGGAATATACTGTCCCTCGAGATTTTGTTATCTAAATGCTAGCTCCATAATCTGATCAGATCACCCGATATTATGAACGCGAAAGTTTGTAAGTATGGATGGATGGATGTGTGTTACTCTTTCACGCCGGAACGGCTTAACGGATCTGGATGAAACTTGGCATAGAGATTGATTATAGTCTGGAATAACACATAGGTTACTTTTTATCCCGTGGGAATACCGGGATTTAATACTACGCGGGTGAAACATCGGGGCGCAACTAGTAATTAAATATGTTATGATTTTTTTAAAAGATAAATAAAAAGAAAAAAAATTAAGCGACTTTAAGCGTCACGTTAATTCCTGGTACTCACATAGGTCTCTTCTAAACGTTTCCCAGTAATGCTGCACGTTTGATCTGATAAGCTGTCTCCCCACCATCTTCTGTAGATAATAGTACGACACGCACACATCTCTTGGATCCCGGGCTACGTAGATCACCTTCGCTGTGTTCAGTAGATTCGGAGGTAGCAAGGAGAGAGGTAGGTGGGTCTTGATGAAGCGAGGCGAAGACCGGGGCGCCTGGGCGATGGTCTTCCAACTTGGACACCGCGCTGCTTCGCCCAGTCCTTGAAAGTTTCCTAAGTTTAAGAAGTTGGCTCTGACAAGCGCTATGCCTATGTCCGGGATCATGGTTGTGATTCTGTGGGAAGAAAATATATCTATATATATAAAAGAAAGTCGTGTTAGTTACTTCACTTATAACTCAAGAACGGCTGAACCGATTTAGTTGAAAATTGGTAGGGAGGTAGTTTAGAGCCAGGAGAAGGACATAGGATACTTTTTATCCCGTTCGACATCATTCCCGTGTGACTTGACATTTAACGTCAGTCACTATAAAACGTGGTATAACAAAAAAGAATCAGACTTGGAATAACAAAATTGACGTATAATGACAGCTATGTAATGACGTATGGATGACAATTTGATATTTGTAAGAAATCAATAATAAAACTATTTCTATTAAATAAATAATTCACATTACTGCCCAATTGCCCATTCGTATAAACAGTGAAGTGAACTATAAAACTCGGTATGGTTGAAAATTTAAGTTTTTAGGTGAAGTGAAGTTTAATTAATAATGCGACCAAGACGATCGAATCTTTCCCGACAAAGCCGTGATGCAAGAAGAATACGAAATACTGCAAATGAAAGGACTGAAGAAGAACAAGAAATTGCACGTGAACAGCGCCGCGATAGTATGGCTCGACTTCGTGCTTCTCAATCACGAGAGCAAAGTGAAGCAGCCCGTGAAACAGCTCGGTTGGCAATGCAGAATTGAGTAAAAAATAAATAAATCTATATCATTACTTCAATTTCCGATACGTCTTGCATTTGCCATGACCATCAACAAATCACAAGGCCAATCCTTAAAAGTTTGTGGTTTAAATCTAGAACATTCATGTTTTTACCATGGTCAATTATACGTGGCATGTTCACGGGTCGGAAGACCATCTGCGTTGTTTGTTTTTGCGCCTGATAATAAAACAAAAAATGTCGTGTATCGCAAGGTACTTAAATGAAGAGCAACCTATGTACTAAAATACAGAAATAATTATGAATGATTGATGTAGAAATTTAATTTTTTTTGTATTTTTTCCAATAAAAAAAAATCTGCTTATTTATTAACATTAAGGCGGAACAAAGTTCGCCGGGTCAGCTAGTTATAAATATATTTTTCATCCCACCATCTCGGCAAGAGTATTTTTGCTCTTCAATATCTGAGTGCAAAAGCCGTTTTTATTCTCTAGAGGATAAAGTAAATTGAATTTAGAACATCGTGTGCACTAAGTTTGTGAATTAATAAAAAACATTAAACCTATTTACTGCTACCTCTATGGTGCCGAATATATCATACAACTTTTTTTTATTGGTTAAAAACTCAGACTCGGAACCTTCTTGGTGTTCTTTTTTCAATTTGCTTTGTACGCGGTTCTTTACGCGGCGTTTTTTCACGTCATTGTTAAACCTTATTATTAAAAACAAGAAACTTGAAAACAAGTGAAAAAACTAAAATGAGTGATTTTAGCGACTAGGAAGTTTGCTTGACGCCAACGTGTGATTGTAAACGTTTTTTTTTTTGCATTTAGTCATTTCCTCGCTGAGGTGGAATGAAAAGTTACGTGTTGCACTCGAGTGCAAAGATTTTTCACCTCGTGCTCTTTTGATTCCCTCGCTAACGCTCAGGATTCTAATTTTGAATCACTCGCTGCGCTCGTGATTAAATTTTAGAATCCTTCGCTTGCTCGGTCATCAAAATTGAACACGCGGTTAAAAAGCAACTTTGCACTCTTGTATAACAAATAACTATTACTAGTTGCGCCCCGCGGTTTCACCCGCGCAGATTTAAATATCCCTGTATTTCCAAGGGATAAAAACTAGGCTATGTGCTATTCCAGACATAACTATAATCTATATCTCTGATGCCAAGTTTCATCCAGATCCGTTCAGGCGTTCCGGCGTGAAAGAGTAACAAACATCCATACATCCATCTATCCATACTTACAAACTTTCGCATTTATAATAAATAGTGCAGGATTTATTTAAGGCTCGCTCTTGCTCACACGTTTTGACATGTTAGAAAATATAACATCACTAAAATAATTTTCGATAAATCGCAAAGCGGCTATTTTTGTTCAGTAAAAATTTCATTTTGGTTGATACGAGTTTTCCTACTTAAAAGTTATTTTTACTTGTTTTCGTACTTATAAACTTTTAAGTAGGAAAACTTGTATCGAAAGAAATGAAATGTTTATTAAACTGTGTGGCTGTCTGCACATTTATTGCCGGTTTGCGATATGTCGAAAACGGTTTTAGTGATTTTATTGTACTAGTATTCAAATTCCTTGGATTTTATTTATTTCAACATGTCAAAACGAGCGAGCGAGAGCTAGCATTAGCCTTGCCATTCACCAAAAGATTCTATATTATGATGAAAAGAATCTCAGTATTCATTCTTACATCGTTCAAAGTAATCCTAGTGATTTTATTGAATAAAATTAAATTTATTTTGACTTTGACTTTGACAACATCTTGACCTGAAACTGCATGCTGATGGAACAAGCGGTGTTAAGTGGTAACCATCACCTTTAGCAATATACTGCCTCGTAAGCCACATACTGATTCGTTTCCTGTCATCTAACGAAGCAACATAGCATTTTCATTTTAATTGTTTTTCTAGTGTTATTTTGAGTTGTGTTGTGTAATTTTGGTGGTATTTTAACCAACATTACTTGTGGTCTTAGCACAAAGTGTAAGCATTTGAAATGGAAGTGTATTATGTGATATCGTGATTTGACCGAAAATGTTTGAAATGTTTTGAAGAAACCGCCACCATTTTCTTCAAAACAATTGACTGACTCGACTTTGGACTGACGTGACTAGAAACATAACTACAAAGAGTATAATCTCTGAATCACTTGACATTGGCAAGATTGTCTATGACAGGAGCCATAAAAAAAAAAGAAGAAGAAGCCACATACTATTAGACATATCCTGATATTTGTACTTTTTTTAGAATAAATAAAATATTTTAAACGTTTTAAATATTTTACGTAAATAATTTGATTAATATTTGACTGATTTTGATTTTTGTTTATGCGTGACATTCTTACTTGAACCTACTGTTTTAATTTAAATAATTATTTGTTAGGACTACTCTATTGTATTAGGTCTTACCTGTAATAATAGATGTAATGTTGAAATAAATAAATAAATAAATAAATTTTACTTACTCTAACATGGGGAACCGTTTGAACTGTGATTGCTCTTGTGATGTTTCATAGTCCAACTCGTTCATCAACAACCATACCATTTCTTGTGTCCACGTTGTGCCTGTAATTCGAGAAAAAAAATGAGTATACAGATGATACTTCTAGCGCTAATACGAGATCACTGGTGGTCCAGTGGTACCGGCCCGCGTTTGGATCCTACTAAGGTCTGAGGTCTGAGGTTCGAAACCCATCATTCACCAGTAAGTGTGTTTCTATTCAAAAATGTATTGAATATTCAAAGTACCAGTAGGTACTATCTCAAACGGCGAATAAAAACATCATAAGGAAACCGACAGGCGGCATGTTGTTAGAATTACAACCTATATAAGAAGGTTTAAAGCATAGTCCAGTGCTTGAAACAAGCCTCTTTGAGTCTCACTTAGAAGCCTTCCACCACACTTTTGAAAGAACTTATGACACGACAAGAAGAAGAAGCACTTTGTTCATACTACGTTACTTAGTAGTACGTAGTTATTGTATACTCTTTGTAGCAGTTGTAACGAACTACGAACGAATATAATGTAAATTGATGTACCTAATTGAATAGGCAACAAAATGATAGCTGCATAATATGTTTCATTGCGTGTCTCATGTAGGTAAGCAGATAACATTAGGTACATCAGTTACAATGCGATAACATTTTATTGTATAACTAGCTGAACCCGCGGCTTTGCTCGCGCCAAGGAATTCAAAGTTTCATACAAACTTTCATTCCCTATTTTATCCCCTTGGGGGTAGAATTGATCAAAATCCTTTCTTAGCGGATGCCTACGTCATAACATCTACCTGCATGCCAAATTTCAGCCCTATCCGTCCAGTGGTTTGGGCTGTGCGTTGATAGATCACTATGTCAATCAGTCAGTCACCTTTGAGTTATATATATTTATATAGGTAGATATAGATAGATAACTGACTTTGATATTTTGATGCAATATCTTTACAGCCACGTTAAATATTAAAATATTAACAATTTAATGCTAAGAGAGGAGGCCAAAAAGCTTCCCCACACTCATACTGCCAGTGTTCGTACATTGTAAGAATCACTAAGTATGTATTTACAAAAAAAAGTATTTAATGTATTACATCAGTTATCCATAGTACAAGCTTTGGCTTAGTTTGGGTCTAGATAGTGCTGTGTGGAATGTCCACTAATATTTATCATGATTGTGACGAGAATGAAAATATTTGAAGTACAAAGCTCCGATATGGACGTAGGTGTACCTGATCTCGGGAAGGTAATGACCCACACGTCATCGGGTCGTACTTCCATGTTGTATATTGATTCAGCGGCCTTCTTGAAATCTCCCGGCATCACATACTTGCTTTTCCCGCATTTCACAAACTTCCTTGTGAATCCTGAAAAAAAAACCTTAATTTACTTTAGATCACCAAAACAGGAGTTTTTCTGCATAATTAGAAAACTTTTTCTAACATTTCATAGTTTACGATGCAGAAAGTGTATTTCATCTCAAATACGAACACGCCAGGTCAACTTTGTGGTACGAACCTCTCTGTGGTGGGTAGGTACAACTCACACTTGGCAGGTTTTGTTATTAGTTAGCAGGTAGGTGGGTTCATTATTTTGATACTTTATATTCTTTTTCCTCATCTTGCTATCTACGTTTTAAATCGTGATTATCATGAATTCAAACGAATAGATTATAGTCCATCAACTCATGCGGTGAATGCGGTTTAAAACGTCAGAACCATAGCGCTAAGAATGTTGCCCTTGAAACTACGCATATTCTGGAAATTAATCAAAGGTACTCCATAAACGTTGAGTTCCTAAAACAATGCAAATGAAGTGATAAATGCTTTTGAACTGGGGCGAGCGGTGCGTTCAGTGCAAGCCAAGTGCAAAATGAGTGAGCGCTTCGTCAGTTGTATGTCATGAAGAATCAGCTTGGTCTCAGCCAGAGTTGGAAGCCGTGATATTATAACTTTACGTGGTATGGGTATCATAATAATAATGTTAATGATTGATTAGGTAGGTATCAAAATATATGTAGGGGAAGCAGGGGTAAAGGCGATCGTGTCGGATAATAGGTACTTAGGTACCGCTCACTCCAATAACTTTTTAAATGAGGTGCTTTAAAACACAGCAGGCAGAGTGATTAAACCTCAAAACTAACATAAGACAAATGAAAAAACAAATAGAGCATTTTTCTCTCAGGTGATCGGCATTCCCCCATCTTCCTCTAGGTACACAAAGCTGAAAAATTGAAATACCAATAAATCAATACCTATAATCATATTAATCACCGCCCAGGCTGCGTCTGTGTATCTAGGTAGGTACTATGCAGCATAAAGCTGAGACTATGTCCTTTTTGACCCCACACAACGATGCATGGGTAACATAGGAATCCTATTTACTTACATAAGTTAACATGGTACTTACTATTAGCTAAGTAATTTATTGCTTTTTCTTTACCTGCTGTTATTTTTATTATCATGTAAGTACTTAGTGTTCATTGTTTTTTTATATTTTCCAACCTTATCTTGGGTCAATTGGGTCTAATAAAAAAGTTTTCTTTCTTTTCTTTCATTAATGATATGGAGCTGAACTTAGTGAGCCACGTTAGTATATGATGACCCTGAGATTAAATCTCTAGACCTGAGAAAGAGAGAAACCTGAGAGACTAGCCTAGATCACTCTCATGTAAGTAAGTAAATACGAGTGCAAAAATTTTGGAGTGTAATGTTTGTTATGCTAAAAGATAACACATATTATCTTAGCATTAAGCTCAAGATACTTGGGACTTGCAAACCTATCTTGCACATTGAGTGCAAACTCATTATTCAACTCATAACTATGAATCACTAATTTTCAATACTCAAACTGGAAATGATGAGGTGCTACACTCAGGCATAATGTACTCGTAACTATGTTTGACTGCTCGATTTACCATACCTACAATTAATATGCTTCCTGATATGTAAGTGCCTGTAATTACACCGGCGACCACACTCTTCAAACCGAAACAGCGTTGCTTGGCGGCAGAAAAAGGCGTGGTGGTAGTACTTCCCCGGACGAGCCACACACAAAGAGCTCTACAACTCTGTGTGTAGGTACTGTACGTACTAATACTAACTATAGATTAACAAACTATTTTTTTATACAACTAGCTAATGGAACAAGCAGATGGCCCACCTGATGTTAAGTGGTAACCATCACCTATAAACAAAACATTGCCCCGTAGGTCACGCACAATAGGAACGATACGAATTAAACAATCCCATACGTCAAAGCTCTTCGTTTAAAAGCCTCCTAATCATAGTTATCAACGAAAGCTTTGGTTGCCTGATGCGGTCGTAAATAAGCCGAGATGTATGACGCCATCCATACTTACGTAAGTAGTATCGGTATCATCAGATAACAGTTACGGTAAGCCTATCTACTCTACCTTTTCTTATCTCTTTTGTTAATTTTATTGTCACGCAAATATGTTTCTTATTTTAACGGCCAATTCGTGTTTTCAGGAATTTTTAAGGTAGGTACTTGTTGAAAATAATCATACATTGCTGAAGTGGCAACGAAACCTTGACGGTTCCGTAGGTGTTACTGATATCGACCCAGCGTTTGTTGGTGAAGGTTTACGAAGGTACTCGTAATTTTAGGGATTGGTTATTATTATCTTATTGGCTACAGCAAAGGAGGTCTTGTCCAACAGACTTCCACAACAAAAGGCGTGTTAAAATATTTAAAGGGTCAGCAACGCGAGTGTGACACCTCTGGTGTTACATACGTCCATAGGCTGCGGTAACCGCTTCCCATCGGGTGGGCCGTATGCTTGTTTACTACCTTGGTAGTATAAAAAAAACAAGGTTATTTTTGAGTTTTAGTGTCATAAATGGCTTGTCCAATTTAGATGGATCAGTTGCAAATGAGTAGTCAAAATCATGGTGCCCTTAGAGGCATCTAACTGCGAGTCTAAGTTTAAAATAGCGATCTGTCGATACCGTTTTTTCAAGCAAATACGCTCTCTGAAGTTTTTGAAAATTTTTTTCCGCATTTGTTCCTCAACTCCAACGGTAAATTGTTATTCATATATATTTTACTACCTATAGTGTTTTTTCATTTCAGTATTCAGTTTGTTGTAGTATAAGCAACCAAATAAGCGTATTGAAAATATTGTTGGTCTCTACTTGGTTTGTTTTTATAAAATTAAAAGTACCTATCAAAAAAACCTATAATTGTTACAAAAAAATCACCAATTGGAAAATACCCACTTTAAATATAATTGAAATATCGCACTGTAACTAACCGAAAAAGCATTTCTTTATAAGTTTATCTTCTTCCGCATTGCAGTCCTCAATCTCGTAAGGCAAGTCTTTCCAGGGAGCCATCGCACTCGACACACCGTGTTCGCACAAACTCAGAACCACACTGCTGTAACACTAAACATTAGCACCCTTTTCAATATTCACCATCACTACTAATCTAATCTTTGGGTATCGATTCATCTATCGATAGTGGGCACACATTGAGTCAGCGCCCGAAAACACATGACTGGCACATCTAAACAAGTACACGCGTATAATATAGTTAGTGGCATTTCTAGATGCTAAAAAAACGTACATGCGTTGGTTTGCTTCTATTCAGATTCGTGAATTTCTTTTTTATTTTAACTTTTTTTACAGCTGATGCAACAAGCAGATGGCCCACCTGTTGTTAAGTGGTAACCATCACCTATAACAAAGTTATAGGTACAGATAGTAATATTAACTCTCGTGTGCCTGTAATTACGCACGTTTTCTGATAGAACAAGCAAATAAGTGGTAATCATCACCTATAAAGCATAAAATATTAAGGCGTTGACAACACCTAATATTTCTCTCGCTCGCACGATTCGACATTTTGAAAGATATAAAATCACAAATTCCAATTTTGAAAAATCGCAAACAACCATTTTGTGTGCAATCACATTGCGCATAGTTTGGTTAAAAATTTCATTTTGATTGATGCAAGTTTTCTTACTCAAAAATTTGCTTGAGTACGAAAACTAGAAAAGCAAACATTTAAGTAGGAAAACTTATATCGATCAAAATGATTTTTTTACTAAACTGTGCGCAATGTGATTGCACACATAATGGTTGTTTGCGATTTTTCGAAAATGGGTTTAGTGATTTTATATCTTTCAACAAGTCAAAACGTGCGAGCGAGAGTCACATTAGCTCTTGTCTTCGTCTTAAGCATAGTTGCCCAGCGTTCTGCTACAGGCGGCAGAAAAGGGAATGGTGGTAGTACTTCCCCGGACGAACTCCTCACAAAGAACTCTACTACTCTTTAGATCCTACCTTAGCTGTTTCACATCATTAGACAAACCATGCTTTTATTGTGTGGGCCTTTTCGTGAATTTTGGTGACCTATTTTGCTTGCGTATCAATAGATACGTTCCTTTTGTGTTCGTTAGCCATCAGCTTCAAACGTTTAACACAAGAGCAAATTATGCCAGCAAAGTCTCAACATAACTAACTATGAAATAACTGGATTTATGTAAGAAGAAGAATAAATGAAACATATGAATATAATGGTGGACTTGCTACACAACACTGTCAAACATAACTTGATTTCTGCGTTTCTGTTTTACGATCTTGTTACTGAGGTTAACCGAACTCGGTTCCATCACTAATCAGTCTCGAGATAAAATAAGACAAATAAGCAGTGTAAAGGTACTGACACACGTGCTCAAAAATAAGCATACTCATTTTGAGCATGCTCAAAAATCAACCGACATGCGACCAAATAAGCATGCTCATTGAATAGCACGACCTGCGGCCCGATTTACGCTAATGTCTGGCTATCGAGATGGCTTTCAGTTTGACATTTGATCAAGGAATATAAATACTCTATGACGAGAGCATTTGATTCCCATAGTGTAATAGCAACATATGGATGGATCTAGTATCTAAATTCCTTGTGATAGATGCTAAATTCCTTGGATGTATGGGACAAAATGTCAAACTGAAAGCCATCTCGATAGCCCAGATATTAGCGTAATCGAGGCGCTGTTCACACGTGCTTTTATTGAGCAAGGCTCGAAAAAAGCATGCTTTTGGCTTGAAAATAAGCACGTGCGTGTGTCAGTACCTTTATGAAGCCTGGGCTAGGCTTGAAGATTGGAGTGCAATGATTTACAAGTAAATTCGTTTTTAGACCGAAGATCACGATAAGTAAAAAACTCACTTTAATTAGTTCTGTTTTTGATAAATTACTACCGAATGTAATTGGACAACTCCAAATTTAACAATCTAGGGTGTTTCATTCCCAAATTTATTTTAAAATTTCTTTATCCATCCCTCCACCATAATTTTGCATAATTTCACAAATTCAGACTTATTCCGAAGTAAATTGAATAAATCCGATTCACCCCGTGCCGATTCCGGTCTTAGCCACTTCAAACTTGAGGTGCTATTTAGCAAGCTAGAATTCGAAAATCGCTCTTAAAACTACGAAGGTAAGAGTGAAACGCTCGAGTAGGTCCATAATTGTGGGATCGCTTTCTCGGGAGTTTATCGGGACCCACCGCAAGTTTAACGACTAATTACCGACTGAACGAGGCACGTGGAAAAACTAGGGAACATTTCAGTCAATTAAAAATACAGTTTACTACACAATAATGTAAAATCTGGGTGACCAAGCTTTGATCGGTTGCTGAATCCTAGCTAGATCGATTTATTGCCCCTGAAACCCCATGCATACCAAATTTGATGAAAATCGGTGGATCCGTTTCCGAGATTCAGACGATTTTTATGTATACAAGAATTGCTCGTTTAACCCCCGGATTCTAAAAGCCCGATCAATGCTAATCGGCTGTCAAGTCACTTGCTATCTCTATCTAATTTGAAGTAAGAGCTGAAACAGCAGGTGTCTTGACAGCCGATTAGCTTTGTTCGGGCTTTCAGAAACCGCGGATGTATTTATTAGATGCTAATGTTTGAAAGCTCCGTCCGAGAGACTGTATTAGACCAATGTTTCTCTAAAATCCTATCCTACATAATTATAAAAACGAAAGTTGTATAGATGGATGTTTTTTAATCTTTCACCGTAAAAACGGCTGAACGGATCGGGATGAAATTTGGCACAGAGATAGATCATAGTAGGAATAGCACATGGGTTACTTTTTATCCCGTGGGAATACTGGGATTAAAAACTACGCTGGTGAAACCGCGGGGCGCAGCTAGTAATACATAAATCTAGTTAAACTAGCTAGAGGTTAAATCTCGCAATATGAAACTAAGAGGCAGTGAGAATGTCCCTCAGTCAGACTGAGACCACAACAGCCTTATAATAATAATAATAATCATTTATTTCAGGCAACATAGTAAAAAGATCTTAAAAATACAGGGCCCATAGCATAAATACCTTACAAACTAAAATCTAAATATATATAACTCAAAGGTGACTGACTGACTGACTGACTGACATAGTGATCTATCAACGCACAGCCCAAACCACTGCACGGATCGGGCTGAAATTTGGCATGCAGGTAGATGTTATGACGTAGGCATCCGCTAAGAAAGGATTTTGATCAATTCTACCCCCAAGGGGATAAAATAGGGGATGCAAGTTTGTATGAGATTTTCAAAGTAAACGAGCGCGAGTAAAGCCGCGGGATCAGCTAGTATATATATAATTATATGACTTATTACTACTACTAACTAGCACGTAGAGACTGCGACGTGGGCGCGACAGGGCTCGGCAACCGCCCCCTGAAACGTCGATATAAGATTCCCTTAGGCCACAGATCTTCCTTCATGAATGTCGACAGAAGTTGGGTCGGCACTCTTATGCGACGAAACTTGCCAGAAGATGATCAATCTCCGCCAGACAACAGAGGCAACACATTACTGACACAGCCCTCTGTAAAGAGCACATTCACACAACTAATCATCAAAAGCTATATATTACACTAGCGACCCGCCCGCGCGCCCCTGCTTCGCACGGGTGCACATTCATGCATTGTATTATACATATAAACCTCCCTCTTGAATCACTCTATCTATTAAAAAAACCGCATCAAAATCCGTTGCGTAGTTTTAAAGATTTAAGCATACTGAGGGACATGGGGACATAGGGATATAGGGACAGAGAAAGCGACTATGTTTTATACTATGTAGTGATATTTATTATTAGTGGGGGTTGAAATCCCTAGAAAAGCCGAGAAAAACAAAAGTTCATTATAAATCTTGTATATTGATAACTGATAAGCTACCTCCCTATATTAGCTGCATATCATTGCTATACGCTGTGTAATTTACACATACAATGTGAGCACATTTGTAAGATAAGTCTGCTTGCGCACGTTTAATCACAATGTTTGGATATGACTTATTTTATTATTGTAGTTTAGCTGACCTACATTACAAGATTCTAGATTGTAGTATTTGAGAAACAAGTACATATACCTGCATTAAATTAAAAGCTATCTACTCTATCTGCCAAGTTTCATACAGATCCGTTCAGCCGTTCCGACGGGAAAGAGTAAAAAACATCCATACTTAGTAACATTTGCGTTTATAATAATTATTAGTAGGATAGGATGCGCCTTTGAAAAGACCTGCTACCAAACAAAAAAAGGTCCATCGCCGCGGCAAGAGCTGCCCTTAGATATTTATATTATTTTACAAATAAGAATTACCGTCTGAATCTAAATAAAGTTTTCTCCCGTAAAAACTTGACAGTCCTCGTCGAGTGAGACGGCTGGAATTGGAAAATATAATTTACTGATTTGTTTGGTTACCCGCGTTACCTTAGCGCTTTATTTTAAACTTCATTACTACAAGGGCGCCTGGCAGTTCTCATGAATAAAATTGTGTTGTGGATTATTTAGAATTATGTATTTTATTATTTTCATAATTATATTTCAGAACAGTCCATGGTCTGGAATATAATTATGAAAATAACTGAATTGAATTTAACCTGTGCAGCCAGCAGCACTCCCACCCAAGCTTGCTCTTGCTCTATAACGTCCACACTCGTTTGCTTGTTTCCGTTTGCTTTCATTTGCTTGCTTTCTCTCAATCTGTCAACCAACATTACACGAAAGTGAAAAGTGAAGATACAGCCTCTCGCCCACAGACGCGAAACGCGCGTCCGGACGCGCGATTGGATTGTCCTATTGTAACACGCAATGTAAAACGAATATGGTGTGGATTCGTTGTTGCATTCTCTAAAATTATAGGCGTCCTTGTTGCGTCGGTCTTTTAGAAAGGGATGGTTTTATTTTTAGTGCTGTCAAATTAGGAAAGTTAGGAAAATTAAACAACAGAATTGGCACCATTGTCACTTAAGACCGTTATTTTAAACACAATCGCAGAACGCGCCTGTGGGCGAGAGGCATGAAGACCAAGCGCGTTCTACCTGCGTCCACAGCGACGATTGATCGCCACCATGCACGCCATTGCAGGACACAGGTGTTTGTTGACAAAATATCCTTTTTACCTACCTTCTCCGGCTTTAGCACTCCGCGTGAAAGCAAGCAGTTAGGTTACACATGTTTAGTGATAAATGGGGTAACAATGGGACTTCATTACCGTCAGGCACATTAATTAATAACACGTCAAGCTACCCGTGTACCCCTGGACCCTATAGGTATACCCACGACTGGGGTAAGAATAGAAATTCATTGTTGGGGTAATTAACGATATGCTTCCTCAGTTTTCAGTGTGTTTACTTAATTATAATTATGATAATTTTAGAATTTAATATAAATCATAACATCCATGCATCCATGAACTTGTTTTTTTTAATAAACTTGCTAATAAAACAATTTTTTTTATTGTTGTTGTTGAATTGAACAGCTGTTGGTGTACGTACTTGTGTGAGTTCAAAATAAAGCGTTAAATTCATAAAAGCTTCGAATAAAACTTTAATTAAGAAATAGCTAAACATCTGGAGTGCATTGCTCTGAAAACGCTACCCCTGCAGGAAAATATTATTATGAAAATTTTAACTTGGTGATGGACTAGCTAAAATATAATATTATACTCGCTTAATTTTGCGCTATAACGCAGTCGGATGCAAATGTAGGTACATTTGTTTATACTACATGTTGTTGGAACAAGCAGATAAGCCACCTGATGTTAAGTGGTAACCATTACCTACAAAGCAATGCCTCGTATCGTAAGTCACGCACGATGGAAATGTGCCCTAAGATGCACTGCCCTGCGCGTACAACTTGGAGGCATACATACAGTGTCTCTGTAAGTAGTTTCACCGACACCAAACCAAACTCTTCTTGGCGGCAGAAAAAGGCATGGTGGTAGGTATAGTACTTTACCGGACGAGACATTCACAAAGAGCTCTGTAGCCCGTAAGAAAATGTATCTTTGACAGTTACTCAAAATTTACCAAAGCTTAATAAAAACTTAGCCCATCATAATGACTGGACTCTACGGAAACTAACATTGACAGTTCAACAAGATTTACAGTTTCTGAAAGCTCCGCCGGTTTCTGAAAGCTCGATCAAAGCTAATCGGCTGTGTGGCTGAGTGTAGATGTAAAAATAAACACATTTACAAATACCCACGAAATACGCCACTCAGGGTACGCGACCTGTGCCAATGTTTTTAGTTTTATTTCTAACTCATCTGATTTAACACTCATCTTGTAAAACCATTTCATAGTGTTCACACGACTGACAACAGCGTCAAAGCAAATCCCTCCGCGCTAACATGATCTTTATAGCTATTATTTTAAGAGTGTTACCCAAGTTTAAATGTTGGAAAAAATTCTTGAGCGAATGTATTAGTACGAAATGGTTGGAGCCGGGAGCACTCAAACGGAAGTTTTAGATTATTCACGAATCAATAGAGGTTGAGCACACAACGAGTGGAGTTGAAGTGAGGCCTTGACTTCTAACTGAATACCTCGTAGACATCTCGTTTCTGACGTGGACGCCAAATTCATATCTCTTTTTAACCAAATTCAAAAAAGGAGGAAGTTCTCAATTCGATGCAATGTTTATTATAATATACTAGTTGCGCCCCGCGGTTTCGCCCGCGCAATTTTAAATCCCGGTATTCCCACGGGATAAAATATAGCCTATGTGTTATTCCAGACTATAATAATTATATATATCTGCCAAGTTTCATCCAGATCCGTTCAGCCGTTCCGGCGTGAAAGAGTAACAAACATCCATCCATCCATCCATCCATATTTACAAACTTTCGCATTTATAATTTATTTATTTATTAGTATGGAACGCAGACCAATTACACTAACTTATCATGAGAAAAATATAACAATTGAAATACAGTACATACAAATCTAAATCAAATTAATTATAAATACTATAATAATAGTAGTAAGAAGATATATACAATAATTGGTGTTTTTATCTATTTATCTGTTCGTTCTGTTCGTATCGCATAGCCTCTCTCGTTCTGTGAACATACCTAACAGTTCGATTCACTGGCGCCAGGTTTTCAGGCTGAATTGGTCGATCTGTATGAGTGGAAGGACCCAAAACATTCATAGTTTGTTAGGTAGGTAGGTATGTCGACGCTTGTCTACGTTTGAAAAGGTATAATAATAGGCCGAATGAACTAATACTATTATTACCTGAGAAACTACATAATATACATAGAAGAATCGGTTAAACTATAGCTACCCTTGTACCTGAGTTGAGGGTTGGGGATAGGGGGGATGCAAGTGAGGGTAGATGGCAAGTCTTCCCCTTGAGTCCTTTTTTCTAGGAAATGAAAAAAAATATTACTTCAAATTTCTTACTTAAAAAAAAAAAAATAACCCTAACCTAATGAGAATTCCTTCCCTTGAGTGTTTTTCTCATAGAGATGAAATATTACTACCAATTTTCTTCATATAAAAAAAACCCTAACCTAACTAGTAACTTACCTGAAAAATTAAAGTATTTTTTTTCATTTCCTAGAAAAAAGAACTCAAGGGGAAGGCTTGCCATCTACCCCCACTTGCATCCCCCCTATCCCCAACCCTCAACTCAGGTACAAAGATTGCTATAGCCAACCCGAAGAATCCTTTAAATGTAGAAATTCAACTGTTTCCTTATGTGTATCTCTAAAACATAATGTTTTACACGGGTATTTTTTTATACCAAATATCCTATCCTACTAATATTATAAACGCGAAAGTTTGTAAGTATGGATGGATGGTTGGATGGATGGATGGATGTTTGTTTCTCTTTCACGCTGGAATGGCTGAACGGATCTAGATGAAACTTGGTAGAGAGATAGATTATAAACTGGAATAGCACATAGGATACTTTTAATCCCGTGGGAATACTGGGATTTAAATCTACGCGCGTGAAACCGTAGGGCGCAGCTAGTTTTTTTATATGCATGATATTTGAGATAATTGAAATATCTGTCGTGTCTACGCATTATTAGTACTATTTTAAATATTTTAAACATACTAATATGCAGTCGCTGATCACAATGGATGATACTTATTGGAGGTGTAAAAGGGGCTTTATAGAGCCGGACCCATCACGCAAGACGTGTCCTTGCTATAACTGCAATAGAAATTCATCCTAATAGTTATAAGCATACGAGCGAATATTAGTTTAATTAATTCGTCTGGGTTATCATAACCTGTTGCACTTGTTGTTTTATTTTGCGGCGAGCAGCGAACTTAGACATTTCAAAAATAGTTTTCCATTTTTATGATCATTAGTGTATTTGCTGTGGAGTTAAGTGCTTGTTAAAGGAAAGAAAATCAATTTCACAGGTATTTTAACCTACTTCTAACCAGATTTCGACGACCTCTGTGGCGCAGCGGGCGAGAGTCCGCCTGCGACGCTAGAGGTTGCGGGTTCGATTCCCGCCTCGGAACAAATTTGTGTACGATCTGCAGAAATTTATTCCGTTGGTCTGGGTGTTTTCTATGTATATAATAAAAAATATCTATCTATGTAAGTATATAAGTATTAAATATATCAGTTATCTAGTACCCATAACACAAGTTTTGAGTAGCTTACTTTGGGGCTAGATAGTGCTGTGTGGATTGTCCAGCATTATTTATTTATTTATTATTTATTTATTAGATTTACCGACTTAAAGCTCTCAATATTATACAAAGTTCAAAGCAAAATACTTCTCAAGTATTTCCAACAGAAAACATTTCTGTGAGTAGGTAATAATCACTCAAAGGCGTCAGCCGAGGCATCAAGCAATTAAGTCGAAGTGACGATTAGTGCGAGAGTCGTGTGCGCGTGCCTCGTGCCGCTCTCATTGAAGTCTCGTTAAACTGGATGGTACTTCAAACCAATCTCACCTTTGTTGCTCATCCGCTTTGATCTCGACACGGCTCGATTTAATTTCAGCCTTCTTGTAATTAAAATTGAGTAACTGTTCGAGTATTTCATTTAGATGTGGAGTGCGGGACAAATTAATGACTATCGAGGTGATCGCTCATTCTAATGGCGGCAGTAAGACTAAGTTACTCGTATTATCAAGTAGGTATTTTACTGAAAATTAGAGAGCCAAGCTCACTTCCAAGTAATTGTAAAAACCTTTTCATAATCAAATTGTTGGATTTTGTAGTTGTTATACAGGGTGTAACTATGTCCCTATAATATAAACTCGAAAGAAACCCCCCTTTTTTTCTACACTGCGAACAACGGTCAACGCTTCTTCTAGACTTTTATGAATAAAGAAGTTTTTTATTCATGAAATGCCTTTTGAACGTTCCTCCAAAATATACTAGACATAACAAAAAATAGCCTGTATTTCTGCCCTTAGTTGTGAACACTAGAAGAATAACAGAACTGGCACTAAACTTTGACACACGACAAATTATCCAAGTTTTTTAGATAAAAATGTTATAAAAAAACTCGTAATATCAAGTCGTACATCCAACGTTGATCGCAATGGCAAGGCGTATAGAATACCCCTTTCGGGTTTATAGGGACACTAGTTGCGCCCCGCGATTTCACCCGCACAGATTTAAATCCCGGTATTCCCACGGATAAAAAGTAGCCTATGTGCTATTCCAGACTATAATCTATCTCTATGCCAAGTTTCATCCAGATCCGTTAAGCCGTTCCGGCGTGAAAGAGTAACGAACGGATGTCTGTTACTCTTTCGCGCCGGAACGGCGAACAAACTTTCGCGTTTAATAGTAGTAGGATTTGTTTTTAAACTTGCGATGTCGAAGAGTTAGGTATACAATATTGTATTTTTAAAAAGTAGCTCTCTAATATTTTGCACGGCAGTGTACCTACCTAAGTAGTTGTTTCATGGAACCAAGGCTCATTTACACATTATTAATTATCTGGTGCTGATTTTCAAGGTGTGCCTACCTACGTCTCATGACACTGCTGTGTCAGTCTGTCTGTCACAGAACTGTAGGTCTTCGTCTTCTTCTTCTTGTTGTGCTAGTTTCTTTAGTGTGGTGAAAGGATTCAGAACTGTAGAAGCCCCGTGGTTTCACCCGCCACGTGATAAAAAGTTATTTCAGACTATAATCTCTCTGCCAAATTTCATCCAGATCCGTTCAGCCGTTCCGACGTAAAAGAGTAACAAACATCCATCCATCCATCCATTCTTACAAACTTTCGCGTTTATAATAGTAGTAGGATGCGAAGTGATTCGCACACTGGTCCTTCTTGGTCCTCATTGTCTATAACTACTTAGTGGTTCTCGATTTCAGAAATGGCACTCCAGTTTCCGCATGCTATTAGGAATGTGACCGATGAAGAAGACGTGATCATTAAGAAATACTATAAAGGTAAACAAAATAAAATCTAGTCTCTCTTAGAACTTCTAAGAATAAAACATGAAGACTAGGAAAGATTTACTCTTTTTCAGTCCATTTTTGATAGAATGATAATCCATTCGACTGCCATGATGATATGTTAGAATATACTCTTGTCTTGAATCCCTTACAACATCGGAATATTAAAGGGTAGGTAAGGGTTGTATGTTTTGGGTAAGGCAGCTTTTGTGTTTTTTGTGAAGTGTGTGGTGGGTGAGTGTGAGGTAGAATGTATTGCCAGTTTTTCTAGGTTTGGTCATGTAGATCGCATCTAGATTTATCTATTTTACGCTTCAAAGCTTTTCAACTGAATTTCACAAGAAAAAAAATGAAAATGAGTCTTGACAGACTGAGAGTGTAGAACAGTTAAAGAGAGGCAATGGTGTCGATTCTGTTGTTGCATTATCCTAAACTAATTTAATTTAATAGCTAGGTGTCCTTGTTTTTCCGGTCTTTTACAAAGGGATGGCAATATTTTTAGTGCTGGATAATTAGGTTATGGAAAATTAAAAAAATTGAATTGGCACCAATGTTGGGAAAAAAAAAAGCATTGTGAGTAGCAGAGTAATTTATTTATTTATTAAACACGGTAGTGAACTAGTTAGTAGTTGGTAAAGGTACCTACTGACTGACTCACGTGCTCAAAAATAAGATAGATAGATAGATAGATAAATTCTTTATTGTACACAAAGCAAAAAGAAAACATATACAGAAAATTTAAAAAAGAATATGTACAATGGGCGGCCTTATCGCTAAAAGCGATCTCTTCCAGACAACCTTTGGAATAAGCATGCTTATTTTGAGCATGCTCAAAAATCAACCGACGTACGACCAAATAAGCATGCTTATTTATAAGCACGTGACCTGTTCACACGTGCTTTTATTGAGCAAGGCTCGAAAAAAGCATGGTTATAGCTCGAAAATAAGCACGTGTGTTCCAGACACGTGTGTTTCCTTCATGGTGTTTCAGACTATACCCGTCCGTTCATCAGAGTAGGTCCGGGCGGCTGCCTGTCCATGGCTGGATACGGTGACCACGCAAGCGAGATCTACAACCTGGAAGTCAGACCTGATGATGTTTGGGTCACTTCTTTCTCCAGATCTGGTAAGATGTTTACAATGCCATCTGACGTACATTCATATTTTATCATCAATATGAATGTAGTAGCTTTCCGAATTAGTTTGTCAAAAACCAAGAAAGATTTTTCATAGCAAACATTTTATTCAAATAGATACCTATCTTACAAAAGGACTATATAGATCTTTTTGCGTGTGGCTTGTCTGGGGAAGTACTACCAGTCCCCCATGCCTATTTCTGAAGCAGCGTTGCTGTTTTGGCATGAAAGGTGTGGTTTTGTTTGGTGTATGCTTCTAGTTGATGCATCGTAGGGTACGTTTATATCATGGCAATGCTTTGATAGGCTCATACTTGTTCTATCAGCGTGTGAAATGGTAAAACCCGCTAAAATGACAAAAAAACGCTAGTTAGGTACACGTTTTTGTAGCGAATTGCGTATACGAACGTAATAAGTACTTAATACTAAACTAACTAACACTCGTTTCTATAGGGTATAGTATTCTTTTATCTGTGATATAGGTAACGAGTGTCACAGATAAAAGAATACTATATTAGTACGAGTGTTTAGATGGAGGACCCGAGGACCCCTATATACATATGTAGTATGCTTCATTTTGAATTATCATACTCGTACTCGTATTTTTGTATTTACTCATTTTTCTGAATTTTTATTGTATTTATTTCGTATTGTGGTATTATACCGTGGTCTCTGCCCTCATTTTAGGAACCACCTGGCTTCAGCAGCTGGTGTGGCTGGTCGCTAATGATTTGGACTTCGAAGCCATCAAAAGTGTTCCCGTAAATAACCGGTTTGCTTATATCGAGTAAGTTTGTTTTTATCTCTATCAAGCACCACAAATTCGAATTTATTGCAATTTATGTTACAATAGGGAGCTTGCAAACAGCAAGCAAGTTCATACTATACCCTGTTATTAGTACATTATGGTACTAGTGTGGCACATTGGTGATTACCGCTGAGACGCCATTGGCGAGAGAGAGCCGAGGACGGTAATCATCAATCCACACGTGTATCATACGACGTTTTTCAACACATTTGTGAATAAAATAATAATAAAAACTCACAGAACAGATATTTTTCCTTGGAGTTTTCAGGTAGTAAAGTTTCCATACGTTAAGGGCTTCACATCATAAATCGGGCGGTGTACAACACAAATCATTTTCTTCGTAACTAGTACTTGTAGACATTTTAATTAATAAATAACTATAATTTCAACAGTGAAAACGAGTTGTGAAAAATGTTTCGCTTCGGCGGGAAAAATTAATCAGTTTTCATAAGCGCGCACATTGCGATCGGCCACAGACTAAAGGGATGAGGTTTTTTTTTATTTTCCGCGCATAGGGTTTGCGCGTTCGCGCCTATTCTGCCACGTAAAAAATGGGGAATTAAATTTTTGTTTTATTACAGAGAAAACAAAAGTTATATTTGAGTTATATTTTTGACATTAACAATGTCGAAAATAGTTTGACTGTGAAAAATGCTCTTCGCCGCGACTCCGCTGGTGGTATGCGCTGAGACTTAATTCTACAGAGCTGATTCTTTATCCTCATGCTTCAAGAGGCTCTAAATTCGACTGTACTTTTCAAGTTCGACTTTTTTCAGCCTCTGTTTGACCTTCAGCTGTTAGTGCCTGTGAGTAATGGCATTAATCGGTACCTACCAACAATATCAAAGAGTTGGTAATTTTATTATCAATGTCAGATTACCTACAGTAGGTAAAGATATTTTTTTTACAGTAGATAAGTATAGCTTGAGTTAAATATGGTAATAACGTGGTGTACTTAACTATCTCACTTTAATTTATATGCGAATGTGCGTTCTATAATCATAGACGCGTAAAACTGACCGTTGTAAACGATCTGTAGATAGCTTAATTGATCCAAATTAACACGCTGGCTGCATTACCTTGTTCGCTGTTTGAGAATTGAACACATCAAGTTTAATAGAATAAGCTCTTAAAAAAACAGCGCATTTTCCCACTTTTTAAAGCTTTGGAATGTTCAGTGTTCCGGTACGCGCTAATCAGATTCGCTTGGAATGTGCGTCATCAACAAAATGAAAATTAAACTTATCGAGATTAAATTAAATTACTACATAGCTACTATCTTTATTATTCCACCAGTGCACTTGCCCTCTCTTATATTATTATAGGTACACGCTGGCTTTGATAGGGGGATACACGGGATTTAATTTTATTGGGTACCTACTATTTGGGCCCGCGGTTTCACCCGGGCAGATTTTATTCCCAAGGGATAAAAAGTAGCCTAAAGTCAAAGTCAAAGTATTTTTATTGCATAAATACATACATGTACCTATGAAAAGATGTCAAATAATTATAATAATGTCCAGAGTATAAGTAAATTCCAGACTATAATATATATCTCTCTGCTAAATTTCATCCGGATCCGTTCAGCCGTTCCGGCGTGAAAGAGTAACCAACATCCATCCATACTCACAAACTTTCGCGTTTATAATATTAGTAGGATAGGATGTGCACCTACCTTACGTTCCTAGTACGATTAGTGAGTAGTGCCCATCTGGGTACTTACCGGGAGGAACCAAGCCGTACCTAAGTCTGTTGTTCTAGGCCTAGATAATTCAGTGGGAGTGTGTTATGATAATGAGCATTTAGGAATGAGTCACAGTCATTTATTACATGTTGTAGTGGGTACCTACGTGACACGGAGTAGGTAGGGCATCTTATCGTCACAGCTGATAAAAGATTTTGTTAGTATAAAGTTCCGTACACTCCTTCCTCATCTTCTTATCGTGTTACTAGTTTCTTGTGAAACATTGTGGTAAAAGGATTTAAAGTGCGCCTCGTAGAACTTTCGAGCACTTGAGGCATGTTATAGAAGTTTTTAGGTTCCTTCTATGACATACCTACCGGTTTCCTCGTGATGTTTCCTTCACCGTTTTAAGAGCACAGGCGTGGCGCACATAAATTCTATAGGAAAAAATATTGGTGCACGACCGGATTCGAACCTGCCGGCAATCTTACGATCAGAAGGCGGAGTTACTCCCACTAGACCACCGGTGCTCTTCATGCACTAGCATCCACGCGCGGTTCCAAAGTCACACCTAGGTTTTTGGATAAAATGTAATTACCCAAGTCCCGAACTTTTTAAGCAAATCCGTTCAGCTGTTACAGGGGTGAATGTCTGTCATTCCCTATTTTAATAAATAAATAATAAATAAATAAATAATGCTGGACAATCCACACAGCACTATCTAGCCCCAAAGTAAGCTATTCAAAGCTTGTGTTATGGATACTAGATAACTGATATATTTAATACATTATATACTTACATAGATAGATATTTTTTTATTATACATAGAAAACACCCAGACCATATTTTATTACTAAGGTATAATTTTCGCAGAGGAATTAATATTATTTTTACTATATCAGATACCCAACACAAGAGTCAGAAATAGGCAAGCCGTGCGTGGACCGCCCGCAAGCTACCTTTGAGGATTTCCGAACGCTGCCCAACTTGACCTCTCCTCGGTATGTCAAGTCTCATCTGCCACTGTCATTGCTCCCGCCGAAACTACTGGACACTGCTAAGGTGACTAACGAAAAATGCACCTATCAATGCTAAAATTAAATGTAACGTAAGACCACTCTAAAAAACTTCAGGGGGTTTAAACTAAATATAACTTCAGTTCGGGGTACCTATATCGATTTTTCTAAGGTACCTTGCACTGTGAACACGATAAAAACAGCTGATCCATACAAAAATTCCATAGGTATTGGAACTAAGTACTTGGCATAAATGTATGAAGCAGCCGTTCTTTTTGTTTTCACGTGAAATGAGAAATGGCGTATAACTTTTTTCTAAAGCCCAAGGGGGTCGCCATTTTTCAACCGATAAAAGGGTCTCGTATTCAAAAAGATTGAAAAACACTGGTCTAAGGGTTTAGTCAAACATACTCATTTTGCAGTACCTACCTTTGTAATTGGCATTCCATACGTGACTAGTTGCAAGCCCTTCGCCGCTGTTAGAAGTACTTGGTACCTACTAAAAGATCTGAGGGGATATCTACCGTGCCTGCAGTGCAAGTACCGTTCTTATTGATCGCTTAATATGACATTTAGAATCGTCAAAATTCGTTAAAAATGGTTTTATCCAATGTTGAAACCATTTTTGACGATCCTAAATGTCAATTAAGCGATCGATAAGAACGGTACTTGCACTGCTGGAGATCAAAGTCCTGAAGCGGTGACAGTTTTCCGTTTTTTTGTTATTGTCTCCAGGTTCTGTACATAGCGCGAGATCCGCGAGACGTGGTTGTGTCATTTCACTTCGCGCACAAACTGTTCCGCTACTTCGATGACGATGTCACGCTGAAGGAGTTCTGGGATCTCTTCAAGAAGGACTTGAGTGAGCCATTTAATCTACCTACATTTCCTGCGGTTTTCTAAAAAGCCATTAGTACGATGGGCATACAAAGGGGAGAGCTGCGGTGCTTGACCCTCCTAGTGGCATTGGTACCTTTTCTCTTATTTCCACTAGGTACGTAACGTGACAGCAGTGCAAGTACCGTTCTTATCGATCGCTTAATTTGACATTTAGAATCGTCAAAATTCGTTAAAATGGTTTTATCGGGTTTTCTCTGTTCCGTGGTTTTATCCATTGTTGAAACCTAGGATTCAAATTCCTTGGTTGAAACATATGGTTGAAACCAGTTTTAACGAACTTTTGACGATTCTAAATGTCAATTTGTTGAATTTCAAAAAAACATCTATAATTATGATCTTTCAGTCTAGAAATGTTCGTCCGTCCACTAAACGTTCGATCTAGGTAAAGGCATTTTGCAGTGAAGACAATGGAGATGCGTGCATTTTTAAACTGGAAGATTACTTATTTAAGTATTTATTTACAGTACTCCATTCGCCGCTTTTCCCTCACGTCAAAGAAGCGTGGGACAGAAGGGAGCATCCAAACCTTTTGTTCTTATTCTACGAGGATTTACAACGAGTAAGTTTTTGAAAAAGGTATTTACGTATGATTGCAGAAATACACACTTTGAGTGGGTCCATTAAGAGGACGCCCTACGATGCACTGCCCTGCGTCCATCAACTTGAGGCATAGATACTGATGTGCCTGTAATTACACCGGCGACCACACTCTTCAAACCGGAACACAGCGTTGCTGCTTGGCGGCAGAAAAAGGCGTGGTGGTAGTACTTCCCCGGACGAGCCCTTCACAAAGAGCTCTGCTATTAAAATGTTTATGATGTTTTTGAAGGATCTCCACGGCGCCATCGACAAGGTATCAGCGTTCCTCGGCAAAGCGTACAGTAACGAACAGAAACAGAAGGTAGCTGAACATCTCAGCTTCAGCAACATGAAGAAACATAGCTTCTTCGGGAGCGGGAATGGCAGTCAGGACGAGAAGACTTTCTTTAGAAAAGGTAAGCCGGTTTTGTGATCTGGATCTATTCTTTTTCTTATAATGTCCACTAGTTGTTTCGAAAGTTTGCCTCAATGAGAATACCCACCAAAAAATTAAGAATTTCAAGTTTCCTCCAGTCTGTCCTAAAGTCAAAGTATATTTATTGCATAAAAAAAAGGTTATAAAAGGTTCTTTCGAGAAGAACTCTGCTAGACCTACATTTCATTTCATTTATTTATTAATATTTTTGCTTGATATTTAGTAGGTGGTTAAGCAGGGAGTTAACTCGTGACGTTTTACCAGAATAATTCGAAGATTCCATGGAAGGATATGTTAACGTAAACTATTGAAATGTTTTCAGGACGTTCAGGGGGTTGGGTGCAATATTTCGACGAACAAATGAAAAAGGAAGCTCACGAGTACATTTCAAGGAATCTGAGTTTGACTGACATGCGATATCCTGAACACAAATAGAATAAAAACATTTTTTTAATTTTTCTATAGTTTTTAGAGAGTTTACTACACCTATACTTAGAAATGACCATAATTTTGAATATTTTGTATTTTTAGAATAAAAACTTAAATTACATTCGTTTTTATAAATCCCAACTAATCCCAACTAATATTATAAATGCGAAAGTAACTCTGTCTGTCTGTCTGTCTGTCTACGCTTTCCCGCTTAAACCTCTCAACCGATTTTGATGAAATTTGGCACAGACAATCTTTAGACCCTGAGAAAGAACATAGGCTACCTTTTATCGCGAAAAAAAGAGATGAAGAGATTAAAAGTTCGCAGACGAAGTCGCGGGTACCAGCTGGTTTAAAATAATGGTAGTAAGTAGGTATCACTACATAGTATAAAACAAAGTCGCTTTCTCTGTCCCTATATCCCTATGTATGCTTAAATCTTTAAAACTACGCAACGGATTTTGATGCGGTTATTGATTCAAGAGGAAGGTTTATATGTATAATACATGCATGATATAGTAGAAAAACAATGTGCACCCGTGCGAAGCAGGGGCACGCGGGCGCTAGTACATTGTTTTTGTAGTCTTGCTGACATAGCAAGTAGGTAGGTAGGTACACCTCGAAGCGAATACTACGTAACTCCATACATAATTTACCCATTATTCAGGTACTTTATATAAACACACCCCGGTTCAATTCGAAGGAGTGCCTGTGCAGTAGGTAGGTACTTCCACAAATTGCAACCTACTTACCTACCTCTGTTAAAAGCATCTCGAAAGCATGCAATTATTTTGGAGGATAAAATAAGTGAAATGGATGTACCTACTCTCCTTTAGTGAACTGTGCACTGTTCATTGGAACACATGCAGTACCACAAATTTCATTCACATAAAAACATAGAAAAATAATTTAGGCTCGCATACTTATGACTCCCATGCATGGTAAATAGAAATGAGTACGTAGCTACCTACTTACTTGTTGTATAGAATATAATCTTGTATAGGTAAATCTTGTAAAGGCCGGCAGCGCATCAGCAACGCCTCTGGTGTTGCAGGTGTCTATGGGCGACGGTGACCACTTCCCATCAGGTGGCCCGTATGCTCGTCTGCCAGCTTTGGCATAAAAAATAGGTACTTCTAGAGGAAGAGGCCTTTTCCCATCAGTGGGACCGAGCGGGCACATAATAAATAAAAAAATTGTTCAGCAAAGTTTACCTAGGAAAAAAAGCTAAAAGCTAGCACAAAGCCAGCATACAGCTGATTCGTGTGAGTGAAGACGGTATTGAAGATGAAGATTCTTCCCACGGAACAGAGAATCCCTCGCGCGCGATTGAAGACGCGTGTTATTTCTAACTAAATTGCCCTATAGGTCACACCAGTAAACTAATTAATGGCCTGATGACACTGGTTGGTATGCCAATATTTTGTGACGCTGACTGGATACGCTTTTAACAAAATATTACAAATTACCTAGGTACCTACCTACCAGCCTACAAGCTTTTATGACACTTACTCCCGGTTTCTGAAAGCTCGATCAACACTAACAGAGATAGAGATAGCAAGTGACTTGACAGCCGATTAGTGTTGATCGCGATTTCAGAAACCGGGCAAGGGTCCGTTTTTCCGGTATGGTCATACAAAATCATCTTGCTTTAAGGTGTACTTTAAAATTAAATGAAACCAATCAGCTATGTATGTACTTTAATCATTTATTCTCATTGTAAACTTCAATACACTGTTCTATCAACCGTATAGTATTAAATATGTTAGGTACACGTCATACATAACTTACCTACTTCTAAATACTTTATACGTTGTGAAATATTGCTCGTTTTGATGTGATTTCGGTTAGTCTTCTCTTCTTCCTGCCCTTATCCATTATTTAAGTAATAAAGATAAAATAAATAATAATAAATATTATTGATGGACATTCCACACAGCAATGAAAGAAAGAAAGAAAACATATTTATTTTGAAAGAAAGAAAGAACTACAGCACTATCTCGCCCCAAACTAAGCCAAAGCTATGGGAACCAGATAGCTGTATGTGTATGTACTTTTTTTTTGTAAATACATACTTATTATATTCTGTAACACCCAGAACAAACAAGTATGTTCATCACACAAATGTATGTTCTCGATGGGAATCGCACCCACGGCCTATGGCACAGAAGTTAGAGCTACTACCAACTGAGCCGTGAAGGCTGACTACTACTATAAAATTTTTAGGTATAATCCGTCATATCGAGTATTATTCTTAAAATTTTGTACACCAAACCTCATGCGACAGCAATAATAATTCCAAAGGGTATTTCGACTGACATTGTCCTAAAATCTCGTAATACTTCACATCGTATAAACTACAAATGAATTAACATGTTCGGGCGCACCATAATTGACTTGAAAAATTATAAGCAAACTATCAATAAACTACTTCCTCAAAATATATTAAAAACAAAATAACCAAAAACTTCCTATAAAATTCGAAAATGCATCAGAACGTTTGCTTTGTGTTAAAATAACAATATGGCACAAAATTGTCGATACTTTGGTAAAGTCGCCTACTCTCAAATGATTACACATACAAAAATCTTCTGATCGACCAAAAAATGACAGAATGTATCTACCAAACATGAATACAAAAGTAATAGCATAAAGAAAATTATAAAGCGTAGGTAATCATTTTAATGCAGGCGACCATACACAATGGTGTAGGTAGATTCTGTTGTTGCATTATCCTTTTTTTATAACTAACCTGATTAGGTTAGATAAAAAAAAGCTATAAATTTAGAGCTGTCAAATCTGACAGCTCTAAATTTATAGCTGTCCTTGTTGTTTCGGTCTTTTAGAAAGGGATGACAATATTTTCAGTGCTGTCAAATTAGGAAAATTACACAACAAAATTGGCACCGTATAATCAAAATTATGTTAATAACATTACCAGATGGTAACTTCCACTTGTAACTTTGAACTTGTAAAATAATTAATGGCCAAAATCTGCACACAGCCCTCTTAAATGATGGTTTGATTAAACCGTTCGCATTATGAAATTAATTTATGATTAATATAATTGTGCAGTAATTAATTACATTGAATATTGTGTCCTTACGTATAGTAGAGGTGTATTACTGCATGATCTACATAATAATCAACCTATAATCTTCTGTACATTCAATGACTATCCAACATCGTTTTGTAAAATCTGAAGTAACAGAACCTTCAAAATTACATCCAAGAAACATCATCTAACTACTAGTTTTAGTACCAACATAAGCAAACTTTTAAATAGGAAAACTTTTATCGATCAAAATTATTTTTTACTAAAATGTGCGCAAAGTAAGCAAAATGTGCACACAAAATGGTTGTTTGCGATTTAAGAAAAGAAAGAAAATAACAATTATCATGGCTTGTACCATGCAGTAGCTGAATTAAGTCCATGTTGTTAGTTTTGAGGCAATTTTGAAGGTTCTGCTTAACAATAGCTTGGTTTTCTTTTACACTGTTGCGCTGTATTTTAAGAAAATATACAAAAATATGCCATAGAATATTCAAACAAAAGATTTTCGCATAACCCACTTTACGGGACCGCGCCCAACTAATTTTGCACCAAACTTATATATATGAAGATAAATTGGCGAAACACATGTTGGTCTCAATACAAACTCACTTAAAATTACCTTAAATCTAACATGACGACACTTATAATATAAATTATGCATTTATCTTTGGCGAATACACTGCTTACGGTAAGAGATAAGTCGCCACTCACTTACTTTTGTTGATGACATGCACAACAATATGATTTTGCTATTTTTTAATTATTAATTGTCTATTGCACGAAAATTCATGCAAACATGCATTGCATAGTTCGAGTACAAACGAAGAGCTTAATGCCAAAGCATTTTTAGAAAAAAATATTGAAATGTAAGTTTCCACTGTCTCACAGGTTTTTAGAAGGTTTAGGTTTAAGACATTTATTTCTCATAAAATTTACATAAAATTACTTACTGACAAACATTATTTTTCAATATTTACATTTTGTTAGCAGTGAGCACACATATTAACTTATAACAGAACAATAATAGTCTTTGTTGAGCATAGCAGAATTATTTGTGGAAGGCTTTAAATATAATTATGTTGAAATTCACTATTATTTCAAAGTATGGTTTGGTATGTCAAAGGTATGTCAAAGTTTATCATTCTGACATAACTAAAGCATTTCAGAGACCACTACCACTTCACCATTTCACTAACCCACCCACCCAGCTTCGCATAGGGAACTCTTCATAAAATAGTTTATAAAAAACGCAAAACCGAGAAAAGTATTATATATTAAATCTTTCCGATTAGCCCGTGAAAACCAACACGTCCGGAAACTTACTTTATATTACGGCTGGGTGACATCTAAGTGAGTGATTCTAACTAGAGTAAGAGAGTGACGACTACCATCTAAACTTAAAACAAACATTGATCATAAAAAACGTATTAACGTCTCGTTGTAAATTCTCACAAATTTCCACCTATTTAATGCTGAGATACAAAAATGTATATTAGGATAAAAATGGTACATTTTAGAAATTAAAACCAAGTTTTCACAGATACCTACATCTAAATAATTTATTTTACACTTGTCTTGAAAATAACAGCACGACAGGTCCAATGTCCAATGCAAAAATGTAAAATTTAGCTGAATCAATTTAATCAGACAATAAAATCGAAAAAAAATAATCAAAAAACATAATCATTTCGTATCGCCAACCGCATCGCGGTACTTGCGACTTCAAAGAAAAGATTAAAATTTTTTATCATTCAAAATGATATTTCTTAAGTAGTAAAAAAATTAGCTGATGCTATCCATGTCAAAGTTTATAAAAAGGAGCGTCTAACGAAGTTAATTTCACGTTCACATTTCTAAAGATATAAATTGAATTTATTTGAAAACGAGTGATTGCTTAGAACGCGAAGCGAAATAAAACAATGCTTCTATCAGACACCCATCTTTCACAATTGCAAACAATTTCTGTGATCAACTGATCACATAGAACATGAGTGCAGTAAAATCTGTAAAATATCTCAACGTAGCCAGTGTCTTGGGTACGCTTCCGATTGGCACTGATTTGGATGAGTTGAGCTATCTCTAGATCGTTTGCAACGGTCTGCAGATAGCTCAACTGTTTCAATGTATTATTGTTTATTTTAATTTTTCCATAGATAGAAAACATGTTTCAACTTCTGCGTTTTATGTTTAAATAAATAAATATTGGTGGACAGTCCACACTACAGAGAACAAACATCTATGTTCATCACACAAATGTTTGTTCTTTAGTGGGGATAGAACCCACGCCCTACGACACAGAAGGCGGAGCTACTACCACCTGGGCTGTGAAGGCTGCCAATGTTTATTCACTTTACCTTTCCACTGCCAACTCCGTAATGCCTTGCCACTCGCTCGCTTTCAAATAGATTCCCATAAAGTAGTTACATTAACTGGTGTTTTAGATATAGCAGTACTTTTAGATTAATCACTAATCCACCCGCTCATTTACACAGTTAAGGCTCCGGTGACAGTGGCTCGCAATTTCGAAGTGCGATTGGCTATTATTTCATTTTATTTCATTTCGGGGAGGTTGTTTGAAAAAATAACTCTAGAGAAACACGCATAAATACTGTTCGAACACAAATAATACAATAATATAAGGGAAACATGCCCGAATCAGAAATCATTTTGGTATTAGTATGTTTGGTCTTACGTTTACCTAATACCAAAATGATTTCTGACTCAAGCACATTTCCCTTATATTATTGTATTATTTGTGTTCAAACAGTATTTATGCGTGTTTCTTTAGAGTTATTATTTCAAACAACCTCCCCAAAATGAAATAAAATGAAATAATAGTCAATCGCACCTCGAAATTGCGAGCCGCTGTCACCGGACTCTTAAGATTCATTTTCGTATAATTGTCCTAACAATTCCTCAACTAAATCACACACATTGGAATGATTATTATTTTACAAATTATATTATTAAATTACAATTCAGTTACAATAAATTATTAGAATAAGTTTAAGAATTACATTAGTATTTACATCAGGTCATCTAGTTAAAACCTTGACTTGAGCTTACTCTACAAGCTTCGAGGAGATTCAAAATGGACTACTTGAAATATCTTCATCCGGCAATTATGTTGTGGCCAGTTCCGGTAATAACCTAACATTACTTAAACCTTCGTGTATAAGACAATGGTGTCGGTTCTGTTGTTGCAGTAACCCAAACTAACTTAATCTGACAGCTCTAAAATTATAGCCATCCTTGTCGTCTCGGTCTTTTAGAAAGGGACGGCAATATTTATAGAGCTGTCAAATTAGGTTAAATTAGGAAAACTAAACAACAGAATTGACACCATTAGTGGCTTTTATTTATGAGTAAAAAGGTCAATATTTGTGAAAACTGATACCGCCTAAATATACAAAATTGCTTGACAGCGTTATGTTAGTTAAGAGAAGTTATAGCGACGTTTCCTTTGCTTCTCAATTGATAAACAAAGAACGAAACTTTTGATAACTAGCATGCCGTTATCAAGCTATTTTGAATGCAGGTATTATAAGGTTTGAACTCGATACGCTACAATTTGGCATGTACCGATCAACGCTGAAACAGCTCCCCTAGTCCTTAAACCTATGTTTGAGCCAAAATCCAACTTCAAAAAAGTACAGTACGCTAAACTGCGTTTAGATTATTGGTCGTTAATAATAAACACAGCCTTTGTGCTTTATCTAGAAGTGTTTAAGCTTAATATAAATTAACAGATGTGATAATCGCGACCGTGATGGCCACTTAACGCGAAATAAGAATGGGAATAAAAACTTTTTCTGATCTAATAATATCAATACCAGAACGAATCCTTTTGATAAGTAAAAAAATCTCGATATTAATATCGTTTCGGTCGCGATAAGACTGGTACGATAATAATATAGGAAAGTATCGGTACTTATTTTTTTTTATATGGAGACGAATTCTTTACTACTGAGTATCGATACTCAGGTAGCATCGTTTGTATCGATATTCGAGCTTGGCTACAAAAGTTAACAGTACCGGTACTCATCGGTTATAGCGGCGTTGTCAGCTCACACATACACTGATTTCTGTACAATGCATTTCACGTTTTTGTGATGATAATAAATAATACCTGTGCGAACTATGGGTCAGTAATCGCGGAACCCAGAAAAAAAACTAAGCCTAAAAACTCAGCTGAGTGAGAATAGTAAATGTACGGTCTGTCGGTAGTTCAAGGATTAAATATAAATAGGCCTGTGATGTAGTTTTCGCTAAACATTTTGTGCTAATTAGCTCAATACAAAAGTCAAAACACTCTATTAAACTAATATAAAAACACCAATATAAAGTTAGACCAGTATTCACAGTAAATTACAAAGATTTTGAGCAATCTTAAAACAAGTAGAAATCATTCAAGACACACGCTGCTATTTTGTAAACACGGAACCAATCGCGCTATTTTTAAACAGTTTTCTTGTTACAGTTTTACGCTATTGTTTCATCCGTTTTAATAAGTACACTGATGGACATGGCCACATTACTAAGAAACTCTCGCAATCTTCCTAACATCATCGGTCAACGTCTTGTCTTCAGATTCGTAGCCCCTATTCGAGAACCTTTATTTGCAACGGCATATTAAATGCGATTCACGGAATACTATATTATTGTTGTCCTCTTGAGGATCAAATTATGATTTTCTATTAGTTATGTTATAAGTTACTAACTTATGTATAATCTTTTTCTGTTACTAACACCATGGACCAATTAATGTTGTCTGAAGAAATAAATAAATTATTATTAATGTGTAACCTATGTGTTTTTATTTACAGATTTCCTTATTTTTTATTTTATTATATAGTACTCCCAGCATAGGTCATTCGATTCACAACAGGGGTCTATTCGATATATTAGTGACTAAATGCACCACCACCAACAGATTTCTATAGAGGCTTTCAAGGCAAACCACTCAAACATAGTAGTCTAACAGGTTTATATAACTTAAAAGAGGAGATCCCAACCCATGTTATTGTAAAAACTTGTGTTTATGAATAAAATATTTTAGATTTTTTTTTACATACATTCAAAATTAGCGCGATTGGCCCCAAATATACGAGCATTTACTAGCGCGTGACAATGAAAACTAATCTAAGATGGCGCCGCTTCTCATTTCCTAACTCTTACACTATTTTCGTTCGAAAGTAGTACCTTCGCACTCGTGATAGGTAGACGCGCCACTATTTAAGAATCCGTTTACCTATTGGCGCGAGCCATAGCGTCGACATATCATTGGTTAATTTAACAATGACAGTTCTCAGACCAACGAATGATAATAACAGGTGTAAACGTAACCACGCATGACATTTACGAATCAAACATTAACCTCTAACCGTAATTCAAATTGTAAAGTAATTAGTAACATTACTTCATACACTTTCACCAAATTGTTCGATTCGCTTTCAGATTCCGATCTCTCGCACACAAAATGTTAGTTCGTTTCGTATTTAACATACTTTTCACTTTGAACGCACACTATGGTATCATTTAATAATCATTGAAACTAGAAGACACTTTAAATTTGTAGAAAAATCTTCCATACTTTATCTCGCGCTTACTACGACGGTAGGTACTTAAAAGTATTTCAAAAAAAATCTTCACATAGAAACCACGTGAGCGTCATCATTCTCTTTGGCTTTGATTTACTCGTTCTCAGATTCAAGGTCTGCTTGATTTCGTCAACGATGACACAATTATAGTTACGCTGACACTTTAGTCAAATTGCTGACAATCCAGTCAAAATGCTGACACTTGCTGACACTCTAGTCAAATTGCTGACACTCCAGTCAAAATGCTGACACTTCGGTTATTCTAGAGCAATCACATCAGCTCAATCTCTCGTATTCATTAGAGTTCAGTAACCGCATACAAATCTCTATGATCGTGTTGCTGTTGAATATGTTGATGTTGATTGCTATGTGGTTGATTATGTTGGTTGTGCGGATGCTGACGGTCCGGTCTTCGTCTGTGTGTTGTGTTAGTGTTGGGTTGCTGCTGTCTTCTAGGTCTTTGCAAGGAGCGGTACTCCAAGGCGGCCGCTGACAGCGGCTGTGGCTCCGCAGAGCGTCTCGCGGGCCGGACCGTGGCGTACTTGTCCGGACCGGAGTTCTTCTCCGAAGAATGTTTATCCGGCACCGCGTATTTATCCGGACCCGTGTATTTCTCCCCGTTATGTCTTTCTGTAGACACGTGTCTCTCCGGAAGCGCATGTCGTTCCAACGGTCCGGTATTCCTCTCCGGGACCGCAGGATGTCTGTCATGCCTCTCTCCTGTTAGTCTCTCTATCGTGCCCGTGTGTCTCTCCATCGAGGCCGGATGTCTATCTCCGTGGCGGTCGGGGAGCGCGGGGTGTTTCTCCGTGACTGTGACGTACTTGTCGGATGAGTATTTCTCGTATTTGTCCGAGCTGTACTTGTCGATGGGCTTGTCTGTCTTGGCGGGGGCGGGTGCGGAGGGGGCGGGGGCAGGGGCGGGGCTGAAGGTGCCAAGAGCGGGCGGGGCGGCGGGGCGCGGGCGCGGCGCGCGAGGGCCGAACGACGCGTATTTAGGGTCGAAGCGGTTCAAGCTAGTCACGCGGCCCACTGTACCTGGAATTATGATTAATATTTTTATGTAAATTTCAGCACAGGGCATGTCTTAAAATATCAATGTATTATTACATCGATACTTTAAGATTAAGATAGCTCGTTGAATTGAAAATTGAATTACTATTTATCAAACTGTGCAACTCCAGCCTGCCCACTTAGTTCCTCAAGCATACATAATTTTGTCTGTTATTCATCACTGTGGTCAACATGTGGGATCAATGTGTGCGTGTGTGATGTGGCAATCCAAATTGAAACTAGACCATAGGCCAGAAAAGAGTTATTTATCTTAGAAGCCTAAGAATACTTAAACCTACTGTGCTACTTCTGCTATTTTGTTATTTTTTATTTTTATTCTTTTATTTGTTTTGTATGTTTATCTGCATTTTAAATAAAAATCTGTATAAATAAAAACACTGAAAATAAATTGGCGCAGCCTTCGCGATCCATCCCAAAGGCTGCGCCAGAGCTAAAACTAACTAACCAGTGTGCGAGTGCGCCCCGCCGGGCCTGTCTCAGTAGAAGTCGTTGCTCTCCAGCGTCTTGCACTGCTTGCTGAGCGTGGCGTACTTGCCGTTGTGCGGCGCGCGGCCCAGCGTGTGCGCGCCGCCCAAAGCCGCGTGCGCGCCGCCGCCGCCGCCGCCGCCCGCGCCGCGGCCCAGCGTCGCGCTGCCGGACATGCGGGACCTGGGGACGATGGGACTGCAATGCACGTTAGGAACTGTCCACTTATGACGGACAGAGGTGCGATGCGTTCAATGTATATTCGTGGACTTAACACGCACTATCTAGCCCCGACTTAACTATAGGATGGGAAGTAGTCAACTAATTTAATACTTATATACATTTTGAGGTTATATTACAAGCAGCAGTCTCTCCGGGGCTGCATGTCTTTCGGCAGGAAATAAAATCTCTCTGTAGACATGTAAACATACTGCCGCCACGCTGTTGTCAACCGTCTAGCAAAGGTCCTTGAACCTAGAATCCCAGTCGCGACGGTAAGCCGCTACAATTTCTAGCCATCTAACAAAGAGCCGTAGTTCCGTCACGAAGCTACACATATCTAGGTCTCGGCTCCCGGTCGGCCAGGTCCATGAGCTGCACGGCCGCGCTGTTTTTAACCATCTTACAAAGAGCCGTAGTTCAGTAACGGAGCTGCACATACGTAGGTCTCGGCTCCCGGTCGGCCAAGTCCATGAGCTGCACGGCCGCACTGTTTCTAACCATTTTACAAAGAGCCGTAGTTCCGTCACGAAGCTACACATACCTAGGTCTCGGCTCCCGGTCGGCCAGGTCCATGAGCTGCACGGCGGCGCTGTAGGAAGGCGGCTTGCCGTTGGGGAAGGGTGCGGAGCGCGGGAGGGTGCGCGAGGCGGCGCTGCTCGCTCCGCTCGAGAGGAACGGAGCTTGTTCCTCACCGGTGCCGCTTCTCCTGCGGCGGTTATTGCGAGTTAGTCACAGGCGTTGGAGAAAGCTTCTCTGGTTATTACAAGGCATATTAAACTATATCTGCTCGCAACGTCTCCTGCGTGGAGCATGTTTCGCTTTGCTTCGTTTTCCATGTTCCATAGGACTTAGACTAGCAGTCCGATTACGCTAATGTCTGGCTATCGAGATGGCTTTCAGTTTGACATTTGATTCCCATCCATCCAAGGAATTAAGCATCCATCACAAGGAATTTAGATACTAGATCCATCCATATGTTGCTATGGGAAACAAATGCTCTCGTTAGAAAGTATTATATTCCTTGATCAAATGTCAAACTGAAAGCCATCTCGATAGCCAGACATTAGAGTAATCGGGCCGCTGGCTCGGTGGGAAACTGTCAGTCTGAGTCACAATTCTGTATGTCTGCATAATCTACAAGTACGTTCTCAAATATTTATTTCGTACCTATTAACAGATTAATTCATTTGGAGTCGGTCAGAAGCATTTCAGGTTTGTTTTGTTCGTAAAAATAACAAATGTATCAGAAGCATCAGCGCACGAAAAGCTTGCAAGCGACAAATAAACTTATTTATTTTATTATTTATTTATTTGCCTGGTAATTGATAGTTGAAAAAGCGTTAAACAACGACGTTTTAAGTGAACGTACTAAATATCCATTCAACATGGTGTAATTTTCATGAAAGGTAGACTATATTCGGAGTTGCGTTTTTGGGCGTGGATATTGTATGAAGTGAAGATACGATAAGTACCCATAGCCTGTTCCATGCAAAATCTATTGGAAAACGGGCTTGTAAAATTGTTTACAAGCCAATTGTTTAAGCGCAAGTAAGAAAACACGGAATGTACTGGAACATTCTAGATGCATCCCATTAAAATTTAACTGGCGAAGCCTTCACAATTGATCCCAGAGGCTGCGCCAGAACTAATTGAAGTGACTGGCCCGTGTATGGCGATAAACATACAGAGAAATACCTAATGTACGATGATAAAAATATAATATTTTTTTAATTTGTTGTGTATTTGGTTTGTTATGTTGTATAGTCTTAGATAATTTATTATGTATCTGTCAGTGGAGACCTATAAATGGCCTCAGTGTTACCATTTTAAGTTACTATTGTGTTATAATTGTGCCGATGGTCTTCCCAAAAAGAATAAATAAATAAATAACGGCAATAAATAAACAAAAGGCCTTAAAATCGAAAAGCAGTGTAGTTCGTGTAGTATTCGTAATAAGCTTACTTGGTGTTGATGTAGATCCAGGCGTGAGAGTCTACTAGAACGATGGCTGTGAACAGGAATCCGGCTGCGATGGCGGCGAGTAGCTGGAGGGATAACGCCTGGAAGATACGATAAGGCGAGTTAGAAGGAGAACAAAAGTTAACTCTATTAATACTTTATTAGGAGCACTGGGGCATTATTCACTAAGAAAATAGGAGATTCCTTGCCCCAAACCGTGAAACGTCAAAACTTGATGTTGGGCTTTATTCTTTATGATATAGAAGATACTTTGCCCTGACCGTATGACACCGGCTGCCTTGTCTTAGCCGTGATCGCGCTGCAAATGGTCATAGTGCATAAGGCTCCTGGTTGTCTAGATGGTTTCGATTTTAAAGTTCGAAACTAGACGTGTAGGTATCAAATTTATGTTACCCGTACATATTGCATGCTACATTTCACAAATATGTACGGTTACAGATTTGCGAAATGTAGCATGCAATCCTACTAGTATCACAAACACACACAACCCGTCTACACAGGCGCTTTGTGAACACTGCACTAAATAATTTTTCTTTATTTTTTTCTTTCACACTGCGCGCCCCTTTGTGTTCGGCGAAAAAACCGACAAATGGCGGATCGCAGCGCGCACGAGTTGATGTGCTCTGTTCGCGCGCGTAGTGTGCACGATTCGTGCGCGCAAGGCGTCCACACTATGGTAATTCCGTTACATAACTACATTCAGTGGTTTTATATCTTCAAAAATGTTCAATTGTGCGAGCGAGATAGCGGCGCGCCATATGCTGCTTTTCAAGTAAGTGTGTAGTAGGTAATGTAAGTATTGTAACCTGGAGGCCGGCGTCGCAGGCGGCGCGCGCCCCGGCCACGAAGTATGCGCGCGCCATGCGGCACTCCAGCGCGCCGCTCAGCGAGACCAGCGCGCGCTCCGCCTCGCCCGTGCCCGCGCCCAGCGCGCCCAGCGCCGGCTGCAGACCTGCGCACCACCACACGTCACTAAGCCTGGATTTAGAGTCACGCTGACCGCACGCTGACAGCCGAAACGTGTGAACAGCACGCGCTGATAGCTACGCGTTATTCTAAAACGCTTCCTAGAAGTTCATACGTTTCGGCTCAGTGCCGACCGGTCAGCGTGACTCTAAAATCCGCCTAACACCGCCGCTATCGCAACGTTATCATCAACAACATTTACATTGATATCCTCATCATCATCACTCATTATAGGTTTTTTCAAAACTACACAAAGGTAAATTGGAAGAGAATGCTCTCTAGCATTAAGTTCATTTTATATTTTGTTCTGTGCAATAAAGAATTTTCTATCTAACTATCTTTTATCAAAATCATAATCGATATCGATATCATCACCACCAATACCACCTTCATCATCATCATTGAAATCAAAACCATCACAATCAACACCACAGCAGGGCAAAGGTCTACCCTAAACATTTCCAGGAAGAACGATCTCGAGCTCTCTCCTATATAATACTTTAATAAGTATGACGGATGATAGTGGAAAGTGGAGAAAAAACCTGTTGTGCCGACCCTACCATAGTGGGATAGGGGCAGGAAGATGATGATGATGTGAGATTAAAGTGAACGTTATGTCTATTGTGTGAAGGTCGTTTTCAAGTAGCGATATAAGTAATAATAAGAAATGTCATCTCAAGAAATCCATATAAATTGTACATACCTAAAATCAAACTAGACATTCACAAAAGAAATGCATATGTAAATGCTCTAAGGGTATATAACAAACTACCTAATTCGTTTAAAGACTTGCCATTTAATATTTATAAAATCAAGCTAACAAAATGGTTAGCTGAGAAGTGTTTTTATGACATGAATGAATTTATGAATCCATTGTATCCTTATTGACATTTAACAAAATATTAAATATAATTTATGATTAAATATGTAGGTAGGTAATTGATTAAATTTGTTTCTATTGACTGTAGGTATTTTTAAATAATAATATTGTTGACTGTCTCTTTTTTCCTTTGTCTTTTTATATATTCTCATGTAATCAAAAATATTGCACGCCTAGTTTTAAGTAGAATACATTGGACATTATTATAATTATGTGACATCTTCTCATACATGTATTTATGCAATAAAATACTTTGACTTTGACTTTGACTTTGATAGTACCTTGATCGTTGAACATGGGCGGAGCTCAAATGAACCTTATGCCTATAGCGTGAAGGTTGTTTTCACGTAGCGATAGTACCTTGATCGTTGAACATGGACGGAGCTCAAATTAATGAACCTTATGTCTATTGCGTAAAGGTTGTTTTCACGTAGCGATAGTACATACCTTGATCGTTGAACATGGGCGGCGCGCCGCGCGCCAGCACGGCCAGCGCCTGACGCACGGCGACGACGGCGCGCTGCGCGTTCCTCAGCTCTGCCGTCAGCACGTTCTCGCGGGACACCTTGCACGACAGGTAGTAGTGCACCATCTGTAACACGTGACCTACTGTAATATAGTGCGCGTCACGCAAGAAAGCCTGAAGGAGGGGGAGAGGATGCGAGTATACTGTAAGCGCAAACACAATCCCCTCCACTGTTCACATCACATCACTCCAGCGATCTTTTTGGTTGACGCGATCTATACCCTACCCTACCCACGCCATTCTTCTTGATACAGGGCTGCGCGAACCATCTGATTCTATGCTATCGAATCATTTAAAAAATCACCCAAAAAATTTTGTCGATCCATCCACAAAACACCCTGTGTTTGGTGGATGGACCGACAAAAACGACGACCTCTGTGGCGCAGCGGGCGAGAGCCTGCCTGCGACGCAAGAGGTTGCGGGTTCGATTCCCGCCTTGGAACAAATTTGTGTACGATCTGCAGAAATTTGTTCCGATGGTCGGGGTGTTTTCTATGTATAATAAAATATATCTATCTATGTAAGTGTATAATGTATTAAATATATCAGTTATCTAGTACCCATAACACAAGCTTTGAATAGCTTACTTTGGGGCTAGATAGTGCTGTGTGGATTGTCCAGCATTATTTATTATTAATATCATTATGTATAATAAGAAACTCTACATAATCCATCCGATTTATTCTTAGTGGAAACAAGCCTATTGACATGAAAGTGACAGCGACATACTTTACAGAGCCACTATAGGATGGTGGGGAATATGAATAGTGGCATATAAAAGTGTTAGTTAGACAGAGTCTACTATTTTATAGTGTACGCACATTTTTATGGAAATAAATAATTTTGTATTTGTATTTTGTTATAACAGAACTAGCGTGGTGGCGGTGCGTGTGTACTCACGTCGGTGGGCAGGTTGTGCGGCGCGTGATGCGCCAGCGCGGCGGCGGGCTGCTGGCAGGCGTCAGCCGCCGCCACCGCGCCCGCCGCCAGCAGCGCCGTCGCCAGCCAGCACGCCACCAGCGCGCCCAGCGCACCCACCTGCATACAACACAACAACAACGTCAATACTGACGCCTCACATGGGCCACGTTGACTCCGAGTTGTACTATTGGATCCAACACTCATGTGTGGATCGATCTTGGACATCATCGTCCAAGTAGATATCTACGTCGATACAAGAATAAAATAAAACAGAATCAGCTACACAACTTTGATCCCCAGCTCGTGTAGTCTCCTCAGATCTCTCGGTACGACAGTACGAGTACGATGTAGCCCCTTTGGTGCGTTGCCATTGACGACGCGACGCATCGCACCGCCCGCACTAATGGGGGGGATAGTCAGAAGCGCAGAGCTTTCAGGTTAGTAGATGAGCGACACATGGCGGAGACAAAAATCCAGAGTCTCGAACACCGTCGACAAGTCGCTTGCTTATCGATCTTCTATAGGCTACATTTCGGTGAATGTGCTCAGGAACTACATGACCTCATTCTCACTCTCATTAAAAAAAAAAAAGTAAAGATTGGACATACACATACTAAGATTTTTATAATGTCCCAAAAGTTATTCTCCGAGCGGGATTTGAACCCGCGACCCGCTCTTAATAGTAATAGTCAAACCTGTTAGATGGAGCCACGGTCGCATAAGTACCGTAGTAACATGCCTAAGAGAGTGTGATGAGTACTCCGGTGGCGCAGTTGGTAGCGCAGCCCCGTATCAAGGGGAAGGGGAAGGTCGCGGGTTCAAATCCCGCTCGGAGAATAACTTTTGGGACATTTTAAAAATCTTTGTGATTTCCTTAAGTGTAGTAAACACTATAAATATAATAAAACAAATTGATGCACATGCTAGTTTAGACGTGGTATTCAGATGGCGTAGTTCCAGCAGTATGACTCACACATAGCAGCAGCAGCGCGCGTCGACTGCGCCGCGCGGCGGCCGCCAGCAGCGCCACGCAGACCGCGCCGCCGCAGCACCAGCCGGCCATGCCGCCGCCCCAGCGAGTGGCCTCCCATACCCATGCACGCTGCAATCACACACACTCCAATTTAACTCTAGATTGCGCGTCCCTGTATATTTCTCTATATTCTCTTATCTGTGTTATAGGTCCAATAAAACTACAGACGAATCGCACGCTGACCGTCGGGCCGACAGCCGAAACGTATGAACAGCACGCGCTGATAGCTACGCGTTCTTCTAAAACTTCTTGACTCTAAAACCAGTTGTAGACTGTTTAACGGGTAACTAACGCACATTATAATGCGCACCTGTAGTTTTTTTACAGCGTTTCAGCGCTGCCGAGCAATGGCGAGTGCGGAGGGCGCTCAACCAGTAAGTTAGGATGGAGTAACAAACGCAAGGGCACCTCTATGGTACAACCTCGGCTTGGGCTGGTGCCAGCGTGGGGGTTTAAATCTAGATAAGGCCCCGAGTGGGCGGGCGCTTGGAGACGCCTACGAGGCCGCCGACGGGGTCGAAGCTGACCTTCATGAAGTCGTCCAGGTTGAGCGTGGTGAGAGGGCGGCGCAGGTTGTCGGCGGCGGAGGCGGCGGCGCTGGCGTTCTCGCGCAGCGCGGACAGCGCGCGCAGCAGCGTGCCCAGCGCCGTCTGGTTGGCTACGGGCTGGTCCAGCGCGTCCGCCACGCGGGCCAGCGGCGCGCGCGCGCGCGAACCCATCGCCTCGCCGAGGATCTCAGACTGAAAATCAAATATTACATTTCGGTTTCATGTGGCAATCTTTAAGCCAACCATTTAGTCTTAACTAGGCTACCACCATAGGATATTGATAAGTAAATAAGTTAAGTTGATAAGATCGAGAAATGTGGAAGGAAGGGCATTTACCCTGCAGTGGGACTGCCAAAATAATAAAGTGTATCACAAAATCGTGCCTTCTTGCGAAGAGTCCCAGACTCCCGCCTTAAATGTAATAGTCCGGCAAATCGGCACCCTCCGATAAGTGTCCGCTAGTCTTACCGCAACCTGCCAAAGCCACACAAAGAGACAGACAGTAAGCGAGAAGGAGAGAGAAGCACCTGATTCTTGACAGTGTTGACGAGCAGCGCCAGCTGGTTCCCCGCCTGGATGCTCTGCAACATCGCATTGTGAAGGTCGTCGTTGCCGAACAGACCCACGCCGATCGCGCCGCAACACAGCACCGATAGGATCATCAGGGTTATCTGAAATGTCATCATCGTATGCGCTGAAGTGAAGTACACAGCTGAAGCCTTTAGTTTGTTGGCTTGGTCATGGAAATGGCACCTGGGCCCGTACCACCATCTCTTGAAGCATTCTTATTGGAATATTACTTTTATGTCAATGTCATATGTCAACTGCATACAGTCCGCTTTATGATCAAAAAGTAAAGTAATATTGAAATAAGAATGCTTCAAGAGATTGTGGTAAGGGCCCTGGCCTTAAATCTTTCAGAGATCCTTCTGATCCTCCCAAAAGTGTTACTAGGCTGTATTTACATCTAATGGGGCCCAACCCACACTGCATATAACTAAAATCTAATCTATATAATATGAATACGAGCAATTCTTTTATATATATACATATAAATATATATTCATTTGTTTATAATCTGAATAACTCAGACAGATCAGCGACAAAAACAGCAGTAACAGCAGTTTATGTCGACAAATTCTTTCGTAACCATCAAATAAATAAATGGACACAGTAACCTCCAATAATGAGCAAACAACCAGTTTGTATGATGGTCAAATCAAAGTCATGACCAATTAAACGACATTTATATACCTTGACCTTAGATAACTTGAAAAGGTCAGCCAACTTTGATGAAAATAGTACTTAGTAGTGACGATAATACAAGTTCATTTCAAGAGCAAGAAAGAGCATAAAAGTCAAAGAAAAAAATTAGATAGATAGAAAATTCTTTATTGCACATAAACAAAATGTATCGTACATAGGCGAACTTAATGCGAACATAATGCTAGAGAGCATTCTCTTCCAGTTAACCTTTGTGTAGTTTTGAATTTTAGAGAGGTGGCAGAAGGCGAAGGCAATTCCTTCGTCTTCTCGCCTTCTCGCCAGCTCGGTCCGGGTGTGAGGAACCCAGGCCCTGCATTGCACGCACAGGCTTCCGTTGCCGAGGGATATCCTAAATGTTCCGGGACATCCCCCCGCCCCACAAGGGGTGGATCGAAGGGTTAAACAGTCACCGACAGGGTCGCGGTCGAATCCGACCGGGAACCCGCATCCCTGTTAAGTGCTAATACGTCATCCGTCGAATCGTCTGATGACGAACGGTTTGAGGACGCATTGGCACTAAGGTGCCGGAATATCGATGGGTTTTTAGTCGGTATGCCACCAGTCTGGTGGTGAGTCCGACAGACCCCCTCGGCTTCCGTCGGGCCGAGGGTCATGCGTAATGCATTTTCCCATCGTAAAAAAAAGTCGTAAAGTCACTGACCTAGTCCCATTGAACACCACAAACAAGCCATCAATAAACGCTTCCACACCACGCTGGGACACACCGCCTTAACGGAGCACATGTGGTGATCTCATTACTGTCGTGCGTGTGAGAACCATTCTGATTACGTTTGCAGTGCTGTATTAATAGAGCGCTTGTCCCCGCTGGGAGTTATGATGACTTTAAAAAGTTTGTGACGAAATGGAGAGTTACGCCATTGATTATAGGAAATATATAAAACCACTAAAACCATTTTCGGTTGTGATGTGTACATTGCTCACAGTTTAGTTAAAATTTCATTTTGATCGATAAAACTTTTAAGTTTTCCTATACTTAAAAGTTTTAAGGTTTAAAAACTTTTAAGAAGGATTTTTTACTAAACTGTGCGTAATGTAGAGGTTTGCTATTTTTCGAAAATGGATTTAGTGATATAATATCGTGGTATGCGATGGTCGTTAATATTATGAGCCATACCATTCACTTTAGTAACGTAAAGAGCTTGTCAAACAAAAACACAAATTCAAACAAATTTTGTTTGAACCGTGTGTTGAAGGATTCAGGCACACGTTACACACATTACACTGTGTATCCCCTCAATGTCATCACTACATAGTATAAAACAAAGTCGCTTTCTCTGTCCCTATATCCCCAAGTCCCTATGTCCCTATGTATACTTAAATCTTCAAAACTACGGAACGGATTTTGATGCGGTTTTTTTAATAGATAGAGTGATTCAAGAGGAAGGTTTATATGTATAATACATGCATGATATGTGCACCGTGCGAAGCAGGGGCGCGCGGGCGGGTCGCTAGTCTTTGATAAGTTTGCTAATACGAGTAGATCCCCTCTTAGACGTCTTCAAAAATCTGGAGTTTGTACTTGATACAAGGAGACCTGAAGGAATATCTACCGTGCCTGGGGATAGTAAATTTCGATCACAAAGGGTTTACTAGAAGCAACAAGGTCTAATGTACAATACAAAATAAGCACAAATATCTGTATGATCTTCCAATATGAAAGATTGATGGAAAATTTATTAGAATGTCAGTAATTCTTTACCTTGAGCGTCGTGATACTTTTGGGAGGCCGTTGCTTCCTGTCGCAGCATCGCGTCAGCAGATAAATCAGAAGCACAGTCAAGGTCAGGATCAGCCATGCTCCTGGTATTGAGCCAAGGATTCCCAAACTCTGAAAACAAATTAGACATTTATACACTTACTGGGTAGATAACCTGCTACCTAGCTCAGCTAGTGACCCAGTAGGTAACAACATCTGTTAGAGGCCTCAATCTAACAACATCAATAAATGTATTTGTCTCGTGTTTTGCTGTTACTAACATTAGTTTTTTTTTATTTGTGTGTGTACTAACAAATTGGATTAATGTGATCTGAAATAAATGATTTGAATTGAACTGAATAAGCGCTATGATACGAAGACCACGAGAAATACTACCAGCTCATTGGTAGGTCAGTCGATGCCAACCTCAGCGTGGTGGATACAAGTACCGGAAACGGAGGCGTAGAAGAAAGAATGCCTACACTATAGTGGGTGGCAAATAGATTAGAATCTAGCTTATTAGGACCACACTGCTTCTTGAATACTAGATTCCTCTTTAAAATACAAACGCTCGATAGATAGATACTCCAAAAAATCTAGTATTCAAGATGCGTACGTACATGTCAGAAGAAAAAACGATTTGCACCAATAATGTCAAAAAAGAAAAAATGTAAACACTGTTTGTAGCACGTTCAATATTTGGTCAAATATTTCGCATTACATAATAGTTAGTATTGTTTAATTTTAATTTATATTACATCGTACGTGTCGTGTTACGCCAGTTTATATACGACTAGTGTTTGTTTCCAAAAATCTGCGTGAACACCAAACTTCATTACGCCTTCTCAGCACCATTATGCATGAAAAAGTACCTCCAACACAATTCACTAGGCACGAACTGTTAATCAATCAACCTTTATTCTGCTTACATCATGCTGCCTCGCCCATAATGGATCACGGTATACGTACCTTTCGCGTCTGTACAGAGCTTTGAAGACATCTCACCAGATGAATGCGTAAGATCGATAGTGATAGGACTCTAACACCACAACACTATTACAACTCTAAGTACTAACTACTAACTAGCTTGAAATACTATTTTTAAAGAAGTTACGACTTTTAAAAAAGTGAATTCAGAGAGACAGACCTGTTAATTTCATTCCAAGTCCACCCACGCATGGCCCTGACCTGCCATCGTTGGTCTACAATTTATTCGCTGGGTCACCAGTTCTTGTTAATTTTGCATTCGTGCAATGAACTATACGTGCTATAGTGAGAACTAGTAAATTTTACTTCCTCTATCTATGTTACCATGATAGGTATTAATATAACTTCCGTATTTTAGACTCTGGGACATTCGTCTATCTAAGCAATATCGGCAAAAATGCAACTGTTCAGTTGATTATTGACTATACTTTTTTGGATTACTTATTTAGTATTTAATGGATCCTAACAGGTTTAAAAGGACGTTAATCGTAACCGACGAGCTCAGACTTAGGAGGCTTCACGGCTTGTTCAATTGATATGGGAAGAACTGTCCATCTGTAGATGTGAAAACGCACCTCGAGGTAGACTGGCGAGTCTGGTGAGAAGGTGTCGTTGACGCGATGCAGCGTCACGTTGACGTGCGGAAGCGCATGCAGGAACTGCGAGAGACGCGGCGGCTTATACTCGTCCGAGACGCCGGACGAGCCCATCGCGACGCTTCACGTCACCTGGAAATAAACAAAACAATCAGCAATGTGGTTGAAAGAGGAATATTCCCAGAAAGGAAGCCGTCTTCATTTATTTATTACATAAATGATAGTAAAATTATAGTACGCAGACCAAAACGCTTACTACCTTAGCTTTAAACTTAACATAAATATAAATAATATAATAATACATCGACATGTTAGACCTCGTTTACAAATTCGTTAGAGTTGGCGCGTTATTTGCATGGTGAGTTAGTGGAATGTGACATGAGAATATTTGGTGCAGTCAGAGAATAGTTGTTGCAGTCATTAGTTCATACAGTTCATATACTTGTATGCCAATGCAATGGTTATAAGAGGAGACCGCTAAACGTCAGAATGTAATCTGCTTGATTCGTAGTGGCCCACTACCAGCCGGTGATGTCCCTAAGGCACTAGTAGTACCATGTGTATATCGGTTGAGATGCAAACTAATCAACAAGACTAGACTGAACTGTCTACAGTGAATCTTGGGATATTCAAATTCCTCCGTTCACTATTTTGAGCGAGCGAGTTCAAAGCAACAGTAATCGTTATTCATTCAACAGAAATAATCAAACCACCGACTCGTAGTTAGACGAAGTATCGTATCGCACACACTCCCAGACAGACAGTTGAACAAAGCACCAGTGTAAGCAGGCGGTGGAAGGGAACAGCGCTAATTGCGAACTAAAATTAGCAACGTTAGCACTCCGAGAAAGCGGTCCATATATGGTACATACAAGCTCAAAGTTCACACGCAATTAATTATGTTTATTCGATGATTATGTCCTAATTTGATGCATCGGCGATGAATCAATACTTCAACCGTGCAAAGTCTTGAGCTGAATGAATGATTGACAGATTGTTCATAGTAGTGTTGAACATTCGCCCAGAATCCATAATTTAACGCTGACAACCGAAAATTTGTATCAGTACTAGATTTCGTTCTTAAAAATAATATGGTAAGAAACTTCATGATATTTTCGTAGAAAAATTCGATCCAGAGTTTTAAAATCCAAAATTGTTTGTGTGTTAAGTTATCACAGTAAATACATATTATTCACAGGGTTAAATACTGTTTCTAAGACTATGTCGCTGTCCGCCTGTCTATAATATATCACCATGTTTTATACTTATTAATATCTTCATCTATACTATACGAACATTGAATTATTGTAATTGTATATAATAAATAAAGATTTATGAACCGTTATTCCCCTTAACTTGCTCGCCATATCTATCACAGGTCCATAAAACAGGGCACTCACCGCACCGAGCAGATAACGTTGCCGCCTACGACTCCATGGCGGGACTGCTTAGGGACTGCACTTTCACCGGGACATCTAGAAAAGAGAGAAAAGGAATTTAAATGGATTTACAACTTCTTAACACTTTCAAATGAACTGTATAAGGCTGTATTTGGGGTTATTTGACGCTAGCTGAGAGATGCGTAAGTAATACGTAGAATTATTATTGTTTCTGTGACGTACGTACATAGGTATATCTCCATACTGTGAAAACTGTAGGAAGTGGTGGTTCAAAACTGGTTCAACCTGGACGGTCGGTACCCTGCAGTTAGATCACAATGTAAAGAGGAACCAAACAAACCAGAGTGTTTGATTGCATTGATATACCGAAGAACTCACAACTCAGTCTCTGTCTCTCTCACAACTGCGTCACCGTAAACGCAGTATTCTCTCGATATGGTGTTAGGTAAGTAGGTACTGGTGTGGTGAGGTCACAACGAGAACCTTAAGGCTCCGGTGACAGCGGCTCGCAATTTCGAAGTGCGATTGGCTATTATTTCATTTTATTTCATTTCGGGGAGGTTGTTTGAAAAAATAACTCTAAAGAAACACGCATAAATACTGTTCGAACACAAATAATACAATAATATAAGGGAAACATGCCCGATTCAGAAATCATTTTGGTATTAGTATGTTTGGTCTTACGTTTACCTAATACCAAAATGATTTCTGACTCAAGCACATTTCCCTTATATTATTGTATTATTTGTGTTCGAACAGTATTTATGCGTGTTTCTTTACAGTTATTATTTCAAACAACCTCCCCAAAATGAAATAAAATGAAATAATAGCCAATCGCACGTCGAAATTGCGAGCCGCTGTCACCGGACCCTTAAGATGCTGCGTTCAAGGTGCCGTACTCATGAGTTGACTATCGATTATATCATTTTTGAAATCACGCCTCTAAATAAATGTATTACACAGTTCAATCAGAATTCGCATTTTAATGATGTCTGATTACAACTCATTGGATTAGACGTGAATGTCAGGCAATAGCCGCCGACCCGCGGACAAAGCTGCCGGTAGTCCCGACTAATTAGCTCAATTGACCGTCGCCCGCGCGTTCATTGACGATTAAATCATTGTGATTTTTATGAAGCTGGGAAAATGAATCGAGAATGTAAACTTTTGCGTAGCGGTTTCAGCACAACGGTCCCTCAATGCAGGCTGTTTAACAATCCAGAGTATTCTTGATATAAGTTCAGATGGCTATGGGAATAGATTGAAACAAAAACGGAAAGCATGAGATGTTTTTAGGCCCTAATAGGTAGGTATAATTTTATAAAGAAATACTAGATATTGTTTTCTTGGAAACTGTCTACATGTCACAAAAGTGTGTAACAAATGTTTAATTTACTACATACGAATAGGCTAAAGTTAAAGTAGGTTACGTAGCTGACTCAGAATAAGGAAACTCTCGAACTAACGGGCATTAGTCCTGAGTAGAGAAGTCGTGTCATCTATTAACAAAAAGCCTGAGCTGGTCTCACTCAACGTAATTGATACAAAGAAAAATACAAGGAAGATTCAATTCAAAACCTAGACGCTGTGAAATCAATGCACTTCAAAAGGTCAAGGATCTATCGACCTCGTTCTAAAGACAGATCAGTGATTGTCTCAAAGTCGTTAAACATTATATACCTTAATATTGTAGTAGGACAGAGTTCCAAAATTGTATGACTTGAATCAGTAAGCTAATGAACTCTTGTTAACTTAAGATATTGATAGTATTATAAAATATTTTCTTTTACTTCTATTGAATATTTAAAGACGAGTTTCAGCGATGCTGATTCGTATAATTTTGTTGCAATGACAGTAACTACCAAGTGGTAATCATGCCAAGGCGAGGTCGCAATCCGTGCTGTGCTGTATCATCAATGCAACGTGTAAGCTAGTCCATAATATTCAATTGACTTTGGATGTTTTGTGTCCCATAGTGGAAAAAATATTAACATTTTGTAAAACACTTATCCGTCGTAATATAAATTGGGTGCACATCCTTGAATTTATCACTGCGCCTTACGCATCAAGTGACAGTGTGGGCGAGTATAGACCTATGTTTTTGATCAACAATATTCGGGATCCGACTGTGAAGTGCGAACGTCTCTTATCGTCTCTCGTGGTGTGAAGCCGCTCAAAAACAGCCAACGAGATAAACATCTGTCCGGGTAGGAAACTTTTTGCATGTCGCTCACTCTGTATCACAGATAACAAAGGCAAGTGTACAGTGTATCGTTATCTCAAAACGAAAACATCTCAACAATGAAGTTTTCAGTGAGCGTGTTAATACTTAGTACTGTGATCGCGAGCGTATTGTGTACAAATTACTTTTTCGGCGAAAAGAGTGATAAGTCTCGACTGGTGTTCAAGAAAAAAGTGAAGTATGAAGCTCTACCGTTGCAAAAGCGAGTCAAATACTTTACGTACAACTCGTCGCTGCCCATCAAGGTAAGTTTCCATTGTTGAAGTTATTCACCAGCGTAAAGGGATAATGGTGCCATTAACAAGAAGCCATAGAGCAGGGGATAATAAGTAAAGCTTTAGAGGTGAAAATCAAGGGTCAACGACTATAAATTACTTGCGGGGTAAACAAGTACGAAAATTTTTCTTTGTCCCAAAAAGCTATTTCCAATTAAGATCTGACCTTGGACACAACGTACGAATGCACCATGTGGGCTGTAAGTGAGAGCATTTATTTTATTTGCAGGCAATCAAATGTTTCGATTACCAGAACAGCGAGGCGTCAGTGAACATAACTGAAGGCGGCATCGGCTACGACCACTTGGAACTGAGAATGAAGAGCCAAAGAAGCTACCGACTGGAGTACTCTATTGAAATTTACGTTTAGCGTTAGCTAGGTCTGAGGTGAACTGTGTACCTCATGCCAGATTACGTTGCGCGACTGTTATTTTAACACAACATTCGTAAACGTTTCCGATCGGAATCTTCAGTCTTTGTATTTTTTGTTTATAAGCAAACAAAACAAAACAAGAGCAAGAGAGATGTTTTAAAATAGTCCTGCAGTTTTCTACAAAATTTGTACATGTAAGTTTAGATGGCAACGTACTGATAGTTATAAGAGAGCTTAGAATTCAGAAAAAAGCAAAAATAAACATTTTAATTTGGTTTTATTCTTCTTTATCCGAATCCTTATTATTAGGACAGCCACACACCACCTTTCCAAAGGAATCAGACTAAGAAAGTGTCTAGTTGATACAAGTTTGTTAGAGAGTAGATGTTCTTGTAAGAGATCGGTTTCATAGAATCAATCGTCAAAAGAACGCGTTAGCCCTTTAAAGGAAATGATCGTGGTAAACCCCGCGCGTTATTGCGATAATGCGATTGCGTTATTGCGATATCTGTTTTCAGTACATCTATCTAAATCTAAATATATATAACTCAAAGGTGACTGACTGACTGACTGACTGACTGACTGACTGACTGACTGACATAGTGATCTATCAACGCACAGCCCAAACCACTGGACGGATCGGGCTGAAATTTTGCATACAGGTAGATGATATGACGTAGGCATCCGCTAAGAAAGGATTTTGATCGATTCCACCCCCAAGGGGATGAAATAGGGGATGAAAGTTTGTATGAAATTTTGTCTAAATATATATAACTCAAAGGTGACTGACTGACTGACTGACTGACTGACATAGTGATCTATCAACGCACAGCCCAAACCACTGGACGGATCGGGCTGAAATTTTGCATGCAGGTAGATGATATGACGTAGGCATCCGCTAAGAAAGGATTTTGATCGATTCCACCCCCAAGGGGATGAAATAGGGGATGAAAGTTTGTATGAAATTTTGTCAATTTTAAACCGATCGGGCTGACTTTGCATGCATAAAGCTACTATGACGTAGGCTTAAGGATTTTGATAAATTCCACCCCTAAGGGGATAAAATGGGGATGAAAGTTTGTATAAATCTTCTTAGATTTTCGACTGATTGAACTGAAATTAAAGATTGGAGCTACTATGATGAAGACGTCCGCTTCAATAGGATTTTGATAAATTCAACCCTCCAATTTTATGCACACGCTTAACAAAAGTAAAGCCGCAAAAACTATGCCTAATTAATAATAATACTTCTAAACGCGAGCGAAGCCGCGGGCAAAAGCTAGTTTTGTATATTTTTTTTGTTTTGCACGAAGTTACACACTGAACGATAATAACGCACGTTTTACCGCTCGATAGAAACCAAGCCGTAAGTTTCTTGCCTGTTCTTCTAGATTCTAGGCTTTGGTCGCGTTCAGTTATACGCGACCAAAGCCTAGCTTAGGCGTCTCTAGGTAGAGGCACTAGCTCCTTTCTTTGCGATTTTATTGAATAAATAAATTTTGTCTTTTACTTTGATAATAATTGAGTTACTTGTTATCATTTTTGATCTTAAGAATAAGTGATCCTGCCTAAGAATCTAACTAGAATAACCTAAAACAAGAATAAGAAAGCTTTTATATGTTACCAGTTTAGCTTATTCTTACTGACTGAAGGCCCACTTAAAACAATGGAAAGGAAACACCTCGCTCCACTTGCACCGTTATACCATTTTGAATAGAACCTATTGTCTGATTAAAGAGATTTGGCTTGATACTTTCCTTCAACACTATCATATTCGATTGATAAAAAAAATTGTCTGTGATGTTTGTTCCCACTGATCTCCGTAAAGAACTCACTGAACTGATTTAAATAAATTTTGGACTATTATAGCTTTTGGATGCTACTTCACACGTATCACAAGAAGCGGAGGAGCATATACACATACCGCGATTAGCTACGATCGATAATAACGTTTATTACGACTAGGGTCTTTGGAAATGTAATAATCGATTGTGTCACTACCGACGGGGTAACGAACTTGGAGCACCTGTCTCAATTCAACAAATTATCTCCGTACATGGAATGCAATGAATTATGCAATCCTTTGTACGGCTTCAGGCACCACACCAAATAGGAACCGTGGTAAAAAGAACATACCTATGGTGAACTTCAAAAGGTCAGCATAAAATAATGCGCATGGATCTATGGATATCACCTAACGAATACAGTAAAAAAACTGTACCACAGTTTGGTAGTCTGACTTTATTCATAGAAATAACTGCCATTATTATTTTTCTGATACCATCTTTCAACGTTAACTTTCTAGTTCAGTTGGTTTTGGAAATCAACAATACAAATAATAAATACATAACAATTGTTTATAGATTACGATGATGCCACTTAAATATGAGACCCCAGTAATGAAAGGCTAGAATACAAATATATGAGTACATATTATCGTCAGAACCTAAAATAAAAGCTTACAAAGGGTAAAGCTGTATCAAAACAGTTGTTCAAATCTGGTCAAGTTGCCAAGTTCAGATACGAAATTAATTCAACGTCAAACTTCAGCTATCGAAGTAACTTTAGTTAGCCAAAGCCCTAAGGGCCTTTGCAATGAATGTCAGAACATGGCGACTTGCCAATTATTATTAGGACACTGTGCTGTTACGGAACTAAAGGTTTTGCGAAGGAGTTATGATTTTCCAATATTTTCGTAAACTGGTACAGCTATTTACACAAGTCTTTAATCTTTGGGTTACGGTTACGATAAACTGCTATACAATGCATCGCTAAAGTCAGCAAAAAAATGCAATATCAGCCATTTAAGCTGACACGAATCGTTTGATAAACCTACAAAACCATCGTGGAGATCCTGGTAGGTTACTTTCAGATGAATAAACTCGTCAACAATAACGTAGCTCAGTCATGCTAATCTGCAGAAGATGTCTGTCGAAGATTAACCAGCAGGGTGTAGCAACTCTACGAAAATATATCCTAGGAAATCCCAGATCACTCTACTACTAGAGCCCTCGAAGACCCCAGGAAGCTCCCCAGGAAGGAGCTATGCTGGCAAAATTTCGTGTCCACATACAGGTAACACGGAAGATTCAGATGCAAAGAGATATGCAAAGAATGCAACAATATGGTCCGTTAACAAAGATTACAATCAATGCGATGGCGCAACAGCCAACAATATTGTTGGCAAATGTATTTGGTACACAAAGCTATCAGATTTGAAGAGGCGAGTATTGTGAGAAACAAACTTGGTAGTGTCACTGCCGACATTCTAGCATAGTATGCTCAGTTTACTTTTAATGTTTAATATCGCCTAGTATTAAAAAAGTAGGTATGTCTTACAGATAAATGAAAACCCATGAACTAATAAAACTAATAGAATATGTGGAAGCCAATTGTAACAACCTCACACCTACAATTTGCATCCCACCTATGGGATGAGTCATACCCAATATATATATTATGGTTATAAACTACGATTGATAATTAATAAAAAAAATAATAACAACTTTGAAACTAAAAAGAAATTCTCATTTAAAATAAATTTAACAATAAAAATGGCAATATGACAGTGTTTGAGTATAACGTCCGTCTATCTCTGGCGATGAAGCAAAAAGAGCCCCGAACGACGCTCGCGCTGCTTTTATCCTCGTCCGTGCCCCTCCAGGCTAGCTCGCGCCACCTTCTGGGTGACGTCACAGGCCACGCCCCTTGTCTGGACGGTTCCACGCTTATTCGGCTTCTCCTGACGGCGGTGCGTCCTCGCCCGCAGGACCTTCAGGGTAGCAGAGTGGCTGTGGCGGCATGTCCTCTGTATCATGGGATGGTGATGCAGGAACTTGCATGTCCACCCCAACGACTTGGCGCTCAGCACTACATGGCTGACTCTCATCATCATTGTCATCTGAAAAGATATGATCCGCATTAGTTTCCTATTCGGATTCAAAACCTAAAAGTAGGAAACTCGGTAATCGGTAAACTCAATACTTTCAAATGATACGACAGAGCCCTCGGGTATGTCTACTAAGAAAGCTTTCGAGTAAAGCTCTTGAACTACAAGTAGGTTATTAAGAACAAATTTACACGGCAGAGCCCTCAGGTTACACGAAAAAGTATGAAACAACAGAGCCCTCAGGATGAATAATCAGAACCAGGAGACGTACCATGCAGGATGTTCTCCATCATCGCAGAGCCCTCAGGATGCGCATTGTCCAGAGCCCTCAGGGTAAACAATCAGTACCAGGAGACGTACCTTGCAGGATGTTCTCTATCATCGCAGAGCCCTCAGGATGCGCATTGTCCAGAGCCCTCAGGATGAACAATCAGTACCAGGAGACGTACCTTGCAGGATGTTCTCTATCACCGCAGAGCCCTCAGGATGCGACAGCCAAGAGTAGAGCCCTCAGGATACTATCCACAAATGCAGAGCCCTCGGGATGCGACATCTAAAGAGTAGAGCCCTCAGGGTACTCGCCACAAGTAGGTACAGAGCCCTCGGGTTGTACGCACCGATATACATAACGAATACTGAGACCAATGATGACTGTGATGAATTAACAAAGCAGAGCCCTCGGGATGCATCTCATACAAGTGCAGAGCTCTCGAGGTGCACAGGTACCTATACACATCACAGACAAGCACACTTCACGCTGTTGAAGCTAACACAATGGCATACTCACTTTCAAAGAACGAGATGCACACCTCGGGGGTCCATTCCCCGCGCCAAAGCGTTATGTATTCTGCGGCCGCTTGCGTGGTTTTACCATAAGAGCCAGCAATGAGCTTCAGCTCATAACGTCCATGGGGCAGCACCTGCGTGACAACATATGGGCCGCGCATGCCGGAGTCCAACTTGCCCGTAGCTTGACTAGTCTTACGCACAAAAACCATGTCACCCTTATTGAACGTGCGTGGTGCTTTACGTCGTTCATTAACACGAGCGTCTTGACGAGTGCGATTCTCGTCTAGTAGTTCAGAGGCACGTTGCCGGGCCAGCTCGCGCAGTGATTCACGATTCGGACTTGTTGCCTCTAAGGCAACATCGCGTACCAGAGATCGAATGACAGGCGTTATACTCTCATTACCTGTCAACAAATTAATCGGAGAAAATTTGGTTGATTTTTGCGTGGTCATGTTCAAGGTGAGCTGTAATTTCCACAAAACGTCTGACCAACGTTCTTGTCTAAAATTAGATTCGACCCGAATCATATTCATTACAGTACGACAATACCGCTCAACTTGACCATTACTACAATGCATCTCAGGAGTTATGAAATGTATGTTACAACCCATTTCTTTGACCCAATTAACAAAAGATGTACTCTCATACATACGACCACGATCGGCGACTAACAGTTTTGGACAACCAAAGAGTGAAATAGCACTTTCAAAAATATGTTTTAACTCATTTGCATCTTGCTTACGTATCGCATATAAAAGGCAGTATTTGGTAAATGCGTCCACAATAAGAACCACATACTTGAAACCGTTCGACTCGGGGAGAGGCCCCAAAACATCGCTATGTACAGTTTCAAACGGTGCAGTGGGCTTGACCCATGACTCGATAGGTTGAGAAGGCTGGCAAGGTACCTTTTTGTGAGAAAGACACACAATGCAATGTTGTATGTACTTCCGCACAAACTGTCTTAACTTGGGAAACCAAAAATGTTTCAACACAAGGTCGGTAGTTTTATCGATACCGATATGTTGGTGTTCATCGTGAAAAACACGCAGTAAGCTAAGGCGGTGACCCTTAGGTACATAACACAGAAAACGCGACTGTTCACCGACCACATTCATTTTATAGTATAAGACGTCATTACGCACTATGTACCTAGAAGAATCTAGCTCACCATCCTTATGCTTCTGAAGCAGGCTTTGCGTCTCCTCGTCAGCGGCCTGCGCTATCTGAGCCCAGTTTAGTGGTTTTCGAATTTCACAAATATTTACCGGGTTACGGCTCAGATAGTCAGCATGAGATAGCGCAGTCCCCTTTCGATACTCGAGATCAAAGTCATAGTCTTGCAGATACATCCACCACCGAGCTACCCTCGGTAGTAGATCTTTCTTACGCTGCGTCAGTTTCAAGGCGTTACAATCGGTCACAACTTTGAACTTTGTACCAATGAGGTAATGCCTGAAATGTTGCAGCGCCTTGACAACTGCCAGCGTCTCCAACTCGTAGGAGTGATAACGCGGTTCAGCCCCTTGAGTTACCTTGCTGAAATAAGCGACAGGCTGCTTGTGCCCACCATCGTGAGTTTGCAGCAAAACAGCTCCATAACCTACCGCTGACGCATCGGTGTGCACTTCAGTGGGGAGGGAGGGGTCAAATATAGCTAATACAGGCTCACTTGTTAACCGCTCGATGATGTCTTTACGGACCTTATCTTGTTCCTCCCCCCATCTGAACTGAACACCTTTGCGGGTCAAATTCGCTATACACGCTGTTTTCGAAGAGTAGCCTGGAATATAACGCCTAAAGTAACCAGCTAGGCCTAAAAACTGTCTTACTTCCTTTACATTGCTCGGAACTCGTGCGGCAACTAAAGCCTCGACCTTATACTTGCTCGGCCTCACCTGACCATTGCTAATCGTTCTTCCTAGGTACTCAACCTCCGTTGTGAGAAACTTACATTTCTTCAGGTTGATGGAGAAACCTGCCTTGGTCAGAGTACCAAGTACCTCACGAAGCGTCTGCAAACCTTCCTCAATCGTGTCGCTAGGCAACAAAACATCGTCGATGTAGACACAAGCCCGACCAGCATCGATGTATGAACGCAACGTGTCAGATATGATGCGCTGGTAAACGACAGGAGAATTCGCGAGTCCATAGGGCATTTTTATATACTCCCAGTGCCCTTCAGGAGTCACGAATCCCGTACGATGAACAGACTCACTATCTAGCTTGATCTGGTGGAATCCAGTCGCCATATCCAAGCTCGTGAAATATTTAGCCTTACCTAAACGATCGATGTGATCGTCGATCAGTGGTAGTGGGTAGTGATCCTTAATGGTGTTTGCATTCAACGCCCTAAAATCTACACACAGCCTATCACTACCGTCTTTTTTCTTAACGAGCAAAACTGGACTCGCAAACTCAGACTCAGACTCACGTATAATGTTTTTGTCTAACAGGTCCTGAATGATATTCCTAACGCGCAATTTTTCGTCATGAGACATCTTATACGGTCGGTAAACTACAGGGGTCTCGTTATGCAACCGAATGTGCATGGTGCCAGTTTGTACGGTTGTAGTGGCAGTACCTACGACCAGATATTCCGCGAACTCATTTATGACACTCATTAATTTCTCCCTATCTTGACCTACCAACGGTGTATTTATCGGTATACAAGGATCTGACAATACCTTACACACGTTCTCGGCTCGTGTGAGTCGTTGTACACCCCGCGTTCGGGTATAGGTCACACCATCTCGATTTAGTACATCGGTGCCGATGATGACAGGCGTGTTCATGTACTTATCCGGAACGACATGAAAATCGACTTCGAGGGTAATCTCGGAAAACTCGACCGACAGAGTGGTACAGTACGAGCTATGTACCTCCTGACTACCTATGCCGCGCAGGACACGAAACGACGGCGTCTGGGTGCATTGCAGGTGTTTGGCTACAGACTCTGAAATCAAAGAAATTGTTGAACCACTATCTATAAGCACATCAACTGGTACCCCTTGGATAACCGCAGTAGCAATGTCGTTCTTTTTGTAGATATCTACGGCTTCGCGACAAAAATTGACGTTGGACTTGCCACGCGAATCGGCACGCTGTTTCGCAAAACAATCGTCAATTTTATGACCTACTTTTTTGCAAAAGGAGCAGGGCTCAGACCTCGGCGGTTTGGAAGTTGATGCACTTGTAGGTGGACTGTCCTTAGTAGGTACATCGGATTTTGTACGCTTGACTGAGGTGCACGAGATCTGCTTGTGACCATAGACCCCACAGGAAAAACACTTCACCCTCGAATCAGCGTGTTCTCGTTTACGTGAGGTCGACTGTGACTCGTTTTTACGAAAAGAGCCACGTGCACGGACAGGTGTCACCTGGACTGGTTTTATATAGGTCGACAAGAAGTTTACTAAACCGTCTGGTAATAGCTTTGCGTTGGTGGCAGATGCACGAATCTGGGCGTCTGTGATACCGCGTATCACTATGGCAGCAACCAACTCATCACTCATACCTTTGACAATACGTAATCTTAACAAGGAACGCCTAGCATACTCCGCGTACGTGGGGTAGTTGTCTGAATCGGTTTTCATGACGTCGAATAAAATATTCGCGATATCGATATTAAGGGGGCACAATGATTTAAACTCCCGCTTGAAATTTGACCAGCTGCGGTCGCTGCTAACCCATTCATTAAGCCATACTTTCGCGTCCCCTTTTAGGCAATTACCTATACGTGCTAAACACTCGCGATCATCCCACCGATTCAAACAACGTACGTGATCTACTTCGCTACACCACACATCGAAATCATGCAGAGACGGATCAAAGTTTGATATAAAAACATGGTTTGATCTAACCGGGATAGCGCTGATTGCACCTACTAGCTTCTCGGTTACCTCATTCATAACCACCTCGGCGGCGGTCGTGCTAGAATTTACCAAACTTGAATATGGCACAGACATGTCGACGCTAGCAGCGCACGACTCGGCGTCAGACGGTGCGGGTAGGAGCGTGTCGCTCGGCCCGCCCGCCGTAGGTACAGACGGCGGTGGCAACTGCTCGACCGGCTCGGGCGGCGGCGCCGGCGTGGCGCGTGACGTAGCCCCATCGTTTGCGCTCGAACTGCGTTGCCTAGAACTTTCTTCCAAAGAATTTAAACGCTCCAAAATAGTCTGAAGCGTTTGCTGCAAGCCAGGGATAGGTGAACTGTCTTTACGATTTCTTTTACTGGACATTTTTGCAACAAAATTTGCCAAAGCAAAAACTCATGGATTCTCAAAATTTCCAACAAATTACTTTAAAAATAAGCCACAGCGGTACAGAATAGGATAGGAATCCCACTTCTGAGGTTATAAACTACGATTGATAATTAATAAAAAAAATAATAACAACTTTGAAACTAAAAAGAAATTCTCATTTAAAATAAATTTAACAATAAAAATGGCAATATGACAGTGTTTGAGTATAACGTCCGTCTATCTCTGGCGATGAAGCAAAAAGAGCCCCGAACGACGCTCGCGCTGCTTTTATCCTCGTCCGTGCCCCTCCAGGCTAGCTCGCGCCACCTTCTGGGTGACGTCACAGGCCACGCCCCTTGTCTGGACGGTTCCACGCTTATTTTATATATATTATATTATATTTTAATTATATCATTAACTTTTATGATTTATGAACAGATTGTACATTCACAGCAATATTTCTAAAAAATTATCTATCAAACCAGCGTTAACAATAGTTTTACACTGAAATAAGAGATTATAAGGGGACTTACGGGTTTGGACATGTCTTATCATAACACTATGGCGATCCTTACACGAGACGCTCCGAACGACAACTCTAAAATAGCATAGCCATAGTTACAATCCTCAAATTTACAAGATCCAGATGCATTGCATCTTTAAAAGGGTGTTGACCGCTGTCGGATCAACAAACAATATTGAGCTAGCGATGAATCAACCACGATTTCCCATGGGACGCGGAAAATAAACAAGATCAGATTTCAACAAATCCTGACGTCAACATAATATTGATTTGCGCGGATTGCAAAATAACACCGAAATAGACTACAACAGCCAACTCACAGACTTACCAAGTCCGAAAAATTTATATATGTATTAGGAGCCTCAATATTTAACAATCTGCCGCAAGAGATACAAAATGCAACATCCGACGGCATCTTCAAAAATAAGCTAAAAAAAGCTATTAATAGAAAAAGCATATTATTCGGTCAGCGAATTTATATGCAGCTGATAATATATAATATAGTAATAATGTAAAATAATATTGAATGTTTTATATATGTATGTAATGTAATATTATTTAAAATTCCACCATGACTTGTAAACTGTTTTTACCAATAAAGTATCTGTATCTGTATATATATTTTCATAGGGAATGCGAGGTTATCCTTTTATTTAATTGTAGTAAATTGCAAAATCATAAACATAATGATATAATTAAACATTTATCTACTACAATATTATAGTACTTGGTATACTTACAAGTATAGGAGTCTGAGGAGATATCAACCGTGCCTGGAGATCAAAGTCGTAAAGCTGTTTTAGTTTTATATGTATACAGCGTGGTTGTAGAATTTTCCGAGGCGACAGCACGATTAAAATTCCTACAGATCGTGGTCTGGCTTAGTTTTGATTGAAAGAGTAGGAGAGCTCACTTTACAGTTTGAATGAAATCAATCAAGTAAATTAATAAATACCGGCTACTGGCAGCGCTTGATAGATAGCTCGTTCGATATCCGGACGGGTTCCGGTTGGAGTCGCGCCTCTCTCCGGCCGACGGAACCGGGTTGCGATAGTAGCAACCTAAACTATAATACTTTATTAGGTTCGTATAAGCCTTAGTGAGTAGTATGGCATTGGTTATCTGGTACGTGACTACGCTTTATTATTCAATTGCAATGTTTGTTTCTTTCAAAAATTTAGTGCGTTATGCTAGTGCTCTCAAATGTGAATCGTGAAATTCGAGAAGAAGGTTAAATCCAAAGACATGTGGCATTTGTGACATTACTCAAACATTAGAGGTGCTAGACATCGTATCGAAGAGTAGAACTTCCCAACTTCCAGGGAACTATAACATGCAAAACGCTCAAACCGCTAACTGGAAACAGCGGCGTGGCCGTGCAAAATTTAGCGCGTTATGTAATGCATATTCATGGAAACTACCGCTCAGGATCAGGACACAGTGTAAATGAATTCCGTCAGTATTACGTGACAACTTACATTTAAGTTCGAATGAGAATAACGATGTATCCGATATAAAACCTATACCACCCATAAAGACCAGTATCTAGTAATGACTGACACCTTATTTTATTTTACTGACTTTAATACAATTAAAAGAAAACTTATTGTATTGCCGAAAACTTATATTAAACGTTCGTGGATGTAGATCAGCAAGGACTTCGAAGAGCCATCCTGGAAATGAGCAGCTTGTGGTCGGTATAAGTCCAGGCTTACTGTTCTCCTCTAGTGTCACGTCATTCCATCGACCTACTTTCTCGGCATAATTAATAGCAAGGCTCTTAACAGAGGATTAATGCCCGCTGGTGTACACTGGCTTGGATGAACTGCGCAATTCGCGATTATCTCGAAATTTTAGTGCAATTAAACATTAAAATGTTTGAGTGAAACTGTCATAGTAAAGAAGTAATCTATTATTATTAGAGAGTATTATTATAGTCTACTATTATATTTTGTGCTCACGTTTTTATGATAAATAAATATTTGTATTATTAGTAACTACTTCTCATACAGCTGCGATGAGATTCAAAATTATTCATTCAATTTGTTCAAGTCCACAATACAATAAGATTTAAATAGATCTCGAAACTATCGTTGCAATTGCAATTGGTTGGCAGAGGGGAGATCCACTTTATAAGGAAATCGCAACTCTGAAGCAATTTAATTAAAAATCAATTGTCTCTTTAGCCCAATCCGTTGGGGTCCGTAGTTCATAGTTCTGGTTCTGAGGAGGAAGCCTACAATCATAATCCAACAGGCACTCAAGGTAAATTGAATAATTCTGGTATATTCCGTCTAGTTTAATCTGTTTTGTTGCTAGACAGCCAGGGTCAATCTCCCACATGGCCCAATTTTATAATGAGGTTATCGGCACAGACAGACGACCGACGCGACGAGATTCTAGCTAGATTGTCGTTGAAAGTTTATTTCAAACCTGAAAAAGTAGATAATAGTTTATAGCCCAGGGAAAAAGTCAAGTGATTTCATATAACTTGAATGTATATTTACGCACTACACACTCATTATAATATTTAGAAACTCACTTCAGATCAAAAACATCAAAAGCCTTTTCACTGAATTTACACAGCTCAAACGGTTCTTGTTTACGTTTTCATTGAACTATAGGTACTAGATAGTGTAAATGTTTAGGATACAGAGTTCAACGTTCGACGATTATGATATAATTATAATAATGATCGATGGTACTAAGAAACAGCATAAAAGAAAGCGATTTGAGAATACTGCTAAATAAACTATCATGGATCAAAGAAATTAGAGTTACGTTTTAATAAACGGACGCAAGAGAATGAATGTAAGTAAATGACAAACCTTTAACTTGTGTTTCGCAAATAAATTATTATTGTATTGTATTGTACAATACAAAACAAGCACACATCGTTAGATAAACCGGTAAAATAAAATTGGTCAAGCTAGAACATTGGTTTTAGGAGGAAGTGGATTGGATAGAATCAGCACGCACGTAACTAAAACCTCAGCCACTTCAAAAGGACGAACGTGAGTTAGAAGTTAGAATAGATAGGGCTAAAACCGTGTTGCGCAGTATTTAACCAAATCTACCGTTTTCGGAGGAACCATTTCGATTACATCTTCGTGCCAAATACGCTTGTTTACCACATGATCAAAACGAAAATGAATTGAGTAGGTAACATAATAGTATCGTCAGCCGGATGCCACAGAGCTCTAGTACACCTAATACTATTTTCATTCTTACTACGGAATTAATTTTCGCCGATGCGATAGTATGGTCGAAGGCACGTGGCAGGGCGATAGTTCGCCGGTGAATGGAGCTATGGAGCACGTGGGGCGGGTGCGGCCGCTCGATAGAGTCGAGGCTGCGCGCTGAGCTCGCGCCCGGAACTGCCTCCTTTGCCAGCCAGCGCACCTCGCACCACCCCGCCCGCGCCCGCCCGCGACCATCCGACCAACGGGCGAGGGGCACTGAAGCTCAACCATACGCGGATATGAAATAACAGCCCCCGACGACATCAGACCTACCTAGGCTGCTTTAATGAAGGGTCGCTATCGAAGCTCTCGTTGCATCGGTGTAAATGGAAGAGCCGGGTTCGGCTTAATAAAAGATGCTACGACGACCTTTGATGGAATCCGAAATAAGAGATTTATCAAGAATTTCTATATTTCACCATACTTTCCTAAAATACTCTGACAGGCTTCTTCTTCACTTAGAAATTATGAACTTAAGTAGGTATGTATTCACATTGTTTATGTTGCACTTTAATCATAGTTTAGGCTATGATTGTTAAGTAGCTACCGCAAAATGATTTTGCCCTCATCAATTTCCAACTGAGACAAAGAGAACCCGAGCTTAACAAAACTATCTTGTGATAAAACATTCAAATCTAAACCTGTATCTAGTTTAAACTTACTCCAGACTATAATATATCTCTCTGCCAAGTTTCATCCAGATCCGTTGAGCCGTTCCGACGAGAAAGAGTGACAAACATCCATCCATACTCACAAACATTCGCGTTTATAATATTAGTAGAATATTATGTTAAATGTTAACCATTCGGGGTAAATATACTATAGAAGGATTTTAATCTATCAATCGCGTATTGAGCTGTATAATATTATTTTCAAGCAGATATTTTTAAGCCCAGATGGCTAGCATAGAGACGGTTGAAGTTCTTTAATGAACCAATTATATTTTTATGCGGTATAATGGTATAATGCTATGCTTGTGCTACACAATAGATAAACACAATTTTTGAAAAAGCTATTACAGTAAACTGCGAAACCGCATAGGTCGCTATTTCACTAGCAATACCAAACAAGAAAGAAAGTGCTTGGAAATCTTAGCTTTAAATACTTGAAACCAATAGAATCATTGCTTACCTTTATATTTTACTAGCGACCCGCCCGCGCGCCCCTGCTTCGCACGGGTGCACATATCATGCATGTATTATACATATAAACTATCCTCTTGAATCACTCTATCTATAAAAAAAACCGCATGAATATCCGTTGCGTAGTTTAAAGATTTAAGCATACATAGGGACATGGGGACATAGGGATATAGAAAGCGACTTTGTTTTATGCTATGTAGTGATATACGTCAGTGATGTGTAGGACATAACTCAAACGGATATCTGTGCAATAACTCAAAATCTTAAATTTAAACCCATGATTTATGACTATCTCATCGAGAGGTTATCAAGCTCGCGTTTTTATGAAATTAACTTATTCGACACTTTACAAGAACATCAATCATATTATGATGACAGAGTGTATTAGCCTTGACCCGAACGTTTTATTTAACGCTTTATGTCTACACTACCACCCACTCCACAAAACCCAAAGGTTAACTGGAAGAAAATGCTAATTAGCATTAAGTTCGCCTAATGTACTTCATTTATGTGCAATAAAGAATTTTCTTATCTTATCTTATCTTATATCTGACTAGTTGGGGCCCGCGGTTTCAACCGCGCAGATTTAAATCCCAGTATTCCCACGGAATAAAAAGTAGCCTATTTGCTATCCCAGACTATAATCTATCTCTCTGCCAAGTTTCATCAAGATCCGTTCAGCCGTTCCGGCTTGAAAGAGTAACAAACTTCCATACTTACAAACTTTCGCGTTTTATAATATTAGTAGGATGAAAATCCGACAGGGTCATAAGGTAATCGATAACAAAACCTTGCTTTTAATTTTTGTCAAACAGCTGTCAAATCCATTAACGTTTGAAACTGTTAGAAACAGAAACGGTGCTGATTCGTTTTCTGTCATCTATCGAAGCAACATAGCATTTTCATTTTAATTGTTTTTCTAGTGTTATTTTCATTTGTGTTGTGTAATTTTGGTGGTATTTTAACCAACATTACTAGTGGTCTTAGCATAAAGTGTAAGCATTTGAAATGAAAGTGTATTATGTGATATCGTGATTTGACCGAAAATGTTTCAAATGTTTTGAAGAAACCGCCACCATTTTCTTCAAAATAATTGACTGACTCGACTTTCGACTGACGTGACTAGAAACATAGCAAAGAGCATATAATCTCTATCACTTGACACTGGCGAGATTGTTAATAGACAGGACTATTAAAAAAAAAAAAAAACGGTACTTTTCAATGAATATTTCAAACTCAATGTTAACGCCGGTCACGTTCTGCGAATTAGCTGACTCATCCAATACTGAAGCCTAACAATCGCGTATTTCATAAACTGGATTTAAAAAAGTCAATTGTTTCGAATAGGGTCCATTTTTGAAGACTGCGACGGTCTTGTCGTTTGCACAATGGCCGGCCGTAATCATAAATGGGATATCGATGATGGCAGTTTTATTCAAAGCATGTATTGCATACCTCAAGTTTCGTACGACGATTTGTTTTTGTTGTGAGAGATGCGAAGAAAATTTGTAATTGGATAACGTTGCGTTGTTTAACAAACAAGAGTTCAAAATTTCAGTTCAATCTGTGAACTTCGAATCTTTAGAGCAAACAGTTACTTAATCTAAATGACTAAGAAGGAAAATCAAAATCAGAATTTCGAATCTTTTGAGCAAAATGGTTTAAACGATTACGGAGGAAAAGGCCGAGGTGACGTACGTAGATCCAGACCCTTGATAAATCCTACGGCACATAAAATCGGAATTAGAGACCATATCATAACCACGCGACGCGTGATGTGACTGCGTCGTGCGTTTCGTTTATCGCCGGTGTGAGACCATCTAAAGCCGATATACCGACATCATCAACATAATTGTTATGGTCTTTGTTATTATTTGATACCTAGATGCGCTCCGCGGTTTAACCAGCGTAGTTTTAAATCCCGGTATTCCCACGGGATAAAAGCCTAGCTACGTGCAATTCCAGACTATAATCTATCTCTGTGCCAAATTTCATCCAGATCCGTACAGCCGTTATTGAGTAACAAACATCCAAACTTTCACATCACTACATAGTGTAAAACAAAGTCGCTTTCTCTGTCCCTGTATCCCTATGTCCCTATGTATGCTTAAATCTTTAAAACTACGCAACGGATTTTGATGCGGTTTTTTTAAATAGATAGAGTGATTCAAGAGGAAGGTTTATATGTATAATACATGCATGATATGTGCACCCGTGCGAAGCAGGGACGCGCGGGCGGGTCGCTAGTTTATGCTATTAGTGTGCTTGCCGAGCTTGCAATCGCGACCATTTTGCTACATGAAACACGGCATGGAACTAGTAGCCCATTGAAATGTTACATGAGCTTTGCATTTTTATTTTTGGGACATGTGTCTTTATGACTAGATTGTAATATTATTAGGTATGTTATAAAATAATTATAATTAATATAAAGTAAATACATAATTAATTAGTAATTTTCCTCAATATATCATCTACAAGATTGGTCTGAGGTATTTATTTTGTAAAATGTATGTTTATTTTATTATTTTTACGTTATTATTTTATAACATACCTAATAATGTTACAATTTAGTCATAAATACGGCTAATAGGCTACGGCTGATATAACCCTGACCTAGTTTTATAAAGTAAACTAGTAAGTTCTTTCATTTTTAATTTAGGGCAAAAAGTTGTATGAACATATTTGTAGGAAAAATAATTTGCTACAAATTATGTCTTCACAATTTTTTTGTAAAACGGTAAGTTTCCGAGATATCGCGAAAAAATTGTATTTACCCGTTTTTCCAAGATGGCGGTCGGGGGACAAGGGTGGCAGCCCCACAAACCTGAGGTTAAGCTTTTATTGACCCCCCACACATGTCACAAAAATAAAATTGCGTCCTCTAAAAAATGCAATATTCGGTCCTTAAATTGTAACATTTCAATGGACTATAGACAAAATTGAGAAAAGTAGAAACTATCTAAAACTGCACAATAAGCGAATATAATCGTAATGGCGTCGAGTTTTTATTGTTAATCGTTTGCAATTCGAATCGATGTTATTTAAGTCTCTAACAACTCGACTGGATGACTGAATCATGATGTGATTCACTCAAGGGTAATAAAATATTAAACGAGTGAAAGAAATAAGTACTGACTAAGGCCTACATGGAATGTCTGAGACATAGTAAAGACAATCGTTAGCAAAATTTTACACGCAGACAAGTACTTGCTTTTAAACCAAGCTTCACTTATTGTACTTAAATAAGCAGATTAGTGTATTTGTCAATGTTGTTTTGTGTTCTAGAAGAATGTTTCTTTGGGTCAGGGGTCTATGAATAAAAGTATGACCGTCCAAGGACATAGACATAGAGCGACGGTCGTCTTGAAGCGATATGTAAATATTATCCCGACGAAGACCTGGATGAGACTAGCACAGGACCGTCAACAGTGGATCATCGCCATCCACAGTGGGATTAAACGTGTAATAGGGGGGAATGAGGACTGACTGAATAGAGAAAAGGCACAAAGCTTTTGCCAGAATGCCTAATGAACCACTACAGATAACGAATATGCTGGCCTCAATGATGGGCCCGGTTTTACGTGCCGAGGTGAATGTGACTATCTCACGACGGTTACAGTATAAAAGGAGCTGGAAACATTGGTCGCGCAGTATGTCAATGAGGTAACCGAATGAAATACACGTTGGCAAGTCGAAAAATAAACACAACAAACATGGAAATGATGAAAGCCAACGAGAAAACTCCAAGTTTAAGGTTTTTGTTAAACATTAATAAGTTTACGACTAAAGTAGATTGGGTGATTTATAAGAGGGCCTAATGATGAGCAGAGCAGCTGTATAGATTATGGTAACTGTGGTGATTTCACTCCTAGATTCGGGGATTTAAAGTCTTCAACACATTATCTTGTACAGCCAAACATCTGATCAAGAAGGTAACTTTATTGATCACTTTTCAAAATAAAATAAGCTTCAGGAATGCAACGCAAGAGAGAACGTAGACATTGATACTGAAATAGCTGTTTCAATAGCTCGTAAAGACACAAAAGATGAGTCCATTACAACCGCAGATTAAATAAAATACATTAGCCGGCGCGCCATGTCACTGTCATATAAAAGTGCGTGTGCGTCCATTTAATTAGATAACAAATGTTGATAAAATCTATTAACTTTATTCCTCATGTTTCGAATTTAATATTCTTATGAAACTGCCCAGTAATAATGGTATCGAAAACCACAGAAGATCAGATTGAGTAGCTAATTAATTGATATTAATTCTTGTTAAGAGTTTTAACCACCACTGTAATTAATTATACTGATTTAACTCTGTAACCTGTAAAACTCTGTAAAACAAAAAACAAAAATAATGGATGCTCTAGAACACTGTCTAAAAATGAAATGGCAATGGGCAGGCCATGTGGCCAGAATGAATAATCAAAGATGGGCTAATATTGTTACAAAATGGAAAGGGCCAACAGGAAAAAGGAGGGCAGGCAGACCTAATGCAAGATGGGCGGACGAAATTCAGAAAGGAGCCAAAACCGCGAACTGGCTTGGTTAGCCTTGTGCCGGGACAAATGGAAGAGTCTGGAGGAGGCCTATAGCCGAGAGGGGTCCTTACATAATCATTTTTTAATTTAAAATTGTATTTTTTCAAGTGTTTTCTTAATTTTTAAAGTATTTTTTTGTTAATTGTGCAATTTTTTTGTGAAAAAAGCCTTTTTATTTTATTTATTTAACTCTGTAACCAATAAATAAAAAAAATATATAGACATAGACAATCATTTACCTATTTACTACCAAATAACTAATACTAACATAAATCATCGATTGTTTTACATAGAACATTGAATAGGAATCGTCGTCAGCATCAGCTTAAATAAGCTCACTGTTGGAGATAGCAAGACAGTGAACTAACCCTGGTGCCAGCTATGTATGAACTTACTTGATCACTTAGCCGCACGCTTAGTGAGGCACGAGAAAATTTTTTCACTGTCTCGTGCCTCACTAAGCGTGCGGCTCAGTGATCACGTAAGTTCATACATAGCTGGGACCGGCCTAAGTAATAGTTACCCTTTAAAATTTCCTATAACCTACCCAGCCTGCGAGCGACGGTAGTCGGGCAGTTGTGGTAGTGATATCCGAAATAAAGTGGCCAACGAAAAGATTTAACCTATAATGATTTCGGATATCCAGAATAAAATAACTATTTAAATCTCACGTCAAACATTTCGTCCAGTATAAATCAGGTGCAACGTTTCTTTGAAACTTTCACCACACATTAAGCGAGGTTTAGACGCGTGTGGGCGTCTATTTATGTATCAAACGGCTTAGAGAGCAACAATTCGTACAATTACCCTAATAGATGACTATAGGCACGATAATTTAAATTTATTGACGCTATACGTAGAAAACTAATGAGCTTGGTCGTGTGAGATCGGTTTCCTATTCTACTATAATACATAAATGCGAATTTTGGATTACTGATGTAAGAAATTCAATAACATCCATAAAAATTACTTCAGATAGTTTAAATTGCATATTTACAAATTAGGTACTTACCACAAACCAGTCAATTGTGATCTTTGTAGACCTGAAACAAACCAAAACACAATAAAACTTGAGACAACAAAAAGCTTTAATTATTATTGCTAAAATTAACATCCTGAAATATTTATTTAAAATATTACACGGGTATTTATCGCGTATTTACCTTTTTATATTTTCCCGACGTTTCGGCTATGTTGCAATAGCCGTGGTCGCGGGCAGACGAAATAAAAAAGGTAAATACGCGATAAATACCCGTGTAAAAAGTATCTGAAATACCTAGATAGCAAAATACCACTATCGTTGCATGCCATGCGAAATGAAGAAAGCCATATTATAAGATACAGGCGAAGATGTAGAGGCCCAAGAAATTATATACATAGGTATAGCATGAGTAGAGTAAGAAGAGGGCTAGGGCAGAAATAACGGCGGCGTGGGGCCGGGCGGCGTGAAAAATATACATAGATGGTATGATTTTAGTGCTTGTTGACGAAAAACGCTCGGGTGCGGGCGCGGTAGATGACGCGATCTAGCACGATAGCACGCGCGTTTCGTACGTGAACGCTTGGATATAACGTCATATGTTTTTGTTATATTTCGTGACCGCGCCCGCGCGTTCGACGTGGATGAGCACTCTTCAAACATGTATGCGACATCTGTCTAAGTCGCACGCATAGCCAACTCGGCAAGGTCACAGGTAAGGCGTACATTCATAATGTCACTACTGCAGCGATGACCGTATCGATTGACATGCGGTCTGCGGTCCTGTTTCCAGGAACCAGACACCTAGGGCTTTGCTTGTCAGGAAGTAAATTCAGAAACGCGGGCTGAAATGGGGACAGATATTATGCAAGAGGCAGTCGAATCTCGAATAGTTGCAATAATATTACGAAAGGTGACATAGTTGCTATGTTTCGAAACTGACGTCACGGTAGATGTAATTCCACAATAATAAAAAATGCATGAAAGGAAAGTGTTGACACGAGTCATTCGAAAGTTTACTGTTAACTTCCTTCCGTTGAACCGAAACCATTGAATTTCGCGCTTCATAATTTTCAAACAACCGTTAGCATTTATGTACGCTTTTATTTTGCGCTGGCTGGAAGAGTACGAGTCGTGTCATAACTAATTTACTTTCTATTTATACAAATAGACTAAACGTGGTTTAAATTCTAGCAACCCCACCAACAGGATCGTACGTATATTATAGCGTCTTTGAGTATACTATCCTACTAAATACGAAAGTTTGTAAGTATGGATGGATGGATGGATGTTTGTTACTCTTTCACGCCGGAACGGCTGAACGGATCTGGAGGAAACTTGGCAGAGAGATTGATTATAGTCTGGAATAACACATAGGCTACTTTTTATCCCGTGGGAATACCAGGATTTAAATCTGCGTGGGTGAAACTGCGGGGCGCTACTAGTGTAGATATAATTTTATATGTAACAAACTTTCGCGTTTACAATAGTAGTAAGATGTATGTGGCTTAGGTGTCTCAATTTCTTGTATCAGGTTATTCTAAATCTAAAGCTTGTTAGCAATATAGCCACGTTGCATCGTGAAAAATCTGAAAGTTTAGCACTATTACTTTGTCTGTACTAAGGCTTATGGTGGACAATCGGACAACGAGGTGGAACGGTAGGCGACAGCGCGTGGAATGCGGTAGTAGAGAGGCAGGTGATCTGTCACTGCTGAGCTGTGGCCAATCGCTGAAATACGAAATAACTAGCCGACGATTGGGATAATCAATCTTGTTTGTTAAAGGTCAAATACAATAGTAATACGTCAGCCGTCTCGCTGTTTTAGCAACAATAAGCCACATTAATGAGCCATTGTTTGGCTGTCTTGAAATAATCTTGAGATGAGGATCTAACCTGGAGGCAATTTTTTTTATGTCAATACCACACGGAATGTTCTGCGACAACACCTACGGTTCAGAGACAATATGGATTAAACTGTTACCCAGTCTAAAACAAACAGTGCTTACTGAAAGTTATCAAAGTTCTACCAAGTTATGGCGAGTCACAGATGCAATGCACGCCTCGAGGTTTGCTCACGATAATCAATTACCTACCCCTACCGTAACATCAGGGTTCTCCAGTCATAAAATATCCCTAGACAGGAATATTGCCCTTGAGGTTTTTTATGATAAGAATGGGCATGTGGACATTTGTTATTGGTACAAACATAATAATACGAAAGCACTTTTCTCTATGTTAATTTTGTCACATAGTGTTTATTATTTATTATTATAATACGCTGGCTTTTGATTTATTTGGATTGTTAACCGTGACATTGTTAACGCGGCTTAAATAATACAATAGATGCAAAGACCTGTTATAATTTGTACCTTTTAACCTATTTAATCTTATTTAAGAAAATGTATTGACTAGGTACTCAACGACGAAAAGCAACAAAGTAGGAGCAAGCTTATCAATTTAGTTGAAATGCTAGATGGAAATATGAAACAGCGAATATTATAATGGATACAGTAAACACAACCCGACTAGGACAGAGATATTAGATAGGACGGCCATTGTTCCTGTTAACAATAACATTTGACAAGCATTGTGGCCTCTATGTCGCCACTTATTAGTTGCGTGCTAGAAACAATACCACACACCATACCGACTCCCATCAATAGGGACTAGCAATTTAACAGCGAAGTTCATTCTTTTAATGTTTTGTTAACATTTTAACAATCTAAATTAATTTACACCGTCTGTCGGTAAAATAAAAAATATAAACACGACTGGTTTTCAGCTCCATGAATCTGGAGATCAGCTATGTATTATTGAATTTTTACCAAAGAATAGAATAAGTTGTTTATTAAACACACAACTGTTATATCTGCCTAGATTTGATTGGGACTGGACTATTAATTCAAAATCTTTCTTTACTGATCTTTTCAGGTAGATGAATCTCATGTGGATCACTCTCGCGTACTCCCAAAAAAGATTTTTTATAGACTAGGTATCAAAAAGCTAACTGAGATTACATTTGAATAAGTGCATCATTCATTCGGCACATTATTCATTCCAGTAAAAATACAATTGAGGCCCCGTGCATAGCCCTAACAAAAGAATAAACACACGTGAGCATTTTGCCGACTCCTGGCAAGATATTTCACCCAGGGCGCACCATACCGATTCAAAACTTTTAGTCTATACGACAGAGTCGGTTTTAGCGAAACAATGAATTTCTCGCCGAAAAAAGGAGCATGCTATCTCGAGTCAAAGTTCAAACTTCGATGCAACGTATGGCTGCGAGGTGAACTTTTACCCTTAAAGCAAGTGAGTTTAAGTAGAAATTCAAATGGGGTCTGGCTCTTAGGGTGTTTTTATTCGGCCGTGTGTCATAGAAGGCGGCAGCGAAGGGTCTGAAGGAAACGCGACAATGTTTATAGGTGACGAGGTTTTGCCTCGAACCGCAATGGAGTCTTTTGTTTTTAGCTCTTATTGTTCAGGCTGTTGGGAGTCATTTTCATTTCTTGAAACATTCTTACTCATACTTCCATGGAAAACCAGTTTCTTTAATTTCTGAACTTGCTATTGAAGTTGAAGTAATATCTATTTATTACTCAAACCTTATTGGGCTGTGAATGCGTATTATTATGTTTTCAAAACAAGTCCACAACATCAGCAGTATTCAATAAAGGTCGTGAGCCAAATACCAATGAGTTGCTAAGTATGATCAATTGCCATATTTATACAGTCCGTAAACAGTATCATTACCTTGAAATCATTGGACTTGTCAGGCAAACAACAATTCAATTTGAGTAGGATTCTTCTATCAATAATAATAACGAAGTAATACTATACTAATATTTAGATCGTAAAATTGAGAAGCTCATGTTTCGGCGACAATTTTTTTTGCAATTTGTTTCTTTGCAGGAGACTTATTCGCTATGACAGGAGATTCCTTGCCTCAAATGGTGTAACGTCAAAACGTGATCTTGGATTTTATTCTTTATGACATAGGATATAATTTGACCTAACCGTGTGATGCCACAACGTTCTCTAAACGCAAACGCGGTTCGATTGGTCATAGTGAATAACGCGTCAGGGTGTTTTCTACTGTTCACAGGCAAAAATATAAAACATCTAGATAATTTAGCTTTTCATCCAACATTTCGTTTTAAACAAAGTAGAACCTGAATAAACTCAAAAACAGTGCGTCCGCATCAATGCCGCTTAATTTGTAAATGAAAGCAGACTTCAATCCCGTATTTAAATATTAAAGGCGTCCTCTTACGCAGATGTTAAACGGTCGGAGGTTGTCCCACTTGCATAATAAATTAAGTAGAGGCACCATTATTTTCTGTGGTAATGTAAATTAAATTTAAGATTGTGGCCATTACTAGTTGTGTAACTAAATCAAATTGTACACGTGTTTTTTATTTTAAAAAGCTTTAAATCTAAACATAGATTAGGATTCTTGAGTCGGTATATATTTTATCGTAAAAATTTAAATATTGAGTTTCCTCTCTGTCCGGGTGTGCCTAAAACGCAGTCTGACTAATTCGCGTTATGCCCAGACCAATCGTGATGTTAGGCCTCTTGTCAATCTATGACTCTATTACTTATGTAATATTGTAAAAAAATATAGACGTAGGTATCATATGAGATATTAAATCAATCACATCTACCAGGAAGGCAAATATAATTTTGAAAAAATGAAGTGTTTGTAATACGAGCTACTGTACTGCGCGACCTTTGTAATCGATGGTATCATAGCAAACCATTTCGACATTACTTAGTCTCGGGGGCACATTCCACGAACAGGTTTTTACTTTTCATTGAATTTACCATATCGCGTGTACCTGCGTTGTTACGTAGGTAAATGAGTTTTAGGAATCCTATTCAGTAAAACTATATTCAGAAAATATTAACTGGATTCCTTGTAAACGAGAATGTTGTCCGACACGAAAGGTTGTATTCTGGTTTCCAAGTGTGTAATTTAATGGAACTTAGGAAATCGGCAGCCAGCCCAATAGGTTACATTTAGCGCTGTTTTTTTTTATAAAAGACCGAGCTTTGCTCAGTTGCTTAACAACGCCATCTGCTGAAGTAGCTTAGAAATTAATAGTACTATTTCTCGCCAATAGTCTTATTTTTCAGTTTTGTTTATGTTTTTCAATGTCTGAAAAAACGGGTTAAAAAGAAATTCTAAAAATGAATCCTAGTTAGATCGATTATCGGTCGTCATATCGGGGCAATGGCTCGCTTAACGATTTTTATAAGCTTATTTATTTTATACTCTATAGGCTTATTTATTTTTTAACAGTGTGTTATCATCTCACTTTTGTTTTTCTCCAGTCCTCCAGTTCGGCTCAAAAATTAGGTAGTTAAAAAACATCAAAAAATCTTGGGTATCAGCGTTTCACTCGATATCGGAATCTGTTTTGTCATTCCGTCTTCCACTAGTGACTTTGGGAAATGTTCATCTCCAAGTACAAACGTGTTACTTACTGGAGATGAGACATGGATGAGACAAACAAAAGTTGTTACAATCTGAGAGAGGATCAGCTCTAATAACAACTAATTGGCCCATAGTGAGACTATAACTTTTCATTATCTCAACGCCCAGATATAATCGCCTCCCGAAACAATTTTCGTTTAATCAACTTTTCCCTTCTTCACACCTTAAATTTGATTCCCCCAAGAACCTTAAGATAGCGGCCAAGTTCCGAGTTCAACGACACATCTTATCTTGGGCTCAGACTTTATCTAACTACAATCCGCATCTTTCCCTCACGCCTTGGCGCTTAATCGATTCTTTTCATCTACAAATTCAACCTTATTTCCATTAGCATAGAAAACATTTCAACCCCTCCGGTAACAATATCGACAGCATGGGAATTTATTGCTTGTGTCAGTGCCTTTAGGTCGTCAATTATACGGACGTGCTCTTGCACAATATTAAGGGTCAGAATTTGCAATGTGCCAAATTTGTGCCAATATTTGTCTAGATTAGATAAAAGTTGGACTCAGTATGGTTTAATCGGTTTTGTGTAAACTTCCGGTTTATGTGAGCCGGAAGTCGATGGGCATGTTAGTAAAATCTTATTATTTAAGTTGTTTACTAACAAGAAGGTTCTTGTTCAATATCATACACACGAGTTACATTATAACATACAGGTAAGAACCACATGGCAAAAAGTATGAAAAACTCGGTCAAAAACGAGTGTTCGGAGTACGAGTGATCGTAGGAACAGAACAATTATTTTTCTCTTCAAAAATTATGTACTCTATAATGACATGACGTAGATGAAAATATCGAGGGGAATTCTGTTAGTTATTCTGGCAGAGGCGATGGGCATTCAACTTGTCACGTATAGAACACCAACTACTTTTAGATGGTGATGCCAACAGTAATCATTGTACGTGTACGTACCTCTGAATAAACCTTGGACATCCTCAAAGAGTCTTGAGTTGGTGATGGAAACTCGTATCTGGGGATAAAAGTCGAGAGGCTGTTTATTTTTGTACTAATTAGACCCCTCTATAGTCAGAGGTTAAAAATAAGTTGATCCAAATCCAACTCACAGATATAAACGTATTCGAATATTTTTAGCCAACTGAAACCCAACACTGCATAATTTAGCTACAAAAAGGTCCCCGAATATTTTCTCATGGCCTTGCGCTAACAGAGACATAACGACTCCCCTTTAGGTCACTTCCCATTCGCGATGTCGACCAGAAAAACAAGCGAGACGGGCTAGCTGTTGAGAACTGTGCAAAGTGCCTCGTATTCTGTTAGGATATTAACTATGCAGACCTGAGGGTCGCACAGGTGTTCTGGTAGGCAAATTGAATATTTGAAAACTTGACTCGGGATCGACTCCGTGTTTTGTAAAAAATTCCAACATGACGGTCTATATATTGCATATTGATTTTTCGTACACACACAATCCTCTATGATTGTGTAAATTAGTTAAAATGCCTCGAATTTACTTTGGGACTCAAGACCAAAACTTAACTTGTAAAAAAACCCCCGACTTTAGTAAGTTTCTGTAAGTAAGATTTCTTAAAATTCTGGGATGAGACAATAAGGCCGTTCTGTTATACCAAAGTTTAGTTGTAGTACCTACTTATAGATATGTGTATGCTCATGAACACATTAATCAAATACGTTGGAAACACGCTTGGCTATTCCAAATCCATTAATAACATTATCAGCTCTATCATCGACACGGCGTGATACTCCTATCCCGTAATTTAATATTCCATGAATACAATAACAAAGCCAGCCTAACGCACGTAAATCAATGCACCACGCTAGAAACGGTACTCATACGGTGTGTTGGAAATCTGATTCTATAACATGTATTCCACATCCATCGAATTCAGATTTCTTGAAGTGTTTGTCGCAACATTTTTGTTAGGACGTCGCGTCGTCGTAGATCTTGCGTGACTTGAGTCAGGATCACCCATACAGCATAGAGCTACGCTTGTGAGGAAGGTTTCCCCTGCAGCGGTGGTCAGTGAACTAGAAGCAGAGGGGAGAAGAGGTCAAGGTATAGCGGCCGGGTTGAAGGCAGTTCCGGGCGGGAGCTCAGCGCGCAGCCTCCGCTGTATCGAGCGGCCGCGCCCGCACCCACGTGCTTCATTCACCGGCATGTCAACCACACGTGTGAGTCTCCTAATTTTTAAATTCTTAAGTATTTATAAATTTGAATCCCTTGCGAAGATAAAATATGGGATCTACTTGGATCTATGCCAATTGTGAGAGCGAATCTCAAAGATCGTAGAACACGCAGACTTATTGGCGCCAGACGCGGGGCTGATGTGGTTAATAGGACAGGAGAAATATGGTTAGGTTAAGTGTCTAGTATTTTATCGATTTACGAAACATATTATACAAAACCTCATTAGGAACAAGTCGTAAAATATGACTATCATGCCCTTCAGTTTAGCAATGCAGCCAGTAGACGAAGAAGAACTGTAATTGTTTTTGTAATGAATTAAATGTGAATATCACATCATAAATTAATGTGCAGATTTAAGTCTTATAATATTTCGTACCAGCCGCTCATCCGTCGCATCGAGGCAATACGCAGATGGATCGGAAACAAGCCGACATCATACATCCGATCAGCTACGCTGCAGCTCGGAACTGGGGCACTTTATCACTTACTAGCAGTGTTGGCCGGCTTGTGTCACAAATAATTGAAGATTCATATTTAACTAGCGACCCGCCCGCGCGCCCCTGCTTCGCACGGGTGCACATATCATGCATGAATTATACATATAAACCTTCCTCTTGAATCACTCTAACTATTTAAAAAAACCGCATCAAAATCCGTTGCGTAGTTTTAAAGATTTAAGCACAAAGGGACATGGGGACATAGCATAAAACAAAGTCGCTTTTTCTGTCCCTATGTAGTGAAGAGTTACTTTGCCATAACCGTGTGACGTGACAACGTGATCTAAACGCAAACGCGATTGGATTGGTCATAGTGAATAACGCGCCAGATATCGATCAGGCAGGGAGAGATGTCAAAGGCCTACAACGAATTCCATTATTAGTTCCAATTACCTATTAGATCACACGGACAGCTCACCGCAACAGACATTAATTTAATCCAGCATGATTCAATATGCAGCTTCCACTTTATTACTCGCTGCGAATTTATAGGATACCGATTTAAAAGCCGATTTAAAGGATTAATCGTGCTGGACCGAAAGCTTGCAGCCAGCTTTGGTTTTTTCCTCAGACAACTAGAGCAAGGCTTCCTTTATTCTATGAAAGGAGTCTGAATTTTCAGCTCAAACCAGTACACTGTGTACACTTTCTGTAAAATGTATTGTTCGTGAACCCTGTTCTTTGAGAAAATGAATATGTTTAACCACTCAAGACGTGTGGCGTGACGCGAATTTCTAATGGGTACTTTGTCAGGCAGATCATACTCAATACATTTATTGCTTATACATATAGTTTAGTTCAGTACATACATAGTTGTTGGGTGTTAGTAAGTATCACATGGACCCTGCATAGGGTATGGCAACATGGAGGCAGGCCGACGTTTAAAATTATTACCAATGCGCATAGTTGGGTAGGCAATAAAAACCTCTGGGTAGGTTTTATCATAGTAACGCAACAAGGCTCAAAAAAATATCATGCTCGACATGTTCTGTTCAAGTTATGTGCTGTTTGACACACACCATCATCCTTTATTCTCCACCAATTTATCTGCGCCAATTTTTCCACCAATTTTTCATTCTGTTTTGCAGCAGGCTTAATCTGTTTCATTATAGGTTGGTACTTCATTTGTTGTAGTTTCCTGTAGGTATGACCTCAATGGCCACCCTTATTCACAGTTAAAATTATCTAAATACCAGCGCTTAGTTTGTTACAGGCCTGAAGCTACACAAACTAAAAACTAATAATGATACTCAGAATTTGGGTCAAATAAAAAAGTTTTCTTTCTTTCTTTCTAGTTCTTCGCAACCAAGCCTTAAGCTCCGCAAGAAGCTCTCGCCCGAGCAACAAATGTTGACGTGTGTCGACAGTTTAGCAACTAATTTTTGCCATGAATACGGGGCTTTAGACTAACTTGCAAGAAAAATGGGTTCTTTATGAACATTTCTACAGAAAAATTAAGCTCCAATGTTCCAATCCTCCAATGTATCGGATATACAAACAAGCTTCTCTGAATCACTAAGGAAGTTATCTGTATAACGTAGCTAGTAGGTATCTACAAATAACGCATGAAACTATAGCGGGAATTATCTCGCTGTGTAAAACTTGCAGGAAGCTGAGTGAAGCAGCGAAATTACTTTTCAAAACTACGCTTTTAGAGCTAGGACGATATGCTACGGGACGCACAAGTTCTGATGCTAGAAAAGATTGGCATTAAAAGGAACCTGTATCATCACTACATAGTATAAAACAAAGTCGCTTTTTCTGTCCCTATGTCCCCATGTCCCTTTGTATGCTTAAATCTTTAGAACTACGCAACGGATTTTGATGCTGTTTTTTTAATAGATAGAGTGATTTAAGAGGAAGGTTTATATGTATAATACATGCATGATATAGTAGAAAAACAATTTGCACCCGTGCGAAGCGCGGGCGGGTCGCTAGTGTTTTATATTGTCGGAATCGCATGACCGCCGAAACTTTTCATTTGACAAATAGTTTTTAGAATTTTGGATGGCGGCTAACTCTGCCGAACTGGAGTCACTAGACTTATGTACGCCTGCAAAACGCCAACGGCCAACGCCTCCTAGCTAATCATGATCTTCAGGAATGAAGTACCGACCACGAAGAGTTCATGCAAATCAAGGCACTTTGTTGGCACAGGAGATGGAATAATACATTTTAAAGTTTATTTTTCATCCAGTTCTAATGCGTTCTAGGTATAAAAATACCAGTAGAAGTCTAGGACGTTACGTTACACCTGTGAGACGTTTCATGTACGGCTGCGAAACAGATTAAATCAAGGAAACTGAGTTTGAATACAGGAAACTGACAATAATGCTTTCCCAGTATTAAAGGACATCTGAACGAGCAACCTAAGTTTTGAGACTACCACGTAATAGATCTGTGGACCTGACTGAGACGCGCCGAGATAAAGGTGAACGTTCGTTCAATTCCCGTTTCAATAAGTAATCTATACCAATTACCTATCCCTCATGTTGGGATCTTATACCAATCAATAGTTTTTTTTTTTAGTTTCCGTATTTCCCTGTTGCTACATGTGAGCTATGCTATATTACCTTTTAATATAATTTTCATGTTTAGTTAAGACCTAAATTTAGTTTGTTTATTTTACTCTTAGTTTTCTACTTTGTTATGTAATTTCTCTTAAATCTTTGCTTTGTTTCTTTATTTGCTATCTTTGTCCTTATCAAATGTGCACTACCCAAAAATGTTTTCCCATTACCCAAAGGTTAGCTGGTAGATAATGCTATCCAGCATTAAGCTCGCCTATGTACACTGTATTTTTGTGCAATAAAGAATTTTCTATCTATCTAATAAGCACCTATACCTATGTACCTCAAACATACTACATAACTTATACAAAATCTAACCATTTGATAACCGAATCGCAAGAAGTATTATTTAATAGCAACTCCGTTCTAGATAAATTCGCTCAATTGAACTAATTTAATTAATTGATACGCAAGACGACCATCACAAAAACCCAGGTTCCGGTAATGATTGCTTTGCAAAACTGTACTCTAAAATGTGAGAGTCAGAGTCAAATATCACATAAAACGAGAAGATCTGAAGACGGGATATAAACTTGAAATATTTAAGGCAATTGGGTTGAATATTGAAATGGCTTTTGTATTGAGATAGATGGCGAATTCGGTGATTGCGTTCAGATAACAATATTTAGGTAAGTATTGCAGCATTTAGCTATAAAGGGAAACTTGCTACAGTCATCATACCATTTAAGCAAGACCTAACATAAATCCCTAAACACGTAAGGTCTTATTCATATTGTTCGCTAAGCATTTAGATAAAAAAATAACCGCTGAGTATGTTGCTATTTGCCTTCTTTCATGTCAACGAAGGCACTTTCTTGATGAAAGTGACACGTAAACAAAGAGCCGATAGAAACATTTAAAAACATAAAGCACGATAGATACGTGACCTACAATGCAGCGCCCTGTGCCCTTCAACGTGAGGCATACAGAGCATGCAACTATGCCTGGCAGAAAATAGGCAGATTTACTTACAAGTCCTTGTAGATTTGTGCTGCTCTGTATTCTCATATACTTATCTCCGGGTCGAAACAAAAGCATAACATTTCCGAGTTCTTTTGCTCCATGCATATCTTTAAACTTCCTGCACACCTCGTATATAATTCGGCGGACGTTGCAATACGAAATAACTTGTTCTTGTCTCGGGTTTGAGTTGAATTATTCGTGTGTAAAAGCTGACCTTTCGTTGTTCTCGGTGTGGGAGGGAACAAAAATGCAATTTCAATAAAAACGTCTATAAAATGCATATTTATTACTGTTTAAATTAAATTCCAAGACTCTCTTGTTGTTATGTAGAGTTTCATCATAGTTTATAAAAAGTTAAGTTTATCGAATACAAGTTTCCTTGTATTTTTCACAGTCGCATTAAAAACCTTACAATGATCTTCGTTCGCAGGTTTAATTATTAAATGCCTATTCAAAATGAATCATTTCTATGACATCACAAATCCAGAATAATAAAATACCTATTTAATTAATAGAGCTCCTTAATTCGACGCGTTTGGTTAAGTGCCATAATAAGATGCGTCATCCGTGAAGTTATTGTGGAACTGGGTTAAAACGAAAAATAATAAAACGAGAAATGATTGACGTATAATTTACACGCTTAGTCATTAGTTCTACCCAACAAATAATCATGTTTTGGTCTGATTGAAAAACAAACGTATTTGCATCAAAGAAGGCACTTAATTCTCCGACTTAGAAAATGGCTCAAAATGTTTTTTTCCGGGATATAGGATGACGCTCATGTTACCAGTAACGTTTTTAAGCTCATTTTCGTCAGCCTGAGGTAAAAACATGCTCAGTATTAATACTAAAGTTAAATACAACGTTCTATTTGTTAGCTGGTAGAACTACCTTCGTAAGCTACCGTCGGAACCGTCTATCATAATTTTACTGACTAGTAAAGCTGACTAGACGGACGCTTTATTGGTGGATAAACACTACCTAGCCATTCCAAGTTAGGAGCAGGATAACAATTAAATGTAAGTCTCTATTGACTCAACACCGCTGGAAAGAACTGTAGGAGGCCTTTACCCGTGAGGGGTCCTAAGTAAGAAACATGAATAGGTACAGATTTACAAAAAGAAACAAATATTAATAATGAAAATAAGCGTGACGAAAAAATACCTATATGTACTTAATATAAATAAGTAAATAAACTTATAAAATTCAAGAAATTAAGTAAGTACATCTGTATGCCTCAAGTTGATGGACGCAGGGCAGTGCATCGTAGGGCACGTTCCTATTGTGCGTGACCTACGGGGCAATGTTTTGTTTATAGGTGATGGTTACCACTTAACATCAGGTGGGCCATCTGCTTGTTCCATCAGCTAGTTGTATAAAAAAAAAAAAAAAAAAAAGTAAATCATTAAAAGTAAATGTTAAGTGTCTCGATGAAATTGTTACCTAATTTAAGTTTTAGGGAATAAACAGGCTTTTTCATTTTATTTTATTGACTCAATGATATCTAAGAATTAGGAACCTTTTAATATTCCCTCCTCGATTAAGCAGTTACCGAGATAAGTACTTCCTCCACACTCAAATATGTGGGATACACGTATTCAGGCATCGGCAACTACTTATACGGAAAGCGGGATACAATGCACTCACTTCCGCTTGAGAAGCCTAAGGTTTGCTTAGCGCTTCCTGCTTAGTTTCGTTATGAAAATAAATAATGGGATCGATCGTAATAGGTAATGGTGAGTGCCATATTCGATGGATCATGAAACTACTTATGATATTTTTTGTCATGAATTTACCTAGTTATAGGTTTTTATGTTACAAAACCAACAAACATGTCATGTTAACTACTACTTAATACTGTTATGATTATGTTGGTTTTATTTTCGTTGCACCCCATAAAATAAGAAACCCTTGGAATCGGAATTCCTATCCTCGACACATTATAAATAACTAGTGGCTCTGGGGTCAGTAGACCTCGCGAGCATACTAAAAGTGAGCTATTTGAGGAATGTAATGTGCAAGTGCATTTTCCGTTTTGTGATTTTTTTGATCTTTTTGATTTTTTTTGCATCATCTTGTCTAGAATAAAGTCCTTTGTGTTTCTCTCAAATTTGATTAAAAACCATCGATTGTTTGATGAGCTATCCTGTTCATCATGCTGAAGATCCTTATCAGATCTTCGCCAAACTTTTATGAGACCAACTTATAGTTACTACCTTTCAAATAAAAAAAGAATAATCGAAATCGGATTTCATTTGGTGGAGATATCCAGTATATCAAATAGCCCCCTTTTTGCCCTTTTTTTGGGGGAAGTACCCCTCCAATCAAAAATCCCCGACGACAAAAAAAATCTAATAAGTCATATAACCTGTGTACCAAGTTTCGTCCAGATCGGTTGAAAAATGCGACCTGTAGAGGAGAACAGACAGACAGACATCCGGACAAACGCATTTTTGGCCAATGTGGAAACTGAGACGCTTCGCTCGCTCGGTCAATTAGATAGATTTTTAGTTCGTTGAAGCCAGTCATTATAGGTGCGTAGATTACGTCCTTTTTCTAGTATAAAAAGTACAATATCTTATTAATAACCAATAACGTAAATTACTTAAGCAATAATAATTACTTCAATGTAAAAAAAGAAAATCCCAAGGCAACTTTTAATAGTTCAATCTCATTATAAGTTCTGGCGAAGATCACAATAAAGCTTAACGAGATCAGAAACAAATTATCAGGAGCCTAAATAGGAGGTTGGAACGTCCTACTGCAGAATTGCGGTACGAGGTACAGAATGTAAACAAGTGGGTAACATTTTTACTATTTTATTTGTAACCATATGGATATGGAAGAGCGAGGCTCCCTAACACAAGTATTACATACTTATAAGAGGGCTTAACACTGTAAAATTTTTACTTATAATGGTTACAGAATCAAAAAAAAAAAAAATAGGAGGTTGGAACGTCCTACTCCAGAATTGCGGGAAACATATAAATAAGCCCCGCAAATTGAATCATGAGCTCCATTTTACAGAGTAACTCAATCGGCTGGACCGATGCGGTAAACGGATGAACGTAATGTAACACAACACCATGTAATAAGATTACAGCAATTACACGGTCGACGACCTGCAAATTCATCAACTGCTTCTAGCAGCTTGATGAATTGTCGGGGATGACATGACACAAGAAATTCATTAAGATGGCATCATGACATTTACGAAACGGCGGAGATAACGCTCAGAATAAATGGATGCTGCTGCTTGGCTTTGTACTTGCGAGTGCCTAATGGGAATCAAGAAATAAATAAAAAATAATGAAAGAAATATCTGGTTGTTGTCGCACAAACATACGTGGAGCTACAATTTCGGTGAGGCAAACACACCCGCACTTGAGAGCACTGCACCTATAGACGAATAATACCTAAAGGCATTTTATTTTATTAACATTGTATGAAGTTATTGTAGGTAGGCAACTGTAATGACTATTACTATATAAGGGTTTTTTTTTTAAATAAATATATATATTGTTAGCAAGTTCTTCAAGTGACTCACGCCGCGCGCCGTAGCGCTGTAGCGCGCCTATAAAAGCGAACACAAACAGACGGCGGGGCTCTTTCGCTCGTTGGCGTTCGATGCGTAAACATCAAGGGAAAGTCGTTCTGATTTGTTGTGGACATTTAATTAGGTCATAAGAGCTATTTTTCGAAGTGATTATTCTGTGTAAAAGTGGTGTTAATGGTGTCCAGTTCCATTTTGGTTGCTTTTAATTGATTTGATGAAATTGTTTTTCTTCATACTTAAAGTTAGGTTTTCGGTTGATGTTTTTTTTATCTTTAAACCATTGTGGTTGCTTATATCATTCGTGGGATAAAAGAGCCTAGAACTAGGCCCACAGGGAAGACACCAAAACGGAACAAGCCTACCCGCACTAAGATAAAATTTTCGATCTTTGCTTTCTATTGCTATCTGCGTTGTGTGACTTCACTAGCTACAGCTGTCCTAGACTTTGCGGATGTGGACATTCTGTTGTCAGAAGAAGCCAAGGGTTTCTGCCTGGAAAACGGTCGTTGATTTGCTGAGGGGTTGCGCTCGGGAAGGCTCTGTTTCAGGACAGCAGAAGCCACAACCCGCTACTAGCCTTTGTTTCAGTGTTTTTGATCAGTGTAAGACGTGAAGGATGTTGGGGGCCAGAGTCGGATCCTTAATCATTTCTTCACTTTCTAATCAGTACTTTTTGTTCAAGAGGTATGTTGTAGCTATCCAGTTGGTGCTGTTTCGGGCCTCCGGGGTGGCTTGGATAGTCATGTCTAGAAGCAAGACGATGACAAATCAAGACGTCAATTTATGTCGCGAAACCGTAAATACCTACAAAGAGAATGCTACCACGGTTATTTAAGTGGTACCTACCAGTTGATGTGTTTGTGAATAGTGGTTTAACTATTTCATTGATTCCAGAGTCTGTAGCCAAACACCTGCAATGCACCGAAACGCTGTCATTTCATGTTCTGCGTGGCATAGGTAGTGAGGAGGTACAAACCTCGTGCTGTACTACTTGTTCGTTCGAGTTTTCGAGATTACCCACGAACTTGATTTTCATGTCGCGGTGTATGAACACGGCACCAATGTGCTAAATAAGGATGGCTTGAACGCGGGGTGTGCAACGACTTACACGAGCTGAGAACGTTCGTAAGGATTCGTGACTCATGAAGGTCACGTCGTTTACCAGCGCATCATAGCTAACAAGTTGACCGTTCACTTGTCTCTTGATGATGCTATGCGTCTGCTTCAAACTTATGTTTCTGTGACTGCGTCATTCCTATGTTTCTTGGCGAAAATAAAGTAATTGTGAACTGGGTATGTAGTTTGAATTGCTGACTGATTAAATGAATACATGTGTGTTTGAGTTTTCTTTGCCCCTTCCTGTTAAGACACAGTGGTCCTGTGTGGTAGAGGTACTTCATGGGAAGGTGTTGGTATTCTGGTAATTTCTGACTGATTAAATGAATACATATGTGCTTGAGTTTTCTTTACTCCTGGTAATCGGTAAGGTACGGTAGTTCTGTGTGACAAAGGTACTTTTCGGTAAGGAGTTGGTAATCCGTAAGGTACGGTAGTTCTGTGTGACAAAGGTACTTTTCGGTAAGGTATTGGTAATCCGTAAGGTACGGTAGGTCTGTGTGACCAAAGGTACTTCTTGGTAAGGTGTTTGTTTTCTGGTAACTGGTAATAGCTGCAGCATGCATCTACACGTCTATAAATCGAAGCTGGTCGAGCTTGCGTTTATATCGACGACGTTTTGTTGCCTAGCGACACGATTGAGGAAGGTGATGCTTCGTGAGGTACTTGGTACACTGACCAAGGCAGGGTTCTTTATCAACCTGGTGAAATGTAAGTTTGGGTAGGTACGACAAAGATTAAGTACCTAGGAAGGACGGTTAGCAATGGGCAGGTGAGCCGAGTGAGTATTGCTTTCTGTTATATTTTATGTGAACGGGATTTTTATTATTGGTATCGATGAGTTGTACCTTTATGACAATGTGACGATGTAACTTCGAAGAATAATGCTTCTAGCTAGTAAGTGTAAAGCGATCATTTGCTATGGTCAGGTAAGCCGAGCGAATGCTACAAGTTTTTGATTTACGGTATCGTCTAAACATTATGGCATGGAGGTAAAACGTTTAAAGTGTTCGTAACTTCTTGTAGCTGATTTACAGATCAGTACAGTGTAGTTCTGGTGACTTAACTGATTCCATGCAGATAATGGAGAGATGATGGGGAACCACGCGAGGTTCTTGTGACGTAGATAAGAAAAAAAAAAGACTAGTTACCTTTGTTTGAAATGTTTTGATTTTTATTCTTATTGTCTAGAAACTCAACTTGCAAAAAGTTCGTCTTGTGCCGAGACGCGGCAGATGATGCTCGCGTGCAGAGACGCGAAGCCATGTGGGCTTTCGCCTGCAGTGTCGTGAGGCTTTATAAGCCTTCGCCTGCAGGGACGCGAGGCCTTAGGAGCCTTTGCTTGCAGCGACGCGAGGCCTTAGGAGCTCCGCCTGCAGCGACGCGGCAGAAGACGCTCGCGTGGGGCAAGTGGCCCTCGGTACCGATTTATCGGCCGGCAGACCTGCTGGTAGTGTGTAACGCTAGACAGGTAGGGATTGACTATGAGTGAGTCTCCCTGAAGTCCTTACATAAGCGTTTTGGACTCGTCCAAATGGGTGGACGGCAGACCCTGAATTGGGTAGACGCGTGCTGCGTGGCGCGGATGGCCTTTCCGGTGAGCACCGAGGCAGAGCGGCCATGCGGAGATGCAGAGACCGTAAGCGTCGCGCCATGTTGGAGAAGAGTAACAGGGTCCTATTTTTCATTATTTGAGACGTCTCTGAGGTGAAGTCTGTGAGATGAGTTTTTATGGTGATGAATGTTCAGTGATGTATAAATTAAATGAAAGGGATATTGTGCAAGGAGGATGAACAACTAAGTGCCAGCTTAGAGAAACTGAACACCCATTTAAACACGTTGTTTCCTTGCAGATGATGACCTAGATGAGGACATGTTTCACCGGAACAACAGGCTAATCTGTCGGGACGCCAGAGCGTCAGGAGAGGCCGTGTTAGCAAGTTCTTCAAGTGACTCACGCCGCGCGCCGTAGCGCTGTAGCGCGCCTATAAAAGCGAACACAAACAGACGGCGGGGCTCTTTCGCTCGTTGGCGTTCGATGCGTAAACATCAAGGGAAAGTCGTTCTGATTTGTTGTGGACATTTAATTAGGTCATAAGAGCTATTTTTCGAAGTGATTATTCTGTGTAAAAGTGGTGTTAATGGTGTCCAGTTCCATTTTGGTTGCTTTTAATTGATTTGATGAAATTGTTTTTCTTCATACTTAAAGTTAGGTTTTCGGTTGATGTTTTTTTTATCTTTAAACCATTGTGGTTGCTTATAATATATATATATATATTTAAAAAAAAAAAAAAAAAAAAAAACAAGAACAAGAACATTTTTTAGAAACAAGAAATTAATACATAGATAAATTAAAATTGTACCTATAAGAACAATGCGAGAAATATTAACATATAGATAAGTATAAGTTACTCTAGAAAAAGTCCCTGATTATGTTAGGGGAAACAGAATATGTTATTAATTATAACATACAAACAAAAAAAAAAAATAATGACTATTACTAGGTACTTACTTTGTGGTCTAGTTACATTGTGATCTATGCTATGTTATCAAGTTGCCGGACGCACAGCCGCCCACAGACCACTAGAACAGATAATTTGTGTAGAGTTTGATAAGGAGACGCTATCCGAACTTTGGATGCTACTAATGAGTTCTCATGATATTATGTACTTCTAAGCACACTACAAATGAGGACTCAGCAGTACTTTAGATATCAGCTACTTAATGAGAATAAAGGTGATGTCATGGACTAAGGTTGAAGTGATGTCCTATCAATTTGCCTTTTTGGAATAAGAACAAGAATTGGTGAAAAGAGCTAATGTGACTCTCGCTCGCACGATTTGACTTGTTGAAGGATATAAAATCACAAAACCCATTTTCGAAAAATCGCAAACAACCATTTTGTGGGCAATCACATTGCGCACAGTTTAGTAAAAAAATCATTTTGATCTGTACAAGTTTTCCTACTTAAAAGTTTGCTTTTCTAGTTTTCGTACATAAACAAACGTTTGAGTAGGAAAACTTGCATCGATCAAAATCAAATTTTTACTCAACTGTGTGCAATGTGATTGCACACAAAATGGTTGTTTGCGATTTTTCAAAATTGTATTTAGTGATTTTAATATCTTTCAAAATGTCGAATCGTGCGAGTGAGAGGAATATTAGGTGTTGTCAACGCCTTAAACTAAAATGTACCATAATGGCTACAATAGTACATGCAATGTTTAGTTCGGTTTAGGGCTGTGTTAAAAATGTCCATCAATACTTTTTTAATCATGAATAGATCTGCGTACAGTTTTTAAAAACAAAAGGTACAATCATTTCAGAAACAAAGTAGGTGCATTGACCAGTCATATAATCTTATGGCGCGCAAGTCACGATATTTTACTTTCCATCGAAGGTAAGTAGGTACGTACCGTACGAAAGGTTAGAGCAATATTTCATTCAGCTTGATTGCCCCATCTAAAGTGCAGTCTTCTAATGAGTACAAATGAATCACTTTGTAGAAAACCACATTGTACGGAAACAGTTTAAAATAATGTATTTCCGCCATTAGAGACCACGGTAGCCTTAATATTCACAGAGTTCTATGCTAGTAGTAAGTACTTAAATACATAGATATACACATCGATTATGTAGAGGCAGATTATTCTTCGTGATCATCATTTCGATGGGTAACTTTTAGATTTAGATGGTACGGAATGGACCGCTAGAGGTACGTCTGAGTCTTGAATCATCTCCGTACTCCAGAGAATACGTGGAACTGTCCGTACCGGCCCCAGCGCTCGTTATGACACTGGCAACTGTTACAAAGCAATTCCTTTTCATATTTTTTCAAAAACCTATAAGAGCAGGACCCTAGGTTCAAAATCTCCAAAGCGGATATCAACCAAACACATTCAATTCCAATTACTCCAAATTGAATCAATTGATTTATGCGTTAGTTCAGTTGCTACTTTGTTAGCCAAACCAGTTAAATTAAACGAAGGGATCGGTGCTTGTTTCTAGGAAATGAGAAGGAAACAGCCGTTATGCTGAGTTATTACCTAGTACCGAGTTTCTCAATACCTAACCTAGGGCGATAAATACCTCGCCTAAAGAAGAAAAGTACCTCTAAAGAAAATACCTCTTCGCTCACGGTCGGGATTCTATGATTGATTTTTTTTCCCTCTGTATTCTATTTACTTAATGTTATTTGGTCCATATTCATACTTTGTGTGTGATCTCTTGTAGTAACAATCTTCGTAACATAATGACGGCACGACTACACCTCTTTGGCTCTTATTATTCTTCCCAGCTGTTCTTTCGTCAGCCTCTCAACCCCTCCCTTAAATCCCTTCGTCGAAACCCCTGGCTGGAGAAAATTAAGTTGAGTTTCGCGTCCAAAATTAAAACTTAGCCCGGGTTTTTCTACATTACTGCAGTTTCATAACGTCTGCATTTAGTTTTTGAGCTCCAACGAGATCTGGCGAGCTAAAGGTTAAACCCATAAACGGTTCTGCCTCAAAATAAAGTCGCTAGGTTTCATCCACGGTTTTTCTCATGGCTTTCCTTTTTAGGAGAATAAAAAGTAGGAAACAAAAATTATAGGTATGGTGACGTAAACATTTACGTACCTACCAAGGTAGGTAGGTAAGTAGGTATAGGTACTTACGTTTGTGAATAAATCTTCTAGTCTTGTTTTGATCTGTAAAACAAGACCTAATTTGACTTGCTAAAGGAACAAGCATATTTTTTTTTTATATAACGAGCTGATGGGACTAGCAGATGGCCCACCTGATGTTAAGTGGTAACCATTACCTATAACAAAGCATTGCTTCGCAATTCACGCATTAGACTCTAATGCGTGAATTGCGAACATGACCTACCTACATGACATTCCTCTAATGATTAGAGGAATGTCATGTAGGTACCAAAAGTTATACATACTTACACAGATAAAGTTTAGATTGTACCTAATTAGATCTATCATACAGAATTGCCTCAAGACCAAAATATTGACAAAAACATTAACCTGCATTGATCTACCTTCACATGACTCACTAGGGTGGCCAGAAGCAATAACTATGTAAACTCCCCTTACGTATTTATTTTGGGGTTGTCATGGCCTTGCAGTTCCCTCTAATTTAAGTAAGACTGAATTGGGAAATGGCAAAAAAATATGGTGAAAAGTTAGAACCAGAAAAAAATTGAAAAATTAGAACCATTAGTGATCAATTTTTAAGCCCTCCAAGCTATTTTGGGATATGTTCGTTCATAGAAAGACACAAGATTCAGATACCTACTTGCAGGTATTTTGGTTACTTATGGGTGTTTTGGTTGAAAAATTGGATTTTGTAAGAACGTAATTGAATACTTTACAGGTAGAATTAGAATGTTAGGTTCCTTGGTACTTACTTACCTACAAGAAGATAATTTAATGTTATGTTCTGTGGTTAGAGCAAAAGTACTTATAGCAATTTATAGTATAGCTATTACTTACGAGTAAGTACCTATAAATAAGACACACATTGGTTTTACTTATGAGTAAGTACCTATAAAAAAGCCACACATTGGTTTTACTTATGAATAAGTACCTATAAATAAGCCACACATTGGTTTTACTTATGAGTAAGTACCTATAAAAAAGCCACACATTGGTTTTACTTATGAGTAAGTACCTATAAATAAGCAACATTGGTTTTAAATAGGTGCTAAAAGATCCCTGTTCAAGGTAAGTAAGTAGATAACTTATATTTATTTAAACAAAAGTTGTGTCAACATTAACAAATTTAAAGAAAAATAGGTAGCTAAGTACTTAGATCTAATTGATCATTGCAATAAGTTTTACCATAAGTAAGTATAGTAACTTACTTATAATCAACATTTTTCTTCTTCAGGTAACCACAGGTTTCTGAATCAGAAACCAGTGGTTAGTTCACTCTAAAATTTGAGCTCTCAAGCTTGATCAAAGCTAATCGGCTGTCAAGTCACTTGCTATCTCTATCGAATTTGAAGTAAAAGCTGAAATAGCAAGTGATTTGACAGCCGATTAACTTATATTGAGCTTTTAGAAACTGGCGGTTATTAACTCTTAAATTACTTACTTATTTCACATGCAAAATAAAATGACTTTATTTAAGTTTCAAATCAGCAAATGTTCATTGCAATCTGCAATCAACGGGCTGGTTATAAGTTCTGCTCATGCTGGGAAGTATTCCAGTGAATAGAATCAATAAATAGTGAAATAAATAAATAAATAATAGAGCCTGATTTACTGGTTTAATTTGTTTGCTGGCTTCCAGCATGTTTATGTGCTTCAGCTTTTTCTATGGATTTGACTCCATTATCTGATGATGCTAGAATTACCTTCTTCACAGATTAATGGCTTAGCTTTGATTTAAAAAGATTATCGGGTTGGCTCTACAATCCTTGTACCTGGATTGAGGATTGAGGGTAGGGGGTTGGGGGTAGGTGGCAAGTCATTTCCTTGAGTCTTTTTTTCTAGGAAATGAAAAAACTATAATTTCACTGTGTCAGCTAAATTACTAGTAAGATTAGGGGTTTTTTTAAGTGAATATAATTGAATTACTTAAGTACATTTTAATTTTTCAAATCCTAGACAAAAAGACTCAAGAGAAGAACTTCCCATTAGGTTAGGGGTTTTTTTATGTGTTAGGGATTGCTATAGTTTAACCATATTTAAAATCAATAGAATAACATTTTATCCTGAAACTCAGATCCCTACATTAGATTATATGACATTTCACACGCAAACCATTACTCGTACAATCCCCTCGACCCCACAAGGGGTGGGTCGGTTCGGTATATAAATGCCCGCATGCCAACAATATAAAGACGCACCAAGCAGACTGTAAGAAAGAACTCAGTTGTAAAAAAGGTACCTACCTCATAAACTTCCCGAAATTCTGAGCAGAATCCCAATCTTGAGCCGCTGTAACAAATCCCTGCACAACCACAACGAAAATCCAAATATTTATGGCACACAAAACTAATACACTTGGGTCATCAATAAAATCAACACAGAAAACTAATATACGTTTCCTTTTAGTGATAAAATGTCCGTGAGCGATGGGAAACAGACAAATTGTAGCATTTCTTTAGCTCAAGTAAAAAGAGAGAACGAGCAAGTCTGACATACAACACGACCGCCTCCACAAAATTCTAGAGAAAACTGACGGACTGACTGCTTTGATTGATTGATTCATGATTGATTTGATTGTTGAGGTTTGATCCTTTGACTGACTGAGGCTGATTGAACTGCTGCTATAATAATATAATATAATATATTATAATATAATATAATATATTATAATATAATATAATATATTATTATAGCAGCTATAATATTCTATACGTAAGTTCTATAAAGCCCAAATACACATGCCATGCCCGTAGCTGGCACACTTTCATGCAAGGTACGGGCACATACGTTAATAGGCATGCCTGTTCCTGGCATGCATGTAGACTCGAGTCGACTGAACTGCGAGACTGAAAATAAGTTGATTTTTATATTTTGCCCTCATATACATAAATAAAACTAGTGGCTCTGGGAGCTGTAGACCTCGCGAGCATACTAAAAGTGAGCTATTTGAGGAATGTAATGTGCAAGTGCATTTTCCGTTTTGTGATTTTTTTGATCTTTTTGATTTTTTTGCATCATCTTGTGTAGAATGAGGTCCTTTGTGTTTCTCTCAAATTTGATTGAAAACCATCGATTGTTTGGTGAGCTATCCTGTTCATCATGCTGAAGATCCATATCAAATCTTCGCCAAACTTTTATGAGACCAACTTATAGTTACTACCTTTCAAATAAAAAAAGAATAATTGAAATCGGATCTCATTTGGTGGAGATATCCAGTATATCAAATAGCCCCCTTTTTGCCCTTTTTTTGGGGGAAGTACCCCTCCAATCAAAAATCCCCGACGACAAAAAAATTCTAATAAGTCATATAACCTGTATACCAAGTTTCGTCTCGATTGAAAAATGCGACCTGTAGAGGAGAACAGACAGACAGACATCCGGACAAACGCATTTTTGGCCAATGTGGAAACTGAGACGCTTCGCTCGCTCGGTCAATTATTTATTTATTTTATTTAGAAACATTAAATCCATGCTAAAATACAAAAAAGATGATAATAACTGGGAGCCGCAAAAAGCATAATAAGTTTGTACTGTTAAAATTATAATAACCTTTTCATGAATATGACGTGAATTAGTCTTTTAAACTTATGCTCTAGGTACATACTTCTTAAAAAAAACTACTGGAAATAAAAAATACTTTGATAAAGAATATGCCTAGCCCACCGTGTCCGTCCTGCAATACACATTGTAATTAATGAAAAAACAAATTCGTAAAATGAATAGGTATTATGTTCTAAAATTATACGTAAGGCAAAAAGCTTTTTATTTCATATTTAAGTCCAACCTAGGACTTCAGGACCTAGGTTATACTTAAACGTGGATTCAGTCAATAAATGGGTTACAAAAACAGGTCGTTTTCGATCTCGATATAAAAGCGAGGGCCATCGCGCAGCACTATTTAGGCTGATAGGTTGGTAGAACTGTTGTTGTTTGATGTACATATTGGTTCTGTTGGTATTGAAGTGCCATGTAAATAGATCCCATTGGCTCTGTACTAAATCCCGCCTCTTCTCGTAAAGTCAAAGTCAAAGTCAAAATATGTTTATTCAATAAAATCACAAGGACCATCTTGAACCGTCTTAAAACTAGGTGACTCTAGTGCCAGTTCCACGCGACCAACACCGAGAAGAACAGGCAACAAACTTGGCTTGGTAGCTTTACTACATTCTCTTTGACTCTTGCGGTTCAGTTAAATTCAGATTCATTCATTTCATCACAACAAAACAAAGCGGGGCGCCTATTTCCACCGACTTTTTTCAACTTTCATTCAGTCTTTTTTTACATTTTAAACTTTCTGATTCGTAAAACAAAAATACGAGCATAATTTCATAACTAATTGATATCTAAATAATGTTTATGCATGCATTGTCAAGAAATTATTATAAAATGATGACATTTTATTTCATGCACTTTAGCAAACATTTATATTATGGCGGTATAAATCTTTAATGCATTAGCTTTGAGAGATACATAGAATTCAACATAGTTAGTATGTGGAAATGATGATGATGATGATCTAGAAAGTCGGTAGGAATAATATTATGATGAGTTACAGAATACCAGATAGTTCCATTTCACCTAAAAACTAGCAAACTACTGTGTTACACTTTTGCGTGACACAGATTCAAGTCTAGTTACTATGAAAATATGCAACTTACGTACTTGCCAAACACAAACAAGTCAATGCCAGTTTCCAACTGAATTTCCCTAGATAGCTTAAAATTGCTAATTCAGATTAAAAAACGGGATACCTACTCAATTTAAGTTGGTTTATGACATTGTTTTGCAACAAAATAATTAACAGCACCATAATATTGTTATAATTTTAAGTGCTGTAATCCTAATTGTTTCTCGAGCTGAGAGTTGTATGCCTACCTACTAGTGGAAACAAGACATATTTTGATTCTCTAATCAGTTTGCTAATCCTACTTCCTAATCCTAATATAATATTATAAATGCGAAAGTTTGTGAGTATGGATGGATGAATGGATTGATGGATGTTTGTTAATCTTTCACACCGGAACGGCTGAACGGATCCGGCAGAGCAAACAGAGATTGGCAGAGAGATTGGTTATAGTCTGGAATAACACATAAGCTACTTTTTATCCTGTGGGAATACCGGGTGTGGGCAGATTTTCATTTTACCGTATTTAGCTGTAATACATATTTTAGTTCCTAAATAATAACTAGATGTCGCCACAGGAAAGATTAGCACGCGCTATCGTTGCGTTTTGAGCAATGAGTGATATCAGCAATCGTTTTATAAATATTTTTCGATCACCGGGATCACCGGGATTTAAATCAGCGCGGGTGAAACCGCGGGGCGCAACTAGTTTACTATTCTCTACATACATGCCCTTATCATCTTATAATAAATTTTAAATTTAATGAAAGAAGACGTATAAGTGAGTGTAGATAAAGGTTTCTCTACACTCGCATACGTACGTTTTACTTCAAATATCTTTCTAATTATATTGTTTCTCACTCTATCCCTCAAATTCACCACCTACCTTACTATACATTAATGTCAGCACTAACACTCCCTTGCAAAGACAGTCGTGCCTATACGGATAGTTTCCAGATACCTACTCTTATACATGTATAGTGCCTGTTATCTCTATTTCCAGCACCATGAAATGAGCCTGCGGGGTTACTGGAGACGTTTGTAAACATTTTTTATCTTTGGTCTATGTCAACACTGTGACCATTCAATTAGCAGAATATGAAACTTTTGACAATGACTGACAAAGAATGAATGGTCACAGACGTCACAGTGCTGCAGTGTTGACTTAAATCATTTTTTTACAAAAGTCTCATGTAACCCGCTGGCTCAAGTTACCCCGTTTGACTGCAGTCACTCTTTTTAAAATATCATTTGCATGCTTTCCATCCTTTTTCCTCGCATTACCATCTTTCTTAAATAAAGTCCCTAAAATATAAATTGTCTGGTAGTAGTTATTTTTGGTTCTCAAACGTAAAATAGCTGAAACTGACTATGTATGTAGCCAATATTGGTTGGTTTTATTTATAAAGGAAGTTGCTAATTACTTGTATTATAGGCTAACTTTGAGTTGGCAGCATTTTTTGATAGCAATCAATAGCAAGTAGTTATTATTTGACACTATGAAATGTCAGTTTCGACAGTAAATACCGGATTTGTGAGAAAAAAAAAGTCGGTAGATATAATACCTTCCAAAACAAAGAGATTTATTCACAACAATAATAATGTTAGATCAAGTAAAACGTGTGATTTTAGTTCTTTCAGGCAAAGGTGGAGTAGGGAAGTCTACAGTCAGTACCCAGCTAGCACTCTCATTGAAAGAAAAAGGTTTCAAAGTAAGATAAACATCACAATGTAAAAAAAAACTAATTCCGGTCATGTGTGCAGTGTATTTGATTTGCTTTCAGGTTGGCTTGCTTGATATTGATTTATGTGGTCCAAGTGTTCCATACATGCTAAACCTAGAGAGCCAAAACGTGCACCAAGGGCCAGATGGTTGGGTCCCAGTTTATATGGACAGTGAACAAAAGCTTGGAGTGATGTCTATTGCCTTTCTGCTAAACTCAAGAAATGATGCAGTAGTGTGGCGAGGCCCTAAAAAAACATCAATGATTAAACAGTTTCTAGAAGATGTATACTGGCAGGAGTTAGATTTCCTAGTTATTGATACCCCGCCAGGTTAATATGCACCTATTACATTGTTTATTTTGAAATAAAAAATATTTTAACTGTCCTATGACAAGTATTACTTATGTAGGTACCTGCCTAAAAGGAGATTTTTCATGAATCTTTTGTAAATACATACAAAATAAAGTGTCTTAATGTACCTGTATCCCTCTACCTGTCTGACTGTCATCATCTAAAAATATTGTAACTGTGCTGTATTAAATTAACAAGAATCTAACTCATCACATTATAAGATATGAGATTAGTGTTTTTTTAAATGTTAGTAACAATTTTGAAATTTGGAATGTGCGGGCATTCCATTTTACGTTTGCAGCAAAATCCTAAGATTTTTTATTTAAATTAGTTGTTGCAGCATTACATACCTACATCATGTAAGGAACCCAAGAGTAGTAGAGCTCTGTGAAGGGCTCGTCCGGGGAAGTACTACCACCACACCTTTTTCTGCCGCCAAGCAGCAACACTGTGTTTCGGTTTGAAGAGTGTGGTCGCCGGTGTAATTACAGGCACATGAGGCTTAACATCTGTATGCCTCAAGTTGATGGACGCAGGGCAGTGCATCGTAGGGCACGTTCCTATTGTGCGTGACCTACGGGGCAATGTTTTGTTTATAGGTGATGGTTACCACTTAACATCAGGTGGGCCATCTGCTTGTTCCATCAGCTAGTTGTATAAAAAAAAAAAAAAAAAACCAAAGTGCAAGTGTAAAACTGTACAAAACAATTCTTTCATCTATTCCAGGTACATCAGATGAGCATATCACAGTCATGGAGAATCTACGCCAAGTGCCTCAGTGTTCAGCCATTCTTGTAACCACTCCTCAAGAGGTCGCCATTGAAGATGTCCGAAAAGAGATCACTTTCTGCCGAAAAACTGGTATTGCTATTGCTGGCATTGTCGAAAATATGAGTGGGTGAGTTTAATAAAATTTTGGTAATAATAATCTGAATGTTGCTAAAGTGGACTATAATTTTTTTTTTTTTTTTTTTTTTTTTATACAACTAGCTGATGGAACAAGCAGATGGCCCACCTGATGTTAAGTGGTAACCATCACCTATAAACAAAACATTGCCCCGTAGGTCACGCACAATAGGAGCGTGCCCTACGATGCACTGCCCTGCGTCCATCAACTTGAGGCATACAGATGTTAAGCCTCATGTGCCTGTAATTACACCGGCGACCACACTCTTCAAACCGAAACACAGCGTTGCTGCTTGGCGGCAGAAAAAGGCGTGGTGGTAGTAATTACAAGAATGTGACCTTATTTTGCTTTTGAAGCATGCAAAGTTGTTGGTTTATAGTGTTTTCTGTATAAACTGTATGAACTGGCACTAGTCACCTAGCTTTAAGACAGTTCAAGATGGTCCTTGTGATTATGAAAAGTAACTCTTAGTAAGTTGATGGTTTTAATGAAAAGTAACTCTTATTGTATTCATATTATTTATACTCATCTGTATATTTCAGTAATGTAGTTCCTGCTGGTATACCTGTCTTTGTTTTAATTTACTAATGTTTGATTGAAATTTCTCAGATATGAATGCCCCAACTGCAGCGAGTGCACCAACATATTCTCGAGCGGTGGAGGCAAGTCCCTAGCCGAATATGCCAAGGTACCGTTTCTGGGGAGTATTCCAATCGATCCACGGGTGGGAAAGTTGGCCGGGCAAGGTCTTGCTGCAGTCAAAGAGCTACCAGATTCAACTACCAGCCAAGTTTTCAATAGTCTTGTGGAATTATTAGCTACGGATGAGTTCATGAGGTAAAAAGATTATTCTAGGAATGAAACTGGTATTGAATGGGTTGAGGGAGTCGCAGTTTTATGAATGGTGGCATATAAATTACACAAAAGGCTATTATTTTAGATCACTCAAAATTGACTTAAAATTAAAATCACTAGCGTGACAAAGTCTACTAGGTCTAAGAAAGATAATTTTATAATTCCTAATCATGTATTTTTTTGTAAATAAAAGAAAATTATTGATTTAACTCCTTTTTATTAAATTTAATATTTAAGCACAGCACTACCTACAGTAATATCAATATAACATGTGGTATGAATACAATAAGATAAATATTTCTAAAATACATTTTTCTTGTACTACTTAACTGTTACATCTATAAAATACCTGTCTTGTTTATGAATTATTTATAACTACCTACATTAATAAACTCATAAGTCATAATAAAATGTGAACAGGTTAGATAATAGTAGATTGTGTATCAAGGGAGCAAACAGCCATTTTAATGGCGAGTGTTTCTTTGAATCGAGAGCGGGACAAAGGACTCTAGAATAGAATCCCGAGCATAGCGAGTGATTCTAAAGTAATTCACTCGCGCTTAAAATAGTGTTTTTCCTGAGGTGGAAACTATTTTTTATCACCCTTTAGGAAAAAATAAAAACCAGTCAAATGTCAAACATCAAAACAAAATAAATGAGACAATTTAAAATACAAAATCATATTAAAATTCAACAGATGTAAAGTAAATTGTATATTGAGATCCTTAAAATTTCGACTTACATATTAACACAGTTATTGGAATTAAAATAAAAAGTTACCTCAATTGATTGAAAACTGATATCTGTTGATTTCTTTGGCACATAATATGGGTTACGTAAAAGAGGTACCTAATCACTTTGAAAATTAGAAGCAAAACACCTTTATGTATATCGTAGTAAGATCTAATTGGCAATGGCAACGCCAGCCACGTTGGCCTCGTCTTTCAACCACATGAACTGGCGGATCTCGTCTTCAGACGACGGGCAACAATGCGGCGGGACCTCTTGTAGAACATGGCGCAGCTTCTGGAAATTAATAACAATGTTAGTTCCTTCCTCGAGCGAGTTCGAATGTCTTTACCACTGCTGTACTATGGAATCTTAACGAGTTATAAGGTAAAAAGAGCATCTAAAATAAATTATAGCGGCGATGGGCTTGCAACCTGTCACGTATGGAATACTAACTACTGCAAAATGTGGGTACCTGCCAAATGTAATGTTTGGATGTACCTCTTGACTACCTTTTTTTAATAATAGGTAGATAGAATGATTCAAGAGGAAATTTTATATTTAATACTAGTAGCGCCCCGCGGTTTCACCCGAGTAGTTTTAAATCCAGGTATTCCAACGGGATAAAAAGTAGCCTATGTGTTATTCCAGACTATAATATATCTCTGTGCCAATTTTCACCAAGATCCGTTCAGCCGTTCTGGAGTTATAGAGTAACAAACATCCATCCATCCATACTTACAAACTTTCGCATTTATAATAATAGTAGGATATCTAAGCATTGCATCCATACAAAGCCGGAGGCGGGTCGCTAGTTAAAATAAAACATGTTTACCATCATAGCCTGCCTGTTCCTAGCGCCGGCTGCGAGATGGTTGACGATCGGCCCGGGGTACTGGTTCCCGATTATGCATTCAGCGCGCTCTTGCACGTACAGGGGCGCCTTCCATGGCTCGTAGCTGGAATACGTTATGTTTTTATGAGTAGCCTTATACCTTAAGTAAAACGAAAGTAAGTTAGAACTAACTTAAGTTAGACAAAAAAAAATAATGCGTTACTGTTGTACGTCCGGAACGGACAAACTGTTAGAACTACCCATCCATAGCAGCTATCTAAAGTTGATAAAAAGATGTTAATATGGTAGGTATAGGGGCAGGCTAAAGTCCAAAAACCAGACCCCCACCGCAGCCCCTGGACAGGTCGCGGCGCTGCGGCCTACTATATGGGAGCCTACTCCCCCATTCGATTCTCATTGCTTGCAGCATTCTAAATTCAAATCAGTTTTGATCATAGTGTGAGCAAAGTAGAGTTTTGCTCACTGTTTTCACGCGACGAAAGCGCCCTCTGAACTAGTGAAGGTGAAAATTTAATACCAAACATGGTAAACGAGTCTCACGATTAGGTTTAGGCTATAGGTGTACCTATGCCTGTATACTTACATGTACTCGCCGGGCATACCCGACAGCTCCGGCACGTAGCGGCGCACGTACTCCCCGCTGGGGTCGAGCCGCTGGCCGAGCTGCACGGGGCACGCACACTCGCCGCTGTCGAGTAGCGCCTCGAACGCGCTGGACGACACCCACATCCAGTTGCCGGCGCACACGGACCTGCGACCGAGAACAATCAATCAAACCATTCCAGAAGATAGGTAGGGGAAGGGTGGGTAGCCCCGGACGGCGCGGGTACGCCCGGACATCTCAAATGAGGTGTTACCGCATACCTAAAAAACGAATAAACACGCCTATAGATGGCACGTTGAATTGCATCATGTAATAGGTGTGTTTATTTGTTTTCTAAGTATGCGTTCACACCTCATATTTGCAGTGTCCTGGGGTACCCGCCGTCCGGGGCTACCCACCCTTCCCCTACATCCAACAGCTACGTCATCCCTAACCCAAACTTTGACACCATACCCCATCCGACAGTGGCATAAACCATTGCGTCTCACCAGTCAGCGTCGAGCAGGTACTTGTGGAAGTGTTCGAGGCCGTGCTCCCAGGAGAGCCAGAGCGCGCCGCGCGTCAGGAATGACGCGACGGCGTTGCGCGCCGCGTGGTGCAGCCAGCCCTCGGCGCGGAGCTGCCGCATCGCCGCGTCTATGAACGGAAACCCGGTGCGTCCGTCCCTCCACCTGACGCATAATAAATGCATGATATGTGCACCCGTGCGAAGCAGGGGCGCGCGAGCAGGTCGCTAGTTACATACGTAATGTAGGCAACCCTCAAGGTGCAAGTGTAAAATTATACGAAACAATTCATTCATCTATTCCAAGTACATCAGGATCTGAGTACCATAATGGACTGTTAGAGGTCGCGTCATTTAAAAAGAACACTGGAAAACAGTGGAGGGGATGTGTTTGCGCATACAAAACACTCGTGCCATCACACCCTCTCCCCCTCGTTCCGGCGTTCTTTTTACGTGACGCTACATATATGTTAGAGTTTTTCTGTAAAAAGGTCACGGGACCGCTTGCACACTATACGACTTTACGCCCCGAAAAGTAATAAACACCAGTTACCACTACCAGAACTTAACGATAAAGGAAAAGATCGTGAAGAAACCGGCATGTAGATGCTGAAAGCTCTAAAACATCGTGTCATATTCTCTAATGGAGCCTTTCGGAAACGCAAAAATTTAAAAATTTCACTATAGTGTCGAAAGAACATTTCAATAAGCTAGTTAGGTACTGGAGAACAGAGAAGGTAGGTTTGTTTTAAAGTAATAGTCAAGTAGATTAATAACAAGAAAATAATACCGTTCCAATTCATCCCCCTCCGGTTTCTTCCAGGGTATGTCGAGGCAGATCGGATTGTCAGCCATTTGTCCGTAATTCGGGTTGTTTACACTCATCGTGTAGAAATACTCCCGCCAGATCAGTTGCCCTGAAAATAACCACATCCAGATCATTCCAGTTGTTATTTTAGGTACCTCTACATATACACTGATTATTATTATTTTGTAAAAAAAATCCTGTTTTTTGTCTTTTAAATCTCCGTCCGTTTTTCCGAAAGCGTTTACACTCAGCTCATGTTCGTGGCGACGCTCTCTCTCTCATTCACTCGCGTTAGCGCACGCGTTGCCTTTCGCGCATTACCCATGTCGCTGCCCATGTCCTGTCAGCTGTCATGTCAGTTTAATGTAAACGGTATTAATTTGGACGATTTTTTACGAAGGCCTTAGACTATGGAGAAGACTGATCGTACCATCGTCGACAGCATAATCACTTAACATGTATTAGAACAGGGGAGATTGCGGTCAAACTTTTTAACATCATGTAGTAAAATAAACCATAAAAGTATGTTCACTCACCTGTAATGTTGTTTGTGGGATTCAATTGGCCCTGGTGCACTTGGCGGAACAAGTCGTGGATGCCCCAGTAAAACCTGAAAACAGAACTACTGTAGCATCTTCCGCTGTCTCATGCATGCCATTACATTTTTATACAGGGTGGGTAAACGTGGATCAAACGCAACTTAGGGTTAGATGGGGTCATCAGCTGCAAAAAATTGTTCTACGGGAGGTCTTTAGGGTCAACCCCTACAGTTATAATTTATTTATTACTCTGCAGGGGGGTATCCCATATGTAATAGATTATTAAAAGTTTTTAGTACACTCAGCAACGCGAACGTCAACGCTCTCTCTCTCTCTCTATCGCGTTACCGGACGCGTTGCCTTTCGCGCATTGCATGCTAAGTGTAAACGCTGTACCTACTTATAATACAGCGTTTACGCTTAGCTTCCATACGTTTATTTTGTTTAAAAAAATTGCACGACTGATTATCCCCCTTAGACATCCTCAAATAGTTAGTACTTCGTATGTACTAGCCGATCTGGGGAGATATCTACCGTGCCTGGGGATTTTCAGGTGTACGTTTGATCATTGGGTTTATGTTCAGCTTACTTCCGAACAGAGAGACACCCGAAGCGAAGCGCTGGACTCAGCGATAAAGGAGGCCCGAGCAGGTCGGGGTCACCATGCGTCGGCAGATACGAACCCCTGCAGATAGATAGACATTATTATTATTTTTTTTTTTATACAACTAGCTGATGGAACAAGCAGATGGCCCACCTGATGTTAAGTGGTAACCATCACCTATAAACAAAACATTGCCCCGTAGGTCACGCACAATAGGAACGTGCCCTACGATGCACTGCCCTGCGTCCATCAACTTGAGGCATACAGATGTTAAGCCTCATGTGCCTGTAATTACACCGGCGACCACACTCTTCAAACCGAAACACAGCGTGTGTGTAGGCACATTATTGTACCTACACTCTTTAATGCAACTATCAAATTGATAAAAGTGTTTCAAAGGGATTCAAAAATAAAAGGGGTTCCATACCCAACAGACGGGAACCCTATTACCCACTAAAGGTGCTTTGCCCACACACGTGCTTATTTTCGAGCTAAAAGCATGCTTTTTTCGAGCCTTGCTCAATAAAAGCACGTGTGAAAAGGTCGTGCTTATAAATAAGCATGCTTATTTGGTTGTATGTCGGTTGATTTTTGAGCACGTGTGTAAGTACCCTAGGGCTCCGCCGTTTGTCTATCTGTCCGTCTGTCACCAGGCTCATGAACAGTAATAGACAGTTCAAGTTTTTACAGCTTTCATTGCCGCTATAACAACAAATACTGAAAAACAGAATAAAATTAATATTTAAGGGGCTCCCATACCTACAAAAAAAGAGATTTTTTTGCCGTTTTTATAGATGGCATGGAACAATTCGTGCGCGGCACTTGGCCGGTTTTTCTCATCATGTCACTAGTTTCTTCCAAAACAGTGCCGATCACTTTAAAACGTCTTAAAACTAGATGACTCTAGTTGCCACTTCCACGCGAGCAAAGCCTAGAAGAACAGGCAACAAACTGGCATTAACCATTGAGTTAGAATCTTAGCTTCAACTCATAGTTTGAAAGCCGAAACACAGCAACCTTTCCCAACGGCAACAGTCACCTGCAGAAGGTCTCGTGCTCGGCAGCCAACCGCCGCTGCAGCTGCTTCAAGGCCGCGGTTTCTCCGCCGACCCAGCGGATCATGCGGACATCATCCTCCGGGAATATGCTGAAGTCTTCCGGTTTCGGGACCTGAACAATCAAAATCAAAGCGGTACAGTATCACAGGGATCACTTAGAAACGTCTTATATACCTACTATCTACTACTAGCTACTATGTAGGTGAATCTACCGCCAGTTCGTCGCGACCAAAGGCTAGAACAACCGGCAAGAAACTAAGCTTGGTATTATATATTTGTGAACAGTTAAGACCCACTATTGATACCTCGTTTTTGGAAGGCGTGTATGAATGTTGGTATGGTTAATAGCATCTTTGCTTATCCCCTGTCGGGTCAAGCCAAGATGCTAATAGGTTGGCAGAAATAGGGTTATTTAGGTAGATTTCGTTTTTCGGCTTATAATAATATTGTTTTGAGTTGTAGTATAGGGCTGTGTGGTCGCACAGCGTAAAAAAAAGACCTCGTTTACACTTAGCTCAAATGCGCAGGGACATGGGCAATTCGCGAAAGGCAACGCGTGCGGTAACGCGAGGGAAAGAGAGAGCGTTGTTGACATTCGCATTGCCACAGAATTGAGCTGAGTGTAAACGCTGTCTAGGTTTTCAAAATGCTCCCAAATTTTATCTGGGTGACCAAGTTTTGCTCGGCTTAACGCTTAACGCCATCTACTGAAGTAGCTTCAAAAATAATAGTATTTTTACCCGCCAATAGATGTCAGGAAGAGTCATATTTTTCAGTTACTGTTATGGTTATGTTTGAAAACACTGATAAAAACATTTTTTAAAGTGAATTCTAGCTATATCGATCCTAGCTAGATTTACCGCCACCGAAACTCCCTGCATACCAAATTTCATGAAAATTGTTAGAGCCGTTTCCGAGATAAAATAGAAATAAATAAATATACAAAAATTGCTCGTACTACTTTAAAGGTACCTTGGTTCAATAATGGGGCCTGTGTATGCTGCTGCACATGCTGTGCTTGCAAGCTGTGCAATGGGCATGAATTCTATGCGTGAGTTTGTGGGTGGCGACGGGCTTGTTACCTGTCACGTGTGGAATACCAATTACTTACCACTGGAAAAAATTTATATTTGGACGTATCTTCCTTTGAGGTTGTCTAAAGGTTAGTCAGAGGGATTACCCTTTAGACAACCTCAAAGGATATTGGGCTGGTAATTGGTAAGAATCCTACTAAAAAAATTTGAGTCTGGTGAGAATCCTACTAAGAAAACCTAGGGGAAAGGTGTACCTACGACATGATCCCCTTAACGGAGAATGCTCCCTATTAGAAGAATAATTAGCTTAGTTCAGATTTAAAAGCATCCCAACTAATATTATAAATGCGAAAGTAACTCTGTCTGTCTATCTGTCTGTCTGTTATGCTTTCCCGCTTAAACCTCTCAACCGATTTTGATGAAATTTGGCACAGACAATCTTTAGACCCTGAGAAAGGACATAGGCTACCTTTTATTGCATAATATTCAAATTAAAAGTACGCAGACGAAGTCGCGGGTACCAGCTAGTAAACTATAAGTAAAATCTATCTAACTTTTGTCATACCTACCCAAAATGTTTGATACCTCTAAGAAATCGGAGGGTACATAGGGATCAAAGCCACAAAGTTATTTGTTTCAATGTACCTTGTCGTAAACCGTAAATTCCTTGTAGAAGCTGGCTGGCAGACTTCCGAAATGAACTCCCCGCAAGTCGGCGTCGTCGACGGGACGCGGCGGATCGCCGATTGTTTCCACGGTGTGCTGAAACCCATGAAACGTCAAACTCACTCGTCGCTTCATCTACCAAAAGGCGAAATTATTTTAGCATTTAGGTACCTACCTTAATTTCATGTTAAACTTTACGAATCACTACATAGTATAAAACAGACGCTTTCTCTGTCCCTAATGTATGCTTAAACCTTTGAAACTACGCAACGGATTTTGATGAGTTTTTTTTAATAGATAGAGTGATTAAAGAGGAAGGTTTATATGTATAATACATGCATGACATGTGCACCAGTGCGAAACAGGGGTGCGCGGGCGGGTCGCTAGTAAAATAATAAGAAAAAAAAACTGTGCCAACAGGTTGCTCCTGCGCTGCTGTACGTCAAATTTAGTCCCACCCCCATCTCAACCTATTTATTGTTTATTTATTTATTTTAGGAAAACCAACAGCACAAACAAAACAGGAAAGAGAACAATACTGTAGTACACACATCCACACCACGGTTTTTCAGCGTTTTTTTTGGTTGACGCGACTTAGTGTATTTTCCCTCGTAACGCTTTGGCCACACTAACGTTGAATGACAACAATTATCGCGGTAATGGACGTTGAACGTTGGTGTGACCACGACACGCCGTTGATGATTACCGCGAGATTTTTACAACGGAAACGATCACACTACGTCGAGAATTATCGCAATAATTGTTGCGATGATGGGCATTGACGTTAGACGTTGGTGTACCCGCCACATAACAAAAGTGTGGAAAGTATTATGTCCCAAACACAAAGAATTTATTATAGATACTTTATTTTAGACTCAATAACCTTTTACACTGTAATCACCGCCATGCCGCCATCTTATATTTTCTAAAAGGTAGTCACGTGACATCCCTCTAGGGATCGATACACTGATACACAACAGCAAGCAGTGAATAGCCTCACCAGGAACATCTGATATGTGAGCGGCGGGATGCCCCCGTTGGCCCGCAGCACGTCGTCGGGCCGCCACAGCGTGTGCGCGACGCGCTCGACGCAGCGCACGCCGCGCGCGCCGCACTCGCGACGCACGCTCTCGTCACGCGCGCGCCACACCGGCTCGCAGTCCTGCTCGAAGCACACCGAGCTGATGCCTGCCATGCCATGCCACACACAACATCTGAATCTGACTAGCAAATTTTTACTGCCATTTTTTTATATTGGAGGACTTTCCACACAGAAAGAAAGAAAGAAAGAAAGAAAGAAACATTTATTTGACACACAACACACAGAGAACACAGAGAAAAAAAAAACATAACAGATATTTATTATTAACAAACAGTAAAAGTAAAGAAACAGATAAACAGAAAAATACAAAAACAGTGTTGGAGGACAGTTTGTCTCCTCTGTGTTGTATGGGCCAAACAGGTCCAGTCTCAGCATAATTGCTGCTCCACACTTTCGTGGGGAGCAGCGCTGGTTTTCAGACAGGGCCACGGATGACCTCACAAACGTAAAACAATCCGTAAATATATTATACAAAGATAAACTGAAAATGAAACAAAATACCTATGAAGTTGAGTAAGAAAAAAGGAAGGAAGGAAGGTATTGAGATCATACCTACATATTGAAATATTTTTAAATATTGCACATAATCATTATTATAGTTATTCACATATATAAGATTAATACACAGCGCTATCTAGCCCCAAACTAACACCTATTGCCTCAAGTTGATGGACGCAGCACAGTGCATAGTAGGGCACGTTCCTATAGTGCGGGACTTATAAGGCAATGCTTTGTTATCATCACTATCATTATGCTGTATGCTTATCTTTAAAACTACGCAACGGATTTTGATGCGGTTTTTTTTCATAGAGTGATTCAAGAGGAAGGTCTAAGTATAATACATGCAGGTTACCACTTAACATCAAGTGGGCCATCTGCTTGTTCAATCAGCTAGTATAAAAAACTCGTCTCGAAAAACTTACAAATGGTTCAAGAGGATTATAAGTTCGCGACATTCGTATCAGTCTGTTTGTTTGTCTAGTGCGTACTTTAGCCCCTAATGTCGAAAGGAACTCACCGAACTCCTCCCAAAGACGTTGGATGATTTCGTCCGGTTTCCCCTTCACCATGAGGAGCCGGCCGCCGAACTTCTTGAACTGGCAGTCCAGGTCATCCAGCGCTTCAAGGAGATATCGCATGCGGTTGTAGCCCACGACCTTCGTGCCTAACAAACAAAATGGTTTAGGTATTACCAAAAACACATCTACTATGATTAAAAAATATATATAAAGAACTAGCAACCCGCCCGCGCGCCCCTGCTTCGCACGGGTGCACATATCATGCATGTATCTATCTTCTAAATATATATAACTCGAAGGTGACTAACTGACTGACATAGTGATCTATCAACGCACAGCCCAAACCACTGGACGGATCGGGCTGAAATTTGGCATGCAGGTAGATGTTATGACATAGGCATCCGCTAGAAAAGGATTTTGATCAATTCTACCCCCAAGGGGATAAAATAGGAGATGAAAGTTTGTATGAAACTTTAAATTCCATGGCGCGAGCAAAGCCGCGGGTTCAGCTAGTTATACATATAAACCTTCCTCTTGAATCACTATCTATTAAAAAAACCGCATCAAAATCCGTTGCGTAGTTTTAAAAATTTAAGCATACAGGGATATAGGGACAGAGAAAGCGACTTTGTTTTATACTATGTAGTTGACCGAGCGAGCGAAGCGTCTCAGTTTCCACATTGGCCAAAAATGCGTTTGTCCGGATGTCTGTCTGTCTGTCTGTTCTCCTCTACAGGTCGCATTTTTCAACCGATCTGGACGAAACTTGGTACACAGGTTATATGACCTAATAGATTTTTTTGTCGTCGGGGATTTTTGATTGGAGTACCCCTCCAATCCCTCCAGGTTTTTGATTGGAGGAGTACTTCCCCCAAAAAAGGGCAAAAAGGGGGCTATTTGATAAACTGGATATCTCCACCAAATGAGATCCGATTTCGATTATTCTTTTTTTATTTGAAAAGTAGTAACTATAAGTTGGTCTCATAAAAGTTTGGCGAAGATCTGATAAGGATCTTCAGCATGATGAACAGGATAGCTCATCAAACAATCGATGGTTTTCAATCAAATTTGAGAGAAACACAAAGGACCTCATTCTACACAAGATGATGCAAAAAAAATCAAAAAAATCACAAAACGGAAAATGCACTTGCACATTACATTCCTCAAATAGCTCACTTTTAGTATGCTCGCGAGGTCTACAGCTCCCAGAGCCACTAGTGATAATGATATTGATTTTAAAAGAAATACCTGCAGTCTCTCCATCAAAGACGAACATAGGAAAGAAAGGATGGTTTTTGTTTTCCAATGCCGCGTGCAGAGAAGGGTTGTCGTGGAGTCGCAGGCCGTGCCGGAACCAAAGCACACTGCCGCCCAACATTATCAACAGTCGACGGATTTAGTCTGAAATCATTTGAAAAAAGTTAAAACAAAGCTTTTCTTTGTAACATGAATAAATTTAAGAGTAGTTAGAGGTCTTTGTGGAGGGGTTCGTCCGGGGAAGTACTACCACCGCGCCTTTTTCTGCCGCCAAGCAGCAACGCTGTGTTTCGTTTTGAAGAGTGTGGTCGCCGGTGTAATTAAAGGCATATGAGGCTTAACATCTGTATGCCTCAAGTTGATGGACGCAGAGCAGGCCATCGTAAGGCACGTTCCTATCGTGCGAGACTTACGAGGCAATGCTTTGTTATAGGCGATGGTTACCACTTAACATCAGGTGGGCCATCTGCTTGTTCCATCAGCTGGTTGTATAATAAAAAAAACTTTATTCTCTTATATAACATAGAATCTTTATTATATGTAATAGAATAAAGATTTTTTTATTTAACATCACATAAAAAATAAGCGTCAAATTGAAAACCTCCTTTTTTTCGTCGGTTAAAAATCAACGTTGGGTAGGTACCTCACTTGGAATAATTGTCTAGTAGGTCTTTAAGTAAGTAGGTAATGCCCAAGAAAAGATTCACGCCATCAGAAACTCATTTAGAGCTCGGTCATTAAATTAATAATGCCTAACTTCAACGAGTGACTTTGAACCACACGCTATTCGATAACCCTAGGTACCTACGTAATAATAACCAATAATTATAGAAACCCTATGATCCCCTAGACTACCGCCGCACATGTACTCCTGGAGTGCAACAGTGTGGCACCTCAGCGAGCACAATACCTTGGAGCACCGAAGACGCCTGGGGAAGCCTGCACCAGCATCAGCGAGCTGCTGGCCTACCTGGAGGACATCGGGTGGCTGAGCTAGCATCCACCACCCGACACGCAAAAAGGGCCCATTTGCGGCCTACTTGCAGAAACCAGTCCGCTCACCAGGTACCAAGTAGGTAAGTAAGTAAGATCCCCTAGACTGCTCTAGATTTTCATTTTCCTGTTAATTAGCACTAATAAATGTAATAGGTACCTATACGAGCAATTCTTGTTTCATATTATGTATACATCTATTAAAATACCCACTATACATATTTAATTATAATCTGAGCCTCGGAAACGGCTCCAACGATTTTTTGAAAAACTCAACTTATGAAAAATATGTCTCTTCCTGACATCTATTGGCGAGTAATAATACTATTATCAAAGGGTCTGCGGTAGGGTCTATGGCCGCATTCCGAAATAGATATTATCGATGACAGCGCTCACATCACCTCACAGGCGCTCCGAATTAGATATTGCGATTATGACAGATCAGAGCTGTCAACAATTCGGAACGCTCGTAAACGCACTCACAGAAACATCCTAGGAATCATAACCTCAAATCTTGTGTAACAAATTGGGACTGCTTGGATATTTTCTGGATTTGTTATTTTATGATCTCAGAACATATAGTATATAACGACTATAATGCGACTGAAAACATGTAACCTCATCACAAATAACAACAAAACACAAATGCACAACTGTCATTCTTGACAGCGCTCACAGTGACATTAGAATATGGCATGGTCGGCGTAATCGCAAGATGGCGCATGTTGGGCGCATGTCATGACGTCATCTATGACGTTTCATGGGTCATCGTTATCGCGCTCACGCTAATTCGGTACGGTTTTGTGAGCGCTTAAATCGATTATGGCGTATTTCGGAACGCGGGGTATGTGATCAAAACTGTCAGGGTCTCCCTCAACAATATCCAACTTACTAAATCTCAAGCAGATAAAGAATTAGGTATCTACCTACCTATCAGAAAAAAATCCGTCTCGACGTCCGGTCCTGCAAAACCGCCTAGCTCCCGCCGTAGCTCAAAAGGTCCCACGAAAGGAAAGGTCAATCAAGCTGTAGTAACTTACGTTCGCTCACGTCTCACGGTATAAGATCTGCCTCGTTTGATCATAGATAGGTACTTAGGTATCTAATCATTTTGTTAACAAATGCGCAATTAATAATAACAAGCATCTAACAACCGACATCGCGACATCAATAACCTAGGTATCACGATCAAACACGAGATAATGTACCTACATACGACCTTACCTATAGGTAGGTATCTAAGCTAAGAACTAGCCAGATGAAGCATACCTACTAAACTCTACAGAAAGCCCACGATGAAACTTATTGTCGCTATAAATGCTTCGAACATAATGTATTAGGTAGGTATCTAGCTTCCTTCTAAAAATAGCAACCTAGGTAGGTACCTAGGTACCTACCGACTCACCTGGACCAAAGGCTGGACTAACAACGTGACACGACGAGCGAGATACAATAGCGAACTGAAGCAGGTAGAGTTGAATTCCAAACAAGCCTTCTACGGTATTCCCGATCGGTGATCACGTTGTATGTAGGTACATACACCACCCTGACGGGTGGGGGGAGGCATGGGTCTAGTTAAATTGGTGGTCGCGCGTCGTTTCAAGCTTTTCAGAGGAAACGATTGTTTTTGAATGATTGTTGAGGTAACTAGGTAGGTAGGTAGGTACGTAAGTTGTTATAATTTTAAAGTTGCATAAATGGCGAAGAAGAAAAAATGCATTCCGGTCCCATGACACCCCTGAAAGATGCCTCTGGGGTGCTATGGTAGGTAAAGGTAACTAAATGGGATTTAGACCCGTGGCACCCCCAGTGGCTTCTTTACTTTAGTCGATCGGGCCCTGAAAGATTTTGGCCGGTAGGTATAGGTAGGTACGAGAAGGTGCCGAGGGTCCATGTAGGTATTTAGGTATTGATCCTTCGATATTTCTTTTAGTAGGTACCTACTTACCACAGCACACGTAGCAACCAAACGGCTGGATGGATTTTGATGATTCTGGTATCAAAAGATTTGTCGCAACTTCCTTAGTGTCCTAAAAAAAAGAAAGAATCACGTGGGACGGAAAGCAGAACGATATTCTCACATTATTAAAAAAAACCTTTTCGCAATCGTAGCAAAATAGGTACTTAAAGGTAGTGGAAAATAATTTCCACGTTTACCAGTGTTGCCAATGCTACGGCAATTGCCGTGTTCTACGGCTTTCAGGCCCAAGAATCACAAGATCTACGGTCTGAGACTACCCGCTTGCGGTCCCTTGGGTACTATAGTACCCAGCCGAGTTCGTAGCTAAAAGCAACCTGGGCACTATGGTACCCGATTTTGAATTTCCGGGGCCCCTTGGAATAAATCCGTTTATCCTGCTTTCTCTAATTAAAATATACGTAAGGACCAATTGCCATCTCTTTCGCACTTCCTTTACGCTTCATTTCATGTATGCCAACTGGAACAAACTATTCATAGACTTGATAGAAAAAATTATGCAAGAGGAAAAACCGCGATACAAACAAATATTGTATTGGTTTTACAAGCTTGTAAATGAATAATTTTGTACTATGGACTGTTTTGTTTTGTTTTTTTCTGCTTCAGATTGAATCTATTTACTTATATAAAACATCTGAAACATAATCTATCACAACATTTTTAAATTAAAAATCATTGTATACCCAATGTATACATTTTTAAGAATACATATTTATGTTCTGTGCTATTTTTTTTCGTAATATACCTTCACATCTATACATAATATTATGTTATTCTAAGCGCTAACTCAACCCCAGCAAAAAACACAAACTCAAGTAGGGTCTAAATACAATGAGTTGCGTCAGAAATAGCTTTAGGTGCCAGATGGAAAACTGCGCGCCGGCCGCAAAAAATATCGGTCGACACGCGTTGCCTTTAGAGAGCGCGGCCGCGCGGGGCTGGTGCCACAAGCGGCTACAGTCTAAGATCTACGCCTACGGCCACATCTTGTGGCCGTAGGTAGATCTTTATTAGAATAACAACAGCAAAAATGATTGCAGAGAACCCACCACCTAACACTCAATGTACCTGCTGCTACGGCCCACCGTTGGTCTTTTTCCTTAGAAACACTGCTTTTTCACCTCATGTACATGGCCGCCTAAAAATTTTCATTGGCAACACTGACGTTCACTGACACTGGCAAGATACGGGCAGGAACCGAGCCGAGCCGTCAAAAAAAATTAAAAAGTAAAAAAAAAAACCTAACCTTAAAAACAAAATAATTTTCGTTTCATTCATTCAAGCAAAATAAATAAAATTAAAATTATAACATAAATTCCACAGGGATCATAACAATGAATACCATGCGGGTGATCAGAAAATTGCCTCTTCAGCAGTGGCGATCATTTTCCCAATGGTATGCCACCTAATTTTTTACTCACTGTATGTAAATTAAAATGTAAAACTAGTTGTAGGTAATGTTGTAGAATATTGACCTAGAATGTCTTTTATCTTGTTTTGAATGCATTGCCTTTCGTTCCTACCTATCTATTTGGTTAGACAGACTGGAGAAACATTGTAAAAATGTCTGTAGGCACTTACAAGTGGCAAGTTCTAAGCCTAACCTTTCTGTATTCTGAGGCCTAACCTTTGCTTGAATTTTCAGTGCTTTTCTACGTCAAGAAGCGGTTCTTGCGACTTCACCTCTCAGCGTGCCAGTGCCCGAAGGCGTGGAAAAGCCGGCTTCACCCAAGATTGAGAAGATAGTGTATGAGATCACCAATTTGAACCTCCTAGAAGTGTCTGAATTGAGCCAAGTGCTGAAAAAGAGGTTGAATTTGCCAGATGCACCGGTGATGCTAGCCGGTGGTTCCTTCGCTGGAACAGCCACGCTGCAGGATGAAGAGGAGGTTGTTCCAAAAGCTGTTAAAACCAATTTCACTGTAAGTAAAAACTAAATGTTTAATTTCGTTTCTAAAAGATTGTTCCCTTAGTTTGTTACTGTTTATAAAAGTCCGTCATAGAAGCAAGTTAAGAATATTATGGATGATAGTTATTACATGATGTTTTTTTGATTACAGGTTAAAATGACCAAGTTTGATGACAAACAGAAAGTCGCATTGATCAAGGAAATCAAGGGTCTTTTGGAAGGGTTTAACCTGGTGCAAGCCAAGAAGTTTGTTGAAAGTGTGCCCACAGTTGTCAAGGCGGATGTGTCTAAAGATGAGGCTGACAAACTTAAAGAAGCATTGTCCAAAGTAGGAGCAGTTATAGAAATAGAATAGGTTTAGGTAGGTAATTATTAAGCATTTATTTAGTGTATTGTTTGGTTGAAATAAAGAGTTGTATTAAGAATTGGTTGTTACTTAATTAGATTATCGAACGAAATAACGCCGGTTTCTGAAAGCGCTATCAACACTAATCGGCTGTCACATCACTTGCTATCTCTATCTAATTTGAAGTAAATGCTGAAATAGCAAGTGACTTTTTGGTAGTAATACTCATATAGATCAAATAGATCAAACTCATATAGATCAAACAAGTTATATTATTACCTTACCCTACGGGAGAAAACGCATCTGAGCGGGAGAGAAAAGTGTATGAAAATCCATTTCTTACGTGGTTTTTCTTTTTTTAATTTTGGGTAAGACTATGCGCTGGCGCCGGTAACCTAAATATCAAAAGCCAAAAAGTTTTTACAGTGAGTTTTTATCTCCAAGTTCGCAAAATGACACTGGCCACTAGCTGTGTGTTGGATGGTGTCGGGCTGGAAGTGCGACCCTGCGGCGGCAGGATAAACAATTTGAAAAAAGAACATGTGAAAATTGCAGACGCCATTGGCGCCTTTTTCAATTTGTGTTGTTTGAGGATTCAGTTTTAGTTTTTTATTTTCCTCGTAGGTGTAGTAGAAAGCACTATGTATCACTCGAGAGAAAGTGCGATTCCCGATCTCGGGTGTTTTAAACGACACCCTCGACGGTAATCGGTCACTTTCTCCTCTCGGTGAACAATGTACTATTTTTAGTTTACCTAGGTACATACATTTATGGTTCCACAGTTAGTAGATTGTTTACCAAGGAAGCAAAAAACTACTTTAATGGCGAGAGTGGTTCTTTGAATCTTATGTGTAGCAAGGGATTCAAAGTACCTTCTTCACTCGAGCTTAAAATAGTGTTGTATCTATCAACTGTAAATACACCGTTTTTTTAATGCTTTCTCCTAACAAAATTTTGACATTTGTGCTTTGGTTCCAGTTTGCGTATAGGGGTCCAATTCTAATTCGTAGTGTGGAAATGATCAGCAGTGAAGTCCCGCAATGGGGTGTATGTGCTTTGTCCCCCTCCGGACATTTTTTTTTACAACTAAGTAGCTAATGAAACAAGCAGATGGATAATGGAAGAGCAGCCCACCTGATGTTAATTGGTAGTAATCACCTATAACAAAGCATGGCCGCGTAAGTAACCCAGGATAGGAACGTGCCCTACGATGTACCTACTGCCCTGCGTCCATCAACTTGAGGTACACAGATGTTAACGGCAGAAAGTCATGAGTGGTAGTACTTCCCTCCCCGGATGAGCTTTTCACAGAGCTCTAGATTGCTTCAGTTGCCTCCAAGTCATTGATGATTCTAACTCAATGCTCAAATTCTTCGTCCGCTTCGCACACTCGATTAATAAACTACCTGCCTACCTAACTACAGCATGATGTCATTAAAAACCGGTTTATTTCCCATTATCATTGAGGAAATCGCGATGTCCAGAGGCAGACTTAGGATTTCAATTTGGGGAAGACTCTTTTCCTAGCGAATGAGCAAGTAAAATAGTATGTTTCTATATGTACATGTACTATATGTAGGTTCTATACGCGTAGTGCGCGTCACGCAAAAAGAACGCCGGAAGGAGGGGGTGTGATGGCGCGTGTTTTGTATGCGCAAACATATTCCACTGTTTCCCATCCCAGCGTTCTTTTTGGTTGACACGCACTATAGTCAAGTCAGGTGTCATACAAAATTTAGTTTGTAAATTCTAAAACAATTTTCATTTCTGAGAGTAGTAGGTCTATTCGCCCGCAACAACCAGCCACCATCTCCATACAGGCGCGTGATGCCACAGAATAGAAGACCTCTCGTCTCCCGCTCCTGAGTCCGACAATACCAATACTACCGCAGCGTCACTTAAAATAACACTGTTTACATACACGTTCAATATGTGTAACCGCTTTACCTACTCCATAACAATATTGTACCTCCTTATGTGTAGACCGCTAAAAATAAATTGCGTAAACTGCCGATAATACCTAGATAACAAGGAGATAAAATAGTGATAATCTCTCGAGGCAATGTGAGTTGTGTTAAAGTCTGAACATGGAAATTAATATTAACCAGAAGTTCAAGATATTGTTCCGGAAAATATTCGAGGATAAATGTGAAATATCTCGATACCACGCGGATAAGCTGTTGAAATGCTTGGGAGATCCAAACGACCGTGAGTCTCATGTTAACAAGGTTTTGTTTATATAGGTAGGTACCTACCTACCCATACCTAGTAAGGTAGGTAGGTATCTAATACCATAAACGAGCAATTCTTGTTTAAATAAATATATTAGGTTATACGTAGGTAAATATTATTATAATCTGAATCTCGGAAATGGCGGGATAGACGATAGAATAAGAAATGAGGAAATCTGTAGGAGAACCAAGGTAGCCGACATAGCTGTCAGAATCAGCAAGTTAAAGTGGCAATGGGCAGGTCCAAGGAATTTGAATACAAGTCTTATCTATATTCCTCCTTGGGCAGGTACCTAGCCTAGACCTAGCTCGAAAAACTGACAGCCCCTGGGTAATGAAAAAAATTCATGAATGCCGATCAAGAACAGGAAAACGAAGCGGGATATGCCCTCCTACCCGAGGGACTGATTGTTAGGACCGCGGGAAGTCGGTAGGAAAGGGCTCAGAATCGTTCCTCTTAGGGGATGCCTATGTCCAGCAGTGGACGAGTGTTTAAATTCGTAGAAAACACGATAGGCGAAGTCCGGCACTTGTGCCGTATGAAAAATAGTATTGAAGTGTAGTAGTAATAGTAGACGTGTAGTATGAAAATATTTGAAATGTTGACTTTTTTTAATATTTTTAGATTGCCCGAAGTAAAAGGAAGTAGATATTTGATTTTCTTGGAGGTAAACTACATAGATCCAGATAATAACAAACGAAAATGTGTGTGTGTGTGGAAATTAGGGAATTTGAGGTGTTTGACGGGAGTTGTTGGGGAGCCCTTGAAGATCGAAAACCAATTTCCTCGCTATTCTCTTTAGTAGGCTAAATAGAAGCTACGCTCTTTAGTAAGCAAATCGTTTGTAGGCTTATTTAACTAATATTTGTTGTACGATACTAAATAGGTACCTATGTAGCTACTATCATGTCATGTAACTCAGATCATTTTTCAGATGTCGCGAAACATATTTTGGACACGCCCATGTTCTCGGATCTTATTTACAACTCAATCGGCAATATTGAGAAATTGTCTGTATCAAATAAAACATTTACTCTTGAGCTCGTCACTGTACTTTTTAGAAATGAGCTGCAGTTCAACAAACTACAATGTCAGGGCTTCGATATGTGTATGCTCAAACCGTGCGTGGTCGATAACTTGAATTCGATACATTCACCACCCTCGACCGAAATGCACTTAGCATTTATCAGACTGGTTACTGTACTCTTGACGCACTGCTCGGGAATGAAGTTGGTCAAATCAAAGACACCATGTGAGCATGTACTGCACCCCAGTCTTCATCGAAAGTCAGCGCACCTTTCCGAGGCGTTATACGAATACCTAACGAAACTGGTTTGGAAACTAGATGAGTATGAAGATGAAACGACATTATACGAGGTCCTAAGAGCTATTTTTAAGCCCATTCACACGAGCGAATATCAAACTCTAGAGATCTTTGATATAGATAACGAGAAATCGTATTCAGAGCCGATTATAGCCTCCCTGCGCGCTCTGCTGGCGATCATGAGCGAGACGAACCAGTTGATTAACTCCAAATGCTTCATAACAATATTAAAACATTGTTTTGTTATCGAATCGCCCATGCTTAAGGTTCAGGCGGGGACCAGAGACCCAGATATTATTTATTTAATAGCCCACATTAATTTTAAATTTTATTTTGCCATCGTCAGCCAAGCCGTCGTCAAAGCCGGTAGATCACCAAGTGATTTCCTAATTGAGATAATAGTGTGTTTTGTAAACGAAATCACGAAGCTCATGACGAGAAAGGAGATGGTTGCACCTATACAAGAGTTTATACTAAACATAAATATATTTTGGGCCAAAGCCGGATCAAAGCTCTATTCGTCGACCTTCGAAAGGAACGGTCAAAAATACGAGATGGAGGATCAGTTTCTCTGGCACCTGATGCTTCCTTTGGTAACGTATGTGTCTGCGACACTTATGACTACGCCGGAAGAGATTGAAGAGTACCTAGCAAAAATGGGACAGATGCTTACGGAGCATATCACCAAAAGCGGATACCACTATAAGAATATGCTACAAAGAAATGATTTGAAGAAGATCACCATACATAATCTAAAGCAAATGTTTAGAATGAAAGGCCTATTGAAGGCTAAGCAAGCAGGGACACTTTTCCAGAGTTTGTTCTACTTGTTGCAAACGTTCATGACGAGAGAAGACATCAACGCCTCTGTGGTGTTGGCTCGGCACGAGAACCCCCTACAGACATCTGACGATGGAAAGATACTGTCTCTTACGCTAGCCGTAATAAAGATGCTGCTTACAGAGCATCACATCAAATGGTATGATAACTTGGAAATAATTTGCCTTCATAATGCGTTAATGTGCTTAATGAACCAGAACACTTTGCCGAATAAGGTTAGTTGCACTTTATTTTATGTTAATCTAACTAGAGCCAGATTGTCCATATTGTCCAGCCAGTGTTGAGAATAGGCTGCTATCATACCAGAAAAAACGATTTTAAAAGCCATCCCCGCCATTGCGAGGTCTGACATAAGATACCGTCAAACTCCCTTACTTCGCTTACTGTACCTTAATTCGGCAGATTTTTTAAATGGTCATAACAAGAGTTTTGAATAAATAACGGTTCGTAATCTTACCATTTCATTTTAGCCCGGTGTCACCCACTGCTGAATATTAAGCATTTTGAGTTATAGTAGTATCTATGAGTGTAGGAAGGTATTTGAAGTCTTTTTTTAAAGGTTTTTTCTTGAAATCCACCCATATAAAAGTTGAGGTGTAACAAACATTTACCCTCGTACTAAAAAACGGTGCCTAACTTTAAACAATGTCTAAAATTAGCGCTCTCTGTTTGCCATTACGCAATGGTAAGAGATGGCAAAAGTTTAAGCATAGTTTATCGTTTGCCTATTTTTTGTAGTAAGGCCCTTAAAGTCGAAATGAAAACCTTTCTTTTTTTGAAGTCGGTTAAAAATAAGCGCATTCAACAAAACTTACAGCAACTTCTCCAAGCCCTGGACTTGATCGAGCTAAGCACCCGGAGGTTCCTCTCGCCCGACATGACCCTGCTCGTGGAGAGCCAGCATTGCAGCACGCTGGCCGACACGACGGCCGCCATGCCGCGCTACATCCAGCACGAGGCGTGGGAGGTGCGCGATTCGGCGCTCACGCTGCTGCTTGCGTGTACTCACATCGCGTTTGTTAGTGAGTATAACAACTCTCGATTGAAGACTATTTTGATAGGCCGGTTCATTAATCTCCTTGGATAAGAGTAGTAGAGCTATTTGTGAAGGGCTCGTCCAGGGAAGTACTACCACCACGCCTTTTTCTGCTGCCAAGCAGCGTACACAGCCACGATGCTTGGCGGCAGTTCGGTTTAAAGAGTGTGGTCGCCGGTGTAATTACAGGTACATGAGGCATGAAGCAAGCATGAGGTAACATCTGTATGCCTCAAGATGATGGACGCATGGCAGTGCATCGTAGGCCACGTTCCTATCGCTAAGCGAGACTTACGAAACAATGCTTTGTTATAGGTGATGGTTACCACTTATCATCAGGTGGGCCATCTGCTTGTTCCATTAGCTAGAAGTACCTATAAAAAAAATTACGACGAATAAAAACCGACTCCGTGATGCGCATTGAATCCTCTCTTTCCCAGTCACATTTTTAATAGTGTTCGTTTTCAGAATATGTGCCTCTGCAAAAGTTGATATTGAAGAATAAGCTCATAGTCCTCGCGTCTCACGTTGCTCTTACTGATAGCGAGTACTACGTCCAAGTGACGGCGCTCAAGTGCCTGGCTGCGGCCGCCAAGGTCGAGAGTTTGTGGCGGGAGTTCCTGCTGCATAATCCCACTATCTATGTAAGAGCTCTGAGTATGGTGTTACTTCTATTATATGTAGATGCAGCCAAAAAGATAGGTACAGAAGGCAGTCAAAACAAAAATATAATTTTGATCGAAAAAGTTTTCATACTAAAAATTTTGATATCTAACGTACTTCCAAAATGATTGATCAACCAGATTGGTACCTACCTACGGATGTATTAAATGACCTAATCTAATCTGAGTTCTGGATCTGAGATCTTGATCGATACCCATAATATACACCCATATACATATACCCATATATGTATATATACCCATGCACGGCGCAAACGAAACATCATTTTTTTTGTGGCTAATTTATTTTTTTGGTTAGTTATAAAAAAAAAAAAAATTTAAAATAATAAAAAGGAATTCGGCAAAAATATATTCACTTGTTTAACAAAAACATGTCTTTTTGAAATTAATTTAACTACTAAAAATATGACTGACTTTCAATGTACCTACATAAAATAACAAAAAGACTGAGCTGTTTCGTTTTCGCCGGGCCTCGGTCACGAATGACCATTCTTTGAATCGCATTACAATGTTTTGTGATTGCAGACGCAGTTGTCTTACATACTGCGCCACAGCCCGGACGGCGCGGTGCGAGCGGCGGCGGCCGGCACACTCACTCAGGTCTTCGTGAACCAGCACACGTCGCCACAGCTCCAAGCGGCCATGCGTCGCGATATGAGTGACGCAGCCGTCGATGACCTTCACTGGGAAGTCCAACTCGCCGCATTAGAGTACTGGCATCATGTCATTCGGAACCATCTCAACGATAGAGGAATGATAGACGGAAAATTCCCAAGCGTCACTTTCTCCAAGGAAAAAAGGAAGATCATAGTTCTAGATGAGAAGGAAGTGAAGCGACAACTCGCAGCCATAATGAACGACCTATCAACGAACGGCTGCCTGACGGTTCTCAGTCGATGTGTCAACGAAAAGTTCAACATTCAAGTCATGGAGCGCGCTTACTGCATTTCCAACAAATTGGTAGAAATACTAACCTGCCATCATTTCGATAAAGTTCCTGAAAATTATGACAACAAACCCATGGAGCATGATGATACATACTCCGAATCCGATACGGGCATGGCTGTAGACCTGAGTTTCGCACTGGAGACTACGGTGGACAGAGATAAAGTAATCGAAGAAATAGTGAATACGAAAACCAGTGATCTCATAATGAATCTGAGCAGTGGAAAACACACAGAAAATATGGAGCAAGAAATTTCTCCGCTACTTCCAACAAAAGATATAATACACCCTAACAAATTCTTAGAAGATTTTAAACGAACAGACTATGCGACAATAATAAGTAACACCAAGAACTGGCGACCGGAACCGTCAAATCTTAGTTGCTTGTTAGACGAAATTTTAGAAGATACACATAATATAGAAATGTCCGACTTTTGCATTGAATGAAGTATTTTACCTGATCTCGAAATCGAACAAACTATTTATTAATAGATACAACATAGATAAATGAACCATGTGTTTTATTATAACAATAACATTATAAACTTACCTAAAAAAACTTATGTATTAACCTTACTTGACTACTTATTCATAGCTGGAATCGTATAAATCTCAGTACTTGGTACACAAGTCTGTACCATACTATGGTATTAGTAACAATCCAAAGCATTAGCTTCATTATTTGGTTCATAAATGCCAAGAATATCGTCAAGAAGTGATGATAGACTTCGAATACCATTGTTCCACTTCTTCTTCTCTTCAATTACCGTTTTAAAATCTTTATCTTTAGCGAATTCCACATAAGCATATGGAGAAGCGACGTTTGCCAACTTTATCCGTGGTCGAAGAGGCTCTTCCTGTTTGACACTCTGTAGAGTCATGTGCCGTTCGTAAATGCTTGCTAGTAAGTTGATATCTGTCGCGTTAAGGATACCATCTATAACACTATCCGGAGTTTCGACTTCTGAACTTTCGGCGACCATCGCGTTATCTTCCTTTTCCTCTTTGATATAGGACAATATATCCTCCTGTGTTTCGCCAGGTTTAGGCTTAAGACATTCAGGCACTTTGTATTTGTTCAAAATATCAAGCAGGTCTTGAGACAAGCATAGTGCGCATTCTAGTACATCTACTTCTGTGTCATCGTTTAATATTTTCATGAGGATAGTCAAAAGCCCGACAGAAGACAGTTCGTCTAGTATTTTCATTAGTCTTCGTTTGATTTCGGTTTCGTTCAGTGTAACAATTTTCCTGGTTTCTCTAGAAAAGGTGACAGGCGGGAATGTTCCATCCAGCATCCCTTGATCGGTTAGCAATGACTGGAACACGATTCTCCAGAATTTCAATGCGGCAATCTGAACCTCCCAGTGGAAGTCACTGAGGGCAGAGGACACCATGTGTTCGTAAAGGCTCTGTTTAAATGAAGGCGTTAGTTTGAGGTTTTGATACAGGTCTGTTAGGACATTGCAAGCCTCTTTGCGTACTATACCCTCTTGATTGGTGTTTAGTATTAAAAGTAGGTGGTCCTGAAAACAAATAAGGAACGATATGAATACGCTATCGCAAGGCAGGGATGATTAGCTCCTTTGCTAAAAGCACAAAATATATAAAATAATTCAAATATTGGTGGACTTTTAACACAGTGGTATCTAGCCACAATTTAAACTAAAGCTTGTAATATCGAAATTAGATAGCTGGTAATACATATTAATATCCACCCAGACAGAGAACAAACACCCAAATGTTGGTTGTTCATCACACAAATGTTGGTTCTATGTGGGCATCGAGCCCAATGCCTACTGCGCAGAAGGACTGACCTGTGAAGGCTATCTAATATAAATAGTAGGTACTAAAAGCAAAAGTGATTCTGACCTGTATAGTAGGGTTATGGATAGTCAACTGTTCCCAAAGCGCGCCGATCTTGCTAGCAGCCCCGATGCACTTTAGCGCAGAAACTTGCACGTACGACTCAAAGTCGTTGAATGCAATTGCAGCTGCCACATTTATCAGGTTGTTCTCAAGGATTTGATTTTGGAATGGTGGGAACTCTGAAAGACGGGTAGTGTTTTATTTAAAACTAGCTGGTACCCGCGACTTCGTCTGCGTACTTTTCGCAATAAAAGGTAGCCTATGTCCTTTCTCAGGGTCTAAAGATTGTCTGTGCCAAATTTCATCAAAATCGGTTGAGAGGTTTAAGCGGGAAAGCGTAACAGACAGACAGACAGACAGAGTTACTTTCGCATTTATAATATTAGTAGGGATTAAAAAAATAAAGTTTGAGAAAAGAATAACAGATAATCGGTTATCTATATGTGTGGATGGTGTAAGTGGCAATGGTGCAACTGTTGGTCCTTTGTAAAACAATGCTTAAGAACACTTTCTATACTGAAAGTGTTCAACTGTGGGCAGGGTAGGGCCAAAATAATGTTTGTTGCATGGAAGCCCCCTTAGACATTAATTTAACGACAACAGAAATACATCATCTGTGCAAACTTCAACTGTCTATCACGGTTCATGAGATACAGTCTGGTGACAGACAGACGGTCAGCGAGTCTTAGCAATAGGGCGCCGATTTTTATTCTTATGATTAGGGTGCAGACGAAAAAAATATAAAAGGCATGATAAAATATTGAAAGGGTCAGCAACGCGAGCGTGATAACTCAGGCGTTACAAACGTCCATAGGCTACGGCAACCGCTTCCCATAATTTGTGCCGTATGTTTGTTTACTATTTAATACTCGGAATAAAAAACAATTGCATGTCCCAAGAACCAGACTTGTGAAAACATACAAACAAGGTTTTTGTCAAAATCTTCATATTATGTACAATAAATTACCTTTAGAAATGACAAAACTTTCAATAATTGGATTTAAAAACAAACTCAGAACCTTTATAGAAGGCCACCCATTTTACCATTTAAATGAATACCTGGAGCTGTTCATTCCCTGATTGCAAACGTAGTATGTGTACCTAAGTGTATTAGAATAAGACATTATTGTAAAAATTGACATGCCAATGTTATAGTACTGTAACGCAATGGTTAAATAAATAAATCATCATCATCATCATCAGCCTACAGAAGTCCACTGCTGGACATAGACCTCCCCTATCCGTTTCCAGGAAGAACGATTTTTAGCCCTTTCCATCCACCGACTACCCGCGATCCTAACAATGTCGTCAGTCCACCGGGTAGGAGGGCGTCCTACACTTCGCTTTCCTGTTCGTGGTCGCCATTCGAGAACCTTTATTCCCCAGCGGTTGTCAGTTCTTCGAGCTATATGACCTGCCCATTGCCACTTCAACTTGCTGATTCTGAGAGCTATGTCGGCTTCCTTGGTTCTCCTACGGATTTCCTCATTTCTGATTCTATCTCGTAGTGAAACTTCTAGCATAGCTCTCTCCAAATAAATAAATCTAAATAAATAAATAAAAATAATTAAATTCGAAGTATAAAAAAACTGGGTTGCCAGTAAGTGCTCACACACTCTTATTAGGGTTCTGCTAATAAGTGTGTGAGCACTTACTGACAAAGGATATCTCAGTACAGACAAGCAGCAGTTCGAGCGCCGAGTCGCGCACCTCCCAGGAGAGGTCGTGCATCTTCATGTAGACGAGTTTGCCCAGCTGGTCCATGGAGGAGCCCGGCTTCGACTCCAGCAGCAGAGACAGATTCGGCGGAAGGAACTTCCTCACCGTCATCGCTATCACGTTCAACGACGCTACTACGAACTGAAACCATTTGTATTTTATCATGTTACTAGTTGCGCCCCGCGGTTTCACCCGCGCAGATTTAAATCCCGGTATCCCCACGGGATAAAAAGTAGCCTATATGTTATTCCAGGCTATAATGTATCCCTCTGTCAAGTTTCACTCAGATCTGTTCAGCCGTTTCGGCGTGAAAGAGTAACAAACACCCATCCATCCATCCATACTTACAAACTTTCACGTCACTACATAGTATAAAACAAAGTCGCTTTCTCTGTCCTTATATCCCTATGTATCTTTAAAACTACGCAACGGATTTTGATGCGGTTTTTTTTAATAGATAGTGATTCAAGAGGAAGGTTTATATGTATAACAAGCTGATCCCGCGGCTTTGCTCGCGCTCATTTACTTTGAAAATCTCATACACACTTTCATCCCCTATTTTATCCCCTTGGGGGTAGAATTGATCAAAATCCTTTCTTAGCGGATGCCTACGTCATAACATCTACCTGCATGCCAAATTTCAGCCCGATCCGTCCAGCGGTTTGGGCTGTGCGTTGATAGATCACTATGTCAGTCAGTCAGTCACCTTTGAGTTATATATATTTAGATACATGCATGTTATAGCAGAAAAACAATGTGCACCCGTGCGAAGCAGGGGCGTGCGTCGGGTCGCTAGTTTATAATATTAGTAGGATATTATGAACGAGAAAACTAGTGATCTAGCTGGAGTAACCCCACCTTCCGATCGTAAAGGTTATTTCACTGGGACACCATGGCGGCGCAACCAGTTGCCGCTACCAGAAAAATGTTAAGACCTCTATATAGCTACTGACCTCCGAACCAATTTGGCGGAGCGACCAGGGGCCTAATTGTCTAACTCGCTGGTAATCGTAATTGGCACAGATGAGGAAATATGTAGTATCGTAATGACACAGATGAACGTGATATGTAGTACAGAAAGTTTGACACTTGAAACCCAGAATATCGCCATGGTAATGGGCTTCAAGTTAGACAATAAGGCCCGGAGCCTTATTCACTATGATTATTTGCACCGCGATCACAGCTAAGACAAGGCAGCCGGTGTCATACGGTCAGGGCAGAGTATCTCCTATGTCATAAAGAATAAAGCCCAACATCAAGTTTTGACGTTTCACGGTTTGGGGCAAGGAATCTCCTATTTTCATAGTGAATAATGCCCCTGCTCGGACGCGAGCACAGAATGTCACTGGTCGGGCCACCATACATGATTTGCTTTGAATAGTCTTAGTACTACTTTTTAGGCAGTCTACTTCCTTACGTCCTTTCGTCCTAACGTCCTTTATCGTTCTTGTCAAATCCAGTCCATCCCAAGGTTGTCTGGAAGAGATCGCTTTTAGCGATAAGACCGCCCATTGTGTATAACTCAGATGTTTTTTATTGTTATGTTATGTGTAATTATTATGTGGTGTGCAATAAAGTATTATCTATCTATCTACTTACTTTCGTGTTCAAGTTCGGCCTCTGCAGGATATTATAGACCACAGTATACAAGCAAATGACTTCGACACTCTCGCGCCAGTTGATGTTGTGGTTCTTCAGGAGACACAGCACTGTATCCATGACGTATGTCATGACCAGCAGCTTATCCTGATCGTTCTCGTACTGCTGAACTCCATCCTCGTGTTTCGCCACTCCGTAGTCATCTATAGGATCGTACTCGCGGAGAACATAGAACAAAACTTGGAATATTAAATTCGCTTGCTCATCATCCACGTGGCCTTTTAAACATGACAGTTTTTTCACACATTGGACAATAATCGGCATAGTGTCGAGCTCTTCGATTAAGGATTTCATGACGTAAGCTGCTCTTGCGGTATGCTCGCAAGTGCCGGTCAACAGCCTAGCAATAAACTCATCCAATATCGTGTCGGGATTCACCCCTTCGGTCTTCTCGAGCCTCATGAACACCAAAAGCGGCACAAGGCTCATGAACAGCATCTGATTTCTAAACACAAGATGACGTCCTTCAGCGACCCACGCAATCTTCTCCTTATCCTTACATACCTTCCAGAGGATCATGTTGCAAGTAGTGCAGAAGTCAAGTGTCATCATTGCGTTCCTACGCTGAACCAAGAACTGTATAACATTAAAATATGTCACACTTAATTCCATAAAATCATCTTTGCTGAACTTCACTCCTGGTTCTGCAGGTTTGATCGAAAAAGATTTTGCTAATACGAACCAGAACACCAGCTTTCCAAGAAGTAACACAGTTTCTTCTCGGCGAATTCTGTCGAATATCACGTAAAGATGTGTGTTTATCTGGTATGTCTTGACCAGGTAATCAATAAGAATCGAGAACTTCTCTATCCGTTTGCTTGTGTCTAGGACAGCGGAAAGAATATGGAGTGTGGGGTCTAATGATTTCGCTAAATGATCTTCCTCTTCGCATGATAAGTTTTCTATAGTCAAAAAGTCTATTTGAGTCAATGGTTTGAGCACAAAAGATAGCACATGTTTTATATTAGCTAGGTCACAGAGGTCATTTAATCTCCAAAGGAACTGGGCTGCGAATTTGTATGTTTGCCGCACTATGAATACTGTGCGTTTTTCATTGCACATGCTTAAGATTTCTTTCCATACTCCAGTTTCTAACAACCAATTTATGCCAGAGTTATGTGTGGTTACACCCAGCGCTACTTCCATGTAGGCTACTTTTAAGCTAGCATTCATACTGGACGAATTTATTTCCTTGAACCCTTTCAGAATATTGTCTCTTTGTTTAATGAAAATTTTGGTGAAATGCAACTCCTTGGCAGAAATGATTGCAAGTGTCCGAATGATGAAAACTTTGACTGTATTATCAACATTATCTAAATTATCTAGTGAATCGATAATTAAGTCTGACATCAATGGCATGCTTCCAATTTCACTTATTTCTGTAACAAAGAAAGAAAACAAAATATAAGATTTTGGTCGTAAGGTTAACAAATACATAGAAAATGGAATAACAGATTACTTACAGAGAACTTAATTGCAAGTTTCCTAGGGGTAGTTTAAAAAAATACATAGGTAATTTATTATTTGCTTTGCAGTTTTTAATTAAAAAATAATAATCAATTTCTAATTTGATAATGGTATTGAGCCCTTAATGCGCAATTCCGACTCCCACTTAGCCAGTTTTTATTAATGCTACTTGGTGATGGAACAAGCTAATAACACACCTGATGTTAAGTGGTAACCATCACCTATACATATATATATATACAATGCATTTATTTCGAATGATTAATGAATTGAAAATTAATAATAAACATTTAATACCTAAATACTTATCAATTCATACATATATCAAACAGGTACCTACCTATTTTTTTTATAACTGCCATAGGTACAGTGCAAAGCATGTAAATAATGGTCAAATTAAAAGATCAGGGTATACCTAATAAGCAAAAATTTTTTTGCATGTTTATATTATCTCATCAAAGAGGTGTTTATGTACATGGAGAGAACCTCTCATTTGGCAGATACCTCGGTTTAACAATAGGAATCCTTGTACCTACCAGGGTTGAGGGTTCGAGATGGGGGGGCCGCAAATGGGGGTAGATGGTAAGTCCCTCCTTTGAGTCCCTTTGTTTATATGAAAATTCATAACTTAACTTTTTCCCAAATTAAAAACCTAACCTAACTTGCAGTTCGGCTGAAAAGTGGAGTTACCTATAATTTTTCATTTCATAAACAGAAGGACTCAAGGAAATGACTTGCCATCTACCCCAACTTGCGACCCCCCTAACCTCAACCCTACACCCAGTTACAAGGATTGCTATAGCCAACCCGATACTCCAGCCTTAATGACAAGAATTCTGATTTTTTAATTACTTTTATAGTGTTTACTAAACTTAAGTAAATCGCAAAGATTTTATAATGTCCCAAAAGTTATTCTCTGAGCGGGATTGAAATAAACCATGGTGACATTTCTTGTTGATTCAACTTAATGCAACTTCGGTTATTGAGCAGGACTTGATAGTAAAAAGTCAAACATGCAGATGGTCCAAGAGTTATTCGTCGAGTGTGATTGGACTCCAATGGCGCAGTTGGTAGCGCAGCCTCGTATCAAGGAGAAGGTTTCGGGTTCATATCCCCCTCGAAGAATAACTTTTGGGACATTATAAGATCTTTAAGAATTCTGATGATACTAATTCTTAATTAATAATGAGCTTATTTTTTTGAATATATATTTTTTTCATTTACCAATCTTGGTTTACCACCTGTAGGGAGGTACATACCTACTGATTGTAGACAGTGGTACCTATCAAGCCGAACAGGGCACCAGTAGGTAACATATTGGTATGATATTTGATAAATTAAAGTAAACATTGATAGATTAGTATAGGATAAAAAAGGAACTATATTTTAGGACATTTACCTGGATCTGAGCAATTGGATAATTTGTTGATTAGCCCATCGGCATAGTAGTTATTCATCACATAATCTGGTTCCACTACTTGCTCAAACAACAATTTCAGTTTATTTTGAATACGTACACCCTCCATTGTGACTCCCAAAACTACAAACCACAGAACACACACATGAAACAAGAAAAATAAAATGAAACCAAACAAACCGTAAACCGTAGATAGAAGTACCAGTGTTGCCAGATGAGCTAATTGAAAAAGCGGTACGGTACCTAGCGGTTCAAAAACGCGAAACAACACAAAAAGCGGAATTTCTTGTTTCATTACTTTAATCAATTTTAAACCGACTTAAAAAACCTTTGTCCTTTGTGGTTTGTTACCTCATGACTTTTTACTCGATGGACCAATTTGAATGGTTTTTAATCGAAAGCAATTTCCTTGGAAAATGCTACACAGTCAGAGAAGTCTATACCAGGAACCCAGGGGATCTAATTTTTATATGTAGGAAAACTTGCTTGGATGAAAAAAAATTTTCACTGAATCTTTAAAATGCTTTTAACCACATCTTGACCGATTGCAATTTTCTACATTCAGTGATTTTATATCTTCAAAAATGTATAATCGTGCGAGCGAGATAGCAGCGCACCGTATGCATGCTGCCCCTTAACCTCGACGTGATCGGTCGGTGTATGAATGAATGATATCATGAAATATTTTTTGTAGAATTTGTTTACTTTTCCTTTCTCTGTTAGATATCTTATTGTAATAAAAAGCTTCAATCGTGTACCTATGTATTCTATTTTATTACATTGTAACCAAGCCATTGATACCAAGCCAAGTTTGATACGGCGCGCGTCGCGGCGCGGCGTTGCCGCGTTGTTGGTCGCGTGGAACTGGCACTAGAGTCACCTAGTTTTTAAGATGATCCTTGTGATTTTATTGATTAAACATTTTGAATTTGAATTTGAAAATTGTACTACCTATTGTACTTGCCAAAAAAAGGGATTGTTCTTGTAGATTTTGTAGAAGCACACACACATTTTTTGTAGAAGCGACTATTACAATTTTAGATATATACCAACGGGTTGGCTATAGCAATCCTTGTACCTGAGCTGAGGGTTGGGGATAGGGGGGATGCAAGTGGGGGTAGATGGCAAGTCTTCCCCTTGAGTCCTTTTTTCTAGGAAATGAAAAAAATACTTGAATTATTCAGGTAAGTTACTAGTTAGGTTAGGGGTTTTTTTTATATGAAGAAAATTGGTAGTAATATTTCATCTCTATGACAAAAAGACTCAAGGGAAGGAATTCTCATAAGGTTAGGGTTTTTTTTTTAAGTTATGAAATTTGAAGTAATATTTTTTTTCATTTCCTAGAAAAGAGGACTCAAGGGGAAGACTTGCCATCTACCCCCACTTGCATCCCCCCTATCCCCAACTCTCAACTCAGGTACAAGGATTGCTATAGTTTAACCATTATACATATAAACCTTGCTCTTGAATCACTCTATCTATTAAAAAAAACCGCATCCAAATCCGTTGCGTAGTTTTAAAGATTTAAGCGTACAAAGGGACATGGGGACATCATCATCATCATCAACAGCCCACAGAAGTCCACTGCTGGACATAGGCCTCCCCTATCCGCTTCCAGGAAGAACGATTCTGAGCCCTTTCCATCCACCGATAACCCGCGATCCTAACAATGTCGTCAGTCCATCGGGTAGGAGGGCGTCCCACACTTCGCCTTCCTGTTCGTGGTCGCCATTCAAGAACCTTTATTCCCCATCGGTACATATCGGTCATCGGTCCCATGGGGACATAGGGACAGAGAAAACGACTTTGTTTTATACTATGTAGTGATTATTTGTGAAAAAGGCTGGGAAAAAAGCGGAAAAGCGGTACATCTGGCAACGCTGAGAAGTATGTTTAATCTTGACTTGACTTCTTTCTCTAGCAAAGAGTGTATATCGCCCCAATATCGTCCCGATAATTAGTTACAAATAGGACGACGCGCGTGACTTGAGATGGGACTACCATAGATAGAAAAATACTTCATTCATTCTTCATTCCATTTCAAGTAGACAACTTAGCGACTTTAACAAGCAGTTTTGCTAACATAAAAAACATAAACATAGAGTTTACCTACAGCCATTAACTCAAAATTTATCGATAAATCATCACTACAGTTAGAATTCCTAATTAATTATTTTCAATGGTTTTGTTTTAGCACCCTTGTAAGGTGTCAGGCATCAGCAGGCGCGGTACCTTATAACCACCTACGATCTGTGGACCCTACGAATGTCTACTTATAAAAAACGACCATTAATGGGCAGCATACGGCGCGCCGCTATCTCGCTCGCACAATTGAATATTTTTCATTTAATTATATATTATATTATATATTTCATTATAAAATCACCACGTAGTTATGTAGAGAAAAATATAAAACCCATAACTTCGAGTTTGAAAACATGCTTGGATCAAAATTATACTTTCACTTACACTAAGTACTTTATTTGTTATTCCATTGCGCACGCATCGTATAACAAATAAAGTACTTAGTAACTAACTTAACCAATTGCAATTTTTACATTCAGTGATTTTATATCATCAAAATGTTCTATTGTGCGAGTGAGATAGCGGCGCGTTGTATGCTGCCCCTTAAATCTTAACAGTCAGTGGCAGTTAATTCCGTGTTCATGTACATACTTATGTTCGAATATTTTTTTTTCTAAAAGAATCGGGATGATGTGTTGGACCGCATCCCGATTACACTTAGCTTAGATGCGCAGGGACATGGACACATGGACAGCGATATGGCCTGACATGGGCAATGCGCGAAAAGCAACGCGTGCGGTAATGAACGCGGGAGAGAGCGTTGACGTTCACGTTGCCGCGGACATGGACATGGCTGAGTGTAAACGCAGCATATTCGATATGTACGATACGATTACATCCACACGATACGTAACGTTATGGTACGATTGTGGGTACGATAGTTACGATGATGATTCAGTTCAGTGATTGTTCTAGGAACTTCTCGTCTAGGTAAATTCAATCTGTCTGTGTGTCTGTCTGTCAAACTTAAAAATCACTTCAATCAAGAAAATCCACCAAACAAACACCCTAGCTACTCAATAATTTGGGTTTAATTTTATTAATTAATTTGTTTTGTGTTTTGTTGGTTCTAATGGTTGTGCAACTAGGGCTTCTTCTTTCTCGTCTGAATTCTACTGCGTGAAATTTGTGAATATTAGTGATTAACGCTGAGTGTGATGCCTTTACGTCGTGGAAATTTTGTAAGTTCTTGGCATTGAACAAATGCAACTATTCCTTGGTTTTATCTTTGGTAAGGTAGGTATAATATTTGTGGATTGCATGGCCGACTGTCATGTCACATTGCATGATACATTTTTGTGGAATGTCGTCACGCACGAACGGTTTTGTAAGTTGTATATATTCTAGACTCAGAGAGTTGAGATAGAAACTAACCGTCCGGTCCCTTTGACAAAACAAATTGTAACAAAACGGTAAATACAGAGAATGCATTGTGTGATGAGTTTTAGTTTTGCATGCTCTCAATTGCACCACTGTTCTGGCACATGTCCAGGGTAGTATCCTTGACTGTGTGATGCTAGGAAATTAATATGGCACTACCTACCTGTTAATTATATTTACCCTGGTGTGGATATTCATGGTGTTGTGTTGGAAGTCTGATGGAGTGGTCTTTCACAGGGTGGTTGATTTGGTCCTGCTAACCCAAGTTCCTGAGTGCATCCTAATTGTCTGCTTTTGAGGTTAGTATTTATGTTTATGTGTCCGGCCTGAATGGTCTTTGATACTCACCTACTAACATTAAAATGATGCTCCTGAAATTGTAACAAGTTAGGTAGGTACTTGTGTAGTAAAGAAGTGTTTTAAAGTGAAAATACTGATAATGATATATTCAGGAGTTGGCTTCACTTTAATATCAGACAATTCAACTGATGCTAGCCCATTTCAACTGCTTAAGGGGGGCAGGCATTCCCAATTTACCCAAATTTTTAACTGCCTTCAATAACTATAAGACCTATAGTTTTAAAATTCATACATTCCCCTGATATAGGTTCCCCTAGGTACCTAGGTTTAGTGCAGCATTTAAGCTGAGACGTGACCTTTTTGCCCCGCACAACGGTAGGTAGGTCCTTTATTAGTGTAGGTTATAATTTTATTTTTCTGTTAGTTTTAAGTAAGTACCTACTTGTACCTACCTATTGTGGGACGAAATAAATATATTTTCTTTTCTTTCTTTCTTTCTTTCTATATAAAAAAATTACAGAGTGATCTCTAAATGAAATTTTGAATGATCAGTGTGAATAGAAAAATGAACAAAATGGCACAAAATGCATACCCAAAACACTGGAAACATTATTAGGCATTAATCACAAGAAAATATTTTTATATGCCATTCAAATATTTTTCAAAACACCTAAATACCTACAAAATTGTGCTTGACTGTCTGTGCACCGTCTTGCTCAGTACCACACAGAGAGAAGTGCTATGCTTGGGAATCCTAGCCATAACATACTTACTTAAATGGAACCCTTTCTTTTTGTTGATGTGGAAAATCAGCATCTGGATACCCTAATGCATTCAGGGATGCAGGTTAGTGTAAAGATATACTCTCTAAAACCCAATGGAGGCAGATCTCAAAGTAAGTTGTAAAGTAAGTTGAGGAGATCAAAGTACTCATAAGAGAATGCTTTTGTGCTCCTCTTAATAATTACATAACTGATCAATTAAGTAGGTAGAGATAAACCATTCTAAAAATGCACGCCCCTCTACCTGCCTTCACCCACACAAGCAAATGAGGTGTATAGATGCAATACATGCCACCAAGCAATTTCATTTGTTATTCAGTTTCCCGCCAGACATGAAAGTGTCACTTTCTTGTCAAACTTCTTGAAACTGCGAGCCGCTGTCGCCGGGCCCTTAAGCGTGGTTTAACTTTTAAATTGCGTTTATAAGTAAGGCTGTTAATTACTAGTTAGGTTATGTTTTTTTTATTTAGAAAAATGTGAAAATAGAAATTTTCATCTCCTAGACAGAAGGACTCAATGGAAGAACCTCAACCCAGGTACAAGGATTGCTATAATTTAACCGAGGGAAATTAAGCCCTATTTTATCGACGGAAAATGTGTAAAAAAATAATAGGAGCTCCTCATCTACCTATAATAGTAAAAAAAAACAATCCTCAATGAAAAGTTATAATGTTATGATGAAAAGTTACGGCTTGTTCCTTCCGATTTTTTATGACCCTTGTGTGGTGACACCAGCAAGTAAAGTTAGATGATTGAGCCAAAATATTTTATGTTCAACGGAACTTTTCAACAAATAGGTTAATTGAGCTGTTACTTGGTTACCATACCAAATTAGTATTTGACATAATGTAAGACTGACTGCCTGAGGTCTCAGTTCGGCGAACCACTTGTTATTATTAAATACTAGTTAAAATAAAGTTAGCTAGTTAGAATAAAAAGTAGCCTGTCTGAGACTATAATTCATCTCTTTGCCAAGTTTCATCCAGATCCGTCCAGCCGTTTCGGCGTGAAAGAGTAACAAACATCCATCCATACTTACAAACTTTCGCGTCATTAATATTAGTAGGATTCAATTACACACCATCTTTATATGTATTAATAATAAAATAATAGACAAGAGTGAATAAGTGGATTATAGCTAAGCGTGCTCTACCTTAGAATGCATCTTCACTTTACATCAGGTGAGATGGCAGTCAAACGTCTAGCCAAAAAAAAAAAAAACTTGGTAGTATGAATGAATCAAATAAGGAGAATTGTCGTCCATGGTAAGTTTTTGGCTCGGATATAGGCAGTGGGCGGGTCGTAGGTGTCAGCCTCCGAATGATCTATCAAACTGCCAACACTTTATTACCTGCGTGGACACGGCCGGCCGGCGGCTAGGCGAGGAATTGTGAAATGACTGTCCATTTTATGGCATGTTTCTTCATTTGGCAATAAAATTGTACTGTAGTAAATATTGACAGTTAAAATAATCATAATAATTCATTTATAGAAATTATAGAGCAGAACAACGAAAAAATCACAACACTATGTACTATAAAAAGACTAACAAAAACCGTTAGGTCTTCATCATGAGAAAACCACTATTGTTAGGCGTTATATTCCACAAATACCCATAATTTACCTTTTTTTTTAATATTGGGTTAGTAAATAATTTTTCTTTCGTCTTCTTTCACAAGATTACTTTCACGAAGGATCCAATAAATTGTCTCAATAACCAGATGTGTTTTTGCGGAACAATTAAAAAAATATATGTATATTTGTTGACTCAAATCGTCACGTTCGATTTGATGTCGTTATCTAATTGCATTCCTATTTGATTAGTTACCTATGATTTCTTTCTCATTAATCATTGTATACCTATGTACAGTACATTATCATGTACCTACATGCTGTTTTATCCTACAGATGTTTAAAATCATATCTGCTTAATTCTCAAACCATTAAGGCGTTGACAACACCTAATTTTCCTCTCGCTCGCACGATTCAACATTTTGAAAGATATAAAATCACTAATTCCAATTTCACAAAATCGCAAACAACTATTTTATATGTAACTATTTTATGTGTATTTTATATATAATGAAATTTTTACCAAACTGTGTGCAATGTGATTGATTGCACACAGTTTGGTAAAAATTTCATTTTGATCGATGCATGTTTTCCTACTCAAAAGTTTACTTTTGTACGAAAACTAGAAAAGCAAACTTTTAAGTAGGAAAACTTGTATTGATCAAAATAAAATTTTTACTAAGCTGTGCACAATGTGATTGCACACAAAATGGTTGTTTGCGATTTTTCGAAAATGGGAGTAATGAGTTTATATCCTCCAACAAGTCAAAACGTGCGAGCGAGAGTCACATTAGCTCTTGTCTTCACCTTAAGTTTGATAGGAGCCCAAGAAGTACGGTCACACTGAACCTTGTTTCAATAAGAATAATTAGAGTTCAGGTAGTTCTCGTTCTACTCACACTTATAACACTTATTCTCTTAGATAAATAGGTACGTTTACTTTCATCTAACCATCACCTTGATCTAATTCTCGTCACTGCTTGTCACTCGTATTGTTTGTCGGCTCATTTCAGTAGGCTTCCAATGTTTTCTCCAGTCTCATAGCGCTGCGCGGTGTGCGTGGATTAAATTTGGCACACTTTGCGAATTAGTCATGAAGGTACCTACCTCAGTTGTTTACCTGCGTCGTTGGAATGAATTCGTAAAAGGGGCATTCTTGTTTGTTTTGATGAAATAACCCAACATACATTTGTTGTTTTAGTTATTTAGACCAGGGGTTCCCAATTTTATTTGGCCATGGAATCCCAATTGATCATATCTTTTTTGGCGGAACCCTAGCTGGCAGTTTTGTTAAATATAGTTAAATAATTTCTAGTTTCAGCTCACCTTTTAGCATCATTTGTATACTTTTTTCCGAGCGTAACTTTCGAGCCGTTCGTTGATTCGGTCTGCAATCGTGTATTTTAATTTAATTGGACAAGGGGTGGAGTTCCATATTAAAGATAAAAAAGTCCTAAGTAGTTAAAAGGGGTAGACCAGGGAAATCCAAAAAGTGTATTTGGCATAAATGTGAGCGGACATCGCAACCAAGATCTTGGTTAAAGATTTTCATAAGACAAAACTTTGTTAATGGATTTTCTTATGTCTGATAGATGTTCTTATTAGCGCAAGAATTATCTAGTTCATGTTAATGAGTACCTCTTGTCAGTTACATAAAGGCACACCCAAGGACTTTCACTACTCAAACTCCAAACTAAAATTGTTTGTTATTGATTAGGTATATGTATTATGTGATGGATTGATGATCTTGGTGTGCTCCTACAATATCTTTCTAGGAGTCGTTTGGTCACTTTAGTATACAGGGTTACAGGAAAAATCGTGCTAGATCCGTTAAGGTCGGGGAGTACCCATCATTTCTGACTTATTTTACTATGAAACACCCTACCCTAAACTTAACCCTTTTCGAAATATTCGACATTTAATTTTATTTTTGTGTATCTTATTATTATTACTATTGCATTTTTACATGTGTAATAAGATGCTTTAGGACGTCAATAATTAAAATAGTGCATAAGTTAATTGAATAGACCGTAGTAGACAAGTGAAAGTTAAGAAATAAAAAAAATATTGGAAGGTTATTTTAGAAAATATTAAAAAATATTAGAAAGTTTCAATAGTGAAATAAGTCAGAAATGATGGGTACTCCACGCCCTTAATGGATCTAGCACGATTTATCCTGTAACCCTGTATAAAACCCTCCAATCACATGGTCTGTCCCCCGAAAATGGGGACTATACTTTTCTAATTTTTATGTATGGCATTTTATTGTATTATTTATTATATATACGCCGCGCCGTCGCCACAGACTATCAAACTCTTTGGCTGTACGGTTTCAAGACCCTTGCCTTTTCCAAAAAGAAAAAGAACTGTATTGTTATGGTAAAAAAGTTATTTTATACAAGTATCTTTGTATGAGGAGCTGTATCATAATTAATTTTTTTAATTTGGTTACGGTATTGCGTTTATAAAGTATATCAATATGAATTCGTTTTGACGTTTATAATTCGAATTTTATGACATGAGAGTAGATAAACTGTTTTAAAACATTCGTCCTAGAAAATAAATCTGTCCTTAACATCAATCCCCCCAATTGCTTGAGTGGTTTAGCCATCTAGACAAACACAACATACATACTTTCGCATTTATAAATTGTAGTTCAAGGATCATAATATTTCATGTCGTTGTAGACGGCGACATTAGCGATTGTGGTTAATCGATTTGGCGCGGGTCAAATCTTAAGTGACGTGACTTAATTCAGAATCATAGGTCGATTGATGTTAATTGTTAACAAAAGCAATTCAGTGTCTTTTCAAATCGTACAACTGTGAAACCGCCTTCTGCCTGGCATGCTTTGCGCTCGATCGATTAAAGCTTTTGTAAGCGGTTGCTACGTTGTAATTTTGGCGCTATACCTATGCCTGGGGTCAATGTTCTTCATGCTAGTTTGATTGTTTGTTACTCAACTACGCCATAACGCCTTATGGTACTTAATTAAAAAAAACTGTTGATATATTGAATGATCACTTCGATCACTTTGAAACGTCTTAAAGCTAGGTGAATCGAAGTGCCAGTTCCAGTATAGTACCTACTAAAATATACCTAGCTAAGAAAAATCTAACAAAAAAAGTATGTAAATAAAAAAAATGTTAGGGAGATAATACGGATATTGATGCAACTGACCATTTATTATCATTAGGGCTAGTGCCGATGTAGGTGACAGTGCTGACATCGCTGACATCATATACCGGATTTTCTGTTGACGTGAGATTTATTTCTTAGGTCTTTAATGAATTAACTTTGAAAACCCTTGTTTGGTATCTTGTGTTAGAAGAAATTCCGTAGTCTAAGTTACGTAAGGTAAGGTATTGCCATTGCGTATTTAGATTTCTGTGGTCGGCTTTATTAGCTCCCACCGAACCCAAGAAATTTGTATTAAGTTGTGCAGTGCGCCTGTGTAAGTGCACCTGCAAAGCCACAGTGCTATCGAGCAATGGCAGTTTGCACTAACGCTGTTGGTGCGTGGGTTTCATGAATCAAAACACGTGGGCTGCTCAAGGACATCCCTTTTACTGCAGCTCGCGCAGATAGATCATCTAGATTGTTATAGATCTAGCAATGTAGGTAATGAGGAATTACCTTGCACGTGTTCACCTGACCCTCTATGTGACTGATGCTACAGCATTAATGCAACTTTGTTGGTTACATACTTCTATCAATTACTTACTTAGTTTTAAATTGTGTTCATAATCGGAGATTGAACACTTGCAGATCAACCGATCGGCCATTAATGATCGTATGTTCTAATATATATTGCCGAAATCCAGTCAGCTAAATCTATGTGGAATGAACGATTTTGAAATGACATGAAAATTAACTTGTGTCATGTTGAGGTACCTAAAATGATTTGGTAACAAGTTTGACCATTGAGCATCCATCCTAAATTTATGGATCGGGTATGTATTTAAGTCAGTCTAAGCGTGCGGGATACAATACAACGAATACAGACAATGGTTAGTTTTAAAACGGAAATGCACTATAGCTTTGTAGGGAAAGGTGCGGTTCCAGTCAGACGAAACATATAAATCTATTGATACACAGACAGGCTAACGCTCCTCTAAATGTAGAGTATGTATGTACGATGTAGGTAAAACCATAAAATGTAATACGTTTTCGACCTGATAATTTAAAATCATAGTATTTCGTGTCTGGGCGTCCGGTCTTGATCTTCATCTCATGAAGCGCAACCCAATGACGCAAAGAAATATAATTTGTATATTTCAAAAGTTCTATTTCGGTGTTCACGGCGTCCACCCACAACTACATGCAAAACGAGGCTCAGACTTGAACGAGTGAGTGGTGTTCACACGGACAAAAATATTAAATGCAGTGTCGGTCTTGAGAACATAATCAATAGAAAAGGAAGCCTGAAGTGCGTGGCGACAGACACACTATGAAAAGAAATGTGAGTAAACAAGCGCTATGCGCATACAGTCAGTAGATACTAGAAAAAGATAGAAGATAAATGACTCAAATACCGTCAATGATGTCAAGTATAGCAACACCCATAAGTCGCACACAACACAATGAATCGGTGATGCCAACTATCGTAGGAATTGTTTTGCTTATAACTTTTCTTGACATTAATTCTATAATACTTTGTTCTGCGCTCTCTGACCTACAAAGATGGAAGCCACCTGTTAGCCACATTATTTGGTATTTAACACAAATTTTATGCGAGAGCGCGTTCTAATTTAGTTGAGAATTTTATGTTAAACTCTGAAATAATTTAATTGTACTGCGCAATAAATATCGCCTGCGTTTTCATGATAAGCCTAATTTGCGAATGTATTGAGAACTTGTTTGCTCTCATATTTTTAAAGCTTTTGTTTTTTACTAGCTTTTCTTTAGCTTTAGTAGGTATAACATTTTCGACTCGCTCTCATGAACTCCTCATTGCGTTGCTATGCTTTCTTGTAGTGAGGTGATATCGACCACATCTTACCATCATAACGTACCCACCGCCTTGGAGGATACGAATGAACACGACTCTTGCATTTCTTGAACTACCGTACATTTTCTTTGATGAAAATGTGTGATTGTTAGTGCTCTGGAATCATAATGAAACAGCTATGCCCTACAATTAAAAGTAGGAAGTTTTCCCACAACAAGAGTGCCTCTGCCATAATACACCCCATTGCGGGGCACCCTTACAGATCTCATTCCCCCACCACCAATTAGAATAAGTATAGCCTCAGTAAGGACATTTATTTATCCATAACACAATCTTTAGTTCTCGTTTTCAAACTATATTACCCCATTATGCATTACCTTTACTAAGCAATATCCAGCGACACGCGACGTAAACAAATAAAGGATCGGTTCATCGACATGACAATGTGATCATTACACGGCTTAAAACCTTACTGACATTTAAATGGCTAGACTACAAAATAGCATCTTGGCATTCCTTCTGACCTGAGTTAGTAACGTGTACCTACTACATACGACCTGTAAACAGATTAATCGATTAACCGACTGATTGTACGTTGGTTTTTCACCGGTTTTTTTTGCATGATAACCAGGTTTTCTTTTTTTTTAATGAGAAATTTTGTTGGTACTACACCTTGCAGACTTCATTTAGAACGTCCTTAATAATCCACCTTATTATAATACAGCATAATATAGCGTTAAAAGTGTAAAAATACAAACAAACACTTTTCAGAAAACTTTATCTTGTGACTTTGTAAAACATCGCAAAGACCAGCATGGACAAAAAATGAAAAAAGCCCTACAGCCAACCTTAAAACCGCTGATTCAAGTAGACACAATATAGAAACGCGAGTTAGGGTAGAAAATGATGAAGGAACACACATGGGACAACTTGAAGAATGGGTACCAAGCTCTAAAGTCGATTCCTCCTACTTCTGTAGAATCAGAGGGATTATTTTAATCGGCAGGCCTACAGAATCCGAAGTTCATTGGGTGACGTGAAGGATGATTAATAAAGTGTTAGAGATAGAAGTATTCATGAACTTCGTGTTCTATATTTCTATACTAGATCACGCTAACGATGTCGGATAACAATAAATCTAGTTTGGGGTGAAACACTTGTTAATTCGTTTAAAACAGAATGAAAACTCATTAGGAAAAAACACTTATTGCATTCCTTTACATACCTTGTTTCTATGGGTATATTATTATTAAACGTCAATGATTGTCTATCAACTACGAGTACGGTGAAGCTATAAATAGTTCTCTTCTCAAGGTGCGAAACAAAATATGGCAATCGATTAAGGTTAAACCAAAAATCTCGTGTCAATGTATGCCAGGCAGATGTCTTGTCAATAATGTCCCCATCGTACTGTTATGGTGATCCTTCTCCACTTCCTGGGAGACATTAACATTAATCGGAAGAATTACCAACGATAAAATATTTATCAGATCTTCTGTTTGTATATTTTTTTGTCGACCGGAGCAGCTTTTATAAATTTAAAATTGCACGCTGAATCTAAATAAAAACTTATAAACTAAATGATAAATGAGAGGACAACCAATACAATTCTCTTCCATAAACGTGGATTTTTTAAAAGGATTGTTGAAGGAAAAATTAAACATATGCTGTCTGTACATAATTGCTTTTGTTCTGTCAACGTAGCATTTACTTAAATAAATTTACTTCTTAGGTATACACCCGAGCAGTGTTTCATAATAATATATTTATTATTGTTTCATAACCTCCGACTTTACAAAATTTAAACTTCTTAATAGAAATGAACTCAATCAAACCGTTTCGCACACAATCTAATGTTTTGCCGGAAAATTCAAGAAAAATCTAAAAGGCATTTTTTGTACATTGTAAGTTATATTGTACATTGCTGTTTTTAAGTCCAGCAAAACACCGGATAAAGCCTCAATGGACAATTGTACATCGTACAATGGCATTATGCCTTAAAAGTCCATCACTGTCCGTCATGCGTGGTAAAAGTCGGAACGTTCTGGAATGATCGAGACTGTTCGAGCTAAATAGCAGCACACGCTGCTGTATAAATACAAACAGTCGCCATCCGCCAGCGCAGTATACGTTGAGACACAAGAGACCGAACTTTCATCTTTTGTTACACATTTTCGCGTAAACAATTATTCGAGTGAAGTGTTTGTGATACATTCCAGTGTTTTGAAAAATTTGAAATGGAGTCACCTGTTGTTTTGGATAAACCACCGGAGTATCACGGGAGTGATGTGAATGTGAGTGATATAATAAATGTAAACTAAAGTCTGCAAAAAAAAACAGGTTTTATGCCAGTTTTCGAGAGTCTTTAATGATTTGCATAGTAGATACATCGTTAATGATTAGTATTTGATATTAACTTTCTTGATATTTTGGGCTTTCAATCTTCATTTACTTAGTGACAAATAAACAGCTGTTGTATGTGTTCCTTTCTTTCCAATAGTTTTTTGTTGACTACTCCCAGTCCCAAAGTTATTATTTGCATGGTTTCATCACAATACGTCACAGTGTGACGTGAAATGTTGACATGCGTTCCGCCCGGCCCGCGCCGGTTTTTGAGTCACGCGATTACGGCGCTTGGACAGCTGCTTTTGGGTTCCCATGTATGGTTGTTTATGAAAGGTTTCTTTAATTACTGTACCTTAGATTTACCATAGATTATTTGTATGTTTATTTTTATTCAGAGCTCTATCATAGAAATCAACTTACTTACTACCTACTACTAATCATTTCAGTGTGGTTCAAAAATGTCTATGTTTCATTTTCCTTTGAGGTACATTCTAATCGCTATGTTAAGCATTTAGCTACTTGCACTACATCTTGTAAACAGATGCTTTAACTACCAAACAGCAAAGTTCACTTACCTCTCTTGATGAGCTCCTTTGATGATGAAATCAACTTGAGCTCGCCTTCTTGCAATATCTGTGTTCTTAATACAGACTACCTGAACTGTTTTCCGATCATTGGTTCTGGAATATTTCAATTCAACCACTGCGTGGTTCCAGATTTCAATACCATTTAATATTATTAAGTATACCTACAATATAATGTTCAATGATTTGATTCCTCACTTCGATATTTCGATGCTTCTTATGAATAATTGACTACTCACTACATAGTATAAAACAAAGTCGCTTTCTCTGTCCCTATATCCCCATGTCCCTATGTATGCTTAAATATTTAAAACTACGTAACGGATTTTGATGCGGTTTTTTTTAATAGATAGAGTGATACAAGAGGAAGGTTTATATGTATGTATAATACATGCATGGTATGTGCACCCGTGCGAAGCAGGGGCGCGCGGGCGGGTCGCTAATTACCTATAACTTCATTTCAACACTTATGGTTGAGCATATTCTCGAGTTGAGCTCGGTGTTTTGCAGCTTATTGTAAACATTGTATTGTGTCGATGATGTCATGTCACTCGGATCTTCGATATTTATCTTGGTTATCGTTTGTACAAAAGCGGTCTTAGAATCTTACTTTGTGTGCGTCACTTAGCAAATCGCCTACGCGGATTAGTGTTCAACGCTTAAAAGGATGAACCGTTTTGAAATTATTCCAGCTGTAGACGAATAAGGCATTTATGCGCAAATTATAAGTAGAAACACGCGCGACTGCATTCGCGTGAAGTTGTTTTTAGACAAACTTCAATCGCCGCTGCATACCTTCTTGGTTCGAATTTCAAAAAAGCCTTAGGTACCTACTACTACTTTTTACAACAAGTTAAAATGAAATTTAATAACAGCGTTAAGGCTGTGCGTTGCTCAGCGTACATTTATTTTTATTAAAAAAATAGTATTCTTTTAAAATAAATTGGTCTGAATTGGTTGGAACTACCAACTTCATGCAGATTGGATCAACAAACAACAATTCAAAAGTTATGGCGAGACTTTCAGCATGCAATTCGAAGTATGAAGACCTTTATTAACCATGTACCTACCTAAAATTGTTACAAAATAAAATATTTGATTTGATGGTCGAAAACCTTTGAAGCCTTTGAAAATGGTAAAAAAGAAAAAAATAATACTAGGATGTTAAATTATTACTATGGTAAATATTTTCAGATAACTCTTTCAAAAAAAACCCCGACTTCGAATGCACTGGAAAATACACTCTTCAGATCTAACTCAAATGGGACATATGAAAAGCACCACCGATTTTGATGACTTTTTTTTAATCAAAAATTAAAAAAAAGTCATCAAAATCGGTCCACCCAGTAAAACAAAGTAGGTACGGTAAACGGGTCAAAAGCTATGCTCAAACTAATAAAATCAAACAAACACACAACCAACGTTCAATCCTCCAAGCTGATGGAACTAAGATCTTCGCACCCTCGTGGCTCTCTCCCTCGATCAAAGAGAACGACTTGAATTCTTGGATACTTTACATTATTGCTTTTGAAGTCGTTGAACCGTGAACCTTCTGATATATATCTACCTACTATGTACATAACAAACAACCAGCAGCAAAAAGTTTCGCCCACAACTGACGGACCGGACGGTTCAAAGCTGTTTGACCAAAGAAAAATATTAATATTGAATACCTACTTGTGATCACTGATCTGTATTAAACAGCGTTTGTTTTAATACAGTACAGTGTCGTGAATGCAATCTCAACGCAGTTTGATGGCAATGTAAACATGACAACGCCTGCAATGACAGATATTTATGATTTTAGGTGATAGTGAAATGAAAATAGTGAAAAAAACAATTTGAATATACATATAAACCTCCAGTGGTTTATATATTTTTATTCAAATTGATTTTGTTGTTGTGCAATTTGTGTTTTCTATGTATAATAAAAAATATGTATCTATGTATTTATATAATGTATTAAATATATCAGTTATTTAGTACCCATAACACAAGCTTTAGTAGCTTACCGTGGGGCTAGATAGTGCTATGTGGATTGTCCAGCATTAATTATTTATTAATTATATTTATTAATTAATGGGTTGTCCATTATAATTCTGAGAATAACAAGTCTCAAATTTAAGGTTATTTTGTCGTCCTTGCCTTAAATGGTATGATTCCTTACGACGCAAACGCTGTGCAATAGGTATTGGTTTCTCTTTCGTTTGTTGAACAAATAAGTGAGATAACAATGTCATTGTCATTTATTTTCTACCTGTGGTTGTAGGTATGTAGTTTTGCATACAGTAGAATCATCTAGTCGAAGGCGACGCAATTAATCGTCAGCTTCCTGTATCGGCAACACTTTTTACTGAATTAATGAAGGGCACAATACAATACAGTGCAATGAAAAATTGGTACGGAAAGTGTTTAAATTGCCTTGCATGGTCTGACCGATCATGTCAACCGTCACGGTTGACCGGTTGGTTGGTATTGTGATACCTACCTATTGTATGTACTTGTGATTGTGATGCTGATCAGGGAGTCAATTTATATCTAAAAACTATCCGATGCGACAGCAATCTGTATCGCGTGATATTACTGATTGTGTAATAGGCATCAAACTTTGATGCCTATTGTAAGGCCGGTGCCAGATATGTTTGAACTTAAGTGATCATTGACCGCACACTTAGAGAGGCACGAGAAAAACTCTTCACTGTCTCGAGCCTCACTAAGCGTGCGGCTCAGTGATCACTTAAGTTCATACGTATCTGGCACCGGGGTAATAGGCATCAAAGTTTACTCGGCTCTGCTAGAAAGTTATGGTCTCTTTGATACTCAAAAAGACCATAACTTTCTAGCCGACCTTACCTTACCCAGCATCGGATTTTATTAGCGCGATCACAAGAATGATCGCAAATATGCTTAGCTGAAAACGTGATTCGATACAAATTATCATGACATGAAGGTAGTACTGGTAGTGGTAGGTAATTACTGGTAGTGGTAGTGTAATAGGTATGCCTCATACACTAACTAACCAGTAAGTTTCTCACGTATTGACCTACAAATCTACTACCTATCTATTTGTCTAACAAAAATGCAGATCGAATCAATGGTTCGTAAGTTATGCTTGGCCAAACAATGCTTAATCGCCAAAGTTATCAATGAAATGTTCGTTCGTTTGGTTCACTCGGTCAATGACGGTTTTGTTGGTTACAGCGCGGGTTCCCGTTCGAAGACGAGGAGGCATCGGGCGCGTGGAGCGAGCTCGCGGCGCGGCATCCCGACATCGCGGCGCGGCTGCGGCAGCGCCCCGCTTCCGCCACTTGGGCGCGCAAGCGAAGACCCTCCAATCAGGACGCCGCTGATGGTGGTAAATACACTCCATACTCACAATAGGTAGGTCGGTTATTTAAAGCTGGCACGTTCACAGTACTCGCACATATTATGCAATTTCACTATACCTACAGTATGTTTAAAAATACTTAAATGATTTTGAAATAGGTAAACAAACTCAATATCGCGCGTCGATTAACTGACACTATCGGACGAATGCAAAAAGATCATGCTATGTTTATGAACAGTAGATAAAGCAAAACAATAACTGTCTCCTTCATCCTCATAAGTTTGACCGCGCGAGAGAGAAACAGACAGACTATTCTTGATGCCATTGCAGTGCAACCTGTGCAACGTCACGTCGCGCGCTTACTCACAGACCTACACAAGCGCAACGTGTAAATGTGTTGAACATGCCAGCTCTTGTTAACCGATCTATACCTACTTGAGGCTCGCCCCGATCTTAGATCTCGTAAAGTCAGCGCTAGTCTTATATTTGTGTCAAATAAAATGTTTGAAGTTTCAGCTGAATTTACCTATTTTTTGTTGAGTTCTGTTGAACCTACGTTGAACAGATCTTGGCTCCATCACATAACCAGCTCGCAATCACCATTTATTTTCCTAATTGCCTACTTGTTCTTAATTCATTAAAAAAACATGAGCAAAAGAAAAAACGAAAGGAATTTTTAGCTGGGACTAAGAAGTAAACAAAATTCGAAGAGATTATCTAATTTGTGTAATACATTATTGTTGCAGGTTGTATAAAAAAGCGTTTGAATATTCCAGATTACGGCGAAAATTTCGGCAGCTTCGATAGATTCCCATTCGACGACATCCCGGCAGAGTTCAGAGAGCATTTCCCCTCGCATTGGAACCGCGGGTTCGCATCCCGCGAGGACGAAGCCCCGCCTCCGGCCGCGCCCCCAGCCGACGCCGCGCACGGCTCCCCCCCGCCCCCGCCGCCGCACCAGCACTCCGCCGCCACACAGACCGAGGGGACGCAGCCCGAGCCCGCCGACCCGGACCGCGCACAGAATCCTCTGCCGCAGTACGGCTTGAGAAATACAGTCGACCTAGGCCAGAAGAGCCCCGCCGACCCGAGCATAGTCGATGCGGAGGACAGGACGCACCGGTCCATGTCAGCGCCGCCCGCCGCCCGCCCCTCGCCAGACATGAGCTCGCAGCGCCCGGAGCCGCCGCCGCACGCGGACGCGCCCTCCAACGTCAGAATGATCCCGATCTTTGTCGAGGGCAGAGACGAGCCGGTCGTGCACCGCGCCGAGCCCGCGCCGCCGAGCGCGCCGCTCATCGACCGCGACCAGTACTTCACGGAGGACGCCGCCCCCAGCTTCCACCCGCCGCCGCACTTCCCGCGCGCCTTCGGCACGCCCTCCTCGAAGCCCTTCCGCCAGGGCTCGCAGCCGTTCTCGCAGCAGAAGGTGTTTCCTCAGAGCGCGTTCACGCGCGGCGCGTCCCCGCAGCGCCCGCAGCCGGAGGAGCACTTCGTGAAAGTGCCGGTGCACCACGAGCAAGCGACGCCCGCGAAGCCGCCTGCGCCCGCGCCCGCGCCCGCGCCGGCGCCGCACAAAGAGCACACCCCTCCGCCGAAACCCCCCTCGAACGATCCGATCACGCAAATTGTCAGTATTCAAAAGGACGTCCTTGACCTCATGAACGAGGTCGAAAACTTTACGGGCTGCAAAAAAGATAAGAGATACTTGTTCTTGGATGAGATGCTCACGAGAAATCTCATCAAGTTGGACAACATCGAGACCGAAGGCAAGGAGAACATCCGGCTGGCGAGAAGAGAGGCTATAAGGTGTATCGAGAAGTGCATTGCCGTTTTGGAATCGAAGGCCGAGAAAAACGGTCAACCGAAAGAACCGGATGTAGATATGAAGGAAGTTCTGGAAGATGCCCAGGCCCCAGCGACAGAAAACGGTGAAGTCGAGATGAAAGAGGCCCAGCTTCACGCGGAACAGATAGAGACGCCGGCGGTCAGCGAGGAAGCCGCGCCGCCTGCGGAAGCGCAGCTTCAACCGGACAAGCCAGCCGAGCCACCGCAACCGGACTCCAACCCGTCCGAACTTAAACCAGCCGAGCCACCCACAGAAGTACAAGATAAGCAGAGTCCTAAGAAAAAGGTTGTAAAGAAACGCGACAAGAGCAAAGATAAGGCGCCCGCAGATAGCGTTGAGGCGGCCAAAGATAGTATTAAAGCAGATGAAAATGTAGAAATAATGCAAGTAGACAATAAGGGTGATAAATCTGAGAAAGTGATGGATGTCGATGGTGCTGGTAGTCAATAAATTAGTTGCTTAGTGAAATTGTTTCATTTAGAACTCGGTAACTGTAAGCCACTGCACATCATCTGCTGAGCTTGCCTGGCTAAGTGTTTACTTTGTGCGTAACACGGTGTTGAGATTGTTAATGTTTGTACATTTTACGTTTTTAATATTAAACTATCTAAAGGTATTTGCTGTCCTTAAATAATTGAAGCAGTGTCCATATTTAAATCCTAATATTAATTTATTGTTTAGCGTTACGTGATATTGATAACACAATTTTCTCAATAAATAAAAAGAGCCAATGTTTTTAGTTTTATTTATTATCATACAATTCCATAAAACTTATTATAATAAAAGCCTATATATTGAGGTCAGTGCTATACATGCATATCACAAAATGTACTTATGTATAAGTTCAATTTATACACATTACTAGTAGTAGAGCTCTTTGTGAAGGGCTCGTCCGGGGAAGTACTACCACCACGCCTTTTTCTGCCGCCAAGCAGCAACGTTGTGTTTCGGTTTGAAGAGTGTGGTCGCCGGTGTAATTACAGACACATGAGGCTTAACATCTGTATGTCTCAAGTTGATGGACGCAGGGCAGTGCATCGTAGGGCACGTTCCTATTGTGCGTGATCTAAGGGGCAATGTTTTGTTTATAGGTGATGGTTACCACTTAACATCAGGTGGGCCATCTCATCTGCTTGTTCCATCAGCTAGTTGTATAAAAAAAAAACATAGCCTAGCAAAAAGGCCAAGTGTAATGTGATTGGCTCTGACAGTATATTTGTGGTTCAACAATAATTATGATATTGCGTAATACCGGCATACTTTCATAATCATAATCTGAAACATACAAATGCAACAAAATCAGCCCGTAGCTCCCAAACGGATGAGTCCATAATGTCTTATTTTTGTTGTTTGAAAAGTGAAGTTAGATCTAAGTATTAAGTGAAATCAGTTAATACTTAGATCAAAAATGTGCTGAGTAACTAAAGCTTTAATAACTAAAACTACATCTTTATTTAAAACTAGTTAGGCCCCGCGGTTTCACCCGCGCAGATTTAAATCCTGGTATTCCACAGGATAAAAAGTAGCCTATGTTCCACACAAATCTACCTCTCTGCCAAGTTTCATCCAGATCTGTTCCGCCGTTCCGGCGTGAAAGAGTAACAAACATCCATCCATACTTACAAACCTTCGCGTTTATAATATTAGTAGGATAAGTCTTTGGTTTATCTACAGTGGCCTAGCCACTACCGCATACAAAATAGAACACGCTGAATACGTGTTGGTTGTTATTTAACGTGTTAGAGGAGCGTTCCTCTCTCTCACTCCCACTCCTTCATAACCCTATCCCAGTCGGCGTCGGGTATGAAAGGCTGGTCGATGCAGCTGATCATATGCTCTCCGCAGAAGATACATTCGGCCGCGATGATGTCGTCTAACTCATTGCGCAACAGCTCTCGCAAAGGTAGACCGCTTGACGTGCGAGTGTTGAGCTCGATAGGTGTTAAATGCGCCAGTTGGCTTTGCTTGTCTTTCAGCTTCTTGTGACGCGCCGGACCTGGAAACGGAAAACGAAAAATTTAAAGAGGCTTCGAAGTAAATATATAAAAGCTATAAAGAAATAATGCTGGACAATCCACACAGCACTATCTAGCCCCAAAGTAAGCTATTCAAAGCTTGTGTTATGGGTACAAGATAACTGATATATTTAATACATTATATACTTACATAGATAGATATTTTTTTATTATACATAGAAAACACCCAGACCATCGGAACAAATTTCTGCAGATCGTACACAAATTAGTTCCAAGGCAGGAATCGAACCCGCAACCTCTTACGTCGCAGGCAGGCTCCACAGAGGTCGTCGTCGTTCAGCTAACGTAATCATAAATGTTTATGAGGTATCTGGCAAAATCCCTCCTCAGCACACCCGCTAAGAAGGTCGATTGCGCCATAAAAGCAAACTATATTTCTAAACTTCAGCTGACATTCTTAAGATCGTGAGAAGTTGAAGTCCAAAACCATTCTTCCCGCCAATATGGACGTCTTTAGACTGATGATGATAATGCTCTGAACATTAAAGCATGATTCACGCTCCACCGTGTCGCAACCGGCCAAACATTATGTTATACTTTTTGTATGAAGTAATTCATGTCTGACCGTGGCACGGCGCACGGCCGAGCAGCAAAATCAGTATGCCTCAACTTGATGAACGCAGGGCAGTGCATCGTAGGGCACGTTCCTATCGTGCGTGACTTACGAGGCAATGTTTTGTTACACGTGCAACTGCTTGTTGCATCAGCTCGTATAAAAAAACACATCGCAACTACAAGTATTGCTCACCTGCATTCGTGATATAAGTAAATAATATGTATTATTGCAGCTATCTGGTTCCCATATTACAAGCTTTGGCTTAGTTTGGGGCTAGATGGTGCTGTGTAGATTGTCCAGCATTATTTATTATTATTGATTTATATAACTGTAACAGCTTCACGACTTTGATCTCCAGGCACGGTAGATATCCCTTCAGATTTCTCAGTACCAAGTACTAACTCACGATTCTTTGAGGATGTCTAAGGGTAGTCAGAGGTACGTCCAAACATTGCATTTGGCACATACACACATTTTGCAGTAGTTAGTATTCCATAGCCTTTTTGACTGACTCACACAGGGAGAGGCTTGTTATTTGTGTGTAGGCTATCTTTATTTTTTAAGTGTTTGTTAATCTACCTACTGTATATTCTCTACCTACTGCCTTTTTTCTGTTCTTTCTTGTCTGTATGTTTCTTCTGTGTGTTGTCGTCAAATAAACATATATTCTATTCTATTCTATTCCATACCTGACAGGTTGCAAGCCCATCGCCGCTGTTAGTACACTAACTGGTTTCCTCACGATGATTTCCTTCACCGTTTAAGAGCACTGGCATTGCGCACATAAATTTTCCGATAGAAAAATCCATTGGTGCACGACCGGATTCGAACCTGCGACCTTACGATCGGAAAGCGGGGTCACTTCCACTAGACCACCGGTGCTCTAGATTTATATAACTACACTGGAAGAGAGGTTAGCGTGGTATGGGCATGTCACGAGGAGGGACGAAAGTCATATTACGAGAAGAATGTTAGACATGGATGTGATTGGTTTTAGAAAGAGAGGTAGGCCAAACAAAAGATGGATGGACTGTGTGAAGGATGATATGAGTAAGAAAGGAGTGAGCATCGAGATGACGAATAATAGAGGAGAGTGGAGGAGTAGAACCTGTTGTGCCGACCCCACTTAGCGTGGGATAAGGGCAGGAAGATGATGAGTGTGGAAGAGAGGAGTGGACTCACTGAGCGTGGGCGCCACCTCGAGCGCGAGGCAGTCCGCGTGGAAGCGATGCGCGCAGGGGAACAGGTAGAAGGGCCGCAGCAGCAGCGCCATGTCGCACAGGCAGCACTCGTCCGCCGCGGACACCAGCGCGCTGCGCCCGCGGAACGACTGGATCTCGGACCGGACCTGCGCAAACGTCACCGCTCATCCACCAACTCTGCGTATGTACACTTATTTTTGACAACTTATACCCCGACTAGCTGAACCCGCGGCTTTGCTCGCGCCAAGGAATTCAAAGTTTCATACAAACTTTCATCCCCTATTTTATCCCCTTGGGGGTAGAATTGATCAAAATGATGCCTACGTCATAACATCTACCTGCATGCCAAGTTTCAGCCCGATCCGTCCAGTGGTTTGGGCTGTGCGTTGATAGATCACTATGTCAGTCAGTCACCTGTCACCTTTGAGTTATAAAATTGAAGAATGTCGTACTAGCGCGTAGCACTATGATAAAAGGAACTATGGAACTTCGTGCCCTGTTCACACGCCGACGACACCGTAGCATTGCTCTGAGCATTTCTACTTAACTTATGACCCTTTTCTTCCATATTTTGTTTTTGTTGGAATCATAAATAACTTACATATTCAGCAGCACGCGTCGCTTCATCTATTTCTGTTTTCATATCCTCTATTTGATTATTGTATTCCTGAAAATATTTTTTTGCTTTTAAGTACCTACATGAATTTCTCGTAACCACCAGTTTTATGAGAATCGATGAACATTTAGTCTAAGTTGATTAACGAAAGAATGAATTGTATGAACGATGAATAAATCTAGGAAGGGTACTACTGTACCCTTCCTAGGTATGGTTCTACCATCATCTTCTATGGTTGCTACCATCATGGAAGTTGGACACTGGCTGGGTTTAATTGAAGCCTGCTTCCCTGCCGCCAGTCCATGCTGGATACTATACCTTTGTATTGTATTGTATTGTATTGTTTTTTTACTACTAGCTGATGGAACAACCAGATGGCGCAACTGATGTTAAGTGGGAACCATCTCCTTAACAAAGCATTGCCTAATAAGTCACGCACGCTAGGCTTTATAATAACACACATTATTTAAAGGTAACAAGTAAAATCTACCCTTATCAGTATGAAGTTGTTAATTCATTACCTGTAGTGATTGACAGATGGGTTCCCTGAAGTGGTCGATGGTTACTACATCGCTGAAGAATGGAAGAATATCTTCGATCTTGATGAGAGGACACTCCTGGAGGAAGGTCATAGCTTCTTTCAGGTCTTGGTTCTTGGTGATCACGTGTTCGGCTGTCAAGACAAACAATTTAGCTAAAACTCCTAAAGTCAAGTTAAAGTCTGTCCCTCTTATTAATAATCCCTGCCATTTTATAGCGGCTCTATGCCGCTGACACTTTCATGCCAACGAAAAGAGACAACAACAGACTTATTGGTCTGATAAGCTAACGGCACGCTCAGCAACCATTATGAATAAGGGCCTGTCTAGAGAACTAATCATGTTATACCTACCGAAGCTCGGTAGATAATAGACATCTCTTTCAGAGTTTTTGGTATTTACCCAGTACTCACAAGGTCCTCACAAGATGTCTAATGGAGGTAGTCAAAAGAGCGTTCTATTGGGACAACTACCTATTGGGTGCACCCTTAGAGCATTTAGAACGGGAGTTGCCAAGCGCTACTTTTAGTACTAAAATCTTTCTGCCGGTTTTCGCGGGAGGCGAGGTAGTACGGTACAGAACACATTTACATAATCACGCATACTAATGCAGAAAAATTAAGCGTCCCTATAAACGCACACGCAAGTAAAAGCTGTACACCAACACAAAAACAATAACACAATTAAAGAATTACTGTTGTTACACTTTTGTTTAGTTACACACTAACACAAAAAAGTAGTGATGGGTTGTAAAAAGACCGACAAAACGAATGATTTCATATGAATGAAATCAGGGTGGTTCAAAATCATATACTTTTCCTTTTTTTTAACCGACTCCAAAAAAAAGGAGGAGGTTATCAAGTCAGCTGTATGTTTTTTTTTAATGTTGTTTGTTACCGCATAACTCCGTCATTTATGAACCGATTTGAAAATTATTTTTTTGTCTGAAAGGGTAGGTATAGTTTCAGATTGGTCCCATAGAAATTTCACCAAAATCGGTTGAGTAGTTTGGCTTTTAAAATTAAATTTCGTATTTTTTACAAGCTTTTATCTAACTTGCAATGTACTATACGTCGGCAATGTATTTAGTTAGTTCGGAGAACCACTTCCTCTATCCTACGGAGTTGAATTTTTGCAATGACGATGATAATGCATTTTATGATAGGTATGCATAACCACAACGGACATCCAGGATTGGCTCCAGATAAAGGAACTCTTCAACGGTCAACAGGACAGGCACGAAATTTTGTGTACGTATTCTATTAGGATAGCTGGTTAGAAGATCCACTATGACAGGCTGCTGCACTCAAGAATGGCTCCTAATGAGAGAACTCTTCAACAATTAACAGCACAGTCACGAAATGTTGTGTACGGACTCTATTACGATAGCCGTTTAGATGATCCACCATGACAGGCTGCTGAACTCAAGAATGACTCCTAATGAGAGAACTCTTTAACGGTCAACAGCACAGTCACGAAATTTTGTGTACGCATTTTATTAACGATAGCCGCTTATAAGTTCCACCATGACAGGCTGCTGAACTCAAGAATGACTCCTAATGAGAGAACTCTTCAACGGTCAACAGCACAGTCATGAAATTTTGTGTACGTATTTTATTAGACGACGACCACGACGACGACGACTTTAAAAAAGTAGCCCATGTCCCTCTACAGCTAACATACTACAGCTTTACAAAAATCACGTTTATACGATTCTGCGTTCAAAAAGTACAAAGCAAATAGCAATAAACCAACGACACAGCACAACTAAAATTTTAAGGGAGCTCCATAAAGCGACATATTGAAGGCAGAATGTCACAGACAGTTTTTGTAGAGTCCAATACTGAACCTCCTTTTTTTAAATCGGTTAAATATGGGTACAAAAAACACCATCGCATTTTATTCTAATTTTACGTTCATTCCATCATTCATTCAATCGATTTCGCTCAACTAGTCCCCACACTACGCCTTCTACCAAGGAATATAAATTCACCGACACCTCCTACCAAGACGTTGGCGTCGTATTAAAACTGTCGTAACTGGTATTCCATTAAATATAAATTAAACAAAATTACAAAAACAATTGACTAAAATATCAATTACTTGTGATAGGAAATACCACGTTCCCTAAAGTTTGATGTCTCTGATCTCCTTTTACACCGAAATACCGCACAATTCACCATTTTTACTGAGCACTACTTCGCGACACGAAACGACAACTAATGGCCGCGCGGTGATGAGTGAAGTAGTTTTATGTAACGTGCATGGCCAAGTCGCGTCTTATGGCCGGCAGAGGGGTACGCCTTGCGTTAACATCTCCAGTTCTAAATGTTCTAAGGGTGCACCTGATACTCAGAGCGTGCAATTTGACAAACGGTGCAGTCATCGAAGGCAAAATACGTTAATTCTAAAAATTTCCTAGATCAGAGGGCCAACCGCGATCTCTTGAAGCATTCTTATTTCAATATTACTTTTATGTCAATGTCTTATATCAACTGCATAGAGTCAGCTTTATGATCAAAAAGTAAAGTAATATTGAAATAAGAATGCTTCAAGAGATCACGTTTGGCCTTCAGACCTTAAAACCAACAATAAAAGACTACAATCTCACCTGATGGTAAACGATGATGCAGCCGAAGTTGGAGCAGAACAGTCTAGAAGACACCTATTCACTCTTGCCTTGAAGAGATTTAGATTGTAGTGGTCAGGAAAAACAGACGACTGGCAAAAAAAAACTGACCTATGGTGAGCCCCTATTCACTCTTGCCTTGAAGAGATTCAGCGGTCAGTTAAAACTGACGTGTGAAAGAAAAACTGACCTATGGTGAGCCACAGCTGGCGCTGCGTTTGGTCGCAGTGCGGCTGGCTCGCCACGGCCTTCGCCAGCGACAGGTCGACCCGTAGCGCCAGCGCCACCGCCGGCTCCCACAGCTGCAGCAGCGCTGATAGCTGCACGCACGCCTCCGCGAGATCCTTCTCGCGGCACAATCTGTAAAATAACCCCCATAATCATAAAGGATGATTCACGCTACAACGTGTCGCCACCGGGCAGTGCCCCAGCCGTAGCCGGGGCACTGCCCGGTCACAATGGCTCCTGTCTATCGACAATCTTACCAGTGTCAAGTGATAGAGATTATATGCTCTTTGCTGTTTCTAGTCACGTCAGTCGAAAGTCAAGTCAGTCAATTGTTTTGAAGAAAATGGTGGCGGTTTCTTCAAAACATTTGAAACATTTTCGGTCAAATCACGATATCACATAGTAATGTTGGTTAAAATACCACCAAAATTAGACAACACAACTCAAAATAATACTAGAAAAACAATTAAAATGAAAATGTTTTATAGCAGCTCAATAAAGTATACTTGTCACTGTCACTTTCATATCAACGAAATTAAAAAGCTGGTGGATTCGTTTCCTGTCATTTTGCGAAGCAACATAGCATTTTAATTGTGTCTCTAGTGCTATTTTGAGCTGTGTTGTTTAATTTCAGTGGTATTTTAACCAAAATTACTTGAGGTCTGAGCACAAAGTGTAATGCATTTGGAATGAAAAAAATACCTACAGGTTTAAGTGATATCGTGATTTGACCGAAAATGTTCCAAATGTTTTGAAGAAATCACCACCATTTTCATCAAAAAAATTGACTGACTCGACTTTGGACTGCCGTGACTAAAAACATAATATCTCTGATATCACTTGACACTGGCAAGATTGTCTGTAGACAGGAGCCATAAAAATAAATAAAAGAAAGAAAAAGCTGGTAATGGAAATGCGAACAGCAATCTCACCTCAGCGCATAGTGGACGTCATAGTTGACCATCGTGACATCTTGTCCCTGTCGCGTTAAGTACCGCTTGAGCGCCTCTCGGTCGTGTTCCACGTACAGGGTGAGAAGATAGTTATGGATCGCCTTGTCCTTCACGTTGAAATGCTGCACCATAAACTCCAAGTACCTAATGATTTCAGAAACATGCTCGTTGTCAATCGCGCAAGACAAGAACGCTGGTAGTAGTTTTGAAGGACTCAGTCTAGCGCCTTGAGCAATCAACGCGTTGATCGATTGTTTGGGTACCTCCTCCATCAAAACCGGGGTGAACTGATAAAACAGCTCAGGCCTTTTCAGTGTCTGTAGCAGTTGCAAAGCTTCTAGATACGATTGCTTGTAGATATACTGCGCGATGACATTCTCGTAGTCTTCGTTAAGGAATGTCAGTTTGATCAGGTTCTGCTTATCGCCGTGAGAGCTCATGAGATCGTAGATGACCGATTTGACATGCTGCATGCAGTTAGAGACCTTCGGATGGAGAAGGAACACTTCAAAATCACTTTGTAGCTGGATATATTGCTGAGAGGCTTCCTGGCCCTTACGCCGTAGTAATCCTAACTGTGATAGGTACAGCTCTGTCATCCAAATCACTAACATTGAAACTAGAGACTTATCCTCATCGGTTAGAGCCTCTAATCGCTTGCTGAGATACACTTTAAGAGCATCGATCCTGTCACCATCTAGGAACTTAAGGCATACAGTCTCGAAGCTATTCTTGGTTTCTGCATAGATTTCAGCGCTTTTCTCGTATTCTCCTTTGGAAAACAGAAGTTCTGCCTGTTTCACGTTGATCATGTCGATAAATGCTGGGTTGTTCTGGCAGTACTCTTTAGCCAAGTCAAACTGTTCTTTGTCAGAGTAAATCTTCCATAGATTCCGTTCTTCCCTGATAACTTTGTAGCGGAAGACCGACTTGTCTGTAATAGCCCATATGGTTCTTTTGCTTGTGTCTTTCACTATGTTCTTCAGCTTCCCGTGAGCCTCAGTGTAAATATCCTCGAAGACTAGTTCCTGGTTGAGCAGTGACACGACCTTGACTCGGTCGGAGTACATGAGTAGTGCGTGGAACTCTGTGAGGACGAATGACAGTGGAGCCGGCTCCTTCTCGTCTCCACAGCCGATCGGGTAGCTAATGAGCTCGCCATGCGTGAATAATGAATTCGAATTCTGTTGCGAGGTCGGGTCCAACTGGAAGCGGTAAACAAACCACTTAGAAAACATAAAATTCAATAAACATCTAGGTAATAGAAAACTAGCAAGAAATCAAATATCCTGAATCAGTTTCCCCAAACTAGTAATATTCTAGAAGCTGTGATAGGCTTGCAACCTCTGCATATGGAATCCTAGTTGCGCCCCGCGGTTTCACCCGCGCAGATTTAAATCCCGGTATTCCCATGGGATTCAAAGTAGCCTATGTGTTATTCCAGACTATAATCTACCTCACTGCCGAGTTTCATCCAGATCCGTTGAGCCGTTCCGGCGTGAAAGAGTAACAAACATCCATCCATCCATCCATACTTACAAACATTCGCGTTTATAATATTAGTAGGATCAAAAACTGCAAAATGTGGGTATTTACCAAATTTAATATCTGGATGCACCTCTAATACCTTACATACAAGAGATTAGAGGGAATATGTACTGTGGTGAGATCAAAATAAGTGAGGCAGTTACCTAAAACTCCACCAGTTGCATATAGTACATAATATTCTTCTTATACTTTACTTTTACCGATCAAATTATAATACCTGTCCAAAGAAAATCCCTGGTTCAGTCAGCCAAGCAAATGTCTTTGGGTTATAATACTTGTCAAAGAAGAACTGTAGCTTTGAATACTTCAAAGTTGATGGTATTTCCTGGAACCCTGTCTCAGGCATCGTCAGGTATGTGTAGAAGAGGGATTGCAGGGATGGTTTGTAGTCAGTTGTGGTTGCATGGCCGATGAACTGGTATAGACGAGTTGGAGTTGTCACAAATATAAAGTACTTGTTGGTACTGCTGTTCACTCGGTGGAACTGGATTCCTGTTATTGGCATGTCACCCATGCCTTTGCCAATGTCAAAAATCTACAGAATAGTATCAGGTAGTTAATAAATCGGAAGGGTGCAAATGATAATTTCAAGCACATATTAATAAAATCATAATCATGTGTTTTCAAATAAAGAACACAAGAACAAAGTGTCTTCACCTTAAATAGAGACAATTAGAAATGTGCCAGCAGGCACATTTTTAGGTGTAGCTTACTTTAAAAAACTAGGTCAGTGTTAAATTAGGTTAAACTATAGCTACCCTTGTACCTGAGTTGAGGGTTGGGGATAGGGGGGATGCAAGTGGGGGTAGATGGCAAGTCTTTCCCTTGAGTCCTTTTTTCTAGTAAATGAAAAAGAAATTACTTAAAATTTCTTAACTTAAAAAAAAAAAATAATAATAATAACCCTAACCTAATGAGAATTCCTTCCCTTGAGTCTTTTTGTCATAGAGATGAAATATGACTACTAATTTTCTTCATATTAAAAAAAAACCCTAACCTAACTAGTAACTTACCTGAAAAATTAAATTATTTTTTTCATTTCCTAGAAAAAAGGACTCAAGGGGAAGACTTGCCATCTACCCCCACTTGCATCCCCCCTATCCCCAACCCTCAACTCAGGTACAAGGATTGCTATAGCCAACCCTTAAATTACCTAGTAGCTGTATTTATGGCTAGTTTTTATTAATGGTAGAGTATGGTAAAAAAAAATAAAGTAAGTACACTATTGAAAAAAATGTGTCTTCAAATTTACCAATCCATGTATATCCTTATGTCCATACAAAGGTAGGTAGTTAGGCAGCTTGTATGAAGAGAATTAAAACACATCAAATTAAAAGATTTAAATTAACTGTAGGTGTAACTATAAAGGGTAGTGGTGTTCTAATTGATCCCCTCACTGGAGTGGTAGTGGATTTAGAATGTTGAGGGTCCGGTGACTGCGGCTCGCAATTTCAAGGTGCGATTGGCTATTATTTCATTTTATTTCATTTTGGGGAGGTTGTTTGAAATAATAACTCTAAAGAAACACGCATAAATACTGTTCGAACACAAATAATACAATAATATAAGGGAAATGTGCTTGAGTCAGAAATCATTTTGGTATTAGGTAAACGTAAGACCAAACATACTAATACCAAAATGATTTCTGATTCGGGCATGTTTCCCTTATATTATTGTATTATTTGTGTTCGAACAGTATTTATGCGTGTTTCTTTAGAGTTATTTTTTCAAACAATCTCCCCGAAATGAAATAAAATGAAATAATAGCCAATCGCACTTCGAAATTGCGAGCCGCTGACACCGGAGCCTTAAAACTCAATGTAAATAAACGAAATAAATATTAGTGGACAATTGGACATGCAGACATGGACCAATAGGTAAAAAGAATTTTTATATTTGCACTAGAATTACAAGATAGGGGAACCAATTTATACCCTGAATCAAAATTTTTTTTGTTAGTATCTTACCGGCCTCCAATATGGCTGACTTGCTGTAAACATTTTATCACTGTCAGCTTCCATCTCAGTCTCTAATATGTGACCTTGGGATGTGCCCAACAGTATTGGTCCCGTAGTTGTCTCAGAAGTGTTTTCCATGTTCCAGCCAACTTCAGTGACCTCATAATTACGGGACTTGCTCACAGATTTGGGTTTCACACTTCTGCGGTGAAGGTACACTAATTCTGGACATGCATCTACAATCTTTGTTCTTGCTGTAAATGCCATTAAGAGGTGGAAACCCAAAGGATCAAGAAATATGCCTGTAAGTTTAGAGGTAGCTTGCACAAACTTCGAGAAGTGGATTTCTGAAAAGAAATTTGAGTAAATGAATTAGCAATAAGTACCTATAAATTACTTATTTTGATAAAATTTGACTTAAGTCAACACAACAAATAGGCACTCAAAAGCGAAATATAAATTAATATACATAATTATTGTAATTGTTACCCACTCATCTAGTAAAAGAAGGTGCCAACCAAGTCTAATAGGTATCTAGTAGACAGTAGCTTGCTCAACAAAATAATTTGAAGTAGGTATAGCTTACCCTCATCATTATCAGGTCTATTCATATCCATCCTAAAAAGCCTTCCGTTGGCCATTGCCAGAACCAGATAGTCATTGGAAATTGCTGCATGGGTTATCAAATCAGAAGGATTGAATTTCATTCTCTGTTTTGAAAACATGGGAGTATTGTCTTCTAGCTGCATGTTGATGTAACCAGATGAAACCATAGGTTCAGCAGGTGGCTTCATTCGCTGAGAACTTTGAGAGGCTTGCTCATACTGATCCAGGATTGAAGTCATGATTTAGAGATAGGTACTTGCCAAATGTGGTAGCAATAGAACCGTATGTTACCTATTGTCTTGCTCTTGATCTATAGGTTTGATTGAAGGATGCGTAGGCTGGATTGTATCGATAATATGTACCTACTGGCTACTGAAATTACAATTTTAGTTAGGTCTGGCGATTGATTTTCCTTGTGCTTTCTACCACGATGACAAGTTCTGTGTCTCTACCTACTTACTATAGTGTACTTTTCAAATGCAAGTACATGCAATGCAAGCAAGTTTACTTTATAGTCTTCTTCTTTTCCTCCTCCAAAATATCCTCTCGTAACCGCCAAAGAGAATGTAAAACAAAGTGCCAAAGAGAATGTAAGTAAAACTAGGAGAAGAGGCGGGGCTTAGTACATAGCCAATGGGATCCATTTACATGGCACTTCAATACCAACAGAACAAATATTTACGTCAAGCAACTACAGTTTTCTACAGATGTTGGACTTAAACGCGGATTCAGTCAATAAATGGATTACAAAAAACCTCGATTTCATTCTCGCATATTTTATCGATATCGATATAAAAGCGAGTGCCATCGCGCAGCACTATTTAGGCTGATAGGTTGGTAAAACTGTTGTTGTTTGACGTACATATTCGTTGTGCTGGTATTGAAATGCCATATAAAAGGATCCCATTGGCTCTTTACTAAGTCCCGCCTCTTCTCGTAGTTTTACATTCTCTTTGGTGTGATGGATGAGTGTGAGTGAAGTGTGTCGCTCTTAGCGTAGCGTTATCACAGCGTTACTCGAGTGAGTCGAGTGTGTCAGTCATTATGTTCTGTGGTGTCCTATTGGTCTGTGAGTGTGTCGGTCGCGTCATCGCGTGCGACCTTGGCCCATTATCATTTACTTATCATAATTCGTAAATCGTATGTTGAATGTCAAGTGAACTCAGGTTTGGTGGCGATTATCTTATTTTTGGATAGGGTACCTTAGCCATAGTTATTACTAGTCAAGACAAGGATCTATGTGCCAGGACTAGCCGGCTTACCTGCTCCACTAAGGAAAGGGACCGAAAAGCATTCCATTGCAATTTTATTTGTTTGTGTTTTGTGCCCACACTAAGTACAATGGCTACAAGTGCTGTATGGAAGACTACAAAAACTACCAGTAAGTTAATTAACTATTTATTTAATTACAACGGATAAGGCACCAATTACAGTAATTTAAAAGAACTGAGTAAAAATGAAGATTTCTTATCCCTAGATACTATTGTGCCATAGATAGAGATATGTTGTGTGTGAATAGAGATTCAGCGGACTGAGGACATGTGATTAGGTATCTACTCTCTTTTATCATTTTTGCCTTACTCAACCCACACCTAACATTTTAGCTCAATTGGCATTGGCTCGATCATCAGACCAGCTCGCTGTCACTATTTTATTTCACTATTTAAATAGGTACCTACCTACCTAGTATGACATAGGTGTAATAATGACCAAAAATTTAATTCTTGTTTTCCCTTTTCGAACCTCTATGTTACCAAATTGATGTAACAAATTAACATCACTTTTCTCACTTACTTACTCTTACAATCCAAAATGTGAACATTCAGTCATTTCATTTTGAATCGATCCTTTGAATGATTTGCATACCTAACTTGATGGAAATCTGTAATTCTCTCATTCTCAGTTCTTTCCCTACAATGTCTGAAGACACTATCGGCTCGTACCTTCACCGCACAGCTCAATGGACAACAGCAGGAGATTCAACAGCTAACGAGGCAGTTTGCAGATGAGACCCTGAAGCCCCAAGCAGCAAAGCTGGACTCGGAAGGAAGATTTCCTTTTGATCATGTTAGTATCCTACTACTATTATAAACGCGAAAGTTTGTAAGTATGGATGGATGGATGTTTGAGTAACAAACATCCATCCATACTTCCATCACGCCGGAACGGCTGAACAGATGTGGATGAAACTTGGTAGAGAGGCAGATTATAGTCTGGAATAGCAATTTTATCCGGCGGGAATACCTTGATTTAAATCTGCGCGGGTGAAACCGCGGGGCGCAACAAGTACTGCAAATATTATCTTTCACTGCAGCATTGAAAATTATCTAGTAGCTGTCAAGTTGGTAAGACACTAGTAAGGTGTTTAAAAATCATATTATGTACTTTATCTCAAAACTCATGTCAAAGCAACATAAAAGCAATGAAGATCAACAATATCTTAGCATTTTAGTGAATAATATGAAAATGTTATCAGGAGAATATATCCTATCTATCAGAGTATGTTGTTCTTACATTCTTATTTCTTATACATAAAGGTAGCTATTTTTATCATTATAAAATAAACAGTTTTGTAGCATTTCAAGATAAGCATGATATGTTGAACAAGTACACATCCCACTGTAAAAGTTTGGATGTTTGTTACTCAATAACACCAGACTGGCTGAACGGGTCTGGATGAAATTTGGCACAGAGATAGATCATAATCTGGAATAGCACATACACTACTTTTTATCCTGTGCGTATACGGGGATTAAAAATACGCGGGTGAAACCGCGGGGCGCAGCTAGTTACTTATAATAGCTCTCTCGGGTAGGTAGGTTCTGAGTGATAGTAGGAGAATATGTCATCGTAATTAGTTAAGTTTCAGTGTTTTACCAATGAAGATTTATCAAACAAACATACTTAAGGGCCTGGCGACAGCGGCTCGCAGTTTCGAGGTGTGATTGGCTATTATTTCATTTTATTTCATTTCGGGGAGGTTGTTTGAAAGAATAACTATCCAGTGACACGCATAAATACTGTTCAAACACAAATAACACAATAATATAAGGGAAACATGCCCGAATCAGAAATCATTTTGGTATTAGTATGTTTGGCCTTACGTTTACCTAATACCTAAATGATTTCTGACTCAAGCACATTTCCCTTATATTATTGTATTATTTGTATTCGAACAGTATTTATGCGTGTCACTTTAGAGTTATTCTTTCAAACAACCTCCCCGAAATGAAATAATAGCCAATCGCACCTCGAAATTGCGAGCCCGCCGGAGCCTTAACAAACATGCCATCTATTAATTAGTATGGATGTAATAAAACATAACATGCGAGACGCCCTACTTCACCTACACCCATGCCTAATGTCATCAACCAAGTTCATGAAGAAGAAATTTCCCTAAAAAAGCTCCTGCCATTTTTTTTAATACAACCAGCTGATGGAACAGGCTGGCCCACCTGATGTTTAATCATCACCTATTACAAAGCATTGTTTCGTAAGTCACGCTAGATATGAACGCGCCCTACGATGCACTGCTCTGCGTCCATCAACTTGAGGCATAGCGATGTTAAGCATCATGTGCCTGTAATTACACTGGCGACCACACTCTTTAAACCGAAACACAGCAACGCTGCTTGGCGACTGAAAAAAGCGTCCCCTTCACATAAAATAAATAATAAATAAATAAATAATGCTGGACAATCCACACAGCACTATCTAGCCCCAAAGTAAGCTATTCAAAGCTTGTGTTATGGGTACTAGATAACTGATATATTTAATATATTATATACTTACATAGATAGATATTTTTATTATACATAGAAAACACCCAGACCATCGGAACAAATTTCTGCAGATCGTACACAAATTTGTTTCACGGCGGGAATCGAACCCGCAACCTCTTGCGTCGCAGGCAGGCTCTCGCCCGCTACGCCACAGAGGTCGTCAAGGAGCTTTACTACCCTAATTCTAATTCGTGGTTGGGGAATGAGATCTGCACGGACGTCCCGCAATGGACACCCCATTGTGCATTGTTCCCCTGCTAACCTCACCCCAGCCAGCCCAACACCTTAAAGTAGCGGAGAAGGACCTTGGGTTGGTGGCGGCAATGTTCAAGCATCCCTGGTGACGATTCGGATGCAGATGAGAAAGAGCCGATCACTCCGATCAGCTTCTGTAGTCCAGTTTTGGTTCTGGCTTCGATAGTTGCGGAGCCGAAGGCTGATTCTAGCCGAGTGACTTTTTTGTCACGGTAGATATATATCACGTAAATGTCAATTTTCCTATTGAATTTTGACAGTCACCGTGATATATATCTACAACTAGTTGTGCCCCGCGGCTTCACCCGTGCAGATTTAAATCCCGGTGTTCCCACGGGATAAAAAGTAGCCTACCTATGTGTTATTCCAGACTATATTGTATCTCTCTGCCAAGTTTCATTCAGATCCGTTCAGCCGTTCCGAGGTGAAAGAGTAACAAACATCCATCCGTCCAGCCATACTTAGAAACTCTCACGTTTTATAATATTAGTAGGATGACAAAAAAAGCCACTGGGCTAGAATCAGCTTCCAGTGCAGTACCACTAGTAGAGTAAAGGACGGTTGACTCTACTACCCTTTATAATGCTAACCGATCTGCCTTGTGCCACAGATAAAAAAGCTTACAGACATGGGTCTGATGGGCGCGTGCGTGGACGAAGAATACGGCGGCCTAGCGCTGGACTACTTGTCACTCGCGGTCGCCGTCGAGGAGATATCCCGCGGTTGTGCCAGCACCGGCATGATTCTCTCCATCCACAACTTTCTCTACGCCAACCTCGTCAACGAGAAGGGAACGCCAGAGCAGAAGGAAACCTTCCTGAGGGACTTCACTAAAGGCGCAATCGGATGTTTCGCTCTCAGTGAACCGGGTAAATATTTGAAGGTCATTGATACCACCTTAACGTCCCATTGTACGATTCAGTATCCTATCCTACTAATACTGGCGCCACTGGAAACCAGCGCTGTATGGGCTTGAGCTCATACAGCAAATGCTGAGTGGTGGCCTTTTTTGTCGTCAAACAAATTGTAAAAGTGGTTTTAAATATTTATGAGACAAAATAAAGAATCTTCTATTCTATTCTAATATTATAAACGCGAAAGTTTGTAAGTATGGATGGATCGATGGATGGATGGATGTTTGTTACTCTTTCACGCCGGAGCGGCCGAAAGGATCTGGATGAAATTTTGCAGAGAGATAGATTATAGTCTGGAATAGCACATTAGCTACTTTTTACCACGTGGGAATACCGGGATTTCAATCTGCGTGGGTGAAACCGCGGGGCGCAACAAGTTCGGTATATTTATTGCATTATTATGTACGTATGTACATTTTACATTGTCAGGACTTATGACTAAATATTTTATGATTCAATACATAATGTACGCCGTTAGGGTGCTGCAATAGAGAGAAGCAGACCGATATGAATGATCATGCAAATTTTATAAACGCTAAGGACATGCATCATAGTCATTTAAGTATTCGTCTAGTGTTTAATAAGATTTTTCTAGTAGCATCTCCTTTAGTTGGTTTACAAATGTGTTGTGTGTGATTATCACTGTATCGCACTGTACCTACTATATAAATTTATTTTTCTGGCATAAGTTTCGCATATATGATATGTTTAAGCCACAAATAGCTAGCCCCCTTGTATCGCTTGACAGTCCCTTTTTGTAGGTGAGCTAAAGGATCGCAGCGGATCGCACAAATCTGTAAAGAATAATCCTTGAAAATGAGCAGACGAAATTACAAGTGAAGCATGTCCGTCCGTTCAGTTTTTAGAGACAAATAATTGGCAACACATAACATTCAGTTGTATTCCAGGTGCGGGGACGGACGTAGCTAGTATACGTACGAAGGCGACTTTGCACGATGATCATTACGTGCTGAACGGGAAGAAATCTTGGGTGACGTCATGCGTGGAAGGTACCGCTACCGCCGTGTTTGCGACACTCGACCCCGAGTTAAAACACAAAGGGATTGTTTGTAAGTTTCAAATGTATACATTATACCAGTGTTTCCTAAATGGTGGTCCGCGGAACCCAGGGGTTCCGTAGAAGGGCCACAGGGGTTCCGCGGTCTGTTCGAAATTTAAATAAAACGTTAGTGGAAAATACTCATAACCGCGCCGCATCATCACGTCGCATCATCGCATCGCATCGCGTCGATGTTTTGCAATATGTAATTAAAATAATTATTTCTCATTTATAATTTGTTCTTTCTCCCGAGTCTAACCTGCATACCTATAATTCAAACTACAAGGCTAACTTATCAAAACCAAAAAAAATGTATGATCCATTTGCGTTCCATGACCAAATAAAATTGGGAATCCCTGCATTATACATTTACAACCATTTACATATAATTGACACATTATTGGAATAGATGCATTGCCCCTATCTATTCCATTTGTAGTAAGGTCTGACCTTATATGCATTGCAAATTTCTACATTATACATACTTTATTAGGTTTGCTGGTGCCAATGGATGCTGAAGGTGTCTTCAGAGGCAGGAAGGAACCGATCATCGGAGTAAGGTAGGTCCCTGAATTGCTATCTCGTTTGATGAAGTTTATTAATTTCACAAAAACACATGCAAGTCATTTGGAACAGATCATTTTATACCGTCAATAGGTCCATAACTTCAAAAATAAGTTATTTTCATTAACGTATCGAGTCTGGGTCGGCTTTTTTCTGTACTGCTACCTGATGTAGAGATCTTTCAGTCTATCACTATGACCAATCCAATCGCGTTTGCGTTTATATCACGTTAGGACGTCACACGGTTAGGGCAAAATATCTCCTGTCATCCTCCTACTATTATAAACGCGAAATTTGTAAGTATGGATGGATGGATGTTTGTTACTCTTTCAAGGAACGCTTAAACGGATCTGGATGAAACTTGGCAGAGAGATAGATCATGGTCTGGAATAGCACATATGCTATTTTTATCCCGTGGGAATACCGGGATTCAAATCTGCGCGGGTGAAACCGGGGCAACTAGTAAAGAATAAAGGTCATGATCACGTTTTGACGTTATACGGTTTGGGGCAAGGAATCTCTTATGTGATAGAGAATAATGCCCCTGAGCCCGTACTACCATCTCTTGAAGCATTTTCATTTCCATATTACTTTCATGTCAATGTCTTATATCAACTGCATAGTCAGCTTTATGATCAAAAAGTAAACTAATATTGAAATAAGAATGCTTCAAGAGATGGTGGTACGGGCCCTGGGGCGTTATTCACTATGACCAATCCAAGCACGTTTGCGATTAGATCACGTTGTGACGTCACAAGGTTAGGGCAAAGTATCTCTTATGTCCTAAAGAATAAAGCCCAAGATCAGGTGGTGACTTCACACGGTTTGGTAAGGAATCTCCTATAATGCCCCTGGGGCATTATTCACTATGAAAATAGGAGATTCCCTGCCCCAAACCGTGAAACGTCAAAACTTGATGTTGGGCTTTATTCTTTATGACATAGGAGATACTTTACCCTGACCGTATGACACCGGCTGCCTTGTCTTAGCTGTGATCGCGGTGCAAATGGTCATAGTGAATTTAATCTCCTGGTGTGGTGATGTTGTGAGTTAGATTCGTTAAGCAAGTGTAAAGTCACCCAAATAAGAAGCGTGTCGAACAGGGCCGCGACGGCGTGCAACATGCGGCTCGAGGAGGTACGCGTGCCGGGAGCGCACGCGGTCGGCGCGCCGGGCGACGGCTTCAGGATCGCCATGGAACAGCTGGACCAGGGCCGGATAGGCATCGCTGCGCACGCCGTCGGTGAGATCTCTCTCTCCTATTACATCTTGTCCTTTCCATCATAACCTATACTATATTAATTAGTGGAATTGGCGGATGCCGTTCTAGTTAAATAAATAAATATATACTGTCTAATCTAACTACGTCGTCACACACGTACACGCCGTCGCGTCGGCGAGATCTCTCTCTCCTCTTATGTCTTGTCCTTTCCATCCTAACCTATACTATCTCATCTAACTACGTCGTCACACACGTACAGGTACACGCCGTCGGTGAGATCTCTCACTCCTCCTATATTTTGTCTATTCCATACTAACCTATACTATCTAATCTTAACTACGTCGTCACACACGTACAGGTACACGCCGTCGGTGAGATCTCTCTCTCCTCCTATATCTTGTCCTTTCCATCCTAACCTATACTATCTAATCTAACTACGCCGTCACACGGACACGCCGTCGGTCTCTCCTATATCTTATCCTATAATAATATCAAGAGTAGTAGAGCTCTTTGTAAAGGGCTCGTCCGGGGAAGTACAAGTACTACCACCACGCCTTTTTCCTTTTCTGCCGCCAAGCAGCAACGTAATAAATGTGAATGTTTGCTAATTGCTACTCAATAACGCCAGAACGGTTGGGGGGTTATTTTGATTCGCCGGTATCATCGGATTCGTAACGGAAAGTCAATTGACAGTTTTTTTAAGGCCGCGCGTATTGTCTCACAATGAATCAACGTGAAATTCCATTCCGCATAGGTAATTATAATAAGTGAATAATTTTTTAGCGACGGAATGGCAACTTCAGCAGAGTTGCAAGCAAATGTATTAAAACATAGTTTTTAAGCGACAAGTTGGACACCACCTTTCACGGAAAGGCCTTAAAAAAACTGTCAATTGACTTTCCGTAACGAATCCGATACCGACGGGATTCAAAATAACCCCCCTAATGTCAAAAGCTATGTGAGAAAATGTCAAAATCGCGTAAAGTTAGTTTTCGACAAGGATTTTAGGGAGCCATCGTATTCTGAATTCAAAAATTGTATTTCATGCCGAATCTGACACCGACTGGAATCAAAATAACCCTCCTGCAGGCCTATTGGCTATCTTTTACAGTGACCGTGACTAACTGGCTTCGGTTGTACACCGAACTTTGATGACAACTGAGAATTTCATAACATTGGTATTGCCTATCACATTGAGTGGATATCAAGTAACGGTGATTTACGGTGGGCGTGAACCGGGTTCCGGTGCTCTTCGCCACACTTGAACATTCATTCATTCATTCACGACGATGTCATCGAATATTATACGGCTAAGTTTAGTAATACTTTTTGATTATTACAGTACTATATTTTAGGATATATTTTGTTTTAGGCGGTTTATTTATACTGACGTAGGTACCTAAGGTTTGGCGGTAAATTCAAATTCATTTTATTTCAGTGTATCGAGCGAGTGTACCTATTACTACTTTGTGAATTGTGTTTATCAAGTTCGTTTACAATTAAAGGCAAGTACAACTAGCGTAAGTAACTTCGTAGACTCCCGGTAAAACGATAAAGATTTGTTTTTAGTGTGAATATGGTATTTAGTAAAGTTTTATATCGTATTAGTTTGTTTTAAAAATGGAAATGTCAACGTTATTAAAATACTTTGTCAACTTACGTAGAGTATCTACTTTTTAGATGCCACCAAGAATGTAAGTTGTTGTTGGATACGACACAAGTTGAAAATCTGTCGCCAAGCACTTATGTAGGATATTTATAAACAAGCTGCACTTGAGACATTCCCTTGATGAGCTTACAAATACTCAAGTGGTCATGACACGGGACTTTTTGTTGAAAAGATAAAGTATTTTACTTTAAGGCCAAGGTCAGCGCTCCACTCTTCCAGCTCGAAGGCAGAGGTCACAAAGACAAAGATATACTTAGTTAGGAATCGTAAGTATGTACCTAAGTATTATAAATTTTAAATATTTTTCTATATGCGGCGATACACTTACTAAATATCTGTAATCAAAATATGTGTAATATGTCACTTATTGAATTCTTAACGAATTAAACAAGCAGATGGCCCACCTGATGTTAAGTGGTAAACATCACAAAGCAATGCCTCGTAAGTCACGCACGAAAGGAACGCGCCATACGATGCACTGCCTTGCGTCCATCAGCTTGAGGCGAGGTAGGTACATGTGCCTGTAATAATGGTACCTACTATGATATGGAATTGTAAATAAAATATTATAATATTAGATTTTATAGAACAAAATAAATAAATATATAATATTTTACTTACTACATGCATGTTTTTTGTTTTTTTTTACATTCTCAATTTGTTCCAAAAATACCCAACAAAGACACAGACATAACATTCAAATAGTAGGTAGGTAGGAACATAGATAAACTTTAAGCCAAAATATTTTTTTTATAAAATATAAAGTAGAATATGAATTCTATTCAATTATTAGGTACCTACCTATATACCTATAAAACTAGCGCAGGCGGTGTCTCTCAATAATAAGAGCACGTCGTTTTCGCTCGTCTTCAGCATATCCCAACAAAATAAGACGTGCCATACCTACCTACTTAACAACAAACACAAATCTCAACAACAGTCACCACTTTTACTAATTAGAATACCTATAAAGGCTTCGGTGCCTATCAATAATATTCATTAAACACTGCCTCGGAGTAGTGTCTTTGACGAATAGGTAATGATCATCAATTTGTTGTCCACTATGCGTAGACAATCGCAATCTCTAGTCAAAATAGTGTTACGGTGACTAACAAATTGGGGTCGGTGACTATCGTCAATATCAAGTGCTCATGACGTCATTCTAGTTAGACACTGATGATAGCCAATACGAAACCAGCTGTTTGACAGCCGATTGTTGAACACTTTGGCGAGTGATCTTCACTAGGAGATATCCACCGAGATAGCCAATAGGCCTGCTGGATGAAATTTGGCACAGAGATAGATTATAGTCGGGAATAACACATTTTATATGGCTATTTTTTATCCAGTGGGAATACCGAGATTCAAAACTACGCAGGTAACACCGCGGGGCGCAGCTAGGTCGTATATAAATACTGCATCCTACATTGGGCTGAATGTTCCAGGTATTGCTCAGGCGGCTCTCGACACGGCGATCCAATACTCCAAGGAGAGGCAGGCGTTTGGCAAGCCGCTTAGCAGGCTGTCGTCAGTCAAGGTACCTACGAGTGCAAGCCCTGGCCATGTGCTGTTCGGCATATTCGTCCTCGATGTTTGATCCAAAATCATTATATTATAAGTACTTCTTCTTCTTTTTTGTTTATGGCTCCTGTCCGTATAGACAATCTTGCCATTGTCAAGTGATTTTTATCGTTTAATACTTTTTAGTCAAGTCAGTTCATAGTCAAGTCAAGTCATTTTTTTTGAAGAAAATGGTGTCGGTTTTCTTTAAAACATTCGAAACAATTTTGGTCAAATTACGATATCACTTGCACAATGCACTTTCATTGCAATGCAGTGCTATTCACTTTGCGCTAAGACCTCAACTAATGTCGGTTAAAATACCACCGAAATACACAAAAAAATACACAATATACCAATTAAAATGAAAATTCTGTGTTGCTTCGTAAAATGACAGAAAATTAATCTTTTAACAGCTTAGGACTACAAAAAAAATAGGCAAACGTTAAACACTGCCCAAACGTTTGACATCCCTTGCCATTGCGTAATGGCAAACAGAGACAGCGCTAATTTTAGATATTGTTTAAAGTTAGACACCGTTTTGTAGTACAACCCTTAAGGTGAAGACAAGAACTAATGTGACTCTCGCTCGCACGTTTTGACTTGTTGAAGGATATAAAATCACTAGGTACTCCCATTTTCGAAAAATCGCAAACAACCATTTTGTATGCAATCACCCTGTGCACAGTTTAGTAAAAATTTTATTTTGATCAATACAAGTTTTCCTACTTAAAAGTTTGCATTTCTAGTTTTCGTACAAAAGTAAACTTTTGAGTAGGAAAACATGCATCGATCAAAATGAAATTTTCACCAAACTGTGTGCAATGTGATTGCACACAAAATGGTTGTTTGCGATTTTGCGAAATTGGGATTAGTGATTTTATATCTTTCAAAATGTCGAATCGTGCGAGCGAGAGGAAAATTAGGTGTTGTCAACGCCTTAATATTTTTGTCGATTACATTGTCATTCCGCAGGACCGGCTGACGGACATGTGTATCCTGGTGGAGAGCGCGCGGCTGGTGACGTACCGCGCGGCGACGCAGCTCAGCACTAAGAACAGCGCGATGGCCAAGTACGTGGCGGGACGCAACGCCGCCGCGGCCGCCGACCACGCCGTGCAGATCCTCGGCGGCCGCGGCCTCTCCACGCACTACGCCGCCGAGCGACATTTCAGGTGCGCCTTACAACCCGCCACGCCTTTAGCTGCCGCCAAGCAGCAACGGCTGTGTTCCGGTTTGAGAGTGAAGTGTGGTCGCCGGTGTAATTACAAGCGTAATTACATGAGGATTAACATCTGTATGCCTCAAGTTGATGGACGCACGGCAGTGCATCGTAAGGCACGTTCGTATCGTGCGTGACTTACGAGGCAATGGTTACCACTTAACATCAGGTGGGCCATCTGCTTGTACCATCAGCTGGTTGTGTAAAAAAACCGGCCTTGTAGCGAGGCGAGCAGAACCTCACCACGCGTCCGTGTTCACTTGTTGGCTGATAACACCAAAATACGGTGGTGGGCGGGGCTACTCTCACTACAAGCCTGGTGCAAACGAGGTGTTAGGGTTGGTTCAAAAGATGCGTCGCGTATTATCGGTCGCGTAACGCCAGAACAGACAAATTATATAGAATAGAATAGAATATAAGTTTATTTGACGACAACACACAGAAGAAGCATACAGACAAGAAAGAACATAAAAAAAGGCAGTAGGTAGAGAATACATAGTAGGTAGATTAACAAACACTTAAAAAATAAAGATAGCCTACACACAAAGAACAAGTCTCTCCCTGTGTGAGTCAGTCAAAAAGGCTTAGTCTCAGCTTGCCTACACACAAAGAATAAGTCTCTCCCTGTGTGAGTCAGTCAAAAAGGCTTAGTCTCAGCTTGATGCCACTCTTCAACAGGGTTAGAGAGTGGCGCTGGTTTTCAGACCAATGAAACTAACAGATTAATGACTATGAAATGTGATTTTCACATCGACACCATTATTAGATCCAATTGAAACAAATAGTTAAATTGCACGTTTCAGGGACGCGAGAGGGACTCAGATCTACGGCGGAGTTACGGATATCCAAAAACGCCTCATCGGACACTTCCTTCTGAAGGAAAACGATGCTCTGTGAGCGCGCGAGTAACTCGTGCTAGTCTATGCTCAAAAACTGCAATTCACTTGTTTACACCAGCACCAATAGGTCAGTTTAAACTAACTTATTCTTTTGTTTTCAAATACTAGTAGGACCAATTTAATAGGTCACATTTATTGACATCTGTCAGTTTCAGTCAAATTTTGTCAAAGTAAGTCTTACAATTGCTTCACTTTTTTCAGTTAAACATACATATTTATTGTAATAAGGGCAAAAGAAGGCGATTTTACGACTTTGACTAACAAACCATTCTAATTATGATGAGGATGTCAAATGTGACCTATTGAATTGGCCCTACTGTAGTTGTATACTTATCTAATTTGGAGAGCATTCATGTCTATGCCTGAAAACGAATACGGAATTTTCAGAACACGATAAAAATAAAAGAGCACCGGTGGTCTAGTGGGAGTGACCCCGCCTTCCGATCGTAAGGTCGCAGGTTCGAATCCGGTCGTGCACCAATGGATTTTTCTATCGAAAAATTTATGTGCGCAATGCCAGTGCTCTTAAACGGTGAAGGAAAACATCGTGAGGAAACCAGTTAGTATTCTAACAGCGGCGATGGGCTTGCAACCTGTCACGTATGGAATACTAACTACTGCAAAATGTGGGTATGTGCCAAATGTAATGTTTGGATGTACCTCTGACTGACCCCCTTAGACATCCTCAAAGAATCTTGAATTAGTACCTACTTGGTACTGGGAGATCTGAAGGGATATCTACCGTGCCTGGGGATCAAAGTTGTGAAGCTGTTTCAGTTTTCGATAAAAATTAATTAATTTTCTTTTGAAAACCCCAGTGTTGTACAAGTTAAGTCTTTCAAGCTAGTGTAGTAGTATCTAATTATTTATATGCCATTATAAACCCAAAAAAAATCGTGCCCTTAACAGTTATGTTTACAATGCTAAAACAAGCACAATGAACAGATTTATTCCATGATCTCGAGCATAGATTTTTATAAGTCTGCCATTGCAGTAAAGTTTTAAAAACATGTACTTACTTACCGTAAGTAGTTATACTTAAATGATATTAGTAAATGCAGTTGATTCTAAAGACTGTTTAGCATTTATTGTCAGTAGAAATTGAAAAATAGTTCAATAACTTGTCATAGAGAATCAATAGTTTTGTTTAATTATTTTACTTATCAAAGTAAAAGGTATATACTTATTAACATCACAAAGTTTTTATAATCCAATGTTTGTTATTCGAGCTTTGAATATTATCACCATTCCATTTGAATTATATTTTTTTTATTTGAGGTATACCCCCGGTTTCTGAAAGCTCGATCAACACTAATCGGCTGTTAATTTCACTTGATATTTCAGCTTTTATTTCAAATTAGACACAGATAGAAAGTGACTTGACAGCCGATTAGTGTTGATCGAGCTTTCAGAAACTGGGGGTTTAAGTCTTAAAAATTACAGGGTGCTTTAAAACTTTATTATGTAAATTACCTAATCAGTGTCGTTTTGCTACATACTTATTGTTATTAAGATATAAAATTAAATGTAGTTGCAATATTTAAGAGCTTGCTAGTATATCTAAATAAGTCTTTGTCACAATTCATGATGTGGAAGCTGTTATTGGTGCTAATTCTGTTGTTATATTTCTTAAATCTTTACCTAATTTAACAGCACTAAAGGTATTGCCATCCCTTTCTATAGGGCTGGAAGAACAAGTACGGCTATAAATTTAGAGCTGTCAGATTAGGTTAGTTTAGAATAATGCAACAACAGAATCAGAAACAGAATCTACACCATTGCCAAATTGATAACAATAGTTTTTTTTGTAATGCTTAATTTAACTTGTTATTGGTGTCGATTCTATTGTTGCATTATCCTAAACTAACCTAATCTGACAGCTCTAAAATTATAGCCGTCCTTGTTGTTTCGGTCTTTTAGAAAGGAATGGCACGATTTTTAGTGCTGTCAAATTAGGTTAAGTTAGAAAAATTAAACAACAGAATTGGCACCATTGTTAAACTACAGGAAATGTCAACTTTGTTATAACATAGTGAGTAAGGATATTGAAGTTGTTTATATTTTTATTGTAATTTATACCTTGTTATTTGAATGAATATATTTTTCAAAATTATTGCTGTTTCTTAATACTAGAATTTAAAATTTATGATAACCCAATGTGTAGTGTTTCAGCTTTTTCAGTTTTAAAACAGTTACAATGTTAAGTATTCAAGTCAGTCCTTAATTATAAATGTGTAGTCAGATGCCTTGTCACTTTTTGGCATAACCTATCAATAAGGGATAGCAATAGGCGTAAGTTTCCTGCCTGCTCTTCTAAGCTTTGGTCGCGAGGAAATGGAACGAGATTCACCTAGCTTATAAGAAAAACAAAGTGGTCTTATTGAATTAAATAAAGTCCGTACTGATTTGATGTGACTGAACTATTGACAGATATTATTAGGGCGTTGGTCCTTTATCCCGGCCCACTTTTAGAAGATGGCAGTGGTTCATTGTAAGTTCTCATTATCTGCGTACCTTTATCTGCCGCAGTACCGTTCATTAAGCAAACACCAGCGCCGATAAGCGATAAAACCTTATCATTCTCGCTCGATCGCCCGAACTGGCATAATGCGTCTATTACTAGTCACTATTTTATTTTTGTATTTCCACATCGCCTCGAGCCAAGACGATACGACCGAAGCTAGTGTTAAACTAATACAGCTATGCGATTATTGTACGTGCGGGGAGATCCCAGACCTCAACGGCGGTCAGTTGGTGTTCAATATACTGTGCTCGGAATCGGATAAAATAAAGAAACAAGTGAATGATCTGGACAAGATTGCATGGCCGGCCAACCCGAACGGACTCAAGATCTCCGCTACCTTTGAAGGGCTGGGCTTGACTACGCTTGGCAAGTGAGTTTACTACTTTATTCTGTTTTGGCAAATATTTAGTAATTGAACTTTATTAAAGACGAAGAAGAAGAGAAAAAGAATTTTGTTAGATTTTATAAGATTTTTTACCGAGACTTACCTACGCATCAATATCAATCAATAAATCTTAAAGAATGGTTTTAAAGAAAAGCAAATGTTTAGATGTCATTTAATGTCTTAAAAAAATATCAAATATTACCTAGTTCAAGTAGGTACCATTGTTTAAACCAGTTCACATAAATGAGTTTAGTCACCTTGACTGCTTATCGGCGAAGTAATTAAGGCTCTACTCAAAGGGCACTCGTGTTTACTTTCATATCTTTGTTTACTTGGTGACTTTTGGAAAGCCCGCCGGGCCCCATATGTCTTATATCATCATCATTTAAATATGTTTGGTACGTAATGCATAATAACTATAATATGACTTAAAATGTTTCCACGCGGAAACTTTAACAACTCACCTAATCGATGAAAATTCTATCATGCAAAGTTAATTCCAAAAATGCAATGATTATGTAGGTACCTATAACTTCGCATTTTTGAATTATGAATCTATCACCAACAAACAAATAACTTGGCTACCAATTTCTCAGTATCTGCCTGACTAATTGATAACGAATGTACCTACTAGCTAGGTAAAGTAGCCACAACTATTGTATCTATAGTAAAATTGCAAGTATTTAATTTACTTTTGACCGGTGTTTTAGAGTTTACGATTCGAAAAGGTCGAAAGCATATTTTAACTCGAGTGATTACTTCTCCCTCACGGCCTCCCGCTGTCAAGTAATTAAAGGTTAATGACCGTTACTTATTATATTTTACTTAAATCAAAAAGTTATCTTCGCCCCATCAATCAACTGCGCATGATAACGACTGCGAATAACGCAGGAAGTGACCGACTTGTAAAATGAGTCTTCGTTCTCAAAATATCGAGAAACACTTACTGAGAGATCTTAGAGATATCTAGGTATATGCCTTAATAACAGTCGTGAGGGCAAGAAAGCAGAAATTATAACACTCAATGTGTTTCAGATTACCACCAAACTCGCAAGTAGAAACACTGCGCTTCACGAACAATGATATTCAAACCTACTGGCCCGACCCGTTTAGCGACCTGCCAAGCTTGAAGAAACTATCGTTTTCACAAAACGAACTCTGGGAGATCACCCCGGATCTTTTCACTAAGATAGAAAATTTAGAGGAGTTAGATCTGTCTTACAACAAGCTGTCAGAGTTCAATCCCATGATCTTCAAGCATTTGCGAAGCGTGAAGGTCCTGAATTTGAAAGGGAATGCATTGAAGACGATTCCTATAGATGCACTGCATCCTATGGCGTCGTTGGAGGACTTGGATCTGAGTAAGAACAGTATCAACTACGTGGCTCTGCAGAAGAACCAGAACCACACAGTGCTGACTGGTTTGAAGAGACTGAGCTTGAAGGACAATAAAATCAGAGCCGTGATGAAGGATTCCTTTCCCGTTGATAGCAGCATGTAAGTACATTTTTCTACTGTACTTAGTCACAATCAGAAAATGTGTTGCCTCCACCACATAATATGTAACTCTGAAAATTTAAAATAAGATGTTTGTTCAACACGCATCTTCCTAGCGGCTTAACGGATTATTTGGATGAAACTCAGAACAGGTATAGTTTTTTTTTCGATTCATCTTAGCTAGACTGATAGCTTATAGCTGATATAGTTTGGGGAAGTCCACTGTTGAGACACTCCCTGATATTTCCACGAAAAACTATTCCAGTAATGCAATCACAGTAAATTCCGCGATCTTTGCAACGTCGCCAGTCCATCTACTCATCATGGTTTTCCGGTTCGTGGTCGCCATTTGAGAACTTTTATTCCACAGCGGTTGTCGTTGCTATGGCATGTATATTACACCTTCTTGTTTTGTTTATTTCAGTGAATTCCTGGACCTATCCTACAACGTCATAGAAATCGTAGAAAAGGATGCCTTCCTCACTTGCACCAGATTGAGAGAATTGAACCTTGAAGGG